>OX439038.1:19830769-21030769 GCA_949317995.1 Acholoe squamosa | reverse complement strand
GAGCAAAGAGAGCTTGTAGGTGGGCCATGGTACTACAGCAGTGACTTCCAGAGAGGAACTGATGCTCCAATACCAGCCACACACTCCTTAAATGGACACACACACACCCCCCCCCCCACCCTGAACTGTCCACTGACACCAAGCTAGGCACTGCCACAGACACATGCCAAAATCTGGCACCTAACACCTCAAGTGCCACCACTGCATGAGCACACCAGGGAGGAGACTCACATCTCACTCCTGACACACCTCCACTGTCAATGAAATTATCAAAGTATTAGAAAAAAAAAAAAAAATTATATACACAGCCACTTGTTGATGTATAATATGAAAATCTATGGTATTCTCACAAAAATCAATGATTAATGCGCGCATATACGCGCAAAATTGCGAAATTGCAAATTACAAATTGTAAAATTGTACAAATCTAACATTAATATACATGAATGCAGGTAGATAACTAAGACAGTTTTTGTACCCACTAGCACTTGTATACTATGCCAAGGTTTACTTAAAGTAACACACTTTAGGTATCCAAGAAAATTGTTGGAAAAATGAATGAAAAAAAAAAAAAAAATTGTTGAGAAAATTGTTGACATAAAACATGTTTACTTAAGATACTCACCAAATGAATCTCTTTCAGGGACACATACTCAATAGGCTAGGGGAAAAGTCAATTAAGCAGCGGCCCACTGCCGAAATTGCCAATTAATACACCCATATAGCAAAATCAATGAGTAACTCAGAGACAAACAAGCCTATTGTACATGAAGTACTTTGTTTTTCCGGCCCTCGGAAAAATTTGTCTCAAATCCCATAAATCGAATAGTGTAATCTAGATTGTATGTTTGTACCCAATTTTGCACACTTAAATTGTATGTTTGCACACCAGATTGTACGCTCGTACCCAATTTGCACACTAAAATTGTATATTTGCACACCAGATTGTACGCTTGTACCCAATTTGCACACTAAAATTGTATGTTTGCACACCAGATTGTACGCTTGTACCCAATTTGCACACTAAAATTGTATGTTTGCACACCAGATTGTACGCTCGTACCCAATTTGCACACTAAAATTGTATGTTTGCACACTAGATTGTAAGTTGTATCCAATTTACATTTGATTTATATGTTGCACATTATACTGTATGTCTGTACCCAATTCATACACTGAAGTCAGATTTTTAGAAAATCAACATTTCTATGTGTATCCAAGCTGTACGCAAAATTACATTTGTACATACAGAAACTATCAATTGAACGCAAAAATTATACATTGGCATACTAAAATTGCCAAATGCACGCGAAATTATATATTTGCACACTAAAATTGCCAAATATACGCGAAAATTATATATTTGCACACTCAAATTGCCAAATGTACGCGAAATTATATATTTGCACACTAAAATTGCCAAATATACGCGAAAATTATATATTTGCACACTTAAATTGCCAAATGTACGCAAAAATTATATATTTGCATACTGAAATTGTCAATTGAACGCAATTACACGCGAAATTGTAAATTTGCACACCGAAATTGTCATTTATGTTCAATTTGCACGCTAAATTGAATATTAAATGCCAAAATTGCACACTATTTGCCAAATTGTATGTTGTACATAAAATGGAAAATTGTACCCAATATTGATGTTACATAAGCAAATAAGCTATGGTATGGTAAAATATAGAAACTCGGAAATGTACTTATACCCAGGAGAAAATTGTTTATACTGACAAAGCTCTACCACAAAAATTGCATTTGAAGCACTCCCCATCACTTCAAATCCTCTTACAAAACAGTATACAACTCCAAAATAAGGTAAAAATTGTATAAATTGTACATTCCCTCGGCGAAATGACGGAGTTTCGCATTCTTTCGGGGGAGAGGGAGTATTCTATGATATACCATTTTATTGTTCCATAAATTCTAACATATTTTGTATTAATCAAAGAAATATCTATGAAATTAATACATAGGTTGGTTCTAAGAGCTATAAGAGCGCTCAAACTTTACATAAGAGCGTTCATGCCCCACTGCACACCAGCCAGGTCAGTTACATACACTCTCTGACATCAAAGGCTCCGACCTAATGGTTCACTGCACAATATAATAAAAATGAGGGTCTCAGTGTGCGACCTCATGGTTCAATGCACAAATTAATAACTTGTAAGTGAATGCAACCGGCCGTCACGGGTGCCTGAGCACCGCTGACGCCGTCATGAGTGTCTGAGCACTCTAAGGACTGAACAATGGGTTACATAAGCACGACGCCATAACCTTCCGGTCGCTCTAGCGTCGCTCCTGAGCGACCTAGGTCAAATATCAAAAATTCTATGGAAAGCCCATAATTAGACGGTCAGAATGAGCCCAAGATCAAGGCGGAACTCCCAGTATTAAGGAAGTTACGCCATGGAGACTGAATCAACCTCCGAGTGAGCTACAGACAAACCGGCGGGAGTTACGCGCCTATCCAGCGGGCATTATAATCTTGGCACATTCAGCTCCGCGCATGCCCAAAATGGCGGTTATACAAGCATAAACGACCGAGTTATGAGGGTTTGAAGATGCAGAACCGACCAAGACAATGGGGGCCATAGCGGCGTCCATGGGGGTCCTTTGTCCCCCTGTGACACTTGAAAGGGTCCCCTCAAACAATTGTAGAGTTAGGCAGATGCTGCTGGCTCCAGTCAGTCTGGAGGTGCTTTTCCAAGATTTGCTACAAATAGCCTGTCTGCACCTCCAGGAAGACACATCACCAAGAACCGCTCTAGAGGTAACATCTCCAGTCATCTCCTGCTACCTGCTATACCACTGCACTATGGTGAAACTATGCTAGACAGGCATTGGTTTCCTACCATTAGTGGCCAGAGGCTATCTTCTTCAAGACTTCCACCAGAGGGTAAAGTTACTCATTATTACACTATTCCTCTAAGCAGCAGGTCAGGAGCTAGGTGTGGGAACCCACCTAGAACTATGCTGGACACTGTATTATTAATACCTCACAGGTGGAGTGGAACTGAACATTGTACTTTATAAATTACTGTATGTTTACTGTATGTACAAATTACCTACATACTAACTACTGTATGATTGATATTTCTTACATGTTGCCTAAAGCTGAATAAACCAGTGACAACTGGAAATAACACTATTTATTATGAGCCTGATGTATTTACTCCATACACCACTAGTCATATGATATTTCTCATATGACAACTTGATCATGCTAATTACTAGTATGACACATATATCTTTTTTTTATTAACTCTTTCCAGCCAGCTCGTGCATTAATGCACTACCAGCTAAAATAAGGCTAGTGCATTAATGCACTATGAGAAGGGCTTTTAAAGTATCTAATATCATTATACTGGGTCCCATCAATAATTATGTTCCATGGATAATACCAGGTAACATGGTATCATATGAAGGGAATTGCATACAGATTATAAATCATTCATTTATAAATACATGTATATCACAAGCATTGCTTCTGTCCCAAAAGTCACTCTAACCCCATGTATCAATACATCTTGGCCTGGAACCTCAACCTGCTGTATTCTAGGGAGTTTTAACAATGATAGATCCGGCCGGAAAGAGTTAAGCATTCTAGAAGCTTTTTCATAAGAAAAAGTGTAATTTTTATATGGTATAATTAAATGTTCGGAAATGAAAATCTAATGAGAAAGCTCCAATACAGTTATTCAAATGTCTCACTTCACCCTCTAATATTTTTTTTCCAGATAGATATAATTGCGGGAAAGTTGTATAACAATAATTTTATGTGCTAAATAATTGTTTGTGCCCTTAATTAACTGTTCGGAAATGAAACCCTTAAAAATGTTTTTTGACAACTTTGTATGGTCATGAATTACCTACAATGTTTTATTCTATCTAAACATAAATAACCTTTGGTATTTAGATCATATATTTAGAGCAACTTATACCTAATCTTTTGGAAATGAACTGAAATCTGATGACATCAGACATAAAGTCATAGAAAATCATCTATTTACCACAGGCTCAAAATTCAAAAAGTATTAGTAAATTGAAATGATAATGATTTGATCTATTCACATATGTGAGGTATTACGATCAAAGATTATTTTACAATTATGCTTCACAAATGAAAATTTTAGTTGAGGACAGGCATTTTTGACTGTTTGCTGTGAAGACATGGAAAGATAGACTTAAGCTGGAATGTACCATCTAAAGAAACGTTATTTCTTATGGGTAATGTCATCCCTATTGATCAGTGTCCAAAAAGGGTATTTATATATATATATATATATATATATATATATATATATATATTGAATTGGTATATATACAAATATATGGCTTCATTGTGTAATGGGCCACTATACAGCAACCACTACAATAGAACACAAGAATGCTCCATTGTGTAATGGGCCTTTATTTGTGGCAAGACTGAATGAGTTTACTGGAATGTGATAGTGCCCCTTATACTGGATCTGATTAAAGAGAAATTTCCAAGTCTGACTCATAAAGATACACAATTTTTAAAATATTTAATGATATTTTTTATAAAAAATCTTGACCATTCTGGCTTGTGAAATAATTTTCTACCTGTACTTACTCATAATGTATTGACACTCGAGGACTACAGGTTTACTTTTAATGTTTGAATTTATTCATATTTTTCCCTATGGTGCAAGCAACATAAGCCAATGTCCAGCGGTTATTATGTTGTTCACACGCCCAGCCCAAATTTTAAAATGGCCTCAGTGCCTATGGGTATTTTTTAATACCCAATTACTAATGAAGTCAGGACAAGTAGGTTACCTAGTTAATATTTGCACATCACTTGTTTTCAATTTTTATCCCCCAAGACGCACAGGCGTACCAAGGGGATTGGATGGAAAATATTTATTAGATGAGTCGTTCTGATCTTTTAGGCAAGAAAGGTTTCCATATTGTGCATCAACATTTAAATAGTATTAGAACTAAAGAGCATTCAATTGACCTATACTTTAATAACAAAAAGTTCAATGTTTTTACACTGTCTGAAACATGGCTTGATGAAAGGGACCCACTTTAAAGTATGATTTAAATGGATATAATCTGGTTAGGTGGGACAGACAATGGGGTGAAAGAATGAGTGATCCATCTCTACCAAAAATTGGTGGTGGTGTAGGTACGTATTTAAAAGATAATTTAAAATTCCCAGACCATGAATTTGCTAATTTAAATATCAGTTATAACCATTATAGAGGCCCAAACTTTACGTATCTATAAAAATATACTAAAGATACTGTATTAGTGAATGCATACAGGCCCCCTGATGGAGATTAAACCTTTAATACAGCGCTGAATAGTATACTGGATACCATTGCTGATACCGGTAATTCAATATTTTTGTGTTAGGTGACATGTATCTAGACTTCAATGGCGATGGGGTTATGAAGAATACACTAGATTCTGATATGAAAAGTTATGGGATGAAGCAACACGTATACATGAAGCAACACATACATGGAATTACCAGCTTCCATGATACTCCAAGTACTTTGGATTTAATCTTCACTAATTGTGAGAATATATCAAATGCTGGGACACTTAACGTGTATGCTAGTGATCATGAAATGATATATGTTTTAAAATGAGGGAAGTCAAGGAAAAAAGGGAGTTTCTGACTTTCACTGGAAGCAGTTACAAAAATTTCAAGGAGAAGCATTTAACCAATACCATGATGAGATTTGATTGGACGAATGCCCTGGTGTGGGTAAATCCTTAAGCCTGCTGGGAGATAATTATTGTAAAAATTAGAGGGTTTTTAGATGAGTTCTGTCCCCTGCATGATTTTTCTGTAAAAACGGTTCAAGCTGCTTGGATGGATAATGAACTATTGGAAACAATTATTGAAAAGGATAGACTATTTACCAAGTATATGCTCACAGGCAGACAGGGGGATAAAAAGACCCCAAAAGGTTCTGGGAGCATGTTTACTCTGTTCTGCCAAAGTCTAAAGGTAAAACTGAACAAAAAATCATTTACTAAATAACAATGTACCAGTAGCTGAGGATATTTTACCAAATTTTGTTTATGACTATTTCTGTGATATTGGGGATAAACTAGCTATTAATCTAAATGAACCGTGGCATTTTGAAAGTAAAGCATGTGATACAATCTGCGATACCTGTGATTTTAACCTGGAGGACATAGTTGAGCTCTGTAAAGGTATAAGTACCACCAGGCCTTCTTGAATAGAACATGTTTCATCAGAAATTCTAAAATTAGAATAGGTTTTGGGGTGATTTTTTTAAAATTATGTAGAAGATAGAATACTGAGAACTAAGGCTAATAAGAAAGTGTCAGACAGTCATCCAGTGTCCAGGTAAGTTCCCCAGGGCTCTTTTCCTGGTCCTACATTATTTTCTCTCTATACTAATGATATGACGGATATTTTTACATATTCCCAAGCTTTACTTTATGCTGATGATACTGTTATATATACAGCTGCTCCTACTTTTTATGAAGCTGAGCAATATCTACAAGCTGATTAAAATAAGTTTAGTCTATGGTGCAAAAGAAACAAGTTGAGTCTAAATATCAAAAAGACAAGAGCAATTCCATCAGGCAAATTAAACAGTATATAATGTGAATTATCAACTGTACTAATAAGAGAAGTTCATGTATATAAAATTAACTGCCTGCTCTAGTATTGCAATCAATTATTCAATGTGACTTTTCTGAATACTCTTTGTAACATATTAGTACATAAGTGTTCTCTGCCATTTGGCGGTTATAGGAAAAATGGGATTTGTTACACTGGTGGAGGGTCATTTCCAGTTATCACACAAACCGACCTCCACCAGCTTGTATTGCAGCCCTGTAAATTTGTGTGTGTAAATAGTGGATGATGTCACATCTCTCGATGTAACTGTATATAATTCCTGCAACAAAAGATTTTGTACCCAAAAAAGGGCTAATATTGACAGAGCATTTGATGATTTTGGAAGTGTGTATAATATCGATAATTATTGACAGTCCAACCCAACCAATTTTTATCAACGTTGGCTTAATGTTGATTTAACGTTGCTTTCACCCAATATGTTACGGGGATAGAGACATTATTAGTGCAAAGTATAAAGCAGACTGCCTTGGTGCCTCCCTTATAATCCACCAAGTCAATTGCACTTTTAGAAAAGTCCTATTAATAAGATTACTTATCTAAAAAAGCCAGCTGCTTTCCTCCTGGAATTGTGCTCGTTCGATCGTTGCCTACAAAGGATTGGATTGGCTTCAATGGAGTTCTCTTTTACTAGAAAGGAAGGCAAGGGTTTTTATTTATTTTGTAGTTTGAGATGAAAGGGGCTGTTTGTATTTATGTGTTCCGCTGCCTTTGAGAGCCTACTGAAAAGGCTTTTTAAACTCCAGAAGCTTTTAGAGTGAGAAAAGCCGATTTAATCATATTTACCCCAAAAAGCACCTTTTCCAGTGTTTGCCTCAGGGTTCTAACTATAAGTATAGCCTTTACAGAGTCTTGGCATATTATTATAATGATCAGATCGAATATGGTGCAATCAGAAGGCAGACAGACAGACTGAGATAGACCATTCTCTTCTGATTAAAAGCACTTCCAGTAATGTCTCTTGAAATAGGGGTGTAATGGTATGAATACAAGGGGGAGGGGCATGTGTTATAACAGCAGGGAGAAGGGAGTTCATCAGTGCCTTCATCAGGTCATTTCTTAATTGTCCACGATAGCACAAAAGTCGATGACTTGAAATCTCAGTGCAATTCCTATATGGGAATTATGGTACGACTTAGAAGGTGCAGTCCTAGTATGTTAAGAAAATGGCCCCCGCCCCTCAACAAATGAATGCAAATGCCGGTATTAAATATCTTCCTGACTTGTCCGGCCTGGCTATAACATATTTAATTGTTCCTACATATCCTCATATCAGTTAATCAAAAAAAATCTGGTTCCAGCAAAATTATATCTTCACTGTTTCCCGCAAACTCATGCCTTCACTACTTTCTAGCAGTGACATTTCCACAGGTGTATTTTTTTTTGGACCCATGACATATTCACTTGGTGCTACGCACTAACCTCTCCGTACGTTCTCACTGGACCCACTAGTTCAAACAGGAGGGTGTTGCTCCTATTGTTAAAAGAGCTGTGAGTATGTGCGCTCTTTTCTAAACAAGTCATGCACTGCTTCACCTAAGTACTTGCACTCACCACATTAGTCTAAAAAGTCACCTGCCTTGTTTAGAACAGAGAGAGCAGGAGGGTGTTGCTCCTATAGCAAAAGGAAGAGCTGGGTAAAAATGCCCTTGTTTCCAGTCCTTTCTTTTCATGTAGCTATAACTTGTCCCTTTTGTTGCTCACAAGTGGTCATCCAAGTACCATGCTTAAAAAGCCGCCTTTGAGTAGGTACCTAGTTGGGAGAAGTCAGTCAGTATAATAAACTATAGAGCATGTGACATGAGTAGGTACCTGTTAGTGCAGCTCTCTCTATTTTAAACAAGGCAGGTGACTTTTCAGATGAATGTGGTGAGTGCAAGTACTTAGGTGAAGCAGTGCATGACTTGTTTAGAAAAGAGGGCACATACTCACAGCTCTTTTTACAATGGGAGCAACACCCTCCTGCACCACCACTGAGTTGAGAACAGGTACCTACTCATGTCACACGCTCTATAGTTAATTATACTGACTGACTTCTCCCAACTAGGTACCTACTCAAATCCCCATTTTTGAGCACCGTACTTGGATGACCACTTGTGAGCAACAAAAGGGACAAGTTATAGCTACATGAAAAGAAAGGACTGGAAATGAGGGCATTTTTAGCCAGGTCTTCCTTTTACTATAGGAGCAACACCCTCCAGTGATACATAATATATTGTGACGTACATACTGGGAATAGGGACCTTAATGCATCTTGCACTAAGGGTCCTTTTCGCAGATCGTGTCACATATTATATCGTCTTCTCACTAATTCCCACATGCTCACTTGTTTCCACATATTGATATCTGCACTAGTTCCGATGGACTATTACCCTGTTCCCATATACACGCAATTCATTGGCTAACATGGAATAGGTTTCCTAGATAATTATCCAAAGAATATTGCGTCCTTCGGAATGGCCACTAGTCCTACAGAATTACAAACACGGCTTGCTATGGCAGTGCAGTCTAACTCTTTCAGTCTCAGGATAGCTTGGCAATATGGCATCTTGCATGATGTGATCCAAAATATTATTATATCTCATCGCCCATGATGAAATCAGGCAGGTGGCGTGAATTTAATCTAAGAAAATAAACTTGATAAATTGTTCCACTGACGCTGTTAGTACTGCTTTCGGTGGCGCCATTCCTCATAAAAGTGGTTGTCGTACAATCCAAAACAGGGTTGTCCATAAACGACGTCATAATAATGGGTCACAATTTTGTTACCATCATTTATCCCCCTCCCCCTTTATCATTCTTTTACTATAGAAATATATAGGAGGATAGTCCCCCCAAAATAAGAAAAAAAAGACATAAGCTTATTGTTCCTGTATTTCTGCCCCTCCTCTCCTCTGCTAAATTACAGTTTAATTTATGGACGACCCCCTACTCAAAAAGTGTGTTTTAAGGCCTACCTACCCCAGGTAGCGTAGCTTAACCTAAAGACGGCTATATACTTTGAGACGTCCATCCAACATATTTGTAATAAAATGTATACTTACTCCTGCATGAAATTATGATGAACAGTTGGTAATGTTGATTCACTAGCAAACCCAATGTTGTCCAATGTTATGGCTATTTTCTGGGGGTTGACGTCTCAGGGTGTGTGGCCGTCTTTAGGTTAATCTACCCTATCTATGGCTGAAATCTTGCACAGCTTAGTGTTTGCTCTTTTAAGAAACAGCGTAGCTTATCCACACTGCAAAACGATAGCGACTGGCTTCATAATGTAGACATGAGGAGCCATGAAAAAGCAACTACGGGAACCTTATGACAGAGTACATTAAAGTGTATTGCTAGTCGCTATCATCGTTTTTTTGCCTTAAATCAATATGAAAAAAGGAATGCACCCTGGTCACTAGACAAAATAGATGAACACGTGCAGGCATCTCATAATATAACAGCATACTTGGTCTTTAGGAATGTCCGCTATCAAAGGCTTTATTGACAGGCTATGTGGAGGCAGTGAGGGAGAGGAAAAAAATAAAAATAAATACTCACTTCATTTTGTATAGCGAGACATCAGTCAGCGGTTCCTAAAGGCTGTGATCCTGCCTAGGATGCTTCCATGATTAGGGAGAGGTCTGGGTGGTTGTTTTTGAACAGTGGTGTTGTAGAAAACTTAACAGAATCTGGAGATGGCATAGGATAAGAAAAAAATCCATTTAGGCAGGGGAATTTCGGAGGAACATCTAAATACTTTTTGACTAAGAAAAAGGATACTGTCATAGCTTTATTTCTTCATGAAATTCGCACAAAATGGCTCTTACAGTCCAGACATTACATGGCTGAGGCAATGCCTGGCAAATCGATATTGAACTACGAGAACACCCTTTGCTTATGTAGATATAGTGATGGGGGGCTTTATGAGTTTGTAAAGATCGATGAAAGACTTCAGAGTCTTTGGTACTTGGTGCCAGCACAGGCAGGGATATCACTTCATACACACGATCCAGAATTGACGTTAAGCCAACATTGTCAACACTGATTCTGAGGCTAATATAGAAAGGAAGTTGTTGTCTGGAGAGTGTTTCTAAAGATCTGGCGACATGCTCTCGTCAGGCTGCGTGATTGTAGTACTGTGAATGGGCTACGGACCCTATAATGTACCTTTACAAATCGTAGTATAAAGTGTTACAGTTAGATCTATTGGAGGTTTCCCCTCCTTTCATTTATTCTATCATTTCATATAGAAAGATAGTTGGCGTAGGAAATCATTATTGGAGGACATACATATATATGCCAGACAGGATGTATTCAATGTACTAATTTCACTACGTTTAGATTTGTGTATTTTGTAGATATTCAATAATGAATCGTTTTGTTCTCTAATCGAATTTAAACCTTGCAGGTAGCATCTGGTACATTCCATGTTAAGTATATCCTTTTGGGGTCGTTTTTGAAGGCATAGTATGCCACATTGTGAAACGCAAGAGGAAATATGGTATTTGACTGTACACACCTGAAACAAAAGTAATATTAATTATGGCCAAAGATTATATAACACCAGCAGATCCGGCCATGCTTCAGCTTTAATTTGGTACCACAACTGTTTTTGTATAGCATATATCTTTTTTTTATTAACTCTTTCCAGCCAGCTCGTGCATTAATGCACTACCAGCTAAAATAAGGCTAGTGCATTAATGCACTATGAGAAAGGCTTTTAAAGTATCTAATATCATTATACTGGGTCCCATCAATAATTATGTTCCATGGATAATACCAGGTAACATGGTATCATATGAAGGGAATTGCATACAGATTATAAATCATTCATTTATAAATACATGTATATCACAAGCATTGCTTCTGTCCCAAAAGTCACTCTAACCCCATGTATCAATACATCTTGGCCTGGAACCTCAACCTGCTGTATTCTAGGGAGTTTTAACAATGATAGATCCGGCCGGAAAGAGTTAAGCATTCTAGAAGCTTTTTCATAAGAAAAAGTGTAATTTTTATATAGTATAATTAAATGTTCGGAAATGAAAATCTAATGAGAAAGCTCCAATACAGTTATTCAAATGTCTCACTTCACCCTCTAATATTTTTTTTCCAGATAGATATAATTGCGGGAAAGTTGTATAACAATAATTTTATGTGCTAAATAATTGTTTGTGCCCTTAATTAACTGTTCGGAAATGAAACCCTTAAAAATGTTTTTTGACAACTTTGTATGGTCATGAATTACCTACAATGTTTTATTCTATCTAAACATAAATAACCTTTGGTATTTAGATCATATATTTAGAGCAACTTATACCTAATCTTTTGGAAATGAACTGAAATCTGATGACATCAGACATAAAGTCATAGAAAATCATCTATTTACCACAGGCTCAAAATTCAAAAAGTATTAGTAAATTGAAATGATAATGATTTGATCTATTCACATATGTGAGGTATTACGATCAAAGATTATTTTACAATTATGCTTCACAAATGAAAATTTTAGTTGAGGACAGGCATTTTTGACTGTTTGCTGTGAAGACATGGAAAGATAGACTTAAGCTGGAATGTACCATCTAAAGAAACGTTATTTCTTATGGGTAATGTCATCCCTATTGATCAGTGTCCAAAAAGGGTATTTATATATATATATATATATATATATATATATATATATATATATATATATATATATATATTGAATTGGTATATATACAAATATATGGCTTCATTGTGTAATGGGCCACTATACAGCAACCACTACAATAGAACACAAGAATGCTCCATTGTGTAATGGGCCTTTATTTGTGGCAAGACTGAATGAGTTTACTGGAATGTGATAGTGCCCCTTATACTGGATCTGATTAAAGAGAAATTTCCAAGTCTGACTCATAAAGATACACAATTTTTAAAATATTTAATGATATTTTTTATAAAAAATCTTGACCATTCTGGCTTGTGAAATAATTTTCTACCTGTACTTACTCATAATGTATTGACACTCGAGGACTACAGGTTTACTTTTAATGTTTGAATTTATTCATATTTTTCCCTATGGTGCAAGCAACATAAGCCAATGTCCAGCGGTTATTATGTTGTTCACACGCCCAGCCCAAATTTTAAAATGGCCTCAGTGCCTATGGGTATTTTTTAATACCCAATTACTAATGAAGTCAGGACAAGTAGGTTACCTAGTTAATATTTGCACATCACTTGTTTTCAATTTTTATCCCCCAAGACGCACAGGCGTACCAAGGGGATTGGATGGAAAATATTTATTAGATGAGTCGTTCTGATCTTTTAGGCAAGAAAGGTTTCCATATTGTGCATCAACATTTAAATAGTATTAGAACTAAAGAGCATTCAATTGACCTATACTTTAATAACAAAAAGTTCAATGTTTTTACACTGTCTGAAACATGGCTTGATGAAAGGGACCCACTTTAAAGTATGATTTAAATGGATATAATCTGGTTAGGTGGGACAGACAATGGGGTGAAAGAATGAGTGATCCATCTCTACCAAAAATTGGTGGTGGTGTAGGTACGTATTTAAAAGATAATTTAAAATTCCCAGACCATGAATTTGCTAATTTAAATATCAGTTATAACCATTATAGAGGCCCAAACTTTACGTATCTATAAAAATATACTAAAGATACTGTATTAGTGAATGCATACAGGCCCCCTGATGGAGATTAAACCTTTAATACAGCGCTGAATAGTATACTGGATACCATTGCTGATACCGGTAATTCAATATTTTTGTGTTAGGTGACATGTATCTAGACTTCAATGGCGATGGGGTTATGAAGAATACACTAGATTCTGATATGAAAAGTTATGGGATGAAGCAACACGTATACATGAAGCAACACATACATGGAATTACCAGCTTCCATGATACTCCAAGTACTTTGGATTTAATCTTCACTAATTGTGAGAATATATCAAATGCTGGGACACTTAACGTGTATGCTAGTGATCATGAAATGATATATGTTTTAAAATGAGGGAAGTCAAGGAAAAAAGGGAGTTTCTGACTTTCACTGGAAGCAGTTACAAAAATTTCAAGGAGAAGCATTTAACCAATACCATGATGAGATTTGATTGGACGAATGCCCTGGTGTGGGTAAATCCTTAAGCCTGCTGGGAGATAATTATTGTAAAAATTAGAGGGTTTTTAGATGAGTTCTGTCCCCTGCATGATTTTTCTGTAAAAACGGTTCAAGCTGCTTGGATGGATAATGAACTATTGGAAACAATTATTGAAAAGGATAGACTATTTACCAAGTATATGCTCACAGGCAGACAGGGGGATAAAAAGACCCCAAAAGGTTCTGGGAGCATGTTTACTCTGTTCTGCCAAAGTCTAAAGGTAAAACTGAACAAAAAATCATTTACTAAATAACAATGTACCAGTAGCTGAGGATATTTTACCAAATTTTGTTTATGACTATTTCTGTGATATTGGGGATAAACTAGCTATTAATCTAAATGAACCGTGGCATTTTGAAAGTAAAGCATGTGATACAATCTGCGATACCTGTGATTTTAACCTGGAGGACATAGTTGAGCTCTGTAAAGGTATAAGTACCACCAGGCCTTCTTGAATAGAACATGTTTCATCAGAAATTCTAAAATTAGAATAGGTTTTGGGGTGATTTTTTTAAAATTATGTAGAAGATAGAATACTGAGAACTAAGGCTAATAAGAAAGTGTCAGACAGTCATCCAGTGTCCAGGTAAGTTCCCCAGGGCTCTTTTCCTGGTCCTACATTATTTTCTCTCTATACTAATGATATGACGGATATTTTTACATATTCCCAAGCTTTACTTTATGCTGATGATACTGTTATATATACAGCTGCTCCTACTTTTTATGAAGCTGAGCAATATCTACAAGCTGATTAAAATAAGTTTAGTCTATGGTGCAAAAGAAACAAGTTGAGTCTAAATATCAAAAAGACAAGAGCCACTATATTTACACCATCTATGAGGGATAAGGACCATTTACATCCTGTACTTAGTATAGACAATATCCTGTTGGATGTTGTGCATACCTCTTAATATTTAGGCATTATTATTGACAACAAGTTGACATTATAAGCAACATATGAAGCAGGTTATAAAGAATGTTGCTCTTAAGACCTATACTCTTTCTACAGTATGTTGTTATCTACCTGATTTTACCCTTTTTACAAATTTTCAAATCCTTTATACTACCCCTGTTTGATCAATGTGATATCCTTTATGATGGACATAATGTTGACTTGTTAAAAAGAATGCAACATCTACAAAGTAGGTGTTTTAAGAGAGCAAAAAATAGACATTGGCTAACCCCTACCCTAGGCTTGCATGAGGATAACAAAGTTCTCTATTTGAAAGTTAGGAATTTTGCATTAAAAAGAAGTAAAGAGGTTTATTTAAAACCAGCAGTAAGACTCACTAGAATATCCCAAGGCCCTGTGTTGAGATGCTCTATGGCTACAAACAGATCCTAGGAGTTAAGTGCTATCTATGGGACTGTGCACATAGTTGGAACAACCTTAGTGATGAGGTGAAGCAAATTGAAGATTATACAAAGCTCAGGTATGAAACTCAATCGGATTTTTTGACAAATATTGTACAAGGATTGTGTTAAGCTGATACTTTTCAATCAGTGATACATCTAGAAAAGAGTTATTATTGGTGCTCCTATTATGGTAAATCAATTATTATGGACTGATGGTAACCTCTCTATGTCCTCACAAAAATCGCTTGATTGGCTCAATAACATCAGAGCCTGCTCTAAATAACACCAAGAGCATTTCTCTGCTGTAAGATCTTGCAGACTATAGCCTATCATAACATCCAGTAGGCAAGCCAATTCCATCAGGCAAATTAAACAGTATATAATGTGAATTATCAACTGTACTAATAAGAGAAGTTCATGTATATAAAATTAACTGCCTGCTCTAGTATTGCAATCAATTATTCAATGTGACTTTTCTGAATACTCTTTGTAACATATTAGTACATAAGTGTTCTCTGCCATTTGGCGGTTATAGGAAAAATGGGATTTGTTACACTGGTGGAGGGTCATTTCCAGTTATCACACAAACCGACCTCCACCAGCTTGTATTGCAGCCCTGTAAATTTGTGTGTGTAAATAGTGGATGATGTCACATCTCTCGATGTAACTGTATATAATTCCTGCAACAAAAGATTTTGTACCCAAAAAAGGGCTAATATTGACAGAGCATTTGATGATTTTGGAAGTGTGTATAATATCGATAATTATTGACAGTCCAACCCAACCAATTTTTATCAACGTTGGCTTAATGTTGATTTAACGTTGCTTTCACCCAATATGTTACGGGGATAGAGACATTATTAGTGCAAAGTATAAAGCAGACTGCCTTGGTGCCTCCCTTATAATCCACCAAGTCAATTGCACTTTTAGAAAAGTCCTATTAATAAGATTACTTATCTAAAAAAGCCAGCTGCTTTCCTCCTGGAATTGTGCTCGTTCGATCGTTGCCTACAAAGGATTGGATTGGCTTCAATGGAGTTCTCTTTTACTAGAAAGGAAGGCAAGGGTTTTTATTTATTTTGTAGTTTGAGATGAAAGGGGCTGTTTGTATTTATGTGTTCCGCTGCCTTTGAGAGCCTACTGAAAAGGCTTTTTAAACTCCAGAAGCTTTTAGAGTGAGAAAAGCCGATTTAATCATATTTACCCCAAAAAGCACCTTTTCCAGTGTTTGCCTCAGGGTTCTAACTATAAGTATAGCCTTTACAGAGTCTTGGCATATTATTATAATGATCAGATCGAATATGGTGCAATCTAAGGCTATCGTAGTCATTAATAAATGTGTAATTCAAGGCACAATTCAAAATAGTCATTTCTTTAGGGAGTTAAAGTTTCCATTTTGTTTTCAGAAACTGTAGTTGAATTACATAACCCTCATCCTAACTGAACGCTGACAACTGTTCCAAGCCAAAAGGCAGGACTACAAATATTATGGCAATTATCATTAATGTAAGTAACAATATGTGTTTTATAAGAAACTTTATTTCATAGGATTTAGCAGAAATTAAGCACACACAGCTCGTTCACACTAAAATTACTATACTATTCACATAGTTACAGCATCAAACACCTTATGAGGAACACCCCAAAGTTAATGATTTATTATGTTTATTGAACAAATTCCCTATGTAAATCTTAATACATTATTAGTTAGGAACACTGTTGTTCTGTGCCCCACCACTTATCTAAATTCATATGTGTCTTATGTGGTAGGCTTGAATTGTGTAATGCAGAGCACAAGTTGCACCAAAACTGACTTTTCAGTGGGTGCATATTAATCTCTGTTTTCACATACCCATTCTTCTTCCACCTAAAGTACTCATTGTAAAGTCTTGTATCTTTATGTAGCATCCTGAGGTAGCGGGAGAGTTCCCGAGCTGAGGGGAAGTCATCTACATGGATAAAAGAGTGTGGGGGTGCTACCCGCTCATAGTCCTCCTTAGGTGCCCCCATTACAACTGGAATAATATCATTCTCTAAAGCATTATGCCAAAACTTCTCTGTGATATACTGCCTACAATTACTGTTCTCAAATGCTAAATAGAATTTGTATTTCCTCTTCAGCATATCTAAGCATAAAGTGCGGTCTCTACACTTTAATCGACCACATATACCATACACGTCCACCATCATATGTTCCTGCATGGACATGACAAACTCCTCCCGTTGATTCTGTGACTTGCAGTTGGTCACAAACCAGGCTGCCAGCCTGGTTTTTGACTCAAATGATTTCCCTGGTATAAACTCTGAGTAATTCACTGAGCGATGAGCACCATGTTTCAACTGCATATATGAGCCATATGGTGAGGGTATATCAGAGTCTAATGAATAGGTGCTTGTCCAGTTGAAAACACCATTAAAGTTGGTTAAGTTGAGCTGACTGTGGAAGGGTGATTCAAGCAGATAGAACACCCATCGCTGCCAAGGCTGCCGCTCTTCCGGTAAATCCTGCAGCCCACTTACATCCCGCATATGAACAATGACTGCATCGCTCTTTAACAATAACGTCCTGTTGTCCGTAATGGTGCATCGCCTTTCAGGGCACTCCAACTCATCAAATATATTCCTCCCTGATGGCACCTTCCAAGGCTTACTATAGTACTTTGTCCAGCGGAGGATTACTTTAGGGGGTGTTTTATCATCAAAGGCAGATGACTTATTGCTGGGAGGAAAGATCCTGTGAGGTTTAGTCACACCAAATAAGGAGTGGGAGGCGTGGCCTATTTGAAGATGAGGCTGAGTGGCAGCAGTGACACAGGAAGTGAACTGGGAACTTCCATTGACTGAGTACTTACACCGAGTGACAACATCATTTGGCGCAAGCACGCCCAAGGTCAATAATGTTGCAACTAAACAAGTCCATGTCACAGTTGTTAAGGTCAAAAGGGTCATGACGTAAACACGACCCATCCTTGAACAGCGAATGCCCAGCAGGAAGTGGCCAAGGGTGGAATTCTGGGAAGGGCGCATGATGACTCAGCAGAAAAAGCAGCAGGATGGAGGTGAAGAGGAAGTCAGATAATTTATCTTCGTCAGGACCTGCAAAAGAAAATTCAGAAAACATTCAATTTCTTGTAATTCATGATGCAATAAACGCTTTGCGAAAAGGTCATGGGAAAACACATTATGATAATCTGCCTTCTGCAAATAAAAATGAATTAACTTGAGGTCCTATTTGTGCAATCTGATTTCCCATCATCTGCAACCCTCATGACAAAATTAATATGACATTTTGCCTTTTCATAGCAACCGATATTCGAATGCTGCTGTGTAATTGCTCTAACCAATGTTTGTATTGATTGTCAATTCTTGTGAGTGATAAGAGATTCACCATCCTGATCATATTCTAGAATTCTACATCTACAATTCTAGTCTGATCCATACACATTCTTATCCTGCTAATATAAAAGATAACTCAAAGAATTATATCGGGACCTTGGCTTTAATTATTAGAGCAGAACGGATGAATCAATAGTCTCTGGAGGGTGTTGCTTCTATAGTAAAAGGAAGAGCTGGCTAAAAATGCCCTCCTTTCCAGTCCTTTCTTTTCATGTAGCTATAACTTGTCCCTTTTGTTGCTCACAAGTGGTCATTCAAGTACGGTGCTCAAAAAGGGGGATTTAAGTAGGTACCTAGTCTGGAGAAGTCAGTCAGTATAATAAACTATAGAGCGTGTGACATGAGTAGGTACCTGGTAGTGCAGCTGTCTCTATTTTAAACAAGGCAGGTGACTTTTCAGACTAATGTGGTGAGTGCAAGTACTTAGGTGAAGCAGTGCACGACTTGTTTAGAAAAGAGGGCACATACTCCCAGCTCTTTTTACAATAGGAGCAACACCCTCCTGTAGTGTCGCGCTTCAATAACAAATGTATCTTGAGTGTTGGCAAGCTTATGTTTGCTGCTGCTTGAGTTTAATGATGAAGTGTATAAATTATAATGAGGGTATGCTTCATAAATCGGGAGAAAAGGGGCAAGAGAGTGTATACCTCCAGCTTAAAACCCAAATATACCAGCTAGGTTTGCCATAAGTATTCATAAAAGCAACTGTGTAGACCGACTGGAATATTATGGTGTCCTGTGATCAAGGTTTTTTTTCCAAAAGACATTTCTGGATCATTGTGCGTTTTTAGTGGTTTTCACAATTATATTGCCTGCAACATTGGAACTCCACAAGAGAGAAACCAGCTAATAAAAAGAGTGTATGCCACAAAATTGCACCTGCCTGGCTTTGGCATGAGATAGTGGTTTTAGTAGTCCCTTCATGAGACTCACATTTGCTGTGTCGCCACACCACCAGTTGTCTACATGAACTGATGAATTATTGGTAGTCTTCCTTGTCAGCGCGGCTTGGTTCCGCAGTGATAAATGCTGCTCATTACTCAAAGCTCGTGAAATGAAATGCTCTGGATGTTTTTTTTTTATATTAAAAAGGGGCATGGAGTGGAAGTGGCGGTGGTGATAGAAGAAGCAAGATGAAGTGTGAGAAATGGTTAACAGTGACAAAAGTTCGCTGAACCCACAAACGTCTATGAAGATCTTAAAGGTTGATGTGAGCAGAATCTGATGTACGCTCTAAAGCAATGTGTCAAAAGCTAAAATATAATTAGCATGACCAATTTGATCGGGCATCAGCAAAACGATTTTGATATTCCATGTGAAACTATTTGGGAAATTTAAAACATATGAGAACTCTGCACTTCAATACAAACATTTTCTAACTAAAAATAGTAGAGCAATTCACATGTTTAAAACAGGGAACTGAAAATTTATACTTTATTAAAATATACTTTATTAGTAGTTTTATCATACCACCATGTGTATACCATACCGCACGGCTTGCTTCTCTCTCACCCTCACTACAACACGATAAACAGTCATCAGATATGAGCGATTGCGTGACATGGCAATGATGGTATGGCCGGCTACAACCACCGACTAGGAATTTGCTCTTCTCATATCTCTGCCTGAAGCTGTTATTTTCTTTTAAAGGACATAATTTTACCAGAATGACTAATGTTCCTTTGCCAGTATGGTGTTTAGGTGAAGCAATGGGGTATAAAGCAACTATGCTGTATTCACCCATTATGTTGCACCTATGAAAAGAAGACGGCAGGCTATATTCTTCCCTATGCAATATGCATAATACTGCCTCAACAAAAAGAAAAATCCTCTGTACTATGAAAATCTCCATCCAAAATAAGGCAAAAGATTCAAACTCCCCTCAACAGCTTGATATAGGTTTGCAGGGATTCCAAGCAAAAGCAAAGCAGAGAGTGAGGAGACAAAATAAGATCGGAGAGTGTGTTGGTCCTAGAGAGACAAGCTAGTTTCTGATGTCGGGTGGATATGATAGATGAGGACTAATTTACACTGGTAGTATGCAGTAGTATGGAGTGTAAGGGGAGGAGAGAATGCCTCCTATAGTCCACCCGCAATCTCAATACAAAGTCCCCTGTGATAAACAACTAACACGTTTGTTTTGGGTGATAATGGAAATACCCGTACCACAGGGAATTATGGGATGTAAGGGCAGCCATGTTTGAAATCAAACTGACGCTTGACATCACCATGTGGAAATTCCTGATGGGAATATTACAGGGATTAAGCATAGATTCTATCGAAGTCAATTTCAACTCAACCAGCATCAGAATGCATTAGATTGGCCATGCAGAAAATGTCATTAAATAGGATTTTTTTTCAGATGGATGCATTTCTAGCATAAACCATATAATTTTGAGGAATTCTGTTCTTCACTAAACCCTTTGTACTGCTGTAACTTTTCCAAAATACGTGACTAATTGCATCTGACTCAAATAACCATTGCGAGTCTGAAGCTTTCTTATCTAGACTATAGTAACTTATATCTTGTTAAATTCCCTCTCCTCTGGGGGCTTAGACCTACTGAGTAGAGATCAACCCTTTATATATAGCTTTCATAGACCACAGAGAGTTAGGTTTGGCCTACCAGTTAAAACTAGCTTGTCTAGTGGATACCTAAGCTTCACGCTTTTTTGCCATTTCAGTGTCAGTGACCACGCAAGGAATTCTCTGGGAGTATATCAACTAACCATGAGTCACCCGTCCCATGTTTAATGGACGTTGTATTGTCCTCAGATCGAAAATGCAGAACTGGTAGCCGGACCAACCTTCCCTAAATTCTTGGTGAATATTATTTTCAAAAGCTAGGGTTTCTCTCCTGCTGTTTGCAATTTTGTAGAACCATTTTCAAAAACTGATCTATGTATGATATTTGTGCCATATACTGGGAGAAGGGGTCTTAGTCCCCCCTGACTAACTTCCATTTTCGCAGATCATGTCACATTTTATGATCTATGGGGTCTGATATAGACCTATTACTGCTACTTCTTAAGCACCCCCATCATAGAGGATTTGGGCGGTAACATAAAAATAAGAAAAAAAAATTAATCATGATAATCCCAGAATCTATAATATGTACATAAAGGTAGTGCTGAGGGTGATAAGCTGATTTTATAGGTCCAAGGTCTAGAGCATGTAGCCCAGGGGCTCTCAGGTATTAATGCCCTTTTCAAGGCACTCTCCTTTGAGAAGGCACTAAGGGGTCATACCACTGCATCCCTATCCCTCATGTCCCAATTAACCTGTCAGTGTGTATAGCATTATTGCACATCACCATAGTAATGCTGGGAGTAAATTTTCAGTACCACAGGACTTCCTCATAATAACCCTTTAAGAGTGTATCCACCCCTAGGGTTGGCATGATGCATTCAAGCAGCTCTGGTGAGACACTCCCTATAGCTGCAGTAATGTATTCCAACAGCACTATACAGCCCTTAAAGGGTTAATATCAGCCTTGCTACTGACCTCACCATAGAGGACCTAGGTAATGAAATAAGACAGGTGGGGCTGGTGCAGGCTCCATAATTCACCAGGGAGTGGTGAGCATGGACCCGGTGCTGAATAAAAATTGTACAGGGTCAGAGAGGTGGGGGCCCTTTAGCGGGATGACTCTGCAGCATGCAATGTCATAGTCAACATGGCCGACACTGTGGACTGTGTGTGAGGGCTGATGGTGAACAAGGTCATAAAGTCTTATATGAGACCACCATGGAGGCTATACTATGTGGTATAATGTTGCATGTTTCCTTTACCTATTGTGAGAATTTGCCTTATTTCCTAACACCATATTTCCCCAGTGTTTAACAAAAAGAAGAGACTCAGCTATTAGGTTTTTTATTAGTTTGATATATTTGGAAATTGGCATTTATAGCGGATTCCTGCCTACAAAATCAAATGTTATTGGTGGAGCCATTGAACATGCAATTGCATAGTAAACTTAGTTACCCTTGCAGGAGGTGTGTGAGGTCAAATGAATACAAGGACATAAAGACCTATATGAGTCACCAGGGAAAGCCATTAACAGGTATCATGTGGTTTATGTGTCACTGGACTGCTTTGTATGCTATTCAGGAGGTCATTGCAAACATACTACGACTGCATGCGTTAAGTCGTACAAAAGGTCCTGTAGAGGAACTTCTGGTATGACTAGCTTAAATGACTAGCTCGTATGACTGCAGTAGAAAGGTACAGTGACCAAACAGTGTAGCTTTACATATTCTTGTGCGGTTCTATGCACTCTGAGCCATACTTGTTTGGTCACAATAACTTAAGAAATCTTTCAAATTAGATTACAGTGAATGAAATCATACACCCTTCCATGGCACCTATGTGATTCCTGTTATCAATGTTCCCTCTAGTTGCCTTCTAAATGAAATATCGAAGCATTGACCAACCTTTTCTAAAAAGGCCTGCCTTCCCAAGACTGCTTGTCACCATGTGTACTACCTTTGTGATAAGTATGTTTTATATACCCCAGACTCCTATACATGTAGACATTACTGTATGCTTGCCAATTGTCAGAAGCGTATCACTTCTTTTATCTCTACATACATCTCTCTGTCTCTCTCTGTCTCTCTCTCTCTCTCTCTCTGTCTCTCTCTCTGTCTCTCCCTTTCTCTTTATCTCTCTCTCTCTCTCTCTCTCTCTCTCTCTCTCTTTCTCTCTCCAAAGGGCAAGCTCTCAGTTCTCCCCCCCCCCTTCTAAATATATGGCTACAGGTTTAGGAACACCCCCCTGGACGCACTGAGGCCTCTGCACACACTAATCAATGACCAACCCCGGCTGGACCTGCCCTCTAGTATTGAGATGTTACCATCACCAGAACTCCCCTACCGAGGCAGTTCCTCCTCACCCTAAGCCACTCCCTCAAGCAGTGTTTTAGCAACAGAACCTGGCCATGCTGGTCCTCAGCCTACATACCAGTCAATGCTCACCCATTGAGATCCTTATCCCTTCGAGCTGCTCCCTCCCCTCCCCGAGCTGTTCACACCTGCCTGGGGCTGCCTAGAACTGCTCCCAAGTAGCCTGAGCTGTCATAATCTTGAGCTGAGGATTACCATAGTGTGTCAGCGGTACATTGGCTGGCTGTGGAAGTGGTGTGGGTGAGGGGATGGCCGGATGGCATCATCAAGACGTAAGAGGAGAAGGCAAATAAAGAATTGTTATTTAGGTCATTCATTGTAAAAATGCATGGTTGTGACACCACTGGGTACGGTTATAAGAGTATAGTTTATATGTTCAATAAAATCTGTCTCTGGAAATGTCATGCTTTTCCTCTTTATTTATCAGTCATTATCACCTATAATCCTACCTTGCTGGCAAGGTTTGTGAGCAATCACAATAGTTGGCAAGCTGGTCATACTGTAAATATTTAAGGGAAAGTTGTTGGATCAATTGTTAGTCAGTTTTCAAAAGCAACTGAACGGAGTTGGTCCGGCAGTAGTAGGTGAGCGAGGGGTTCACAAGAGTTAAAAGAGATATCATGGCAAGCAGGTAGCACTGGAGTAAAATTACAGAGTGAGTGAAATTGAAGTGAATAGAGAAAGACAGACAGACAAAGACAGAGGATGAGAGCGATAGTTAGAGTCAGGGAAATAGACAGAGCTGTGCTAATACAATCTATCAAGCTTTCTCGGTTTGATCCCAGTGGGAACACAGCATATGGCAGTGTTGTTGCAGAAAGATGACTTAATAGGATGATAAAGAAGAAGGAGACTGTTAAACTGGTGCAGGTGTAGAGAGTGGTAAATCAGTTTGGCAGGCAATCTCTGAGGCCTACACTGAGGTTTAGACGAGCCTAGTAGGAAATGTGTTTGCAGATGACCGAGTGGGGAAATGTCATTATACCCCATGGTATTTGGGACAAATGTATGGTCTAAGGCACAAGGATAGTGACAATATATAGGATATTATATTATCTCAACCCACTGAATGTGTTCACATTCTTGTCCTGTTGTTACAAAACACTTCAACAAAGCTATGTTGAACAATATACTTACAGCCTTACTGGCAACTTCTCTAGGATTACAACAGTAAAGATTGCTCCTAATGCTTGAGATTCTTGGGCACTTCCTCAGGTTAGAATCAAACTTTAAGCAAGCTACCTTTAGAGTGTAAGCCAATGTTGTAGATCTTTAACTGGAGGCAAGGCTGATGTTTACGATTCCTAAAACTCAGGAAGATATGTCCAACTATTTGAACACTGTTGACTTTAGACAGAAATAAACACAATAATGTTTGCATGACCTTATGTGAAGGAGGTGGTCTGGGTGCTGAGAACAAAGTGGTCAGGAAGTACCAGTGGGCCCTTGTTGCCAGGGTAGTGTGTGACAGATCACATAAGGTAACACTAAGAGTAAGCCTGAGGCAAGGAGCCTGACCCTCTAAGCAGTCTGCAAGGTTGGGCTATACTAGATTCTCATTTATTGGACACACAGCAAATCTCACCCTACATGTAAAAGGTATCTAAAAATCTAGCAATTTTTCATTTCCTGCATGCCTGTTGCCCGAGGAAAGATTTCTGAGTGCATTTTCTACTACTTATGCGGCCCTCATGACTGAAGAACAGTACAGCTTCTATGCATTAAAAGCGCTTTTCTATTAACTGTAAGGATAGCACTTGAGTTGGTTGATAGGCATGATGACATAATGTGAAATTAGTAGGTTTTGTCCTCATTTTCTCAGAAATAAGCTCCTTAAGATTATGCTAGAACTCCTAGACTGAGTGGTGGGGCTAGTTAGGAACTGCTGAAAAATTACATACCACGAAGGTAAGTCTTTTTAGCTTGTTTTGTACATCTACATGCTAAAGCTGTAGGTTCGGTGGATCAGGGGACCCAGGCCCATATGATTTTTTCAAAGGACTTTCAATTTATAGGACACTAAGGCTTCATTCTAGTACCTCCCTCTCAGCCATACTGGTAACCTTACCATGGAGGACCTGGGTAATGAAATAAGGCAGGTGGGACTGGTGTAGCCTCCATAATGAGCGCTGGGAAGAGGCTGGGAGCTGAATGCAAATTGCATAAGGTTATCAAGGTGGGGGCCTTTTAGTGGGATGACCCTGTAGCACGACACCACAGCCTACTCACAAGACTAGATAACTACAAGGGCTAAAGCCAACTTATCAACCAGTAAGCTCATCCTACTTTGTCAGGCACTCCTCGAAGACAGCTTTTCAAACCTTGCTCACTTGCACCCTTTATCCCTATAGTTTTAGGCTGCCCAGCAAATTGTCGTGAGTCCTCGTCAACCTGTGTGAAGTGGCTCACACATGTCGTAAGATGGAACACGACGTCGTTATAGCACAAGATCACCAGGAATAGCAATTACTATGCCACGTGAGTCTAACACACAGTGGCGAAAGATGACGGAATGAGTTATCACTCAAAAAGGAGTCACCATTGATGACCAATCATGGCGACAGATGACGACAATTTGCTGGGTGGTTTTATGCTTGCCGCTCTCTTCCTGTTGTTACCCTCCCAGAGCAGCTTTTATGAACCTCTTCTAAGAAAAAAAGAAGAGGCTAAGGAACATCCGTACATGGCTCCCTGCACACAATAATCAATATCTTGCATCGAGACTTTCCATTATCCTCAGAAACTCCCACCAACCAACCTACTTATTCCCACCCTGTGATGTTCCATCAAGCATGCATTAGCAACATGAATAGGTCAGGCTGAAAGTCCTTTTCTTACTGATCATTGTTCACCCACAGCTTCTCCATCCATTGAGCTGCTCCCTTCCCACCCTACAGAGATTTTTGTGGCTGCTTTGAACTGCTCAACCCAGCTATAGGAACTATTTAGAGGTCTGAGCTGCTATGAGCCTGGCTGGGGGATTACTGCAAAATGTCAGCAGATAAGCTTTCTCGGTGGGGGTGCCCTTGTTGGAGGGGAAAGGAAGATTCAGAGCAGAGGAAATAGGGTCTCTAGTTGGGAATATAGGATGAGTGATTCAAACAAAGTGGTTGATTATCAGCATCAGAGGGAGCTGAGGAGTGGAATAGATTGTTAAGGTAATTTATGGTTCTATGATAGTGTTGTTCTTGTATATCATAATACTGGTCCATTTTTTCCCAATGCAATAGCCACTCTTATGAGCAGAAACCACACGGTTTCAAACTGAGAATTTGATTTTGGTTGATGATTAATGCAAACAGCTATACAGAACCTGTATGCACCAGCATTTGATGTATCCCTATCAATCTGAATAACGAAAATGAGCCTGTTTCACTGCATCAATGTGCATCCATATTGCAAAGTGAAAATGTATTCAAGTATGCACGCACAATAGTGTGTTATGGCTTAAAGGGAGAAGAGCAAAATAAAAAAAAAACACTTCCAACCATTTGAGGGCAATTAAAGCACCCCTGTCCCATTACTGCATATACTGCCCATAATGGAGTCATTATTTGATGTTTTGTTTCAATGGATGTACGGTGAGTGCTAAGGGAGCGTTCATTATTTATGGCAGGGGGGGGGGTGCCAATCTGGCAGAACGAATACGTCAAAAAAAAATTACCCCCCCCCTGGGAATAGGTTGAAAAAAAGTGACCCCCCCCTTAGGAATGGGTTGAAAAAAAATGACCCCCCCCCCCTTAGAACTGATTGAAAGAAAATGATTCCCATCACATTACCTTATACATTTAACCATGTTCAACAAAGTCTGTGTACATCAGGTCTCTTCATTCCTGTCATATTAGGAGAAATTGAGAGACTAATGCACTTTAGCCGGTGCTGAATTAAGTGAACCCTTTAGCTACCCTAATGCTAACCCTATGCTAATCCTAATGTGCAGCAAGATGTGCGCCAGCTAAAGTGTATTCTACCTGAATTTAAACCATTCCAATTATTATGTTAAAAATGGGGTGGCCGTTGTAGAATGTCGTAAAAGCTATCAGCCGTTAGCCAGCTTTCATTTTGTATAAATGCAAAGCCTTTTTCAAAATGGTTCCGATCTTTTGAAAAATTGAAATGTGAATACCCTGCCATTGATTGATTGACATCTGTATAAAAAGTACCTATTTTTAAGGCTCCTCCATAGGGGGCACTAGCATGGGCCACTACTGATGCAGTTTAAGTGGGTACTATATTTCCCTGTGTATGGCCTCTGTGCTCAATGAAAAAGCATTTTGGACCATTACCATACTTCAACATATGGTGTTTATATGTTTTTTCAGCTATATCAATTTCCGCTACCCTTATATTTCATGCAAAGAAAGATAAAGGATTATAGAAAATGTCTAAAGAATGATGTACAAACCATAGATAAGTCTTGAGCAAACTGTTTGCCACTCCCTCATTATTTCATGTAGTGAAATATAAGCCTGCCCTGTGTATAAGCCTGCCCTGTTTATAATCCTGGTAAATTTGCCACTTAAGTGTGTTTACAAGCCCGTACAGGCTTTTAGTAATACACAGGGAAATACAGGATGTCTTAGCCAGCTAAATCATGCAACCTATTCCTGACTAACTGTAGTGATTGAAGCACTTGTGCCAGATATAAGATGATAAGGTGATTTGATAATGGTTCACTGCTCCTGACACCCTGAACTAATTACCCGGTACATGGAATAAGAAAATGGTAATTGGAATTACAGAAAAATGTGCTTTGCGATCTCTTTTGGCCACCAAGATTATTGAAAATGAAGTTTACCGTAATCTCCCGCATATATAAGGCGGAGCTCATGTATAAGGTGCACCCCTAACTCAGGGATGTGTGTTTTGCATATAAGGCACACCTACTGCTTCTGGATTAATATTTAAAAAAACCCTTGTATAAGGTGCACCCCAACCTTTTGACATATGGTGTAAGACATAGCCTCCCTTGGTAAAAGCCAACCTACATGTACATTGAATAGGCCCAAGTTGTGGGGAAAGCCTTGCTAAGGTGTTACCGCGACGTTGGAGGGTGTGAGGGCGGCATGGGATGGAGTGAGGGTGGCATTGGATGGTGTGAGTGTCACATGGGAAGGTGTGAAAAGCTATGGCCACCATAGAGTACTGGTAGGGTTGGAGGGGAGCTGATACTGCCCAACACCTTTACAGCATTCATTAGCTTTCCCCATAGGTTTGATGGAGGTTGGGGGCTATTTAAATGTTTTTCAGGGTAAATCATTTTATGTATCAAATGATATTTGAATAAACCCCACGTATAAGATGTGCCCTTAACTCAGGCTGATCCTATCAGGCGCACCTGGGCTCTGATTCGCACATAGGCCTAAGACACGCCTAATATGCAAGACGTTATGGTAGTCAGGACTAAAACATTCCTAAATACAAACTTCATGCAAGAGAATACATTTTTATTACTGTACCACATTAGTTAAGTAGTACAGCATGGGAGCAATAATAATGGAGTATGAGAGTATCTCCCAAGAATGTTTTTGGAATTTCTGGAGCCAACTTCATATTCTCATTTGATCTTTTGAATTTGCTCCTACAGTGTGCCTTATCCACAAATCACACGTTATATATGGGAGGTACTATTGAATTTTAAAAATATAATCATGAGCACCATTAAGCAACGTCTAAAGGAGCACCAGGTCTAGTGATGTAAGCAAGTTGTTCTAACACTCGAGTGCAGTTGGTTCGCCTTTCCTGCAATCTGATTGGTTGAGAGCGCATGTTGGGTCAGGGGACCCATAAAAGCACTTCCGGTCTCACTTCCTGTTTGTGGCTTTTCTGTCTTATTTGTGAATTATTTTAAGGAAAATCAAAGCTTTTTCTCGTGTCAGAACGTAAACAAAGGGCTCCGGTTTGTCTCTGTTCCGGAAACCCAAGGCCCTCGGTCCTCAGGCTGGGCTGATCGCCTTCGGCAATTGTTGGATACTCTTTTGAGCAAACATTTAGAAGATCTTGAAGTTCTTGAAGTTCTTTAATGTAGAGTAGACTTGTAGTGTTACAAATTCAGTTTCAGCCACATGTTGACATGCTGATCTCCGCTTCCTAAACCCCCAAAGTTGTGTCCCACTCAACCCACTCACTTTACTTTTTAGTTCCCCACACAGTCACTGGTGGCAGCACCATATAGGCATACCGGTCATACCACATCTCCCCTTTTTTTTGGAAAATGAGAAGTTCACTTATTAGTCTCTTTGTCTTGAAATGTTCATAGATGAATAATACCTATCGATCAAAATGAGTAGCTCACTTATCAATCTCTTTGTCTTGAAATGTTCATGAATGAATAATACTTATCAACCAAATAAGAACATGATTATAGCTAGTATCTTGCTATGAAATTATCTCTCAAGTTAAACTAAACTGATATCTCATTGAGTCTTTCACATGTTTTCAATCAGAGGCTTAGGTGCAGATCTGGCTCTCCCAGACCTACGAGGCTCAGTAATATCAGCCCCTGGCGGGTCATCAGGTTCATTCACATATGAAGGGGTACCCGGCTGATCCATCCTCAGTGTTGGTTTGTCAGGTGAGTCAACCCTAGGGGTGACTGCATGTGATGGTATGTCATGTCTTGGTGTAGGATGATGAACTGCTGGAATAGGTCCTGTATTAGGTGGACCTGGTATTGGTAGTGTAGCAGGTGGTAGTCCAACATTTCTAGTCATACGGCGGTTTTGCCTCAGGAGGCCTGTTGGGGTTGAGATGACATATGATCTCGGTCCATCGGCTTTGCCTACAATTGTGCCATGAGTCTTGAGATCAGGGAGCCACACTTTGTCACCTGCTGATAACTCTCCGGCTTCTTTTACACGGTGTCGTTGGTCATAGTTCAGTTTCATACTGGCTCTGTACATCCTCTCCTTTTTTCGTACAACAACCGGGTCTGGTGTGCTTGGTAAGAGTTCAGATGGATAGCAGGGGACTCTGGTCTTTAATTTCCTGCCCATATTTAGTTGCGCTGGTGAGAAGCCATTATGGAGTGGTGTGTTTCGGTACATTAATAATGCTAAGTCCACATCAGTAGCTTTGTTGAGAATACCTCTGACTGTCTGTACGGCTCGCTCGGCCTCACCATTTGACTGTGGATATCTCAGCGAAGATGTTACATGCACAAATTTCCACTCATCTACAAAGTTTGCAAAGTCTCTTGCACTGAACTGAGGTCCATTGTCTGTGACAAGTATAACGGGGATGCCCTGATGAACAAATATTTTCTTAAGTTTGGCGACAGTCTCTGCGGCGTCAACTCCTTTAGTGACTTTGCTTGTCTCAATATCCCTTAAATAGTAGTCAACAACTACTAGGTAGTTTGTTCCAACATGATAACAGAAGTCAGCAGCAATTCGAGACCAAGGACGGTCGGGGAACTCAGTTCCTTTCATTGGCACGATTCTTTCTCTCCTGTACTACTGGCCCAGCCCTCGGACCGAGGGCCTTGGGTCTCCGGACAGAGACGCACCGTCGCCCTTTGTTATTACGACCAATTAATCTGTTTTTATAGTTTGCACCAACATGAATAAATGGATATGAATGATAGGTAATAAGAAAATGTTGGGCAAAATTGTGGCTGCAATCATTAACAAGTACTATTACTTGGTGGAGAATTGTAAACTTCGCGACGTGTCGCGAAAAAAAATCGTGTTATGTTGTGAAATTTTACATTGTGTTGGCGAATACCCCAAAAAAAGGAATTGCGCCGCCCCTCAGGAATAGGTTGAAAAAAAATGACCCCCCCTCTCACAATAGGCTGAAAAAAAATGACCCCCCCCCTCTGAATACCCCTAAAAATTTTGACCCCCCCCCTCATTTGCTCACCCCCCCCCCTGCCATAAATAATGAACGCTCCCTAAAAGGTGTGATGATAGGAGGCCCACTTTTCACAGGTTCTTTCGACAGGGTCTGCATTTATCTTTGGAAAACTGTTCTATATAATGTTCTGCTCAACAGTTTTGATTTTCTATAAATATCATATGATATTAAAGGAAAAGGAATAATGCTAGTATCAATAGATTGGTAGATTGTGGCTGCTTGGTCAGGTTTAGACAAACATTTTTGGAAAATGATGTTATGTGTGGTACTACTATTTGGAAAAAAGATCCTGTAGCTATGTTGCTGTCAGATTAGGACCAACAATCTCTATGAAAATTTTATGTTTTGAAAATTGGGTCTGGTACAGAGTTGAAAGAAAGGTTATTTCGGAAGGGACTGATATGATAGAGATTCAAATAATAGAGGATGCATATACACTGCAAAAATGGTGTTTAGATCCTAAACACAATTCTAAACATATTCTTGCAACGTTTTTGTAATCACATTACTTTCCTAAACATGTTTAACCAAACAATGTGCTTAGCTCAAGTGTTTAGAAATCTAGGTGTTTAGGTTCAAAATTTGTGTTTAGATATCGATAAAATTTTGCGTTTAGATGTTTATGAATTTTTGTGTTTAGATGTCTAAGTGATTTGGCGCGAAGTAAGGGTTTGCAGATATGTATTCATTAAAAACATAAAGGAATATCTTTTGTTTGTTTTCTCATTTACTGGAGGACATCAGCAGGTATTTACACTGCAAAGTCTCCCAAGATGTCAGCTACAGGTATATACACTTATATGTACACACTGCATTAGAATAGGAGACTTGAGAAAGTACAACAGGTTGGCAGGAAGGACATTGCTTTATACTTTACAAAATAACACGACCTAGGTGTAAGTCATGGAGCTCATTGATTATTTCATGGTGATGATGGTGGTGTAAGTTGAATTTAATTAATTTTATATTGTTATGTCTATTTTCATAACATTTAATGAAATGACACTATGATAAACAAGGAGTTTGGGGATGTTTGTCACAACAATTGATTATAACTGTGTGCAGACAGTCCATTCAGAGGTAGTGCTGCTACCTGGTGTGGATTTGACATCCAAGTATCTAAACATATTGATGTTTAAATCTAAACACCTAATATTCAACTGTTTATACTCTAAACATCTGAACATGTTTAGCAAAAATGTTTATGTATTTAGAATAAAAGTGTTATTTTCCTAAATGTGTAGATGATGATACACCTAACTGAGGTTTATGTTTAGGTTTTAAACATGTTTAGGTCTAAACATGTTTAAAATCTAAACACCATTTTTGCAGTGTAGTAAGAATATATTGCTAATATCAGTACTATCATAGAATGCGTTCTGTCAGAGGGAGGTCAGCTGCAGGTAGTATATATATATATATATATATATATATATATATATATATATATATATATATATATATAGCACAAGGTGCTCAGTGATGCTGTAGAAAAATCATTTTTCAAAGGGAAAATACTTGGCAAGCGTTGGTGTTGGTAGTGGTAAATGAGAAAAGCCTGATTGCACAAGGTCTTTTTTCTAAATCATGTATAATTTCACTATCATGGTGAAATATCCTTCAAGATGGCCAAGCACATTGGGAGGACCAGTAGAAGAAATACCTCAATGTTGCCTCATGGTAGAACTGAAGCCTAAAGAATTGACATGAGAAACTGGTAGCACATACTACAGGTTTTTTACGGAGTAGGTAACACCTGGAGTAGATCGCCACATATGAAAAGAAAGTAGAATGTTTTAAAGAAAATGTTTGGCCTAGCTTTACATAAATAGAGAAATCTGTAGGCTAAGGAAGAAGTGGACACTGTCACTACTGTTGGGTTCATTTTGACAGATCACATGCCAATAGATCACCCCAGGCATGGAGCCTGACCTGTTAAGCAAAGTCCACATTAAGGCAACGATATATGTGGCCAGGTGAGGGAAAACGTGCCTCCTGGAGGAAAATGGCTTTTCAATCTTTAACCCTTAGGTGCCCAAGTGCACTTAAATGCATGGTTTTGGGCTTAAACACATGCATATTGAAGCAAATTATCATCGAGGAACATAGATCTACTGGTCCAATCTGCGAAGTGATACCCTCTTTAGAACGACCATGACCCCCTTATTCCAATGAGACCATCCATTTGACTGTAACTCTAATACCTCAGACACAGTGAGTCAAAACCTGAAAATAAGTTGTCATACATGTGACTCTTTGGAAGGGAATGGCATAGGATAGGATCTAGCATGATGGCAAGGTGATGCTGGGTCATTTGCCCCCTATTGCCACACCTTTGATAGACTAGCCCACCTTGCAACTAACCTTTTCATAGGAATTGTTTATATCCATGAATATGATTTCATGAACTGTGACCAAGACAATTTGCACCCCAGTAGTACACACAGAGAGAACTAGTTGAGTATAGTTATGCAAATCTCACACTTAATGAGATTAGAGAGCACAACACTAAATAGACTATATACTAGTGAATAACAACAAAAGGAATATTTTGGTTGCTATGGAAACCACACTCAGTCAGAAATTTCTCTCTTAACTGAAAGTTGAAGTAAAAAAGAATCAGGTGCATTATGTGAATTCCATATGAGAGACCTGTTCAGAATTATATATATGCATAGTATTTATCACTGGGGTGATTTACACGTGAAATAAATGGAAAATCATCAAGTAATTCTGTGCATGTAAAGGTTAAGTCAAAGGCTTTAAAATGAGATATCTTGAGCTAAAATATCCCTGGTAGTTCTGCTGTAACTGCTTCTCAGACTTAGGTTGATGTGTACAACTGAAAATGGGAAATAAGCTCTAAATGCATTATATCCTATCATGAACACTAATAATGCAAAAAGTACAGTTTTGTGGAAAAATAACCAAAGAAATGTGATGTTTTTGTCATAAAATTGGTTCTAAAATTCCCAATTGGAATAGGGGAGTGGTTTCCTCTGCAATCAGAATCTACCAATTTTCTATGTTTCCATCGCAACCAACATTCCAAAAATGGAACATCTTTAGTGGAGATGAAATAATTTTAAGCATACCACTGGATTCCTTATCAAAAATTGCTCTAAAGCTTTTTTTAGCATATTTGTCAGTGTTTGACCTACAAACTGCTCCCTCATGGCCAAAACCAGTACTAAAACCCCCCTCCCCCAAAGGCGCGTTCTCCCGAGTTGAGCCGCAATATAATTATTACTATTGCTAAATTCTCATTTAGCTGCTATCTATCCCCGAGATCTATCCACTTCCATCAGTTACTCTACAATGTGAGGCCCTCCTCAATCCTCAGACATATGGAGAGTTGTCCCACAGCTTTATTTTCCTCATGCTCGTCACCTGAGGCACATTTGTAACTACTACTAGCTGCATACTCATATGCCAGCTTCAACCGCTATCTTGTAGGGAAATAGTAAAGCTTATCTTTAGCCAATAGGTCTTTAATTTGTCCAAAGATTAGGCAAAACAATTTCTTATCTTATCTAACATGAAAATGCCCTTGGAAAGCTGTTGGGTTGGCTGTTTTTTTAATGATTGTCTCCAGTCTAAGCATAAAGTTGAATAATAATGATAAATATGAGGCTTATCAGTCCTATTCATTTTACTGCTTTTGCAGGGACACACACAAGTTTGCACTCTCAGCCACAACTGTAAATGGGCAATAAATATCCCTGGAAGTACGCAGTACAACCAGCTGTACCTACACCAGAATGCCCTCCTAGTATACAACTACACCTGTATTGGAGAATAAAAAGCAGTCTACTGTATATCTATGTGGTGGGGCAGACAGTGTATCTTTATACCATAGTCACATGCCTGCAGGAAGTGAATAAACCTGATAGAGATAAGGCATTTCATTTTGGCTGCCTCTCTGTAATGGACCATAAAGGAACAGAGGTTATATGATGACCTAGCAGTAGTGGTGTCATACATCCTGACAGCAAACTCCTTCCCTACCTCTACTCTCTTCCTTTTTGCCATTTCCAAAAACCAACTACTAAACTTGTCTTGCTCGTTGCATCTTTGTCAAAATCTTTCAACTGATGACCAATTACTAGAAAGTTCACTTGCCTCATCCCATCTGCCCACGATGTTCTACTTACCTTGGGGTTCTGTCCTGTATATCTTCTCATAGAAGACATCCAATCACCCCTCCCTCCCTCCTTTCCTCCCTCCCACATTGACCGGCTTGACCTAACACCCCTTAAATCTAACAGGGTTCCTTTCATCAGAAAGTAGGATGACATTTATGCGATGCTGAGCTTAACAAAAATAATTATATAGAATCTCATAAATGTATTAGCTTACTTACTTACTTTTGGCATATGCTAGGGAATCCTTGTGCCAGATAAATTACAGAGATTTTTTTATAAGACAGGGATGGGCCTGCCAAGTCACAGACAGTGACACATCTAGGTGGCCGCCGCCTTGTCATAAAATAGGTGTGTGTGCAGGTGTACCTTGTCTCGTTTGTTATAAGGCATGCCATTGACCCAGACAGATCACATGCAAGGTGTCTGTGACTGGAGTCTGCAGAACATAGACAAGTTGCTTCTCACTCCACTGGTGACAAGGTGATATACTTATCTGTTTCCCTATATAGCACACATTTATGTGTAGCCAGCCAGCACTCCTCTCTCTGTCACTCTCCGTATCTCTCTGTCTCTGTCTCTCCCTCTCTCTCTCTCTCTCTCTCTCTCTCTCTCTCTCTCTCTCTTGCTCTCTCCATCTCTCTCTCTCTCTCTCTCACACACACACACACACCATCCTACCACCACAGAAATATTTGAGTGCTATATTTGCTGTGAGATGCTCAACGTCAATGTTTTACAGCTTTGATGAAGAATATTGAAGGCTATTCTGCTTTTGGTATTGAAATTACTCATCAGATGGGCAAAAAGTTATCATTTCACTGTCCTAACGCCATGGACCTGAAAACCATTCAGACAGCTTGCATGTTGTTGCCAATGCTACTGTACTGCTAGAAAGCTAATGTGTATGCTGAGGAGTCATTTCTTTTTAATGGTCTTGGGTCCCTCAAAGGTAGATTAATCAGCCCAAGGTGTGAGAGCAGGCCTATTGCCTCTTTATGCCTGTGTTAAGGTCAATGCCATTCCTTGTCTGTCACCATGGCAACAGCCATCTTGCCAATTAAATCCCCACCTCCATTGCAATGTCATGCAGCATGTGCTTTGGCTTGCAAATCCTGACAGCTTTGATCAACTTCATGTCATTCCTTAATTTTTCAATATAATTCTTTTCTTTATTATATTCTGGTAATTTTAAACTCCACTTCACCCCCCCGCCCTCTGTGTGTTAAGGCTCATAGCCAATAAATCAAATTATTGTGTTTCGAGTTATGGTATTCTTCCATAGGGTTGCCTCCACAGGAAACATTAACTTCAAAACCTGAAAATTAAAGAAGGACATTAGAAACCTAATATTCCCATATATTTCCTTCAACCACTTAGATGGTCCTCTAGCATATCTTTTTGTTACTCATGTGGGAAGGGCTTCTTTAAATAGTCCTGCCTGGGTACACCCAAGGGTCATCAGTATGCATAACTGTTGACGTTTAATGTTTATCCATGAGCAGCATATCCCATGGTGATGTGGAGATGGGTTGTGAGGGGGTAGACAGCTGGCAATGTACTGCATGCTAACCGGTTCCTAGCAAGGCTGAGTCAATCTGTATGACTTTGTTAACTTGAGAGAATGATTTAGACCCTCCTTCATCAGCACTGCCAACTTAAAGTACAGTGTGCATTTTACCATAACCACAAAGGCCACTGATGCAGGACTGCATCATGCCAATTGGTCATCATGATGCACCAATGAAGTGCTCCGAGACTCCACACGGTTGATACATGTACTTCTGTAGGGTCGGCATGATGATCCAATGAAGTGCTGGTGAGCAGTCTCACCAGCACTTCATTGGGCATGATGCAATGATGCATCCGTGGCCCTTCAAGGTTTAAAGAATAGTGAAGCAAAAATATCATGGGCAATCCTTTCATAGAACATATTGATATTGCAGCCTATGTGGTTTAACATTTTTTGGACTATCTGGTAGCATTTAAGTGATAAAGACCTCATATTCCCCATATAGCAGGCATATGGTGCTTTACTCTCCATCTTACTCCCCTATACCTACTGGAAGCTAGAGTCTCCAGAATGGAAGCCTACACCCTTAACATTAGATGGAGGCTCCCTCCCTCCATGATAGAAAGACGTTCAAATATTTACAGAGCACTACCTTGCATCAGCCATCGCTAAACAGCAGGGAACAAATGCCAAGATGGTGCTGCTTTTTTCTTTCCTTTTCTTTTTTCTTTCTTTGGTCATTTGTGTATGGTGGGACCTTACAGAAGTGTAAGGCACAGGTAGTGGTCATATTATATTACAGGAGGCAGAGCCTAAACAGTATGGACCCGGGTCTGACAACTTATAAGCACCCGCTCTACTTCTGAGCTACCTTTCCTAGCTTGACGTATTCACCTACCAGCTATGTGCCAGTCGCTCTGCTAGCTTAGCGGATCGATCCTCAGTCTGCTACATCTATATATATATATATATATATATATATATATATATATATATATATATATAAATATATATATATATATATAGATAGATAGATAGATAGATATAGATGTAGCAGACTGAGGATCGATCCGCTAAACTATGTATATATATATATATGGGTGATTCCTGTGAACTGCCCCACCTTTGGGTTTTTGGGGTCTTTTTGGATACATGTGACTCCAGAATAAAAATTGTTCCATCAATCTTCCTGTTTATGGTCTCATTTATGAGAAAACATGTTGGGCTTCAAAAAGAGGGCAAATTTGCGTATGTCGGACCAATATTTTTTTAAGCTATGGTGGCCCAAAGTTGGAAAATTGCCAAAAATTGTTTTTTTTTTCAATTTCCACCTTATTCCAGACCAAATATCATCAAGGAAAGCAGTAGTAGTCCACCATATTATTACTTATTTCATAGCTGGGGGTCCTATCTAACATTTCCATGTGTATTGGAGGTGACATGTCCAGTAATTCTTTTTTAACATCAGGTCTTCTAAGTTGAAATAGTACGTGTAACGCGCTTGATCAAAATTGAAAATCAATATAATAGATACTAGAACAGTTGTTTGTGGTTTCTCATCTATCACCATAGAGGGGGAGCATATGGGGTATTTTTGAGGAAAAAAATTTTTTTTGTATCTCCCGGCCCGTGCGCGCAATACACATTCAAGTAATTTTCAAGTCAGTCATCCCCACTCCCCCTGAAGCAACACTTTCCTCTGTGCAGCCTATATAAATCATCTAGGGGTTATCTCACCTATTATATAGTGTGTATCTATTGTTGAGGTGTCGTTTTAAAAAAAAAATCGGGTCTCTACATGCTTCGGTTGCCCCAAACCATGGTCGTTTATCATATGTAACGCGCTTGATCGGTATTCGGCAAAATTATGGCGGGAGAAGAAAATCACCTCTTGCTACCCGGGCGGAAGTGGCCTCCACCGGGGACTTCCCAAAAGTTGTCATCCGGTTCTGAACTTGTTTAGGATCTTTTACCCCGGTGTTTATCGCCAACAGTTTTCTAGAAAACAACCAAAAGGTGAGTGATATTGATCGAAACTTGATGAAATTTTGATGTTTGATGCCGATGGATGTTGTTGATGTTGTTTTTGTGTACCAAAAGTATGTAAATTGTGTAGAATACGTGTTAGAAGATCGGCGTGGGCGAAAATCCAAGCCCTGACGCCATTTTGGTAGCTTCTGTGACCCAAAATAGCCTGTAACGCGCTTGACCAAAATTTCTAGTCGGCGGTAACGCGCTTGATGAAAATGATATTCTGGGGTGTAGTAGCCTTACTATGGCCAAATTGATGAATAACTGTGTTTAATATCATAGAATAAGGCCTTTGCTGTGCTTTAGTGCAGGTTTGGTACCTTCTCCGCCATTTTGGACCCCCCCACCCATGCCAAATCATTTTCTCTTCCCTGCTGGCACTGTTTTAGGTACCATTTCGATCGATTTTCACCATATTCCCAATATTTACACACATTCCTGTGGTTATGATACCTCCTCTATGTGTATTTTTTTGTCTAAATGTGTTACATCGCTGCTGGGTTTGATTATATTGGCACAGTGACCACCAGAAGACGTTAGATGTTATTTTCATCAAGCGCGTTACCGGCGAGTCAAAAATCCCTCCTTTGTACACAATAATAGCAAACTCGTGTATTTTTGGTGTTAATATATTATTTGGGACTACTATCCAATGTCCAGACCTAATATGATGTGTGTTAGACTTTAATTACTCTGATTTATAGAAGAATTTATTTTCATCAAGCGCGTTACATAACCACTATTATGCATAAAAAAGGCACCTATCCTGTAGTCAGCCCCCCCAAAAATTAACACAATGTGCGCCTATGGTACCTCTATCATGTGGAATGGTCATCCTTTCATTTATGAAAAAAAAAATTCAACATGTATCTGGGGTAGGACAATTTTTGATAAATTCTCAGTTACAATACACATGTCGCTTCCCGGAGGTCTCCCAATGTGTCAGTAATCTTGCACAGTATCCTGGCATGGTCAATACATCCATTCTTTAGAATATAGACATATTTCCATCTATTTGTTGTACATGTTACAGTGTTGATATTTGCTCTTTTCTCAGTGCTTTTTATCTCCTTTTCAGAATGGGTCGCAAGAAATTGCCTGAGGGTGAGGCGGTGAGTCACACCGACTCACAGAAGGCCTACATGGCGAGGAGGGCAGAGGAGGAGGGAGAGGAGGTGGTGCGGCGGGCTGAGAACCTCCGCAAGGCCCTGAGTGCACGGCGGTGCGACGCCCAGCACTCAGAGAAGGGCAAGGAGAGGAAGAGGAGGATGGGGGCCTTCCGGGCCGCCAAGAAGAGGGCCCTGGATGATGCCCGGCGCCGGGGCGTCGCACCGCCGGCATGGACAGATGCCAATGCGGCTGAGGTATGAAATGATGAAATTAAACTTGTACATGTATAATGCAAACCATAGCAGACATTCAACCAATGTAAATTATAAATGTAATGTACATGTATGTATGTAAAGTAACTATGAATTCTTAATTCTTAATTCTAGTATAGCATAAACATGCCTGTATTGTATTGCTGACAAATGCAAGTTGTGACCCTTTTCTTATTCAGTGGGTAGATGCGGAAATGGCCCGCGAGGAGGCGGAGGCCGTGGCGGAGAGGGAGGCAGCCGGGGAAGGGTGTTCCGGGGAGGCCGCCCCAGCACCTCCTGCTGCCCCTGCACCTCCTGCTGCTGGTCCCCCAGCGAAGGCCGCCAAGACCGCCGCCAAGACCGCCGCCAAGACCGCCGCCAAGACCGCCGCCAAGACCGCCACCCCGACTGCTGCCACTCCAAAGCCACCGGCCCAGGGCAAGGGTAAGGGGCGCGGGAAGACCTCCAAGAAGCAGACACCGGCAGGTCGCCCAGCGCGTGGACGTGGGCGCGGCCTGCCGGTCGCGCTGTTCACTTCCCGCTCCCCTACCACTTCCTTTGGGTCGGTGGCCTACGAGGAGTATGGAGTAAGTATGAATTAAAAGTGTCATTTGGTAATTGGTTATCAAAGTAGAATTATACATGTACTTAAAGAGTAACTCATCAGCACTGTTATTTTGGTAATTGGTTATCAAAGTAGAATTATGTACTTAAAGAGTAACTCATCAGCACTGCATTGGTGCATCGTGTAAATGTTATTCATGAATATTTTCCTTGTTCTATACATCAGGAGACGCCGGAAGACCCGGAGGTCATCTCCAGCGAGGAGGAGGAGGAACGGACGCTGGCAGGCGATGTCCCCAAGAACCCCCTCCTGCTGTCCGAGGAGGAGGAGGCCCCCGTAGTGCCCGCAGCACCACAGCCGCCTACGGAGGCCCCAACACAGGAGGGGGCCCCGGTTGCGGAGGCCCGGCCCGTTTGCCAGGCTGCTCGGCGCGTCTCCCCAGAGAGGCGCCGAAGTGGCCGGGTCCAGGAGGCCTCCCCACCGGGGTTCAATGTGGGACTACTCGAGGACATCGCGTAAGTATTTGAATCATAGTCCCTTCTTTTGTGTTCTTAACTGTGAAGAATCATAAATTTATAATAATTCTAAAACTAAAATTGGCCCTAAAATTCTTGATCAGTAAAGTGCTACTTAGTATGATTTATTCCACACTTCTATTTAACTTAACTTAATCAATGATAACATTTAACTAATTGTTATCAATTTACAGTGCCACCGTCCGTAAAGACAGTGTTCCTCAGTGAATGTAATTATCATAATAAATCTGAGATAAGAATAGTTTGTTCCATGTTGAATGTTTCCTTGCTTGTTGAATTTTTAGAATTAAGATTATTGTACATGTACTGCCATTTCAATGTGTAACGCGCTTGATCAAAATGATATATCCTGGGGTGTAGTAGCCTTACTAGGGCAAAAATGATGAATAACTGTGTATAATATCATAGAATAAGGCCATTTCAATGTGTAACGCGCTTGATCAAAATTTCTAGTCAGCGGTAACGCGCTTGATCAAAATGATAGCATGGGGGCCCCAGTGGTGTAGTAGCCTTACATGTATCTTATAAATAAATGAGGCATGATGAAACTGAAAATTAATGATTGTTCATTTGTTTGCAGCCCGCGTGCACAGACCGAAATGATGACGACACCAGGACCGACCCTCAAACCGACACCGACCACTCCTAAAAACCTGAAGAAACAGCAACGGAAGACCAACTCCCCCAGAACCAACCGCTACTACTATAAACAAGGGCTACTGAACAGAGACCTGACTGAGGCACATCTACAGATCAAGGAGTTGCAGGCTCAGCTTGCCCATGCCCAGTCGAACCATCCAACTGTCGCTGAACCTGCTGTAGCGCACATGGAGTAGCGCGTTGCAGCAGCTGCACCGGATGGGGAACCTGCTGTAGCGCACGTGGAGGAGCGCGTTGCAGCAGCTGCACCGGATGGGGAACCTGCTGTAGCGCACGTGGAGGAGCGCGTTGCAGCAGCTGCACCGGATGGGGAACCTGCTGTAGCGCACGTGGAGGAGCGCGTTGCAGCAGCTGCACAGGAAGAGCTGACGGCGCATGACAGGAGTGTGAAGGCTGTGCTTGAAGGGCTGGCCAACCTTCCTCGCAAGGACAAAACCGCCATCATGAACAAGGTGCTTTCGCCCGTCGTGATCAAAGAACAGCGGATCGCGGTGAGCTTGGCAAAGACCCTTGGCATGGATAGGCGGTCACTACTCAAAACCCCTTCAGACCAGCCATCTCCACGTGTGGTGAATCAGGAGGCCAAGATAGAGAGTGTCAAGGAGTTCTTGTCTGACCCAGAGAACTCCGAAATGAGACCTGGTAAGAAAGACACTAAGACCTTGAAGAAGGTGAAGCACCAGCAAATGTACCTCAGGGAGTTTATCCATGTGCTCCACAAGAGGTACGAGGCGACACAACCTCCTCACTTGCAGGTCTCACGGTCACTCTTCTACAGCATCAGGAAAGAACACCTTCCCTGGTTCATCCCCGTGGATCTCCAAAGCACTGATCTGTGCCTTTGCCAGAAGCACCAGAACTTTGCACTCCGGCTTGCTGCTGTCAGTATCCCTTTCAAAGACGAGATGTTCATGACATCCTGGGCAGAGTTCGAACAGACTCTCCAGGACAAAGCCCCTGAGAATGTCAAGTATGAAGTGTGGAAGAATGTGGACTATGAGTATGTGTCGACAGGCAAGGATGGAACTCAGAAGAAGACTACCATCAAGAAGCTCCGCCCTTGTACAGAGATTGCATCCAAGGCGGACTTCATCAAGAAAACCAGACTGGAGTTCATCACCATGGCTGCCCATGTCGACCGTGCTCACAACCAACACCGCATCGTACGTGAGCTACGAGCGAGTATGTCGTCGATGGAAGTTACCATCCAGATGGACTTTGCGGAAAACTGGATGGTATCATACCCCGATGCTCCACAGAGTACATATTACGCGAAGGAGCCAGTGACCCTGCACCCTGCAGTCATCCACTACCGTGATGAGGACACTGGCACCACAAACCACCACTCTGTTGCTCTGTGCACTGACGACCGGAAGCACGACACTGGCGCCATCTTGGCGTTTCTCCGCTGCCTGGCAGCATTCATCAGGGAGAACCTGCCACACGTCAAGGTGGTCCATTATGCTTCTGACTCACCCTCCAGCCAGTATCGAAACATCTCGGTGTTCTCAATACTCGTACGCCACACCGAACTACTTGACGGACTACGGGCAACATGGACCTACTTCGAGGCGGGTCATGGAAAGGGCCCCTGCGATGGCGTCGGCGCTGCTGCAGAGCGCAACGCTGACAACATCGTCAAGCGCAACAAGGAACGACATCCCGTCATCAACAATGCAGAGGAGTTCGCGGCCGAAGGTAACAAACTTGAAGGCCGCGTTCACTACATCCATGTCCCTCTGCAGGATGTCACCTCCGCCCGCCTCACTCTCGGCTCAGTGGTAGCAGACAAGTCAGTAGAGGGCACCATGAGTGTCCATGCTGCCATGGTCAAACAGGAAGGAAGGTCACTCGCTGTCCGTGACAAATCCTGTTTTGACCCCTGCTGCTGGGTCGACCTTAGGTCCGTTACTGGCTGCTCCGGATGGATTGAGCATGAGCTGGTTTTCAACAAGAACAAGAAGCCTCCCCCACCAAAGCAAACACGGCAGAAGAAAACGCGGCCTGCCAGTGTCCCTGCAGAGGTGGACGACGCGGATGCCCGCACCGGCGACCCTGATTTTGATCCTGTTGTGCGCACCACTGTCTGCAAGCGCACCAGGGACGGCTCACCAGTCGTGGCACGTAAGCACACTCGAAGTGACCGGGTGCCAACTCCTGCCACGGCTGACAAGGAGAACATTGCCCCGTGTGCCGCACGAAAGCGTGCCGCGGAGCGTGCCGTCGCCGTCCCTACAACCAAGTGAGCACGACAGGATCCACCGACCTCAACCTCCCTCAGGAGGATGTACAACCAACGGACAGTGTAGGGAAGTTGGTACTGGTGCAGGATGAGTACCATGTAGGTGACATTCTTATCACTGCCAGCCTGGCCAGTACCAGCTCAAAGGACAAGTGGTTTATGGGTAAGGTGATAGCCAAGGACAATGACTTCTACCAAGTGCACTACATGCTGCGCTACATGGCGTCGGACAAGAGAAGCTTCAAGTGGGGGAAGGAGATCATCCCAGCTAGGGTCCACCCCCTCAACGTTCTTGGCAGAGTCACTCTGCCCAAGCCAAGTCGTTATGGCAACACTGAGAACGCTGTCTACAAACTTGATCCCCTCACCATCCAACTGGCTGATCGGAAGCTTCTCAAGTACCGCAGCGAGTGCACTGGTTAGATGTCATTGATCCCGGTTATCACCTGTTTTACTTTGGCCACTATAACTAAGACCCAAACTGTATTGTACCTATGTTTAACTGCATGACATTGCGTGTAACGCGCTTGACCGATATCTGTAATGGTACTGCTTCATTGGCTGTGGGCAACCTGAGAGTTATCTGAGCTGTACTACTGCTATTTAATATGTTACTAGACATGTGTGGCTGGTATTTTAGGCCTGTTTGGATACTCCTAGTTAATTTTTGGACCTTCTGGCTTGATTGATTTAAAAAAATTAGTCGCAAAAAAGTTCAATTTTATTTTCCGAGGCATACGGGAGACCCCAAATAGGTATTAATTGTACATTTCTTGGTTTTAAACAGTAGTCCCATTGCTTAAGTAGTTGTGTATGAAGCAGCATTATGATATGAAAGGTTTCAGACCATCTAGGAATTGTTTAACTGCATGACATTGCGTGTAACGCGCTTGACCGATATCTGTAATGGTATTGCTTCATTGGCTGTGGGCAACCTGAGAGTTATCTGAGCTGTACTACTGCTATTTAATATGTTACTAGACATGTGTGGCTGGTATTTTAGGCCTGTTTGGATACTCCTAGTTAATTTTTGGACCTTCTGGCTTGATTGATGTAAAAAAATTAGTCGCAAAAAAGTGCAATTTTATTTTCCGAGGCATACGGGAGACCCCAAATAGGTATTAATTGTACATTTCTTGGTTTTAAACAGTAGTCCCATTGCTTAAGTAGTTGTGTATGAAGCAGCATTATGATATGAAAGGTCTAAGTACCTCTATGGAGCCTCTATCTATGAGTGACTGTATGTAACGCGCTTGATCGCTATTTTGCCAATTTTAGACAGCTGCTCACATAAAAAAAAAATGTAGGAATGGAAGAATGATGATTGTTTAAGAAAATATAGACAATGAAGACATAATAACTTGAATTACATGCATACCCAATGCATATTAAGCTTGTGAGAGTAAAGTTAAGAGACTATATATAACTACTATACAAGTTTGGACATGCAATATGGTAATCACAGAGACATTATTGATGAAGTTCTATGCATAAGAAGTTATATCGATCAAGCGCGTTACACAAATTATACCTTTTTACTGCAGCTGTGATAAAAACTGACATCCTGGGAGTTAATGACTTGAATGGACCTTTTCATACAGCCAAGATATAGGGTTATCAATAAAATAAAGTCTTAAAATGTAATGCTGAGTTTGTCATGTTTGGCCCCTGACCCCCAAAGGTGGGGCAGTTCACAGGAATCACCCATATATATATATATATATATATATATATATATATATATATATATATATATATATATATATGACCAGATGGTGAAAAACCTGCATCCAGGAAGGGAAAAGGCTAATTAAAATTCAAGTCAGAGGCTTTAAAATGAGATATCTTGAACTAAAATATTCCAGGTAGTTCTTCTGTAATTGCTTGTCAAACCTAGGTTGGTGTGAGTAATTGAATAATGCAAATAAGCTCTAAATGCATTATATCCTGGTTTAATTAAGTTTAATACTAATAATGCAAAAACTACATTTTTGGGAAAAATAAAGAAAGTAATGTGATTATTATATCATAAAAATGGTTCAGGAGGAAGTTTTTGGGTGTTTTCGCTTCTGAGGTACTTATGTAAATATCCAACACATTTGTTGCCAAAATTCCCATTAAGAGTAATGCAGTGGTGTCCATGGCAACCAGAAATTGTCATATCTGACCATTATCTATGTTTCCCTATCAAAAATTGATCTAAGGCATTTTTTGTATATTTTCCAGTGTTTTACTCATACACTGCCCCCTGGTGGTCAGAGGCAGAACTAAAAGTCCCCCCCTGAATGCAATTTATCCAGATCGGTCACATATATGTGACCCATCAAGGGAGAACACCCCTCCGCGGGGGATTTTTAATTCCCCATTTGGCCACCAGGGGGCATTGGAGGGGCAAAATCACTCTAAAATCATTATAAAAATATATTGACATAATTTTTGATGCAGCATTCAATGGTCTCCTTTAAAATGCACCATTTTTGATAGAAATGGCCCATATTTGGAAGGTAAAATGAACATTTTTCATGAGAAATCAACTGATATGCCTGTTCCCGGTTGCCATGGCAACCATTCCAATAAGCAAAATTTGTAAATAGCTATGCCAATTTTTGGGGATACTGACCAAAAACCCAAAACTGAAAACAGAAATGGACAATTCCTTCTAGATCAAAATCTATGATAAAAATCACCATATCTTTATGAACTTAAAAAGGCTGAATTATTGTGTTTTTAGATATTACTAGTGGCTTCTCCACCAGAGTTTGGAGCAATATGGCCTGTGTTTAGGGCAAACTACAGATTGTAGCTACCGCTGTAATGACGTTGCCTAGTGATGTGACGTTGCCTAGTAACGTGACGTTGCTTAGTGATGTGATGTTACGTCACTCTCCCAGCAGTTCCTCTCAGAGGTTCGAGTTTTGTTGAATCTCTATAGAAGTTATCATCAGATCTTGACATGTCAGCTATCAAATTAAAGGTCTCGGAGAATAGAAGCCAGCTATTTAATCGTATGACAGTTTTAACTAAGAATAACACTAGGGAAGCCTCCGATCTCTGTGAGTCGAGATCCAAGATGGCGGCCATTGCAAGCTGAATGACGATTTTTGAGGCTATAAAACATTTTACCAAACTATAAACTAAAGAAAACATAAATAGTAAAGCATTAGTACCAATAAAGTTGGTAAAACATAAAAATCTATAAAGAATATATTTGTGTAAATGTCCATGTATCAGGAAAAGTTAGCTGGCACTTTCCTCACTGCTTCACTGCATGAATATTTTGCTTCATCTGGTACCTTATGGGGACGCTGAAGTAGTCACAAATAGAACATTTATAACCAGCGGCCAAGGAAGGCATTTTTATATGTAGTGTAATAATGTTTAATAATGTATTTAGAGCCTAATCATCGATTTCAGATATGAATAACAACCTATGTTCAAGGAGGGGTTCTGAAATGACTACTAGGAATGTTTAAGCCAATGATGTCTCATTTTAAAGATGAACTTAGATAATGAAATTCCCTGCAGACAGGTGTTTTTGCTTGCCTGGTCACATATATATATATATATATATATATATATATATATATATATATATATATATATATATATATATATATATATATGTGTATGTATGTATGTATGTATGTATGTATGTATGTATGTATGTATATATATATATATATATATATATATATATATATATATATATATTTGTATATATGTTATGATATAAAAGAGATCTTAATCTCACGGTGGTGAATTATTATTTACACCTAATGATACATTATATATTGAGATAATGACTTGCAATTCCTATTGACATCATTGAAGGCAAATGGAGTACAGAGATAAAGCGGCAAATATATCAGTCTCACCTGCTTTAGCAACATCTTTATCAATACCTCTTTATCCTAATCTACCATGAGATTGTCCTACCCTAATTCAGTGGGGCAATTAAGCTAGGTTAGGGAATAGGTAGGGTGTGGAAAAAAGGAGATGACAAGAATGAGGAAAAGGACGAATATCAGAAATGAGAAGGCTTACCTAAATATGGTATAAAAGAGAAGGAGAGGTGCCAGAGGACTTTGTAGATTAAATACCTTATCCCCTCCCATACATGGTATTAATGGCATGGCTTGGTGGAGGACTTGAGATGATCTATTTGCCTCAGCAGAAAGGTGTAGACAGCTTGCTGTATGACTTCATGTATGGTCGTAGACATGTCCCTGGTCGTAGACGTGTCCTTGCATTTGTATTCAGAAAACTGCTTTGTATTTAAGTAAAACCATTATATTATGTTAGTTGTTCCTTGATATGAAAGTAACATTGCATGTTAGTGAGAATATTCTGCCTGACTGCACCTCTGAGCTATGGTATTGAATATACAGTGCATGGACATGTCTATAATCATGTAATAAGGCATTGTACTGTAGGCATCCCATGACATATACTTAACCTTCCCTCATATATGGACATTGTAGCCCAACATATATGTACATTATATACACAAAAGGATTTTACCATACTGCAAAACTTTTTGGGCCCCTCTGACCATTTGACGATGATCCATGACTATTGATCATTTACATGCCTACATTTCTGATCGGGTATGACCTAAAATGGCTGATATCATATGTTGATTATTGGAAGAAAAGACTATAGAGCCTAAAAGTTTATTTACATATTGCCACTGTTGAAATTCTATGTAAGAAAGAATATATTCTCTTGGACAGAATAAAACATTATATCGTCACCGTACACTGAAAGCACCAAGGTCGTCAGACTGACGATACCCAAAACTACAACCTTAGGTACTCAGATTGAGCACCCAGGGTAGTCAATCTAATGGGTTTAGGTCAACACACTCACCCAAGGTAGTCAAATTGATTACATAATGTTGTTAGAGTGACAACCTTGGTGCTGACTACCTTCGGTCCTCAATCTGACTACCTAAAGCTGTAGATTTGGGTATCGTCAACTTGAGCACCTAAAGTCCTCAGTGGTGAAGACCTTCAGTTGAAGACTGAAGGCCTGATCATCAAACATGATTGGCACATACCTGCCACCTTGTGAGTATGTTACATATTGTCAACAGAATGCCATAGACTCATACTGGGGAGAGGTAGACTAAGGGATTTCACTCCCTGTAAGGTGCTGCCCCCTCTCTGTACCTCTTCTGACAACTCTAGGTCCTCAATCTGATGAGTTTAAAGATCTGCAGGGTTTTCAGTGTAGAAGGAGAAGGTTGTAAGTGAAAAAATATCGATTTTGTTTTTATTGTTGAGTATCTTTCTTTTTGAAACCCTTCAGATGCTAATTTTGGAATTCTTTGAAAAAGACCATTATATATAGGTCAAAAGTGCCCTTGACTTTACCATGTCATGGGAAAACACAGTTTTTCACTAAAAATGGATGTTAGCCATGTCAGTACAGATATTTCATCCAGTGTGCGGTGTTTTGATATGTAGTCAGAGAGAAACAAGCAAAATTGGTAGCATTCAAACACAAACCTTATTTTGCCTATATCTCAAAAAATGTATTTTCCACTTACGACCTTCTTCTACTAAGGTGACGATATGTACTGCTAGAAAGGGTCTTATTATCCCACTGAGCACTAAGCCCCTATTATGTCACTATAGTAACATTGTTTTCTATCTCTAAAAATGAAAGTAGTGGTTTGGTTGCTAAGGGAAAAGTGTTCAGGAAGTAGCAGTAGACCCTGGTTGTCAAACCCTGGGTGTGACAGATCACCTGTGGGAGCACTAAAAGTGTGCCCCAGGCAGGGAGCCTGACCCTCTCTACTAGACTCTCATTTAGCAGCTTTCATTCACTAAGATATACAATATACTCTGCCTACTCACTATCCTGAACTACTCATCCTACATGTATGTGCACAGTATCCATTTTTCACAGCACGTTTGTTGCCTGAGGCAGATTTTTGAGTGTATTTGCTACAACACATTATGCTGCCCTCAGTTACCTCATGGTTGAAGAAGAGTATAATCTACTAGTCAACATCTATTTGAAGAGCCTTTGTATGAACTGCATAAGGGGCAGCTGGGATAGTGAACAGGTACAGTGTATTATGTAAAATTATTAGGTTATGTTCTCATTTCCCATGGCAGGTCTTCAGACATCATGCTAGAATTACTATGACTGCTAGGATTAGTTAGAGACAGATTGAAATTACAAAGCACAAAGGTAAGGGTTCTAATTTGTCTTTACAAATAGCCATGCTAAAGCTGAAAGGACTGTGGGTTAGGGGATTCAAGCCAAAATGCCCTTTTCAAAGGACCTTCATTTCATAGGACACAAAGGCTTCATTCTAGTGCCTCCCCTCTCAGCCACGCTGCTAACCTTACCATGGAGGACCTTGGTAATGAAATACGGCAGGTGGGACTGGTGTTGCCTCCATAATGAGTAGTGGGAGGAGTCTGGGAGCTGAATACAAATTGTCCAGAGTTATCAGGGTGGGGGCCTTTTAGTGAGATGACCCTGCAGCATGACAACATGGTACACTCACAACACCAGATGACCAGGGTTAAAGTCATCCAGGCAACAATATATATAGGCCCATGCAATGGGAGCTGTGTGTACAATTAACCTGCATCAATGTACGTATGCCCCTAGCCAAAAGGGGTAGCCTGAGGGACATGCACATATCCCCCGAAACCCCCCAAAAATGGGAGTAGGTTAGACTCCTAACTAAGCACATGGTGCTGAACACTGGTTCCATTCTGGATCCACCCCTGCCATGCCTTCTAGATAGCATTGGAAAAAGAATGCTGGTCAGAAGCATCTGAACACTAATGTTGGAGATATAGAATTGTAATACCCAGCAGCTGCCCTATGGTATCTTGCTTGATTTGTAGAAGTATTGTACATTTGTCATTGGCAGTCACCATTTTAGGGCAATTCACAAGAAAGCCATTTTCTCTGTGGCACAAATATGTTTGTGTTTACAAACACTGATAAGCCTTTGTAGTTTTTTGGAGTTTGTAGAGAGAATATTTATGAGGTTCGATTAGCTGAAGGGTTTATTAATCCATCTGGGGAAAGAAAGCAGGATACCTTAGAATAAAATATTAAGTTTAAACAATGGCTAATAAAGTAGATGGGACAAGGTTGTTGTAGGTTCATCACCTGGGCATTTCTACTAAATGATGTATGCAGTATTTAGCCTTGTTGAACCACAATATCAGCTGGATTTATGCTTGCTGCTCTTTTCCTGTGATTTACCTCCCATAGCAGTATTTCGGAACCTGTTCTGAGAAATAAAAGAGGTTCAGGAACATGGGTCCCCGCTGGACATACTCTCTTGCACCTACCCATTCCCACCCTGAGCTGCTTACTCAGGAAATGTAACAGAAACGTGATGCAGTCAGGTTGGAAGTCCTTCCCTACACTACATACTGATCAATGCTCAGCCACTGAGCTTCTCTATTCTTTGAGCTCCTCCCTACCCACCCTTATTTACTCACACCTTCCTCGGGCTGCTTAGATCTGCTCAATCCAGCTATAAGAAGTCTGAGCTGTTATAAGCCAGGATATGGGATTACTGCAGAGTGTCAGCAGGTAGGCTTTTTTCTGTAGGGATGACTTTGTTATATGGAATTGGAGGGTTCAGAGCCAACGGAAGAGTTCTATATTGATGTTGTTCTTGTTAATTTGTAGTCTATTTTGCAATGTTTCAGTTCCACATGGCATCAGCTCCTTTTGTGAGCAGAAACGACAGGGCTTCTAACTGAGATTTTGATGTCGGTTGATTTGGTATATATGACTACACACTATACAGCTTCACACAGCCAGTATACACACTTATCTAATGTATCCATATCACTTTAGATCAAATGAGACTGTTTCACTGCATTAATACGCTTCCATATTGAAAAGGTATCCTAGTATGCATACACAATATTAATGTGCTATGCCTGACAGGAAGGAAAGTGAAATCAAAAAAGAAACTACTTCCATTTATTTGAGGACAATTAGATCCCCCCTATGCCATTACTGTTATTAGTGTTTGTAATGGAGTTATTTGCGATTTCAATGGATGTACAATGTGTGTGCTAAAGGGGAGCACACTATCCTCAAGGTCTGATTTTACCATTTGGAAATTGTTCTGTATTATGATTAGCCCAACAATTTTGAATTCTTTGAAATGTTGAAGGACAGAAACAGGACAGTGCAACACCCGCCATCAGTTGAGTCAAAGGTTATTTCACAAGGGACTAATATGGCAAAACTTCAAATAATAAAGGAAGTCTTTCCTATAATGCTAGTATAGATCTGTACCATGCAATATAGAAATTTTTTTTGCCAATAGGGAGCTCAGGAGACAGCATTATATAACTAGCACCAGCAAAGCTGCTGTAGAAGGATCACTTAAGATGGGTTTAAATGAAAATGTACTTGACATGCACTGGTGCTTCTAGAGGTAAATGAACCAAGAATAGCCTGATCACCTAGAAGATTATTCAAAAACATTCACTAACATAATGAAATATGCCCCGGATCTAGTAATTATGTTTGAATGGGGTTGCATAATGATTACAGAAATATGATAGTGGTAATAATTAGTACGGTGCAGCCAATATAATCATTTGGTAGAATGAAAAAAGGTCTCCCTCATTCATCTTTGCTTAAAGTTTAGCAAACTGTTTAAGGTCAAAAATCATAGAAAGTGTGCAAATAGGCCTTGGTGGAGTTTTGAGAGGTCTGAGAAAAAATTATGTAGTATCTCAAAAATATTTTTTGTGGATAGTGTATAGGTCTTGGGGTAACTGCACATGAAATATTATGAGTTAAATATAAAAACCATTGCTATGGCAATGCCCAGAACCTATCTACCAGGAAATGATGTCCTCCCGAGTGACCATTTGGGGTATTTTCCCTTTATTGATTCAAAATGACCTATGATATGCTTCTGGTCTACTGTTATTATGTTTTTGCCTGTAGTACTGGGTCTAATGGTTGGGTTTGGAGTATTGTAGTCAGACGTAATGGGCTTTTTGCGTTGCCCTCAGGTCATTTTCCTATAGGGCCTAGCCTGGAATTCAAGTAAATCTCAGATTCTAAGATAATTATTTCTTTCTGTTCTATATAAAAGCTGAACAGACTATAGTAGGAACTATTGATTACATGGAATACAATGCCCACGGCATGTACTTTCAGGTGTTATATAGTTTGATGGGGAAAAAAATCTGTAATTTCTGTTCAAAATACCTTGTAGTTCATCACTCGCCTGGACATTATGTTCAGAATTGTGATCAAAATCCATTAAAAGTAGGCTCATTTTATGATAGCAAGGAATCAGCTGACATAGATAACAATGTGAATTCCATCATCTACTGCTTAAGATGGTCCAGATCTGTGATTTTCAATGAGATAAAATGATTATTTCTGTAGGAAACCAAACCCTCAACATGGCATGTTACTCAATGGTCACTCGCCCGGACACATTTTCACCTGGACAAATAAACACTTCCCATCCTTGATACTGCAAAGGTTTAGCAGCAATCAATTGTCCCATACACTGAGTACTAAGGTATATGTAGGGGGTAAATAACTGGCATAGTTTGGATATTTGAATATCCCTATTGTGCAGAGGAGGGGCAGGAATATTGAATTTTGTGTGAGGACAAGAAATGTAGGCAGAATCATGGTAAAAACCGTTAAAAGAATTCTCATTTTACAGTAATAAGGTCACATCTGACATAAAGAAACATGTTATTTTCATGATATACAGGTCAAAATGGTCTAGATCTGATATTGTCATGGTAATATGACAATTGTTTCTGTAGAAAATCAAGCCCTCAACATAGCATGTTACTCAAATGTCATTCGCCCGGACATATGCCAAGAATCACAAACATTTATTATAAGTACACTCATTTTATGATATAAAAGACACATCTGACATACATAACAATGTGATTTCTGTAATCTAAAGGTCTAAATGGTCTAGAGCTGTTATTCTCATTAAGATAAAATTTTAATTTCTGTAGGAAATCAACTCCTCAACATGGCATGTTATTCAATGGTCACTCGCCCGGACACGATTTCGCCCGGACAAAATAGCACTTCTGATCTCTGCTACTACAAAGGATGGAGAGTAATCTATTGTCCTATACATTGGGCACTTAGGTATATGTAGGGGGTAAATAACTGACTTAGTTAGGATAGTTAAATGTGTTAATCCTACACAGGAGGGGAAGGAACATGATTTTTCGCCCGGACAAGGAAAAGGGGGATTTTCAAGGAAAATCACTTATTGCCCCCTCACAGTGAAGTTTATGAAGGAAATCAAATTTTATTTTCAACATACATTACCCCCAACATCTAGCAAATCTTTTAAGGCATAATTGAACACATTTCACTTTTAGATATTTAATGGGGGGAGGCCAAATGACCAAATTATCGCCCGGACAGACCACTTTACAAAAAGTAAAATGCTCCAGAAGAATAGAAAAAATCCGACCAGGAACATAATTTTTGCTCCTATTTCACCATATGACTCTATAATTTACATAATAAAAGTGGACAGACACATACCTAGTCCTCATTCTACAAAAAATGATGAAATATGTCGATTTTATTGATTTTCCAAGCTGAAAGGGGTCAATTTTAGGTATGTTCAACCCCCTGGAGGTCAGAATATTGATATTGGACCACTAAAACCCATATATAACATCAAGAACTCATTGAGCCCAAAAATGTGACCAAAAGAAATGGGGAAAAATCAAAATCCTAAGTGTAGGGGGCTGACTTTCACCAAAATTCCCATTTGCACACCTTCTGTGATTTCAGACCTTAAAAGGATGCCCTACCATTTTTTGCGCCTAACATCTATTTTCTATCTAGTGAAGCTAAAGACTTCCATTGAATACAAATCCCTTTAGTGGGTTTCCTTTTTAATCCTCTTGATACAAAGCGATGTAAGAAGTCAATGACTTTTTAAACACAAGTCTGGTGCTCGAGACTCCTAAGGGTATGAACAGCTTTTCAATCTCGGGAGCACTTTAGCCCGCAACCTTTTTTCTTATCTGAGTCAGGGAGTACTGAGCTCTCTAATTTCAAATATAAAACTTCAAATACAATATTATGGGTCCTATCTCTGAAATATCTATCAACATATATATATATATATATATATATATATATATATATATATATATATATATATATATATATATATATATATATATATATTGGATATGATACAGAAATTAAGGACTGATGAGGTCGAAAAGGGCCGATCAATGGGTTTGCCCATGTTTTCTACATTATCAAAAGGAAAGAAAAAAACGGCTTAATCTAGTCAAGCCACTGACATTTACATTACTTTCATTATGGTTATCTATATAAAAATTGTCCTTTTAATTCTCTGCTTTAGTTATATCTCTGTAGAATTTAAGGCAGGGGAATAGCTAGCTAATTCAGATTCTCGATCACTCATTTTCGATCACTGAGAGGAGGCAAGCCAGGAAGAGAAAGTTCATGAGGGTGTTTTCAGAAAGCACAATCATCTTACATTTCTCAATGTTGCCTTGTTGTAGAACTGAAGATCAGAGTCAAAGAATCTAAACAATATACTGGGAATGATTACTAAAGATTGTTTAAAGAAAAGGTAAGAGGTGGAGCAGAATGGTACACATGAAAATGAAATAGAAGGTATCAAAGAAAAGGTTCCGGCCTAGCTACAAAATCAAAAAAAAGAAGAAATGATATCATGTGTTTAGTGCAGAGAATCCTCTACCCTGCTAGAATTACTCATCCAAATGACATCTTTCTTGCGTTAATCTGATGGGTTAATCACGTAAAAACGAGGTAAAACTGACGCATGAGTTGTTCTAGCTGGTAAAGAAAGTGGACACTGTTGCTACAGTAGGCAGGGCTATGTGTGACAGATCACAGGCTAATGGGAATGCCCCAGGCTTGGAACCTGACCCTTTAAGCAAAGCTGGCATTAAGGCAAGGCTACACTACTACTAGATTCTCATTTAGCTGCGCTCTATCCCTGAGCTTCATCCACTTTCGTCAGCTACTCCACACCGTGAGCCACTCCTCAGACACGGAGAGAGGTGTTCCACAGCGTAACCATCCCTCATTTTCCTCACGCCTGTTGCCTGAGGCAAATTTCTGACTGTATATACTACTACCTTCTTATAAATACCACCATCACCAAATACCTGGTTGGGAAATAAACAAACTTATCTTAAGTCAACGAGTATAAAGACTTTGGGAAATTTTGAAAACAACACATTTATATATGGGCACGTCCAAGCAGAAGTCCCCCCGTGACACTTCCTAGTTTAGACTCTGGAGTCCACATCTAAAAGAAATAAAATCATTTCTTTTGGTGGGATTTTGGTGCCAGACATAAAGATGAATTCCAACCAAAAAGTCTAAAATGGAAGTGTCTCAGAGGGACAAAATGGACCTATCTGCTTGGACCTGCCCCTATATGTATGAGTGTCAGCTAATCTTTGAGAACCCTTTTAGAAACACAACATTCTAACAAAAGAAAAAAACAGAAACCCCCCTGATGAGTATTGAAGCTACTTTATATAGGTTGTCTGAAGTGTAAGAGTAAGCATTTTACCTTTCCAAAGCTGAATAGCATAATCAACCTAGGGCTGCCTGCCCTTTTCACATCGATCCTCTCCCAGTGACACACAAGAGCAAGTCCCATGTCATAGTGACATGCCTGCAGGAATCTACAAGTCCATAAAGCTGATGGAGATGAGGCATTTCATTTTGGCTGCCTCTCTGTGAGGGATGTATGGACCATCAGGGGACGAGGGTTACAATCCCCTAGCAGTAGTCATGTCATATTCTCTGACAGAAAACCTTCTAACTGCCATTTCCATAATCATTCTAATAGCAGTAAATCCTCACATATAAGGCACATCTTAAATACGCAAGGTATGCTGGAGAGTATGGCCTGGGACTTGACCAAACCTTTATAAAGGTGAGCCCACATACTACAAGGGTGTAATGGGTTCCTCTCTGTCCCAATACACCTTAGAATTTATTGATTAGCAAAGAGTTATGTGATTTTAATAGTCTGACATGGATGGAGATGTGTTACAGAAATAAGAATCAGAGCTGACCTCAGAGTTCACCTCATCTGGCCAATCTGCCCTCCCTGTAGGTTTCTGTCCTGTATATCTCCTCAAAGTTGATGTAACCACCATTCATCTGTTCCTCCCATATCCACCTGCCTTCCATTATCCCATCCCTTCTGTCTACCTCAGATACCCAGGCCCCTTCCTTTAGATAGCAGGATGACATATTTATCTACTGGCGAGCTTATCAAGAATATGTTGTATGAATACATGAATCTCATAAATCCATGCATTAGATTACTGACCAGAGACGAAGTGTCACACGCCATTATGCATTTGAGGTGACATTCAGGATGTGGGATGTTGTCTGTTGCATAGATCTAACACCTGTGGACAGATGAGTGGAAAGGGTCCTCCGAGGTTAAACATGAAATTTAAAATTGATGTTATCGGCTTTAAAATGAGGTACAACACTTGTAGATAGCCCTTCTAGTCTTGGAGATATTGCTTCATGAAAATGGAATGACATGACTCTATCAATTCAGCCAATAAGCTCTATCATTTATTGTTTTAATCAAATCAGGCATCTAATAAGCATAATGATTTAAATAATCAATCAAAAAATTACCATTCCTTTCCATACATTTGGGCATAGATTTGGAGCTAGAAGTGGTATCTTCATGCTTTTTTCAGTGTATGAATCTCCATGAATCATTCTATCGGTTGACATTATTTTTTTTTCTATTTGTAATATAATTTTTGTTGCCATGGCAACACTCCTTCCTGAAAACCCTTATTTAGGGCTTCTTTTGAATTCAAAACGTTCCATTAACAAATAGACCGGAAGTTGTATAGATCTAACACCTGTAGATCTAGTAATGCTATATGTCATAAGGTAGATGATACAGGTTAGTGTCACTTATGCCATACTTTAGGGTGGAAAGGAGGTGGGAAAGGGGGCACACAGTGACACTGTGCCCTGGTGGGAGGGCTGTATAGGGCTAGATGCAGTATGAAATTTGTATTTGTACATTGTACTGTACAAGTGAAGAGTGCATTTGCGATGACATTTATCATGTGGAATTTTGTCTGTTGTATAGATCTATCACCTAAGTAGATAGTCACCTTACATTATGTCATACTGTTCTGTGTCCCATGCTGGATAATGTCTCAACTTATCATGTTATGTTGTGTGAAGTGTTCTTTGTTTTGACATTTATCATATTGATATGTTGGATGTTGCATGCCATATCATGTTGCATTATGTCATATCATATTATGTGATGTCCTTGATATGTTGTTTCTTGTGTAATGTCATGGTATGTGTCATATTGTTTATGCATTGGTCTTATTGTTTGTTATCATACGATGTTTGGCATTATGCCATGTTATCTATTTCTTTGTTGTGTTATGTATTTTGTGTGTATATGGACTTGAGGCGATACTTGTAATGTGCCATGATGTGTTAATAATTCTGCCACAGTTTTCTATATGAAGTTATTGATACCTGTTATGTGTATTGAAACTATGGTCTCAGGTAGATATTAACATCTAATTAAGGCTCCTCTTAAGGTGTTCATCTCTGAAACAGGGTTGTTGGTTTGAATCTCTGCCCTACCACCCTGCATCATACCGATCCTCTGGGAGTTATCAAGCCTGTTGGGTGTCAACATGATGCATGAATGCAGCCCCCATTGGTTGCTCACCAAGGCTACATTTATGCATTATGATGCAAAATACACTGAAAACCCCTTGCATTTGGTAAGTCATCATATATGAAGAGTTTAGGGTCATACTGACCACATTGGCTTCACTGCTAGTCTAGGTTTGTGCCATGAGAGGGCTCCACTATGCATTTCTATGATACAAATGATATTACCAGGGATGTATATTGAGCATTATCTTTACATTCTTGTTGTTGTATACTCTGTTATTAAAAGGAAAATATGGGCAATGTTTGATACAAATGTTCCAGTAAAAGGTTTTTCTAAGTAGAAAAGGTAGATAAAAGATAGGTCTTTCTGGTAATGACACCTCTCTAATGGATATTGCTAGAGTATCACCCCTCCTTTGAGTGTGGCTATGGTATAATGAGTCTACTCACAATGCACTACATCAGAGTGTACCACTGAAGCTATGATAGTGGGTTTGGAAATAAACTTATTAATGGTTGATGAGGTAAGGAGATGGAAATAAAGAAATGATACATGTGGATTGGGAAAATATGAAAGACAATACTATATGTTGTCAGTGATGACCTAAAGTCATTAACATGAACAGTATAGTCAAAACCCATAGCAACCTACCTCCTGAACTAAGTCAATTCGATCCTCAGAGTGACAACTTTGGGTGGTCACCTGTGACTACCCCTGATGACCTAAGGAGGTTCTCCTAGGTATTGTCAACCTGAGGACTTAAAGTCATCACTACTGACCCCAGCAAATTGTCGTTATCTGTCGCCATGATTGGTCATCAATGGTGACTCCTTATTGAGTGATAACTCACTGCGTCATCTTTCGCCACTGTGTGTCAGTCTCACATGGCATGGCAATTTATCACAACAGTCACCAACATGATCTCACTCACTGCGTGAGTATGTGCCACCCCTTGTCATCCCTCACAAAGCATGGTGACTTATCACCACCATCGCCAACATGGATCTCACTCACTGCGTGAGTATGTGCCACTGCCTGACAACTCTCACTCAGAATGGCGGCTTATCACAAGCATCGCCAACATGGATCTGACCCACTGTGTGATTATGTACCACTCCCTTGCCACTGGCATCAACTCTCACACAAAATGGCGACTTATCACTACCATTGCCAACATTGGTCTCACTCAATGCGTGAACTTGTGTCACTCCATGTCAATGCTCTCTGAGGATTGCATCATCTGTCACTCACTCTCACTCAGAATGGCAACTTATCACCACCATTGCCAGCCTTTGTCTCACTCAATGCGTGAATTTGTGTCACTCCAAGTCAATGCTCTCTGAGGATTGCATCATCTGTCACTCACTCTCACTCAGAATGGCAACTTATCACCACCATTGCCAAAGTTGTTGAGACAGCACCACTGTTCAACATGTAGCCAATCTAGGAAGTGTGGGCATGAAGTATGAGTCCCATACTTATCAAATGTGCTTTGTTGCACACTGATTTCCATGTAATACTTCAGGGTTGAATCAAACAAGATTATATAGAGAAAATATGAATTGAATTTAGATAGAGGTATCTCTAAAATAAAAGCAACTATCCATAAACACCTTTTCTCTGGTTACAGGAAAAATACATAAGGAAGTATCTACATGAACACCTTGTCTGTGGTTAGAGGGAAGATACATATGGCAATACCTTCTCTGGCAAAACATACATTGATCTGGCAGATGTGAGGCTGCATGATTACCAATGTCGATGATCATGAGCTTTTCATCTAACAAGATGAGTGATCACCAGCATCGCCATCACTGGTGAGTCTGAGTGATCACCACTCTGGCCATCCATGGTGAACCTGCCCTATGACGTGGTGCGCATTTCATCTAGCGAGGTGAGTGATCAACCGCCTTGCCATCCCTGGTGAGTGTGAGTCATCACGATCCTCGCCAACCATGGTGAACGTGCATTATGGCATGGTGTGCGTTTCATCTAGCGAGATGAATGATCACCTGAGAGACCATCCCCCGTGAGTGTGAGTGATCACGATCCTTGCCATCTGTGGTGAATGTGCGTTATGATGTGGTGTGCGTCTCATCTAGCAAAGTGAGTGATCACTCATGTCGCCATCCCTGGTGAGGATGAGTGATCACTTATGTCGCCATCCCTGGTGAGGATGAGTGATCACGATCCTCGCCATCCCTGGTGAACATGCACTATGACGAGGTGCGTGTTTCATCTAGCGAGGTGAGTGATCACCTGCGTCGCCATCCCTGGTGAGTCTGAGTGATCACCATCCTCGCCATCTGAGGTGAGGCCATGTGATCACCACCATTGCTATTCCTGGTGATCTTGTGCTATAGCGACGTGGTGTTCCATCTAGCGACATGTGTGAGCCACTTCACACAGGTTGACGAGGAATCACGACAATTTGCTGGGACGAGTTTCAGACCCCGAAGTTTTTGAGTGTAGGTACTATGCATTTATGCATTAGCAGCTCTTTAATGGTAAAAAGAGGGATCATTTTACAAGAACAAGAAACAACATTATTCATGCCATATGAAGCAATACTGAGCATGATAGGCTCATCATTTTGATTACCCTGTGATGACATCCTCATTATGCTGATGAGGCAGAACTACTCACCCAGTGTGATAAAAGTGATGATCCTAGGCTCATCACTTTGATTAGTCTGTGATGATGTCCTCATCATTTTGATTAGGCTAAACTACTGCTGTGGTGCACCATCAAAACAATGAGGCAAAACTCATCACCACTGATTAGGTTTTGATTATCATTTGATTAGTTTTAGATAAGTTTCCCTTTTTAGTAAACTGCACCAGCATTCATCTATGAAAATCAAAGGATTATAACTTAGCTTTTACAATATATACATATAGGTGTGAAAGCAGTCGTTCCTGAAAGCATTATTACTTACTTTTTACTATATATATATATATATATATATATATATATATATATATATATATATATATATATATTATGTAAGGTGTAAAAGCATTCTCTGAGGTCTCAGGATACGCACAGGTCGGTCCCCTGAGACCTTGGAAAGCCTTGTCCAGTCAATCAGCAATCATATAGCATTATTAACCTACCAGTCACCATGGAGACACTGACTTCCTGTGTTGCCCCAGGGTTGGGATATACACCCTGGTGCAGCTACTGGTAGTCACCACTCCCAAGACTCAGTACTTGGTGCTCTGTGCAGGTGCCCTCTTATTATGCCTTTTTAATATACAATAAATCAAAAAAAAAACTTTAACACATACTCTATCTCCAACTTCATTATTAGTAGTAGGTGGCACTTCAATGCCTACAGAGTGGTGGAGATCTCTCTAACATCCTAGTACCTACTCCCTACAAGTCACAATGGAGATATATACTACATGGACCATCATGGACTTCCATGCCTACACAAGGATATTTTTTTTAACAGTTTATCACCCTTTCTCTCTTTTTGTATATTTCATTTTTGAATTGATGGTAAAGTATTTCAAATTGATATATAATTGTGAAATAACCGAGGGAAACCTGCTGACAGATGGATTACAGACATCGATGGATTACAGACATCATTCATTAGACAGGAACCATCCTGTCACCTGCTGAGACACAGACAGTGACATATCCAGGTGGCCGCCATCTTGTCATGAAGTAGGTATGTGTGTGTGCAGGTGTACCTTGTCTCATTTGTTACAAAGCATGCCATTTGCCCACACAGATCATGTGCCAGGTGTCTGTGGCTACTGAGTCTGCAGGATAACAAGAGGTTGCTTCTCATCCCATTTGTGACAAGGTGATGTACAAGTTTGTAAGTTTATCTGTTCCCCCAGATGGCCATGACTGACGTGTTACCAAGGCAGCCCTCTCTGCCCCCCCTCTCTCTCTCTCTCTCTCTCTCTCTCTCTCTCTCTCTCTCTGTCTCTCTCAATGAAATATTGGTTATGTCTTCTTTTTTACTTTCCCTTTTGATAGTTCTTGTGTATGGTCTTCAAGTGACGTCTTGGTGGTAGATTAATTAGCCCAAGGTGTGCGATCAGCCATATTGCTGTCCTCCTTACACCAGTGTTAAGATCAATCCCATTCCTTGTCTGTCACCATGGCAACAGCCATCTTGCTGATTAGGTTGTCAGCACCATTACAATTTTTAAGTTGATTGTTCCTTGGCTTGCAAATCCTCACAGCAAACGTCTACTTTGTGCCATTCCTGTATTTCTCCACATCAATTGATATGGTAGGGCCTGTGGCCAATAATCTACTTCTTATGTATTAATGTTTGGTTTGCTACAGAATTGATACCTTGCCTTTGCTTCCCTATTATACTACATTCCCATAAACCTATAGCACCTTCTTTAATAGATATCAGAAAAGCATTTTCAAAGATATACACTTAGATGATCCCACTAGCATTTCTCTTCAATACACTCTCAACTCTCAGCCCGAATTGGAAAATGCAGTGCATTGTCGGGTACTGGGTACGTGGCAATCTGCTGTAGAGTCATAAGGTTTGTACTGACAGCACTTCTTACTGTTTTCTGAAAATAAAAGTGATGTGCTGTAAATAGCTTGGCGTGGTTTTACAGTGTTCCGATGTTGGCACCACTGGAAACTGTTCATATAAATGGCCCTGTTTGAGAACACACAAGGGTCATCAGTATGCATAACTGTTGCTGTTTAATGTTTATCCATGAGCAGCATATCCAGGGTTGATGTGGAAAGAGGTAGTGAGGGGTGGCAGTTGACAAAGTACTGCACTCTAACTGGTGTCTATGGAGGCTGCACCTTGTGGTATGACTGTATAGTAACTGGAAAGAATCATTTAGACCCTCCTCCATTAGTAATGGTAATATAAAGTACAGCATGCATTCACACTTGAAGGATATTGGATTAAATACATCATTAGCACTCCATTTTAAGAATTATGTTGATATTGCTGCCTACATGGTATAACTTATTTTGTTATGATGTTTGTTAGATCTGGTTGTGTTTAAGTGAAAGAGACCTCAAATTACCCACATAACAGGCATTGGTGCTTTATTCTCCTTCTTACTCCCCTATACCTACACTGCAAAAATGGTGTTTAGATTTTAAACGTGTTTAGGTCTAAACACGTTTAAAACCTAAACACATAGGTCAGTTAGATGTCTCATCGACTACACATTTAGGAAATGAACACTTTTATTCTAACTACATAAACATTTTTGCTAAACATGTTTAGATGTTTAGAGTTTAAACAGTTGAATAATAGGTGTTTAGATTTAAACATCATTATGTTTAGATACATGGATGTTGAATCCACACCAGGTAGCAGCACTACCTTTGAATGGACCATCTTTACACAATTATAATCAATTTTTGTGACAAATGTACCCAAACCCCATGTTTGTTATAGTTTCTATTCATTGAATGTCATGAGAAGAGAAAGGGCAATGGAAAGTTGACTAGATTGGCCTTACACCACCATCATTAGCATGAAATAATCAATAAGCTCAATGACTTACACCTATTTCATGTTATTCTGGAATAGACAAAGCAATTTCCTTCCTGCCAAGCTGTTGTACTTTCTCAAGTCTCTCATTCTGATGCAGTGTACATACATGCACACTTAAATAGGTGTGGCTGACATCTTTGGAGACTTTGATATGTGAATACCCCCCCCCAAGTAAATGAGAAAACAAACAAAAGACATTCTTTTTTAAATGTATACATTTCTGCACACCCTAACTCTCTGTCAAAGCATTTAGACATCTAAACACAAAAATTCATAAACATCTAAACACAAAAATTCATAGATATCTAAACACAAAGTTTAAACCTAAACACCTAGATTTCTAAACACTTGAGCTAAGCATATTGTTTGGCTAAACATGTTTAGGACATTAATGTGATTACAAAAACGTTGCAAGAATATGTTTAGAATTGTGTTTAGGATCTAAACACCATTTTTGCAGTGTACCAGTAGCCAGCTCTGTCATAATGGAAGCCTACATCCGTAACATTAGGTTAAGGCTCCCTCCCTCCCTCCATGGTAGAAAGGCATTAAAACATTTACAGAGCACTACCCTGCACCAACCATCTCTAAGATGCTTCTGGCTTTCTTTTTACCTTTCTCTTTAATTCTTTAGCCGTTTATGGATAGTGCCAATACCAGTTTTCATAGTGTTGACAAAATAATTACAGCAGAATGCATGGAAAACGTTTTTTGAGAAGTGAAAAAATGTGCATGTTTCATCCAAACGATTATCCAAACAATCTTTTAGCAATACAAAAACGTGCACGTTTTCTTTTTGGGTTCACATTTAGCTTTCGGCAAAACGAGGAAGAACCTATCTAAAAACTTTCAGAGATCACTGATCTATGGGAGCTTGGTCTAACTCATTTGGATCGCATTGCCAAACAACCCCCAGTATAACACATACATTATAGCAAACATGCACTCTTTGAGGATCAAGCATCCATGCACGTTTTCACTTTTTGATAAGATGAGAATACTTTTGGCAAGGCGAAAACGTGCTTGTTTTAAAAATTTAAAAATCGTTTTCTTTTGGCAAGACCCTCCTGTGGTCTGGTTGGAACTTACAGAAGTGTAGGACACACATGGACCATTTAAGTCCACCAGTGGGCATTTGTGTTAGGGAAAGCACAGTCTGAAGGCTGTGGGCCTGGATCTTTGGGTATTATTAGGGTAAGCACATAGCTATGCATTTAAATCTGCAGGAACTTCCAGTCAATGAATTCCAAATTTGGATGCAAGCTATTCATTTCGATTTGGCATTTCTTATTGCAAATTAAGTTACTGACCCTCATTGCCTGTTTGTCCTCAAGCCTGTCTTTCAAGACTTCATCTTTGCCCTAATGAAAAGTGGCATCAGGTGAGACTGCGGCACACATAAGTGACTCAATTTGATAACAATGTGATACGTTTATATGAACCAAGTCCCAAAACCACATAATCATCTTCTCTGCAGGGAGTGAGGAAAAGGGAGATGAAAAAAGCACAAGAAGATGAATATCAGAAATGAGAAGGCTGACCTAGATCAAGAAAATGGTAGTAGGAAGAAAGAGGTGCCGGAAGACCTTGTAGATTGAATGCCTAATCCCCCTCCTATGCATGGTACTAATTAATAGCATGGCTCGGTGGGGGACTTGAGATGATCAATTTGCCTCAGCAGAAAGGTGTAGACAGCTCACTGAGCTGCTCCCTTCATGCCTCATCACTTTTAGCTGCTCACATAGCGACTCAGTGTACCATGTACTCTTTCAGAGTGTACAGCCATAGTGAAACCTATTTTCAATATTGCAGAGAACTCATTACAATTTTCAAAGCTCATAATTATATTGTATGAATTCAAAGTTCCAAATAATGTTTATGATGATAACAAATATCATTTGCATAATGTTTAATGGGAAAACCAATGACCTTTCCAAATTACGTCCATCGTATAGATTACAATATTGCCTGTCATTATGCACTGCTTTAAATAACAACTATTATGGTCAACATCTTTAGTGCAAATGAGCTGGACATTTTAGTTTTTTCTACAGGACTTTGCTAATGATTGCTCTCATGATCCCCCTGCCTACACGTTTAACCATTACTCCGATAGAGTAGGCCTCAGACCAGGGCCCTCAACATTGTGCAATGCTCGGGGGGAACCTTTAAGGGCGTCGTGGTTAATTGTGATTCTGACCATGATCCATGGAGAAGCCAGTATTAGATCGAGGAATTAAGTAATAGATGGAAGAAACAGGTCCAAACCGTGTTGGTCTCTGTATTCAATATATTCACCACAGTCTATGCTGAATATGCTGGCTACACTGACCCCTTTCCATTGTCTTTCCACCCCGCTTTCCACCCAAGTGTTGTATAATTGCAAACGTCAACTGACACTTGGCTGTCATCTGGCCGTCACTATGCTATGAGTGACATAGGCTGGATGGCTGTAACTGCGTTTGCTAAGAAACATGTTATAAATGAACTGCCACATGCTTGGACCATTGCGCCATGGGGGTCACTTCCGTTAGCGAAACTGTTTTAACCTTAAGAATACTTGACAACAAAAAGAAGGACTATCCTAAGAGTTTCAGATTCAACTTGGTGCTGATTACAAGAAAGCCCAACTTCTATTGCTCATTTCTGGAGGTTAATTCAAAAGATCCTGGGATTTCTACCCCTGCGAATCGCAGGCTGCGATCTTAGTGTAGGCACATATCATAAGACCTTAGTGAAAGAATTGCATAGTGGTTTAACCTAAGTAAAAGAGCACTTACAGGGAACACTCCTGATCGAAAGAGTGAACAGCCTGCTGCATACATATAGAGGGGTGGAGGACATTTGCTGAGTGTCCTTGAGGGCTCTTAGGGCTACTCATGCGTTAAGTGCACTGTAAGGTAATCCTTCCCTTCTCTCTCTTTAACCTGGAGGGGAGGGCACAATGCTTCTAATAGGCAAGCATAAATAATATCATTCATGGTAACAACTCTTGAATACGGTACGCTCTTTTATTAGCCCATATGGGGACGGGGAACGATGGTCTAAACACTGTTGTGAAGAAGAGTGACTCCACAGCTATTCCTTTATTCTGGGACTCTTACCCCTGTGCCCAGTCAGTACTTCTTGGAATAGTGTAGAAGGGCTGAGGCTAAGATCGATGCGATCTTAGTGCTGGCTAGGAAAAGTGAATGCAGTCTAATCTTAAGATCGCTTTATAGGATAAGGCAGAGTAATTCCTAAGATCACTGAGGTTGCGATCCCAGGATCTTTTGAATTAACCTCCTGAGCTACTGGTACCTTATGATTGCTCCTTTTGCCACTCATGAGCAGCTATCACCAAAGGACATGCGATGGCTCTTGGTGACGCATTGATCGGACTAAGTAGTCACGGAGGGCTGGTACTAGTACATCACTAATATGGCCATTGACTCTGTAATCCAGTGTCCTGTGCGTACATAGAGATAGCTTAATGATAAAATAAAATGCAGCTTTGATCTACTGATCGCCTGGTAATCATTTGATTGAAAATAGTTTCACTACCCCAGACCATTTTCTGAAAGGTTCTTATGTTATAGACTATTGATCTTTAAATCCCAAAGATGCATAGCTGTGCTTCATTTATGAGATGCTTTATGATTATATTTCGTACCCAATAAAACACTATAGAAAAGCTTTGATGTGTGAATAAGCAGATACAGCCATTTTAATGATGGGCCTCATCAAGGAAGTTCTCTTTAAGTGTGAAATTTAGTAATTGGCTCTCAAAATCGGTATGGAAACAGCCAATCTGTGATTGCTTTGGAGAGATTTAAAAAATTGGTTTGGACATGGAAGAATCCATATCCCAAGTAGCATATGATACGGATGAGACCACAAAGGGCAATGTAATGGTAACTGTATTAGAATAGTGCTTGCTGTTGTTTCATATTAAGAGCATATATAACAAATAAAAGTGCACTAGATGATTCTTATCTACCCCATAGAATCACCGTGTGCACCTCTATTTGTTATTTATGGCGTTTATACCATGGTTTCAACCATTATGATAATTATTTTAGCTTATAAAGCCATGAAAATCAACGTTATTTGTTGACGTAATCCGTCTTCCGCCATCTTGGTTTCTCGGTGAGATGACAGGACTGCCTGGACGCAAAATATTACGTCAACATGTGTCTGAGGGGCATTTTCATAGTAGAACCGCTGGTTATAGTGCGTGCGACGGCCAGAATACCTTTAGAGCATATGCCAACTTGACAACTTGTCTTTCGCCGCTGTAAACAATCCGTCCGCTATGCAGTCAACATGATGGAGAAATTTCGCTCGGTTCGATTTTTATATCTTCAATCCTTCTAAATATACAGGTCAAATCATGGCGAATTAAAGGTAGGTGCTAGAATATAATGTCTACTTTCATCCTCTATACGCATTAAGGTCTTATTGCTATAGTTTTTTTAATATCGAATTAACATCTTTGATGTCAATTAACTTGCTGTCATGTCGTCTCAATCCAAGTGTCAACATGGGTTCATTTAGCGCGTACTATTCGAACTTCATTATCCGCTCTAGTCATTGTAAAATCATTCAAGAACGTGATAACCATGGTATAACAAAGGTTGAAGCTGTATCATCTTGCTCTGCCGGCATGCTCACATTATATTTGATTGACGTTAACACTGAATCCTAGAATAAACCAGATATAATAAACCATAGCTTGGGCAATTATACTGTATTTCACATTAGATTCTATCTCCATCTGCTAGAAGCTACATTAGAGTTAACCATTATTTATCAGCCTTCCGGCTTCATTATATCAGTACCACATCACAAGACTCTCTCATTGTTTCCACGTGTATACTGTAGAGAAACGCTGTATTTTCTACATCATCAAATATCTTAACATGTATATGCTATGATTGAACCTTCATGATAAGGAGGGCAAAGAAGGTACCACGCAGGATTGAATATCTATTCAGCATGAGTCTGTTGTATACACAGACATAATTATTCCCTGAAATTTATTGTTGATAATTAATTGGTATGTCTGCCTCTAGAAACGACTTCCATACATTGAAAATATATGTACAGATTATAGTTGTCTTACCAGATAGGTATCCTGATTTCGATCCAGTAAATATCTCACATTCACACTTATAGAATATCCCGCAAGACTTCATAGAATATCCTCACAAGGAATAATGGCACCACTGAAACAATAGGAAAAAGATGATATTATACACATTGAATATATAAAATAGCATGGCAGAAATGATATATTAATTACATAAACATCGCTCTACAATTACAAATTCCCAAACTTCATCATAAATGAAGACTAGTGTATCTGGTTTGGTAGAGATGGAACTGTGAAACTGAAAATAATAGTTTGTTTCAATAAACACTACTTGAAAAGCTAGGGTCGGTGAACCCGTCCGATTGCTTTTCTTTACTCATTTCATTTTATCTACTTTTATAAATAGAGGAAATGTAAGGACAGATATCAAATGATTTGAGTTCATTGTAAAATAATAACAGAAAAAAATAACAGTGACAGTAGGGAGGAAAAACATGAAAATTGGCTTCACAGTGGAAGTGAATACATATATCCTTGCCTGAAAACTGGGCACCAGGTGGATGTCCAGCGGACACAAGTGGCCAAATTTGATTATTAGGTCCATGGACTAGACGCCACTCAAGCATAATTATTGCCATCCTGAGTGGTGAGGAATACCAGATGGTTATTATGTGGTAGCTAAAAACGGTAGATGTATGGGTCTGGGAGGGGGGGGTTAGAAGTAAGAGAGCAAGAAAAAACACTGTTCCTTACAGCATCGGGGCTGGGATAGGGAGAAAAATGAAAGATGAAATAAGAAGAAAGAGAAGAGGAGATGGGAAGTCAAGGGATAGAGAAGGACATGATTTGGAGAAATATGGAAGGCCTAGGTCTTTATGCTGTAGGAAAGCAAAGGGCAGCTTTTGAGATAAAAATAAACATCTGTAGAGCATTGCTATAGAAATCTAGCAGAGGTTAAGTTAATGCAAAATATCTTGGGCCATCCTGCCAATAAATGACACACTTGAGTGGAAGACACTTTACGATCAAGAAGTCCCTACAGAATTTTGTAGACTGCCCTACCAAGCCCTATGTATTATGTGCTGAGCATACAGGGCAGTCTTATCTACGATCACCCACCCTGAGGATTTGTGTTGCCGTAGTAACAGATGCCTAACTGACTAGCATAATCATCAGCTTACTCTGACTGTCTATGTCAAGGCTACAAAAGATACTGGCATATTTTAAGCTGCCCAAGGTCTTCATGGGGGAATCTTCAAGTCCAAAGGCTTGATTAGAAGAGGCAGGTCATTTGGCTGCTAGGATAGAAGTGTATGGACCAGCAGGGGATAGGGACCAGGGGCATATGATCCTCTTAGATGGCAGTCATGTCATATTTCCTGACAGTACACCAACCTTCACCTCACCCTAAGGCAAAGTTCCCCCACCCCTCCTTTCATTATCTCTGGCCATCTCTGTCATAGGTCATACATGGATGTGTAAAAACTGGATTCGGTACCTCTACTCTCTTTCTCTATAGCCTAATGTCTGTCCCTATAATATGTATAGACTACCATAATATCATTTATAACTTTATTGGAATCATGAAAGGCATAGTAGGTGGAGATCTCTGAGAACAAGCCTTCCCTGTCCTGTATGTCTTCCCACAGCAGATGTTAGGTCAAGAAAATATCCTAAAAATATACCAAAAATTCTCTGAATAAAAAAAAAGGTTTTTCTACCCTCTTTTGCTAGGGTCAGTCGGGTAACTGGAAACAAATGTTTTTTTTAGGCCTCATCCGTACCCATCTTGCTTTACTCTCAGGTGCAAAAAGTTTATCAGGAAATTTAACTGTCCATTTCTGGCTGTAATACATTGCTCAGAACCATGAAAGGCAAAGTAGTGCAGAGATCCAAAATAACACACTAAACAGATCTCTTTGGGGATCTCTGAGAACCTGCCTTCCCACCTAGTTTACATTTTCTTAGTCCTATATGACTTTCCAGATTATTGAATGTCACCCGTACCCCTCACATTAATGTTGAGCTGCCAACCTTTATCCTGCCTTGTACTTTCCCAGCATCCTGTGACAGGCCTAACAGGAAAGGGTTCTGTATATTTCGATTCGTTATGAATGCTCGTGTTCGGTTTGACAAAGGGCAAAGCTTCGCATGAAGGACAGATATCATTTTGATCTACAGCAGATCTATGTCTTTGGAACGTCTACTTTTATAAGAAACCTGAACATTACCTCAGCCGCCAAACCAAGATAACTGGTTAACAACTGCAGTTCTTAGATACGATAATGACATGTAGAAGATGTTCATTAACATATAAAATTCAGGATTATCCTGTCAAAGTCTTTGAACCCATGTTATTACAGGTGACACCCCTATTCATTGGGTGGTAAAATGAGTTGTCCCCTTAACTTCCATATGCTTCTCTTTCTACTTTCCTGACTTCATTATCTACTATCCTATCTCTGCTGACCAGTGACCGTGGTCTCCCCTGTTATCTTCTTACAACATCGAAGGGCCCTTATCTGCTTCAAATTGCTTCCTCTCCAGTCTATCGGTTTTGTCTAGAATACCCAGTTAGCAGCGCTATTATGCAGAGAATCAACACCACAGCGGTCTCCCGTCATAAGGCTCCCAAGACATTAGGCCCTCCTGAGCAACATGCTATGTAGGGTTCCATGGTGTAAGGCCCCCAAGACTCAAAGCCCCCTGACACAAGGTCCCCATGACACAAGGCCCCAAAGACAAAAGCCCCTCATGACACAAGGCCCCAAAAGCGTTTTGTGGCCTTGTACGTCACGCATGAATATGTTATGTACACGTTATGTACAGCGATATGTACATGTTATGTACAGTGACGTACATGTTATGTACTGCAATGTACATGTTATCTACAGCGTTATGTACAGCGCTATGTACACATTATGTACAGCGATATGTACATGTTATGTACAGTGACGTACATGTTATGTACTGCAATGTACATGTTATCTACAGCGTTATGTACAGCGCTATGTACACATTATGTACAGCGATATGTACATGTTATGTACAGTGACGTACATGTTATGTACTGCAATGTACATGTTATCTACAGCGTTATGTACAGCGCTATGTACACGTTATGTGCACGTTATGTACAGCGATGTACACATTATTTACAGCGATGTTTTTGTTATGTACAGCGACGTACCTGTTATGTAGAGCTACATACATGTTATGTAGAGTGACATACACGTTATGTACAGCGAAGTACACATTATGTACAGGGATTTACATGTTATGTACACGTTATGTACAGCGACGTACATGTTATGTACTGTGACATACACAATATGTACAGCATTATGTACAGCGTTATGTACAGCGTCATGTACAGCATTATGTACATGTTATGTACAGCGGCATACATGTTATGTACAGCGAGGTACATGTTAAGTACTGCGAAGTATACGTTATGTACAGCGTTATGTACACATTATGTACAGTGTTATGTACACGTGAAGTACAGCGACATATAACATGTACATGGCAGTACATGTTAGGTACTGCCATGTACACATTATGTACAGTGTTATGTACAGTGTTATGTACAGTGTTATGTACACGTTATGTACTGCGACGTACACGTTATGTACATGTTATTTACTGCGTTATATACACATATTATATACTGCGACGTACATGTTATGTACTGCGATGTACACGCTATGTACATGTTATGTAGAGTGTTATGTACACGTTATATACTGCGACGTACACGTTATGTACACATTATGTACAGCGACATACATGTTATGTACTGTGACGTACACGTTAAATACAGCGTTATATACACGTTATGTACCGCATTATGTACACATTATGTACAGCGAGGTACATGTTATGTACTGCAACATACATGTTATGTACTGCAACGTACATGTTACGTACACGTTATGTACAGCATTATGTACACATTATGTACAGCATTATGTACACATTATATACTGCGATGCACACATTAGGTACAGCTTTATGTACACATTATGCACTGCGACGTACATGTTATGTACTGCGATGTACACGTTATGTACAGCGTTATGTACACCATTATGTACATGTTATGTACACAGTTATGTACATGTTATGTACAGCGACATACATGTTATGTACAGCGACGTACATGTTATGTACAGCGTTATGTTCATGTTATGTACAGCGAGGTACATGTTTGTACTGGGACGTACACGTTATGTACTGCAACGTACATGTTATGTACAGCGATATGTACACGTTATGTACAGTGAGGTACATGTTATGTACTGCAACATACACATTATGTACTGCAACGTACACGTAACATACGTACATATGTACAGCGTTATGAGCCATTATGTACACGTTATGTAGAGTGACATACATGATATGTACTGCGACGTACATGTTAAGTACTGCGAAGTACACGTTAAGTATAGCGAAGTACATGTTATATACTGCGATGTACACATACACATAATGTACACACTATGTACACGTTATGTACAGCATTATGTACAGCTTTACATACACTTTATGTACATGTGACGTACACGTTACACAAGCGTTACATACACTATATGTATACGTTATGTACAGCATTATGTACACATTATGTACATAAAGTGTACATTGCAGTACATAACATGTACATAACCCTGTACATAAGGTGTACATGGCTGAACATAATGTGTACGTCGCTGTACATAACATGTACGTTGCTGTACATAACATAAACATCGCTGTAAACAATGTGTACATCGCAGTACATAACATGTACGTCGCTGTACATAAAGTGTACATGGCTATACATAAAGTGTACATGGCTATACATAACGTGTATGTGGCTGTACATAACGTGTATGTCGCAGTACATAACATGTACCTCCCTGTACATAACATGTACATAACACTGTACATAATGCTGTACATAATGTGTACTTCACAGTACATAACATGTACTTCGCAGTACATAACATGTACCTCACTGTACATAAGGTGTACATAAGGCTGGACATAAAGTGTACATAACGCTGTACATAACGTGTACATAACGTGTACATAACGTGTATGTCGCAGTACATAACATGTATGTCGCTGTACATATCGTGTATTAAACGCTGTACATTACGTGTACGTCACAGTACATAAGATGTACGTCACTATACGTAACATGTACATAACGCTGTACATAACGTCTACAGAACGCTGTACATAACGTGTCATACCCAGTGGAAAAGAACACAAAAAGATCACAGGATGTACCATATGACATACATTGAAATAATTATATTGGGGCTCTCTGTCCTGAGGGCTTTATGTCTTGGGGGATTTATGTCTTAGGGGCTTTGTGTCAGGGGGCTTTGAGTCTTGGGTGCCTTACACCATGGAACCCTACATAGCATGTTGCTCAGGATTTTAGTCTGTGATAAATGAGGTCTTGACAAACAGTCTAAGCCAGTTGGACCACTGTCAATTGCTATACAAAATTAGCAGTATTTGATTGACAGCGGCCCAATAGACAATGGCTATGGAAACTACTTGTGGACTAAATTCTTAGGCGTGTACTGCTACACTCTCAGCCCACATTGTAAATCGGCTTCAAATAGCCCTGTAATTAGGCAGGGGATCCACTTGTAGCTACAGTACTTTGTACATCTGGTATGGGCCTTCATGCATATAAAAGGTAGTACTGTAGGGCACAACAAAAAGCATTGCACTATTTATTTACATGGGTGGGGTGACAGTGTAGGCAATTATAAGTTGTACCACAGGCTATCGGTACCACACATCAGTGGTCCTTTGCCCGGACAGTGAAGATAACTTCAGATGATAAAGACAAGTAAATTTCATTTCCAAAGGAAACTGAAGATATCTTTGAAAATTTTAAGATATGTTGAGAATTGTTATATCAAAGCTATCTTTTCAAGGATATTATTGCAAATGTTTGAAAAATAATGCCAGCTTCTATAGAAATGAACTTTTGAAGATATCCACGAAGATATCTTCTGTCTTATCTTCAATTCTGCCTATCGTTAGTGAATATACCTGGCCGCCCGTGCAAAAGACCACAGAACTACTAACCCAAAAGCTCATAGTACAGCAGAAATAAGAAAAAGAGTTAATTAGATACCTTCCCAGCTTTGTAGCATTGACATGTAATACGACAAAACGCCTGCCTTGATAACAGGTTGATGTTGTAGCCATCGTTCGTACAAGTGGAGATGGGCGGACTGATTCATAATTTATATGCATAGCAAAAATTCAACTACAGTGTGGTGAGAAATTAGATTCAGTACATAATAATCAATTATTGATAGTATTGCTTTATTAACCGCCTGGTGGGGGGAAATCTAGCATCAGTGCCTGTAGTTTGCCATGGACTGCTGAATCATGGGTTCTAACCTGCAAACGTTCCGATAAATCTAGCGTTCCCTATCAAAAGTAGTAAATACTGGTACTGGAATTATGCTACACTCCATGTGGACCATGTTTTCACAATGAACTGTGTTTTAGAAACCTTAAAATAGTCTTGTCATATGTCCTTCATAGTGTGGCCATGTTACTCCTGCTTGCTTCAGAACCTACTGGTGCCTATTTGATGACGGCCGCTTTGAGTTATGCAGATGAAGAAGAAATGAAAATGAGCTGTAGCTTCCAAATCCTCGCCACCTGATGTAAATTAACTCTTTCTATCTTCACGTTTTACACTAGCCTAGATTGTGAATTCCTTTTTACACTCTTAGCTTTATTTCCTTATCTATACTGCTATCCTTGGAACTAAGATACAGCAACATCTTTATCCGGTAAAGGTCATATCAAAGTTATGAGACCAGGGCTTAAAATCTGAGTAGAGGTAACAAATAAAACCCTTATTCCCAAATGTGATGTCATACCATGTCAACATTTTGCATGTGGATGTAGCCTATCACATTTGTGTTAGGCCAGCCACAACACCACTGCCTTTAGGACACCATCTATTCTGACATAGCCATTAGCTTCAATGAATGACACCCATGAATAAATCATTGACAGCCGATGGTGGTGAATGGTGCTGGCACTGACCACATAACCCCAATGACATTGACAGCTGGGGTAACACTGACATTGATTGATTGGCAGTGGAGAATGCTGAAAAGCTGTTACTTAGGTTTCTCTGACCCATCTGTAATGGGAAGGGTCTGGTGACTGTCAGTGTGGAAAGAGAAGCCCTAGGCAGAAAACTTCTCAGGGCATTGCTTACCCATGTCCTGGCTGTTATCATGTCCTTGCATTTCCTTTAGAGTAGTCTTTGTATGAATGAAGTACAGTGACAGTGTTTACCATGTGAGTCCATTGCAACTTTAGGTTATTTCTTAGCATACTACGACTTCACCCTCCACGGCGTGCCAGAAATCCTGGCCATTTGCACAGACCCTTCCTTCAATGCATTCATTTTTTACTCTTTCCCTTTTCTGTTTTATTTTTTTGTGGGCTGATGGACAGAAATGAAGTAAGGGTAAAGCTTGTTAGTACTGACATAGTGGCCGCACGTCAAATCTGGTTAGAGTTGTAGAGGCCACCGCCATTCTACTATCACAGACAGACTGACCACTGAACTATATCCCGTGACTCACCAGTGACTGGCTCAACTGGCTCAAGGTGGAGAACGCTATCAATAGAAGCTCCACCAGAGAAGGTCATAGGATATATGTGCAAAGGTCACATAATTGAGGCCCAATACCCCGCGGTGCTAGTTGACCAATATGATCTAACGGGCATGGTGTGAGGGAAGGAGTAGAATGCTTCTAGAGTAAGCACATTTTAGAATTCCTTCAATCAGATTCGATAGAAGGAGAAGATTCACGTAGAAAGGCAACATTAAAGGAGACTTGCAATCGCAAAAACTGAGAAGATGTTTCTCAGAATGAAACATTTAAACCATTACTAAATGCATGAATGTCCTATGTCTACAATCAGGGGAAAGTGAGGTATGTAGTGTAATAAATCAAATATTCTAAATATAACCCAGCAAATTGTCGTGAGTCCTGGTCAACCTGTGTGAAGTGGCTCACACATGTCGCTAGATGGAACACGACATCGTTATAGCACAAGACCACCAGGAATAGCAATTGCTATGCCACATGAGTCTAACACACAGTGGCAAAAGATGACGGAATGAGTTATCACTCAAAAAGGAGTCACCATTGATGACCAATCATGGCGACAGATGACGACAATTTGCTGGGAAGGATACCTCAGTGTCTCTTACCTACCTCTCACCCTTTTTACCTATATAGGGCAAAGGCTACTAAGATATCTATGCACACATTGTAACAGAGTGTACAAGAGCTGCTGCTGTATAAAAGTATATACATTACATCACCACTCTGCTAATTCTTTTCAGATTAATCTTCGATCGGGGATCGGTTCATACCTTGGACAATGTCTGCCAACTACCTTTCAGTGGATCCACCCCCGTCATTCAGTGATTGGTTTTATCAAGGTGTAACAATATATCACATAGATAGTAATGTGTGCTTATCATATTTTGTGATGTAAATGTCATAGTGTAAGGAAAAGGTGGCACAGCTGACATTTGATATAACATTGAAATATGAACTGAAAGCCTAATATATTATATCAATTTCTCAATTTACACCAGGAAGAAAAATTCATATGACATTATACGCTGTTTAGTTTTAGTGATGGCAGGGGATACTTCAGTAGGGATATCTTGAAATGTACAGGCCTTGTTGTGCTTTAGACAAGTACTTCAGAATTGAGTCATCTATCTGTATAGTTGATTGTACATCTGTGTCTATCATCAGCTTTTCTCTGATAGTTGTTGTCCTTCGTGATATCCTTAATATCGCATTTGTATTAAATCAATTCAATATTATTTCTACACAAAAAAAAAAATCATTATTATCTTCAATAGTAGTAAACCAAAGTATTCCACAGCCATCGGACTGCTGAATTTTTGCTTATCTGACCGATTTTTTTCTATACTTTTGCACAATCAAAAATAATCAGATGAGCAAAAATGTCGGCCGAACAATGGCAGTGGAATATCTACTTAAGTAATAATAATTTTGCAAGAAAGGAACAACAAACAAATTGCAACAACTTTTGATAGTTTTTATAAGTGTGTCATGAATTTGCTCACCTTACCTCTCATGCAACAAACTACCGGAAGCAGGGGAAGGCTCTGCTTTTTTAACAACAGGTAATAAAGGGAGCTCATAACGTGGAACAGTTTGAGCCTTAATTGATACCAAAGTGCCTCGTATAGAGGAGAAAGGCATTATAGAATGGCGGGCATTATTAATTCTGTAATAGAATATCAAAGAAAGGACCACAAGGCATTGCTCAAACATGCAAATTAACAATTTTGAAAAATGCATCGAAGAAGCCTTTGAGGTTTTTAATGTTTGTCATCACTTCAAATCGAGTAGTAATGGCAAAAGGCTATCGATACCTATCTTCCTGATATCTCTAGTATTCTGAATACTCCCCTATACCTACTGATAGCTGGTGTCCTATACTATTGAGACAAAACCCTACACCCTTGAGACTACATTAAGGCTCCCCTCCCCCTGTAATAGAAAGATGCTCAAATATTTACAGAGCACTACACTGCATCAGCTATCTCTAAACATCAGAGGACAAATGCCAATATACTGCTGGGTATTTTGTCTCTAACACCTCTTTGGGCTTTTTTACATGGCCATGCCAAAAGAAGATGAATGGCAGAAGTGGGATAGTGAGACTGGTCAGGGGTATTGTGCAAAAGGGTGGTATTCCCATTGATAGAGAAACGGCAGATAAGGAATAAGAGAGTGGGGAAAAGAGTCAGTCAAGGCATAAGACTTTGTCCAAGATTAATGCTTAATTACCTATCAAGCTAGTTAATGATGCGGCTTTGTGAAGCACCTCTAGATGATCAATTCTTTCCTATACAGAAAGGTGTAGCCAGCTCATTGAGCCACTACCTCATCAGTGGCTGCTCATATAGCTGTTTGATGCATTAAGGCCAAAACCCATTACCCGATTTTGCAACAATCGGTACATTTATCGGCTGAATATTGCATAATACACATAGATATTGCTCAGTTTGAGATGATAGGGTGTTGAAATCTAACAAAATGTCCCGATTGTGTGGCCGATTTGGCACCATACTGCAGACTTATTATTTTTATTCATGATTTTAACATATCAAACATGTTAGAAAATCCTGGAAGTCAATGTATTGGACTGTGCGATCATCTTCCAGGTTGTACCTTTCTCTTTTGAGGGATTATTATGTACTAGCGTTGATCATCACTCGATTTGTATCAGCTGACACATTGATTGTCCTTCTACACCCCTACAATGCCCGATTTTGCAACCGATTTTGATGTTTACCCTGATGATCTGCCAGTTTTGCAATCGTCTAATGGGTTTAGGCCCTGATGTGCTCAACAAAGACATAAAACTGCATGCAAAAAGGACCCAAACTAATTGCCTACTTTGAAGATTGCTGAGATTTGACCAAATCCCATTAAAGAGAACTGTCAGAGTCTCTAGTATAAACATGTAAGAATTGTGAAATACCAGTGACGGTCTCATGTTCAGAAACCTCTGCTCGTCATATAAGACTAGCAATTATACTTCGCTTACCAACTTTCTTTCCTTATTTGAGTAAAGGGACCATTCATCTATTTGATGTGGTAATGTATCACCCCCAAAAGCAAACACGGATGGGCACCACGGAAACAACAATGATAAATTCTCAAGCCTTCTCTATTAGCACCTCATGGAGTCACTGTACAAAGGAGTGTTTAATATTATGGACATATACACTAACTTATTAGGAACACGGTCTTACATATTTCCCCGGACTATTTGCCTAGGTTTTATACTTTCCTCCTACTGGTCCCGGGCAAAGGCTTATTGCACTTCATGCATGTAGCTGGGGGATTTTCTGAGGCTTGGCAGTAAACAGACCATAAAAATGAGCAGTTTGGGGTTAAATTGATGCCCGAGCACCTACTTCATGTTGAAAGGGGGCAGACACAACGGAAAAAGTTTCTGTTATGACGGAACCTGACTCAGTGCGGCATAAAATCATGTTTCCTGAGGGAACGATGTATGAACACAGTTTTATTGCAAACACTCCCAGGACAAAACCATAATTGGTGTGTCCTTTTTTACTGTCACTGGGAAGTGTGCCTTTTATAATCATTGCCACATAATCTGATTACATGAGCAATGCATTCTGTATGCCCTTGTGCCCCTTACTGCATGTATACACTTTGCAGCATCTGGTGTGATAAAAGTACACAATATTTTAACAACCTTGGATCTTTAAGATCACAATGGAAGGTTAATGCATGTGCACGGTATGGCTGTATTCTTTCTGAAGAGACTCAACTGTAACTTTATGCAAGGCACAGGGCATTAAAATGGTTTCACAAGCGTGTAATGCATAATTTTATTTGCCTTGATATCACATTTCAAAACGCATAATTAGCATCACAATTACTAAATGCTGAGGATTGTAAACTACTTCCCAACATTTGATAGTTGGAAAGCTGAGGAAGTGAATAAGGATGCATGAAATATATGACAGAAAGAGAAAAGGCAAAGCGGAGATCACTGTCAAAGAAGGGTGTCAGAGCTTAATGCATAATCTCCTGTGCTACCCTGTACTAATTAATGGCACACCTCAGTGGAGGACACTGGACAATCAATCTATCCACAATTGACAGTTGGAAATCTCAGATAGTGAATGAGAAAAGTGAATGAGAATGCATGAAATATATGAGGCTGAACAGGACAGATTGGGTGATGGATTGGAAAGAGAGAAATGGGAATTCATAATCTCCTGTGCTGTGTAGCGCTAATTAATGATACATCTCAGTGGAGGGCATTGTACAATCAATATATCCCTACATAAATGTGTAGACAGCTCACTGAGCTGCTCTCTTTACACCTCCTTGCTCTACCCTGCAGCTTTATGTTATGTTATAAACCATTGAACTGTAAAATGCGTCTAGGATAGAGAAAATGGAAATCATTCCTAGTGTAATTTCTTGTAAGCAGGTCTCTGAAGTGGGACAAATTACATGAAAAGAGTCCCCATACATGATAAAGGCATCTGTAAAGCTCTTTTGAAGGACATTCAATAAACAACCATATTTATGAAATTTGTAGTTTTTATTTTGTTTTAAATCAAAATTTCAGCTTATCATTGCTACTAAACAGAAATCACAATAAGGGGTCATGTGATGTCTTGCTGGGCATCCCTACAAAATGTAGCTGTAAATCACACTATGGCACAGCCTATGATTCATGAAAAAGACGATTGGCCATTTGACATTTGCTCTGTGATTGGTTCATTTTCTACTCAAAACGAGCCCCACAAAAGAACATGCAATGCCACTTGGTGAGTCAGTAGTCTGTATTTATTTATGTTATCACGCTGGGTCTGCTGCTTGGTCACCCATGGTGCTTCAAATCCATAACCGTTATTCACTACTCTGCAAAACAGAAAAAGGCTGTGAATATTTGAATCATAAAGAAATAGATACTAACTAAATTGAAAAAAAAATGAAAATAGTGTCAGGTTTTTGTCAAGGAGGTGTGGAGGTAGTCCATCCAAATGTGTTGAGGGTTATCTGCATAGTGTGCAAATAATGGACAGGATAGAATAGTATGCAAAGATCAGACAGGAGATTGCTCTTAGAATCGTGTGTAAGAAGGTTTTGTTAAAGCTTTAATAGGATGAAAAGATAGTAGTACATTGTTAAAAAGCTGCATGTGCAGGCAGTGATAAAAAGAGTAAAGAGTAAAACTGTTTGAGGCAAGCTGGCGGATAGCGGGCCTCTATTCATACATTAGAAGGAGCAGTAAGCCAAAGGGACCAGTTGTGCTTATATTGTATACGGTTTCCTGCATGCAGACAAAATTAAAAAGGGGTGGTGCAACTGCAGAACCAGACTATTCTCCAAGAGGGCACTCCTTTAGAATAGGTCCATTGGCTAGTAAGAGAAACACAATTTATTCTACCTATAGGAACAAAGCATATGGAACTCCTATATCTAAAGCACTGAACCCTATAAGTTCACCGTAATACGGTGGCCCATGAGTGACATTGTGTTTCGCGTTTGTGTGTTTGCACATTTGTGTGATTGCATGTTTCATGTTTTGTCTTTTCGCATTTTTGTGTTTCGTTTTTCAGTGTTTCGTTGTTTTATGTTTGCGTGTTTGGTCTTTTCATGTTTGTCTGTTTTGACATTTCATACTTTGGGTTTCGAATTTGTGAGTTTGCATGTTGGGATGTTTTGTGTTTTCAAGTTTTACTGTTTGTCTATTTTGACCTTTCACACTTTGTGTTTCATGTTGGTGTGTTTCCATGTTTCATCTTTGGATGTTTCGTCTTTTCATGTTTGTCAGTTTTGACATATCGCACTTTACGTAGTGAGTTTGCATGTTTCATGTTTGGTCTTTTCAAATTTTTGTGTTTCGCGTTTCAGTGTTTGGTTGTTTCATCTTTTCATCTTTGTCTGTTTTGACATTTCTCATTTTGTGTTTCCTGTTTGTGTGTTTCCATGTTTCATGTTTGGTCTTTTCATGTTTTTGTGTTTCGCATTTGAGTGTTTGGTTGTTTCATGGTTGGATGTTTTGTCTTTTCATCTTTTTCTGTTTTGACATTTTGTATTTTGTGTTTCGTGTTTGTGTGTTTGGATGTTTCATCTTTTGATGTTTCTCTAGTTTGACATTTCGCATTTTGTGTTTTATGTTTGTGCGTTTCCATGTTTCTTGTTTGGATGTTTGGTCTTTTCATGTTTGTCTGTTTTGACATTTCATATTTTGTATTTCATGTTTTAGTGTTTGGATGTTTCATTTTTTGATGTTTCACTGTTTGTCTATTTTGACTTTTCAAACTCTGTGTTTAGTGTTTGTATGTTTGGTCTTTTCATGTTTCATTGTTTGTCTGTTTTAACCTTTTAAACTTTGTGTTTCGTGAAAACACAAAAACATGAAAAGACCAAACATGAAACATGGAAATACACAAACAGGAAACACAAAAGTGTAAAAGTTTAAAACATACAAACAGTGAAACATGAAAAGACGAAACATCCAAACACACAAAGACAAAATGCGAAATGTCAAAACAGACAAACATGACAAGACGAGACATCCAAACATGAAACAACGAAACACTGAAACACGAAACACAAAAACATGAAAACACACACTGAAAACACAAAGTGTGAAATGTCAAAACAGACAAACAGGAAAACATGAAAAGACCAAACATCCAAACATGAAACATAGAAACTCACAAACATGAAACACAAAGTGTGAAAGGTCAAAATAGACAAACAGCGAAACATGAAAAGATCAAATACAGAAACACAAAAGACGAAATGTCAAAATAGACAAACAGTGAAACATCAAAAGATGAAACATCCAAACACAAAAGACGAAATGTCAAAACAGAAAAACATAAAAAGATGAAACATCCAAACATGAAAGAACCAAACACTGAAACGCGAAACATAAAAAATATGAAAAGACCAAACATGAAACATGGAAATACACAAACAGGAAACACAAAAGTGTAAAAGTTTAAAACAGACAAACAGTGAAACATGAAAAGATGAAACATCCAAACACACAAAGACAAAATGCAAAATGTCAAAACAGACAAACATGAAAAGATGAGACATCCAAACATGTAACAACGAAACACGAAACACAAAAACATGAAAAGACCAAACATGAAACATGGAAAGACACACTGGAAACACAAAGTGTGAAATGTCAAAACAGACAAACAGGAAAACATGAAAAGACCAAACATCCAAACATGAAACATGGAAATGCACAAACACGAAACACAAAATGCTAAATGTCAAAACAGACAAACATGAAAAGATGAAACATCCAAACATGAAACAACCAAACACTGAAACTTGAAACACTAAAACATGGAAAAACCAAACCTGCAAACATCAAACATGGAAACAGACAAAAAGGAAACACAAAGTGTGAAATGTCAAAACAGACAAACAGGAAAACAGGAAAAGACCAAACATCCAAACATGGAAACTCACAAACATGAAACACAAAGTGTGAAAGGTCAAAATAGACAAACAGGGAAACATGAAAAGATCAAACACACAAACACGAAACACAAAAAACAAAATGTCACAACAGACAAATATGAAAAGACGAGCATCCAAACATGAAACAACCAAACACTGAAACGCGAAACACAAAAACATGAAAAGACTAAACATGAAACACACAAACAGGAAACACAAAGTGTGAAACATCAAAACAGACAAACAAGAAAACATGACAAGACCAAACATCCAAACATGGAAACACACAAACACAAAACACAAAATGTCAAATGTCAAAACAGACAAACATGAAAAGATGAAACATCCAAAGATGAAACAACCAAACACTGAAACACGAAACACAAAAACGTGAAAAGACCAAACATGAAACATGCAAACTCACTACGTAAAGTGCGAAATGTCAAAACAGACAAACATGAAAAGATGGAACATCCAAAGATGAAACATGGAAACACACAAACACGAAACACAAAGTGTGAAAGGTCAAAATAGACAAACATGAAAAGACCAAACATGCAAACATGAAACAACGAAACACTGAAAAACGAAACACATAAATGCAAAAAGACCAAACATGAAACATGCAAATACACAAACGTGCAAACACACAAACGCGAAACACAACGTCACTCTTGGGCCACCGAACTACGATGATACATATTAATAGTCTCAATCGGCACTCAATAAGATAAAATTTTACATTTCTGACACAAAATTTATGGCTTGATCTTAGTTTAGGTTCCTAATACTAGCGACCACTTTTGGCGACCATAATTGTGTCTTATCAGAAAATGTATATCAGAAAATCACAACCACCTTTTAGCAAACACTATATTCTTTATACTTTTAGCGACCTAAACATATATGGCCAAATTTACGGTTTTTGAATGTAGGGTTTTGGAAATTGCTTGCTGTTGTTACAGGTAGAATAAAACAAACACAGGGCAGAAGCTGTATGCCCCACTCTTTGTCGTTTTGGTTATTATCTCTCTGAAAATTCAAAATGCAATCCAGTCCAGCTATGCTCTATTAGATCATAAAATCCTAATACGACTTTGAAATTTTCAATCTTGCACACCCATTATATCCATGGAGGAGAGAGTGAAATACAAAGGGGGAATAGCATATTACTAGAAAACAGTAAGAGCCCCTCAGAAAGTACCACTACTGTGCCCAGTGCTACCACTGCTGTGATCATATCTCGGCACAATGATAGAGACCACAGCCCAAAGCAGATGCTAGTCTGATAAGGCACCCAGAGGGTGGGAGAAAGCAGATATTACATCTGCTAACATGACAGTGGTGGGTAATACAGAAAATGTTATGTATAGAGCAGACGGAGTGCTTCTCAGTGGGAGTATGTTGGGCAGGCACCCCTGTGGGGGGTTTCAGAAGCCGGACATGATAATGAACATTAAAAATCTGTTTCTAAAACTGTTAGATTCTAAACATACAACTGCAACCATTATCATCTCTCACCAGTCATATAGTTATAGACACAGTAAGGTAATGGTAATGCTTTAGAAACACATGCAGGTATAAGCCTACAATCACTATTAAAACTGCTATCATATCTCCTTATGACCGGTTGTAAACATTACCTGCTTCTGAAACACCCCACAGGGGATGAGCATGCAGATAGAGGGTGGGTTGCACAGTGGATACGTTGAGGCAGTAGGCAGACTAGACCTATGTTTATAGGCTTTCCTATGGTCATTGTCTCTCCGTCCGTCTGTCTCTGTTCCTCTGTCCCCCTGTGTCTCTATTGCTCTCTCTGTCTGTAAGTCTGTCTTTGTCTGTCTATCTGTATCTCTCTCTCTCTCTCTCTCTCTCTCTCTCTCTCTCTATCTCTATCTCTCTCTCTCTCTCCTCCCCCTCATTTGAGGAGGTCAGAGAGAAAATTGGTGGAATATGACTCAGAGCTGCGTGAAGGTAAGTATCCTGAGGACATTTTGTATGAGCACAGTTTCATTGCAAACACAATCCTCCATGACAAAGCTATAACTGGTATGTCCTTTGTTACTGTCATAATAAATGTGTCTTTTATACTTATAATCAGGTACTTCAACAACTTTTTTTTTGTCATATTTTATTGTCATAAGACCAATATCATCAGTATCTCAAATGAAGTGTGCTTAGACGTATTCCATTAGGTTAAATGGGTGCTCTCTATGTTTAGGCCTACTCAGCTACAGAAAAAATGTTATTTAAATGAAGAAGGCAAGAAATATCCAAAATCGCCTAAATACCTAAAGTGACCTTGTCCAGAACATGTCAATGATATTTTTCCTATTTAGCTGACAGTGTGTCTGCTATGAGTGCACATACGAGAATAAAAAGTTGTGCAGAGGGACCTCCATATGCTGTGACTGATTTTCCTAGGGGCCTCATGAGTATTTTTTATTTCATGGGCATAAGGACTAACAACTACCTGCCTGTTACCTACCTTTTAATGATGCCCCAGAGGTCAGAAAACATGTAAAGGCAACCAATTTGCTTGGGTGCCTGGATGGATAGATGCTTTGACTCAAACATTATTTAGAATATTGTCATTGCCACATTTCAACCTACATTTTGATGGGATGACTTTGTGGCATGTAGAGCTCTTACAGAGCCAGATTCCTCCCCATAGGCCATTGCTGATGAAACATGCAATTGTAAATTTATGCGAGATTTGTGACATTAAAAGCAACACAACTGCAAAGGTTAGATACCCTGCAGATTAAGTTTTAACGTCACTGAATCCCATGTGTTGCGTACAATTTACTTATATCCAGTTTGATGACTTTCAGAATGTCTAAAATAGCATTTTTGATACAGGTTCTTATGAAATCTCATTATGAATTTACATTCAAGCATCAACATCATAAAGAGGGTTCATTTATGTTTCCCTTTCATGTTAAAGCAGCCAGGAATTATTAATTGTTCTAAAGTCCTGGAGGGGAGTGGTCTGCTATAAAACACTAATGTTGTCTTAATTACTAGATCTGTTTTTGATAGTTATAGAAGTCTACCATCATGTGTCTCACATTCGGGCTTTTGTTTAGCACAAAGGAGATGGTTCCTTTACCTTTTCAGAACATCCATGGGTAATTTGTATGTATAGTTGTCTCAGTTTTGAGACTTATCTATGTGTTATTGTTTTATGTGTACAGGCAAGATTATGCAAGGAGTACACAGTTGGCTACTATAATCAAAGGCCTTTAATATTTATTACCCTCAGGCTCTACTGCAATTGCAGACTATCATCACTTTGAAGTAAGTTATAGAGTTTGTTGCTAAATATAAGGGAGGTGAGATGTGCCCTTCAACTTCAACACAACGGATTTGAAATCAATGTGCAATTAACCTAATGCCATTTTCTTTTATCTTAAATATAAGCCCTAGTCCCCAGTCCCATGAGACTACATGAACACAGACAATGAGCACCAGCTTGGGGAAGTATGTTCAAATATTTACTGAACACTCCTCTGCATCATCACTCTAGCAAGCACCAAATAGCTGGCACCAAAGTGCTGCTGCTCTAGAAAACTCTCTTTTCCCTTCCATTTTTTCTTAGTTTCTCTGCCATTCTGGCAAAGGTCACCCACAACAATAGACCATGAAGTAAGAGTGATGAGAGGTCCATACGATTGGCCTACAGGTGTTCCCTATCTGATTGGTCTATTTTCCATTCTAGATCACCCTGAACAAAAAGACATGCAACCCCACTTGGTAAAGCATGGATCTGCATAACTTGTCACAAAAGAGCATCCCCATTGTCTCCTATGCTTCATTAAGGGCCACACTTCTCAATCAATACTTAATTCTGATACAAATCAGTATATGATATCCTATAAAATTGTTTATTAAGGTTTCTGTGATGTTGTTTCTAAAAATAATGCATGATCTTTGTTTGGATGGGTAATTATTTCGAGATGTTTTCACTTAATCTTTTTAAAAAGTCAATAATGCATGTTAATTACAGAGAACCAGCCTGCTATTCCAGAACGACAATACTGGAGTTTATCTGACCTTATGACATCATAACAGCATAATAAGTGTTGCTAGGTAGTATTGCTCTGCGACTTTTTTGGTTTAAGTGTATGCAGGCATTTGTAATTGCTGCCTTATACCTCTGGAGCTACCACAATTCTTTAAAATACAGGCCATGTGTAGCATGCTCCTTCTTCCATTGTATGCAGCCCTCTCCATAACTGATTGGAATGGTACATTCCACACATTTAGATATCACTAGGGAAACTATCTGATTACTTGTATTATGAAACAAAAATTAGATAAAAAAAAACAGATTTAAAATCAATTTGCAATCAGCGTAAAGCATTTTTTCTTTTATCAAAAAGCCAAGCCAGCCCCAGTCCCTAGTCCCATGTGATCTAATGAGCATATACACCTAGCCCTATCTTTATGAAAGATGCTCAAATATTTACTGAATATTCCCCTGCACCGTCCCCCTGCAGCCCTAAATCACTTTTCCCCTTTTCTTTAGTTATTCTGCCTTTCTGGCAAAGGTTAACCACCACAATAAACCTCTAGGTATGATTAGTGAAAGGTCCATGTGATTAGCCTACTGGTATTCACTCTGTGATTGGTATATTTTCCACTCCAATTCACCCACTCGGTAAAGCATTGATCTGCATAAGTTGACACAAAGGATATATGCATCATTGTTACCCATGACTCATTAAAGGCGCTTTACAGTCTGTTACACAGGACAGCCTCACAGCTGTGCCCTACACATATATCCTGTACCATACCCTCTCAATAACTGATTGGGGTAGGACATTGCATCGAATAGATATCACTGAGGAAATTTTCTGATTACTTTCAATATGAAATCTAACTTCCCTTAAGTGTGTACAATACTCATTTGAGTTAGACAGATTGATAGAAGGGGACATTCAAGAGCTCAGTGTACCTATAGGAGGGGGATATGGTACACAACTAATTATCAAAGAGAAGGTAGGACACAGGAAGACATTTCTGTACAGTGATAGCAAAAAAGAAGAAATCATTGTTCCCTACAAAAGCACTTACAAAGATAAAGAAGCATTACACAGATAAAAAGCCGCAGGTTCAGGTGCAGGCAGATTTAAGTAGGTCCAGAGGGCACGGCCTGAATTTAAGATGAGGAAACAAGTTAATCTTGTTAAAGGAGGCTAAGGGGCATTTCTTGTTTATACATTAGAGGAAGTCATAAGCAAGAGGGACCACCTGCTCTTAGAATGTAAAACATTGTGGTGCTCCTCCAAAGAGGATGAAATAGGGACAGTATAGGTTAAGTGAATAACTCTAGCCAGATTTGTAAGCAAAGAATCACCTTCTCTCCGTATTTACACTTGCCATACAGGACACTAAGAAGTTAGCAAGATATAGTGTAGTTGCCTTTTCAATTGTCCCCTGATTAACCATTAACAAAGTTCTATGACTGGTTTTTTGAGATCATGAAATAATGGCTACCTCCCACTGTGAGTTGAAAATACAAATTATTGTGCAAGGTGGGTGCACTCAAAACGGAAATTCATCGACGCCTCATCGTTAGTGATTAGTTTGAGATTGGTTTGTAATTAGTTTTGCCTCATCTTGCACATGATGAGCCAAACTAATCAGTAATGTTCATCCAGGCTCATCAAATTGATGAATAGGTAAACCAGAGTTGTAACTGCTAACAGGTGGGGTTCAGTGGGGTTGCGTATTACCTTTTTCACATAAACAAAACAAAACACACTACAGTCACTCAGCATAAGGATAATATTGGTATTGAGATGTGTTTTGAAGGGGACATGAGGCATACAGGTGTGTTTCTGTGTGTATGTGTGTTGTAGGCCTATGAACAGTATGTGTACATGAGTTGCAGGCAGGTAGTTCAGGAGGCCATTTCTCAATGTACTACGACTACACACAGCCACTATGATTTAAAAATGCAAAGAATAAGCCAAGCTATCATAGGAACTGCCCTACGACTGCTCACTACGATTAGCAGCTATGCAGTAATTGCATAAGGTTTAGTAGGGTAGTCGTAGTGGTGCAGACATTAGGGAATACTAATGCATGGTACTGTTATGGCCAAATTATTAGGTTCTCACTAAGATTTAAAGGGCAGCAGTCGTAGTGTGTTAAGAAATGGCCTCCTGGTTTAGGTGCTTTGTAGGGTTAGCGGCAGTGTGAGGCTAGTGTGTGTTCATTGCAATATACAAGTAAACTGCGCATTTGAGGTGATATTTATGATGTGGGATGTTGTCTGTTGTATAGATCTATACATCTATAGATCTAGTCATGCTCGGGCCTCCCCAGCCCCAGGCCATCTTTAAAAGGGGTCTATGTCTTGCTTTTCTATCCTCTCTGAGTGTGGGTGGTGTCCATATGCGCGGGCACTGGCACATATTCGTTCCTTGAATCTCCTCTTTCCTGTCCCCTCTTTCTTACATGTGTCTGGTGTCCATATGCACAGGCACAGGCACATGTATTTGTGACGTGATGTCTAATGTACTTTTTCCGCCATGAATATGACCTTAGCTGTCGGCTTGGCGTTAAACAACCATTACTCACTCACTCTCTAGTCATGCTATATGTCATAGGCTAGATGATGTGTTTTTGTCTCACAAATGCCATATTTGATGTTCTATTCTGTGTGATGTTGCATACTATATCATGTTGCAATATGTCATATAATATATTTTGTGATGTGCTATATATGTTGGATCTTGTGTCATGCCATAAGATGTGTTATACTTTATGTATCATACCAAGTTTTGCATTGTGTCGTGTTATCTTTATTTTGTTGTGCTATGCTGTGCTATGTTGTGCCCACTTGTGAGATCTCTGAGTATAATGTGTTTTGTCTTGTTACATCATTATTTGTTGCATTGTGACATATATATGCCTTGTTGTGAGGCACACTATATTGGGTAATATGTATTTTTGTTTTAAAGATGATTGACACTGCTATGCACAGATTTTCATGAAATCAGCCTAAAAATAGATGTCTTAATTATTCTGCTTCAGTCGTATACATGAAGTTATCGATACCTGTTATGTGTATTGAAGCTATGGTCCTAAGTAGATAGTAACATCTGATCGAGGGTCCTCTGTAAGGTCTTAATCTCTGGAAGAGGGTTGTCTGTTTAAGTCCCACCACACTGCAAGCATTGGTTTTACCATGCTTCTTACAATGAACCAGTTTAGTAAGGCTATATGAGCCACCATAACCCTGAAAAGGCCAATAATGCAGAAGAGCATCATGCCCTTAGGTCAGCATGATGCACCAATGAAGAGCTGGTGAGTCTGCTCACCCCACTTCATTTGACCATCATGCCAATCCGCTGGGAGTTTAATAAGCCTTATGGAAAGCATAATGCACAAATATACGCCTCATGAGTTACTCACTATAGCTACATTTATGCATAATTATTGATAACCAAAAGGCACCATGCATTTACATTAGCAGGCCTTCAAAAGGTAAAAGAACGGTTTAAAGAGCTAAAAGCAAAACTATCTATGCCCTATGCCGCATGATAGAGTCATAATTTGTGATTAGGAAGTGATGACATCCTCATTATTCTGATGAGGCAGAACTACTCACCCAGTGTGGTAGGAAAAATGATCATAGGCTAATCACTTTGATTAGTCTATGATGACGTCCTCATCATTCCGATGAGGTGAAACTAATCACCCAGTGTAATTGAAGTGATGAACTTAGACTCATCATTTTGATTAGTCTGTGATGAGTCCTCATCATTTTGATGAGGCCATACTACTGCTGTAGTGCACCATCAAAACGATGAGGCAAAACTCACCACTACTGATTAGTTTTTGATTAGTTTCCGTTTTCAATGTTGGGTTGAGGGAGGCAACCATCTCTCCCAATTACATTTGACCAAAGCATATACTATATTGGCCAGTTATTGATCAAGATGTATAATTGCATCTCGTGCTTACATGACAAGTGGAAATGACTGACTATACATTGATAATACTTCATAATTCATTCAAATCCATCATCTTTTTTAGGCACCCCTAATATCATCCAGAGAAATCAGGTACGCCACCATTTTCCTACCTACCTCAAAGGGAAAGTCTTTTCATAGATCCCCCCACACACCCTTTTAGCAACTAGAAAGGTAGAGCACCTGCCATCTAGAATCCATCCGGCAACTAGTACACTCTTTTGCAGTCTACCTTTATCTGCCACACCCCTGAAGAGCTTGCTTGTATGTGGTCCTTCTAAGAATCACTCGCTCTCCACAATACATCATTAGCCATCCTTGGCATGATAGTGGATGTGATTTCTGTTGCACGGCCCCTGGGTGCCTTATCAGCCCAGTGTCTGCTTCACTCTGTCATCTCTATCATAGCTTCAAGATAAGAACAAAGTAGTAGCAGCACTGGACACAGTAGTAGTACATTGGATTGGTCTACTATTCTATTGCTGCCTATGTCCTGTTCTCTCTCTCTCTCTCTCTCTCTCTCTCTCTCTCTCTCTCTCGCATACTCCCATATTGTATTTTCTTCGCAACTGCTTTTCTGCTGTAAATCATAATGGCTATGTCTCATAAAACCTGTGCAGGTCAGAGAGATCAAGGTTTCTGACCGAGGTTTCTGACCATTTTGATCAAGGTTTCTGACCGTTTCCTTCTAACACCTCTCATTTGATTTTGGTCAAGAAACCTAAATTTGAACCAGTTTAATTACATACATAGAAGTCTTGTCTAACAGGAACAAGTCTTGCCATGGTGCTTAGCCTACACAATTCAGCTACCAGGGAATAGATGTAGCAAGTTTACAATTATTAGTTAATTCTTCAATAATAAGGCTGTTATCCAACTATATTTATGTGTATCTCTAATTTTGTAATATGTATCCCATGTATGGATCAAAATTGGTCTAGTTGAGAAGTTGTGTCAGGTTTATATTTTGCCAACCGCAAAGTCACTACCCTCAGGACAGTATGTGAATCTGACATAGCCATTCACCACCTTGTATGACACCCAAAGATAAGTCATTGAGAGCTGACTGTGTTGAATGCTGCTTTTACTGGAAAAATAGCCCAACTGACAGCTCGGGTAACACTGACACTGACTAATTGGCAGGGGCAAAGACTGAAAGGCCATTAATTGGGTTCCTCTGACCCTTCTGTAATGGGAAGGGTCAGGTGACTGTCAAGGTGAAAACAAAAGGACTGAGCAGTAACATGAGCAGCTCTTTCTTCTACATAAACCTCCATATGAAGGCCCCATACCCTATGCACCTGTCTCAGCAAGCATTCACCATATCTGGTTCATCCATTTTTGTAACAACTTTGACCATTCTGTTGACCTTAAGTTTAGGAATATATGTCATTTGTACTTCCTGGAGTTTGCATGAAGCCTATTTTATCAAATACACCAATATACCATACCACTGTGGGCAGAAATCAAGTTAGGGTTAGGCTTGCTAGTGCCACCATACTAGTCACCGGCCAGATCTGGCTAGAGGCCAGTAGAGCACACCAACAGCGACTAGCCACAGCATATCTATACATTTGCAGTCATTATTATGGACCCATTACTCAATATATGATAACTCAGCAGAGTTATTAAGCATCGGTGATATAGAAACATTACACATACAGACCAGGTCCCTTAACTCTGCACACATATCCATCTCTTCTCAATCAAGCATTATCTATTATCCTACAAATTTGGAATGCACTGGTTAAAACTTATTTAGTGAAAAGAAACAACGGTAAAGATTTCTCACCGCATCTATCTGCTTTGCTATATGTTTATATATTTATGCCCTATGTCCAGAAATACGATTCAGGCAGTGTTGCACTATGCACCTTTGTACACATATTGGGAAAACCCTCAATGTCTACACCCTTTAGTTACAACTGAAGTTGCAACAGCCCTACATGCATGACATGAATAGGGCAGTTGATAGCACCACAGGTCGGCTAGCGTCTAAATAAGTGTTAACCCACTGGCTAGTAAAGCCCCTGCATATACAGCAATGCCTCTCAAGCTGGAAAGATTACTATAGGGTAGACCTACTGCTCTGGTGGTGTTGTTAGGGAGTTGGATTTGGGATCAGTAGAGTGCAGGTTCAACCCCTACCTCTGGCAATGAAAATTTTGTAGGTTTTAACATGTAACATATGACACATAAGGTGTGCATGTTATCCATGGATAACAACACTGGGTGCCTGTTATCCTTACAAAAGTCATGATGCATGCATCATGCAATGCAATATTAAACAAGTAATCAATGGATAATTCATGACGAGTGTGTGTTAGCAAAGGATAATTACACTAGGGCGTAGCCCAATTGTATTAATTGAATTATCCATTGACTACTTATTTTATTCCACGATACCAATAGATAATCAATAGAATATTAATAAATTCAAGTTGAAAACAAAAATTGTTCCCCTTTCCCGGGACTCGAAGCCAGCCATAGTGTGTACACGATCTGTACAAACACCTCATCTCCCGGCAGTGGAAAGCTACAGCGCCTGTCTTGGCTTGGCTTGCTTGAATGCGTCTCGCGGTTATGGTAGCGGACATACAGCGAAAAAAAGATGCGCCCGGACTGTGTTTGTGTACGATCGGTACACACACCTCATTGCCCAGCAGCGGACAGCTACAGCGCCTGTCTCGGCTTGGCTTGCTTGAATGCGTCTCGCGGTTATGGTAGCGGGCACAAGGCAAAAAAAAGATGCGCCGGGACCGGGACTCATCCCGCCTACCTCTAACGGCTGAGCGCAATGCGCTAACCACTAGACCACCGCATATCACACCTCGGCGCCCGTCTCGGCTTGGCTTTGTTTGAATGCGTCCCGCAGTTATGGTAGTGGACAGCCCCCAGTCGGCGGCCCGCAGTAGTTATGGCAGCAGCAGAGACAAAGCTGTGGGTCACAAACCAGACTGCCAGGATTTTTCACACTTTGAATATATAGAAGTTATATGTGAGTACCCTCCCTGGGCTTTGTATCATATCAAGACCTGGTTCTAGCCAGCCACTTCTCGTCAGTCCCTGTGGTGCAATGCATAGGGAGTTGGACTTGGGATTTGAGACTGCAGGTTCGATCCCTACCCTGGCCATGAAAATTTCGTGGGTTTTAACATGTAACATATGACATGTAAGGACATGTAAGGTGTGCAGGGTGCCTGTTATCCTTGGATAACCGCACACCTTACAAAAGTCATGATGCAGGCATCATGGTGTGCAATATGGACAGGTATGTGCATGGGAATATCCAGGAAAAGCACTCAGAATCACAGAAATGGTATAATATGTATATATATATAAATATATATATATATATATATATATATATGGAACTATATACACTCGTGTATATTTATATAATTAGCCGCGGACGGTTAGGGACTACTTGCAGCGTGTATGGATACCTATGATGTCATAGCATGACGTCATGGTAAATAACTCCTCCAGTATATAAGGGCCGGGTTCAAAGTAACGTCAGTTGGCTCATCTCACCTGTACAGGTAACACCATGCTGGGTGTTTCCTTGATTTTTAAATTTTTACCATTGTTAGTACTATTATCACTGTTGTTGTTACTTATACTATTGTTATTATATTATGCATTTTACTGACTATGCTTATTGTCAACTAATTATTATAGTTGTTTTAATAAAGGCATGTATGGTGCTGATAGCCCCAAGGTCAGTAACCCACCAAACTCATGTGTTCTGTGATAGATCATTTATTACATATATTATATTAATATCCCTTTATTACCAGTACCATCTGGTATCTTGTATTATATTATCATCCGTATATTACCAGTATTATTTCCTGGTAGCGAGATAACTTATATATATATATATATATATATATATATATATATATATATATATATAATGCAGGATGCAAATGTCGCAGTGTATTTCAAACAGTGGCAAAAGTGGTGCAGCCAACAAAAGAATAAAAGGAGGTCCATACTTATTTCTCAATTTGCGTCAAATTGGGTGAGAAAAACAAGGAAGAATATTGAGTATAACCTTTTGGCTTGAACTCAGTTGCTTGGTTCAAATTATATTGGATGTGTGGGTAGGGCCATAAGCAGGCTTTTTAGTGAATAGGAGGTGAATTGTTTGCTCTGATCTATTTTGTTAACTGCCCACCTGTATGTATATATCAGTCATATATATATATATATATATATATATATATACATATATATATATATATATATATATATATATATATATATAATTATATGCAACCACCTCAGTGCAATCTACACAGTCCCTTCTCATCTTAGCCTGAAGGTAGCATAACAGTAACAGAAGGAGAGGAAAGTTGTACTGTTCCATGGAATGAGTAGCAACAAAGTAAATACAGGTCATAAAACTGTTGAATGTGTTTATGTTGGGTGAATTATAGTCACCCCACTATACACTGTAAAGAGTTGGGGTTATATAACAGGATTGTTCTATGTAAATCAACAGGGGAACCTGTAGACACATGTGTACAGTGAGTTGTCCTGTATAATTACTCTTGTATATCCTACACCAGCCAGTCACTCTGCACCAGAGTGACCCACAAAGGTTTTACCAAAATAGCCTTACCTGTAGGTTCTGCTACTCGGGGGCAGCAGTATCTACCATTTGTTAAGAATGTGTATGCTTATAGTGCCACCTCAATCCAACAATGTCCCCAGAGCTTATCAATTAATTGTAATACAAAGATAACTTCAATGGGTTCAATCTAACATTGTGCACAATAGATAATGTATAAGGTTATCTGAGAAGAAACTAGTAACAACCAGTAACATACACCAAAGACACCACACCTGTGTCTAAATTGTATAAACAAGTGCCTTGACTCTGAACTAGAAGCTAACATAGGCCTACCTGCCTTTAGGTTAGCCCAGTGTTAACACTGGCTGGCCATGAAATGGTTTGTGAGAGATGGTTGTCTACTTCTCTCACTCTCAGTGATAGCACTTCACTGGGATTGGAGACATTCTTGTCTTCATCAGGCATGCATGGTTTATAGTATCAATGCATGCATAGAGTGCACACATAAAAAATATTATGGGGATTGTAGATTCACAGAACCTCTTGTTGAAATTCTACACCCCTATTTTCTGTAAATTTACAGCAGTAGTTGCTGGAACCCCAGTTGCCAGCAAAAGTTTCTGTAAATTTACAGTATATTCTGATTTACAGCAAAACCTGCTGTTTATTTACAGAAAATATTGGTGTTATTTTATAAGACATATTTATGCAATTCCACAACACATTTTGCTATTTATTTACAACATAAGTTTCTGTAGATCTGAATGATCTTGCTGTATGGTTACAGTGGTTGTTACAGCATTGGTTCCACAGCCATACAATCGGTCGGAATAGCCCTTATCCGACGATTTATAATATATCAAAAGTATAGAAAAAAATCGGTTGGATTAGTGCTAATCCGACCAATTTAGGTCTGTGGAACCAGCGCTTACTGTATGATTACTGTGGATTGTGTTGTAGAATTACAGCAACTTACCTCTTGTAGATTTACAGCAAAATGTATTGGAACCAAAGTTGCCAAGGGTTTTTGCTGTAAAATAACCATGGCTACTACTAACAGTGTAGTTCCTCTTATGAGGAGCTAATTCTTTAATGACATGGCTCAGTGGGGAAGTGTGGGTGATCATTCTGGCCCAGAAAGGTGTAGACAGCTCACTGGTCTGCTCCTGTCATGCCTAATCACTTCAGGCTGCTCACATAGCAACTCAGCGTACCATTTATTGAGTGGAAACATAGGCAAGTTTCTTGAAACTACGTTAATTGCACTTGCCTACTAGGGGTGAAGCAGTGTGATCAAGGTTTATTGTATCTCCACTTATTCTCACATACATAAAATAAGCCACTTTTATGGTGGAAAAATTTACTATGACAGTGTTTCCAATAAATTATCATCAAGATGAGTTTGAGTAAGTTATTCCTCCTTATATTTTTGATTTTTCAACTCATCTTTCATAGATATCACACCTTCTTTGATGCTGCCAGATATTGTGCCTACTTTGCTGCTGTCACAACCAACCCCATGGGCATGTAGAACTCCAAAGCGTCAACTTGCATTTGTGAGTGATGTTTAATGTTTATAACCATAATATGATTTTCCTACTGTTTATTCTGTAGAAACCCTTGTTCTTCACATTATGAATTTGAATATAGACTTACCAGATATGTTTCCTTATTTAAATTCAGGGTCCAACAATCTTGCATTCGGTGTAGTAAAGTACAACTGCTCAAAGCAGGGAAGAATGGGTACGACTGAAAAAAACAAAAGCAAGAAGGATTGTTAATTTTATGTGTAACGTGTTCAAAACTGACCATATGAACACTCACTGAAAATGTGGTAACATTCACATTGTAAGTACATCCTACTAAATGTTCTGTATGAACGTCATTATAATTGTACCTTCTTACATTCACTAAACACAGGCCATAACACTGAGTAGTTCTAGGTTTTACTACTAACACATGAGCACCAACTTCATGTTGAAGAGGGCCAGAAATGAGTGAGTGGAAATATGACTCATAGCTGCATCAAGGCAAGTAAGGATCCAGAATTTGAAAAAAGAGGGGTGCACCCACTATTTTAGAGCTAATTCAGAAATACAAAACATGCAAATAAATTGCTGGCAAAAAACAGGGGGCGCACATTCCTGCTCCCTGTATAAATCCGCCACTGCAATATCCTGTGGACATTTTGTATGAATGCAATTTTATTGCAAACACTGCCAAGGCAAAGCCATTAATGGTGTGTCCTTTATTTCTGCAACTAGGAAACGTTTCTTTCATACTCATAATCAAGTACTCCAATCACTTTCTATTGTCATATTCTACTGTCATAAGACCAACATCATAAGTATTTCAGATAGAGTGTGCTCAGATGTATTGTATTAGGTTGTAATCAATATTCTTTATGTGTAGGCCTACTTAGCTCATAAAAACAGGTTGTTCAAATGTAGAATGCAAGAAATATCCAAAATCTAGTGACGCCTACAGACCTACAAAATATAACACTATCCAGAACATGCCAATGATACTTTTCATATATTATCTGACTGTGTGTGCTGTGTGTACACATGCAAGAGCAGACCTGTGCAGAGGGGACCTCCATATAATATGACTGATTTCCCTAGGGGGCTCACAATAGTCTTTATTCCATGGGCATAAGCACTGACAAGGATCTACCTGTTACCTACTTTGTTATATGCAATGATGTCCAAAGTGTTATGAAAACATGTGCAGTCATATATTTGCATAGGGGCCTCAATGGCTGTTTGGACTCAAACATCATTTAGAATGTTGCCATTGCCACATTTCAACTTACATTTTAAAGTGATGACTTTGTGGCATGTAGAGCTCTTATTGCAGAGTCAGATTCCTCCCCAGAGGCCATTGCTGATGAAGGAGCTGCTAGAATCTAGAACAGCAGGCAGATGACTGCGAGATTTTGACAATCTGTCACAAGTAAAACGATGGCGACATTTTTGTAAGATAGTCTCTGTATGTCCCATGAGACTACATGAACACGGACACAAAGCACTATTTTGGGGAAGGACCCTCAAATATTTATTGAACACTCCTCTGCATCATCACTCTACCAAGCACCAGTTAGCTGGCCCCAAGGTGCTGCTGCTCGAAAGTACTCTCTTTTCCCTTCCATATTTTTTTTGTTTCTCTGCATTTCTGGCAAAGGTCACCCACAACAATAGATCATAAAGGATAAGTGATGAAAGGTCCATGTGATTGGGCTACCAGTGTTTCCTTTCTGATTGGTCTATTTTCAACTCTAGTTCACCCTGCACAAAAAGACATGCAATGCCACTCGGTAAAGCATTTATCTGCATAACTAGTCACCAAAGGTATGCCTCATCGTCTCCAATGCTTCATGTAAAACACTTCTCGGTCTGTGACAAAACCAGCCTCACAGATGTTCCCTACTCATTTAAATTTTAAATACCTATCCTTGATACAAATCAGTATATTTTCCTATAAAATGATTGATTATGATTTCTGTGATGTTGTTTCTGTAAATAATGTATGATCTTTGTTGGGATTGGTAGAAATTTCACTAGGGAAACAATCTGATTACTTTTATTATGAAACTTAACTTCCCTCAAGTGTGTACAATGCTCATTTAAATTAGGCAGATTGATAGAAGGGAATATTCAAGAGGTCAGTGTATCAGAGAGAAAGTAAGACACAGGAAGAAAATTTCTGTACAGTAATAACAAAAGAAAAGAAATCATTGTGTCCTACAAAAGCACTTTAAAAGAAGTATTACAAAGACTAAAAGCCGCAGGTGCAGGTAGATTTATATAGGTCCAGAAGACCAAGGGGCATTTCTTTTATATACATTAGAGGAAGTTGCAAGCAGCAGGGGTAACCTGCCCTTAGAATGTAAAACATTGTGATACTCCTCCAAACTATATGAAACAGGGACAGTGTAGGTTATGTGAACAACTTATTTACATTTGCTACAAAGGACTCAAAGATTTGACCCTCAACCAAAACAATAAAGTCAGCAAGATATATTACAGTCACCTTTTCAAATGCCCTTTAATAATCAACCGTGTTGAAAGTTCTTTCAGTAATTTTGTGAGATAATGGGATGATAGCTACCACCCACTGTGAGTGGGTATGAAAATACAAACTATTGTGCAATGTGGGTGGAGCTGAGGGAGGCAACCATCACTCCCAATTACATTTGCCCAAAGCATATCCCATATTGGCCAGAGTTATAGATCAAGAGTGTATTGTTGCTATACTATTTGTAATTGTATATACAATCATTTCATCTGGTCGTCACATGACAAGTGGGAATGACTATGCATTAATAATACTTCATAATTCATTCAAATCCATCATCTTCTTTTTAGGCACCCCCTGTAATATCATCTAGAGAAATCAGGTACACCACCATTTTCCTACCTACCTGAAAGAGAAATTCTTGTGATAGATCCACCCACAAATCTTATTGGCACCTAGGAAGGTAGATCATCTGCCATCTAGGATCCATCCCACAACCAGTACACTCCTGTGCAGTCTGAGGGATCTGCCACACCCCTGTACCCTTATCTGCCACACCCCTGAAGAGCCTGTTAGTATGTAGTCCTTCTAGAAATCACTCCCTCTCCACAATACATCATGTTCTAGAATTATCCCCATTTGTCATAATAGTGGATGTAATTTCCACTGTTGCTCGCCCCCTGGGTGCCTTATCAGCCCAGTATCTGCTTCACTCTGCCATCTCTATTATAGAGCCAAGATAAGAACAAAGTAGTAGCAGCACAGTGGTAGTACATTGGATGGGTCAACTATTCTGCTGCTGAGCTAATGTCCTATTCTCCCTCCCTCCCTCCCTCCCTCTATCTCTCTGTCTCTGTCTCTGTCTCTCTGCCTCTGTCTCTGTCTCTGTCTCTGTCTCTCTCTCTGTCTCTCTCTGTCTCTCTCTCTCTCTCTCTCTCTCTCTCTCTGTCTCTCTCTCTCTCTCTCTCTCTCTCTCTCTCTTTCACATTCTCAAATTGTATTTCATTGCAACTGCTTTTCTCACCAATGATTCCCTAAAATTTACACCTGTTTCCTTCTGCTGGAAATCATAATATGGAAATATATAATCATAATACTTCTACCAATCTCTCTCTCTCTCTCTCTCTCTCTCTCTCTCTCTCTCTCTCTCTCTCTCTATTTGGCCAACTCTCTTAATATAATTTTCATCCTAGCCCTTACAAATAAAAAATCTATAATGGTGCATATGTAATTCTCAATAGCTTTACTAGAATCTTTCTATAAATATTGAGTACTACACTCACTTCTCGCTCAATGTACCGTTTCAGCAGTATTCATAGACAGGCAACTGTTCCAGTGGGGCCTCAGTTTCATGGCACCTATAGCTGTTGCAGTTAGAAAGTCAGCATTTGCAATTCAGATGCTGTTTCTGAGTATTTGTATCCATCTGGGAGGGAATGTCATATGTTGTATAATTATGTTAAACAATTTGCAGGGAAGGAGACTATATCATGGCCAACAAACATTTGTGGCTGCCACAGTTTGTTGTAGTACACATACATTGTAGCTTAGGGTTGAACCATGAGCAGGTCATGATTACAAGATTAGAGATGGTTGTCTCTCTTTTATCAATTCTCTTCCTATCACTCTTTTTCTGTGTTAAATGCATTATTTCCAAGGTTGGTTCATTTCCTGACCAGTTGCAGGTCGCTACCCATGAATCAAAGATCCTACACTGTTCTTCAGTTTTTCTCCCAGAGGTACAAAAAAATCATCTAAAAAAGAATATGTCAAGAAAAGTAGGGGGTCCGGAGCTACTTTTTTTCTACAGATTTTTGAAAAATAAAAGTATTTTAATCTTCACCTAGGAATTAGAGAAATGTGTCTCAGATTTGAGAATTTCTTTCTGTCATAACTAATTTAATGCAGAGATATGAAACCACTCATGGTAAAAGGTCTGATATCCTTATTCATCAACTCCATAGCATGGAATTCTGGGTAAATTTCTCATTTTTTCGGAAAATGAGAAATTAAAAAGGAAAGTTATATTTTATATGGATGGTCTGAACACGTTGCTCCCTTGGATAAGCATCAGTGGTGAATCCCATCCATTTACTCATGATGAAACATTTCCCTTGGCAAAAAAGGTCTGAGCACCATGTTGATAGAGTCAACATTTTTATGATGCAAACAAATTGAGAAATATTGCCTCCTTCACCAGAGAAATAACAGTATATATGATTCCAACACATGTGTGGAATACTAGAAGGATTTCAGTAATATCTGTCCATTATCTGAAATTGTATCCATTGAAATTAGTTTTCCTCGAGGGACCAATGAGAACAACACGTATTATGACTATGTGTCATAGTTGAATCTAGCTGGTTTCGTATATCTTGTAGACAAAACCTTACACTATTTAGACCACATGAAGACTCCCTCCCTCTGTGGTAGAAAGATGCTCTGTGCCAACAGAAGATGAATGACAAAAGTAGGATAGTGTTAAGGGGTATTGTGCAAATTTGGTGGTATTCCCATAAATAGGGAAATCTGGGTAGATTTGTCTAGTTACTATTTGAATTCTTGGATGTAGTGAATCAGTGCATGGCCTCCCAATTGCATTGTTGAAACAAATGTGATCTCGTTAAGGCCCCTTTGAGCCGGGTAATGTGAAAGGGAGAGTACAAAAGTTAGAAAACCATAGAATGATTAAATCGGTACACTCAAAACAGAAACTAATCGACGCCTCATCACTAGTGATTAGTTTGTGATTAGTTTTGCCTCATCTTGCACATGATGAGCCAAACTAATCAGTAATGAGCATCCAGACTCATCAAACTGATGAGAAAAGCGTATCACAATGGATAGATAAACCAGAGCTGTAACTGGTAATAAATAGGTGGGGTTTAGTGGTGTTGTATATCACCTTTTTTACATAAACAAAACAGAACATTCTACAGTCACTCAACACAGAGATAATACGGATATTTGGATGAGATTTGAAGGGGACAGGAGGCATATAGGTGAGTTTCTATGTTTGTGTGTGTTGCATGCCTATGGCCAGTATGTTTATATGAGTTGCAGGCAGGCAGTGGGCCACCACTGAAAGGTGGTAGAGGGGGTACGCAGTGACACTGTGTTCTGGTGTGAGTGCTTTGTAGGGTTAGATGCAGTGTGAGGTTAAGTTATATGTGTACCTTGCACTGTATAAGTAAACAGAGCATTTGAGGTGACATTCAGGATGTGGGATGTTGTCCGTTGCATAGATCTAACACCTGTAGATCTAGTAATCCTATATGTCATAAGGTAGATGGTACAGGTTAGTGTCACTTAGCCATACTTGTGGGTGGAAGGGAGGTGGGAAAGGGGGCACACAGTGACACTGTGCCCTGGTGGGAGTGCTGTGTAGGGCTAGATGCAGTATGAAATTAGTATTTGTACATAGTACTGTACAAGTGAAGAGTGCATTTGTGATGACATTTATCATGTGGAATTTTGTCTGTTGTATAGATCTATCACCTATAGATCTAAGCATGCTATATGTCATAAGCTAGGTGATATGGGTTTGTGCCATTTATGCCATATTTAATCTACTTTTCTGTGTGATGTGTATTATTATGTTAGGTTACCTTACATTGTATCATGCTGTTCTGTGTCCCCTGCTGATTAATGTTGAAACTTATCATGTTATGTTGTGTGAAGTGTTCTTTGTTTTTCATCTATATCATATTGATATGTTGGATGTTGCATGCCATATCATGTTGTGTGATGTCCTTGATATGTTGTTTGTTGTGTAATGTCATGGGATGTGTCATATTGTTTATGTATCATTGGTCTTGTTGTATGTTATCATACAACAATGTTGTCTATTTCTTTGTTATGTTATGTATTTTGTATGTATATGGATTTAAGGTGATACTTGTAATATGTCATGATGTTTAGTGTTTTGTGTCTTCTGATGTAATGTGAAATTCATAATCTGCCATTTGTGACATGTCATAAAACTATACATGTAGTGGGGTTTCTTCATATCAGATGAGTTGCCATACTGTGTGGGTGACTATACTAAATGTATTGATTATTTGCCATGAATATGCCTTGAGCTGTCATGTCATGTGAGAGTCTTCTTGCATCATAATGTGTTGCATTTTGACATAGTATTGTGTGATATGCAATTTTTAAGATGTTTTACATTGTTGTGATTTTTATGAAATCGGCTTAAAACAGATATCCTAATAATTCTGCCACAGTTTTCTATATGAAGTTATTGATACCTGTTATGTGTATTGAAGCTATGGTCCCAGGTAGATATTAACATCTGATTAAGGCTCCTCTCAAGGTGTTCATCTCTGAAACAGGGTTGTGGGTTTGAATCTCTGCCCTTCCACCCTGCATCATACCGATCCCCTGGGAGTTTATCAAGCCTGTTGGGTCAACATGATGCATGAATGCAGCCCCCATGGGTTGCTCACCAAGGCTACATTCAGGCATTATGGTGCCAAATACACTGAAAACCTGCGGCTCTTGGTAAGTTGTCCTATATGACGAGTTCAGGGTCGTCAGGTCATTATGACCACCCTAGGTTGCCATACTGACTATGTTGGCTTTACTGCTAGTCTGGGTTTGTGACATGAGAGGGGTCTACTGTGCATTTCTATGATACAAATTATATGACCTGGGATGTATATTGAGCATTATCTTTACATTCTTTTTGTTGTATGAAAAGGAAAATATGGGCAATGTTTGATACATATGTTCCAGTAAAAGATCTTTCTAAGTAGAAAAGGTAGATAAAAGATAGGTCATTCTGGTAATGACACCTCTCTAATGGATATTGCTAGAATATGAATATAATGGGTGTACTCACAATGCACTACATCAGGGTGTATCACTGAACCCATGATAATGGGGTTGGGAATAAACTCATTAATCATTGATGAGGGAAAATGTAAAAGACAATACAATATGTATACATATATGTAATTTCAACACAGGACTATATAGCTATAAAGGACAGCCATAGGGACAACTTGAGGTCATCAGTGACGACCTAAAGTCGTAAACATGAACACCCAGCATAGTCAAAATCCATGAAAACCTACCTCCTGAACTAGGTCAATTTGGTGCTCAGAGTGATGACTTTGGGTGGTTGCCTGTGACTACCCCCTGACGACCTAAGGTAGTTTTTCTGGGTATTTATTGTCAACCTGAGGACTGAAAGTCATCACTACTGATGAGTTTCAGACCCTGAAGGTTTTGAGTGTAGGTACTATGCATTTATGCATTAGCAGCACTTGAATGGTAAAAAGAGGGATCATTTGACAAGAACAAAAAGCAACATTATTCAAGACATATGAAGCAATACTGAGCATGATAGGCTCATCATTTTGATTACCCTGTGATGACATGCTTATTATTCTGATGAGGCAGAACTACTCACCCAGTGTGATAGAAGTGATGATCTTAGGCTTATTACTTTGATTAGTCTGTGATGAGTCCTCATCATTTTGATTAGGCCAAACTACTGCCATGGTGCACCATCAAAACTATGAGGCAAAACTCATCACTACTGATTAGTATTTGATTACTTTTTGATAAGTTCCTGTTTTCAGTGTAGATGCTTTAGGTAGATAAGAAATAAGAGAGTGGGGGGAAAGAGTCAGATCTAGGCATAAGACTTTTTCGCAGATTAAATGCCTAATTACCTGTCCTGCATAATGCTAATTAATGGCTTGGCTCGGTGAAGAACTTTTAGATGATCAATCCTTCCCTACAAAAAGGTGTAGAGACGTTAATAAGCCACTCCTTTCACATCTCAGTTACTCTGGGCGCTCACATAGCTGTTTTGTGTATTACATGGTCAGCCAACAAAAGAAAATGTGACATGTACTGGGAGAAGGGGTCTTAAAGCCCTCTGCACTAAGCCCCCTTTTTGCAGATCGTGTCACAAATGTAAAATAGACCAGACCTAATTGCCTATTGGGATTATTGCTGATAGTTGAAGAACTGTCATCAAAGCTATATATAATCCAATCGAAGAGAACACCAGTGACTGTATCAACATCTTGTTCAAAAACCTTTGCTCTTCATAATTATAGGCAATTATACTTCGCTTACCGAATTGGTTTCCTAATTTGCACCAACGCACAATTCTTCTATTTGATTGGAGGGGGGTGTACAGGTAAAGCTATTTTTCATCATATCTCACCCACATTTCATCCTACATTTGACTGGGTGTAATATAGAACTTCATTACTGAAAAGACATGCAACTACAATTTTATTCAAGACAAGGGGCAATAAAAATGATTTCAGAAACTTGTAATGTCTATTTGCCTCAGTCTGTAAACTATTTCCCAACATTTGATAGTCAGAAATCTGAGGTGGTGAATGATGATGCAAGAAATATATGAGGCTGAACAAGACACATAGGGCAAGAGATTAGAAAGAGAGAAAAGGCAAAACAGAGATCACTGTCAGAGAAGGGTGTCAGAGCTTAATGCATAATCTCTTGTGCTGCTCTGTACTAATTAATGGAACACCTCAGTGGAGGACATTGGACGATCACTCTATCCCTACATAACAGTGCAGACAGCTCACTGAGCTGTTCTCTTTACACCTCCTTGCTCTACCGTGATTTATGTTATGTCAGCAATAAACCATTGACCTGTAAAATAGACCCAGGAGAGAGTAAATGCAAATTGTTCTCAGAGTAATCGCCTCTAATCAGGTCACTGAAGTGGCACAGATAACATGAAAAGAACTCCCTGTACATGGTAAAGGAATCTATAAAGCCCTTTTGTAGGACATCCAAAAGACGATCACGTTAATAGTAACTTCATTATTGTCATAAATTTTGTTTAGATATTCCTTATCTGGCTTAGATTGTTCTTAACAGAAAGAGGTCATTTTCAGTCTTTCAGGCTACCCCTTCATTAGCCATCACACTACAGCATCGCCTATAGGATTCATGGAAGAGACCATGTGATTTGCCTACTGATGTACTCTCTGTGATTGGTTCATTTTCCACTCAAAATAAGTCCCTACTAGAAAACAGTAAGAGCCCCTCCCAAAGTACCAGTACTGTGGCCATTGCTACCACTGCTGTGTTCATATCTTTGCACAATGATAGATAGAGACCACAGCCCAAAGCAGATACCAGCCAGATAAGCCACCCAGAGGGTGGGAGATAGCGGATATTACATCCACTATCATGACCGTGGTGGGTAATGCGGGAAATATGATGTATAGAGAAGAGGGAATGATTCCTAGTGGGACTATGTTGGGCAGGCACCCCAGGGGATGAGCAGATGAAGGGTGGGCTACACAATGGGTACTTTGAGGGAGTAGGCAGACTAGACCTAATATAAATGTGGCCCAACAGGGGGCTTCACAGGGCTAAATAAGTGAACAATTATTGATGAAAAATCGCTCTAGTCCAATTTTGATGCTGAATTCAATGAACCTGTTAAGTTCTATTCTCGTTGAAAACATTCCATTTTCTATTCTCAACACTTACACAGATGCCCAACTTGTCTAACCTTTCTCCCTCAGAGATAGGGCGGTCTTCACAACTGATTAATCTAGCACTCGGGGCTAAAGCACATCAGCTTCCAATCTACAAGTGAATATAAAAGTTGCTTGAGTAAATATTACGATGCTATATCAAGGGTTATGGTCTTTTCAGGAAAATAACGTGTAAGCCACAGTTTCTCCTCATTGATCTAGAGATTCTGAGTACATATATTTTTATCTGGAAATGCTATATGGCTTGCCTAATGCTACAGATTAAACAATGAATAAGATGGCCACTTAGATTCATTTGCATTGTCTTCATCCTTTCTACATGACAGTGCTAGCACAGGCATAAGGGGAGGAATACGGAGTTTGAGCAAATTCCTGCAATTCAAAGTGTGCTGTCACATCATGCCAAAATTGGTCTAGTCGAGAACACATGCCATGCCAACTGCAAAGCAACTACCTTCAGGACAGCATGTGCCTCTGACATAGTCGTTCACCACACTGAATGACACCCATGTATAATCATTGACAGTTGACTATGTTGAATACTACTTTTACTGACAGCTGGGATAATACTCAGGTTACACTGACTGATTGGCCAGTTCAAAGACTGAAAGGCCATTACTTGGGTTTCTCTGGCCCATCTGTAATGAGAGCGGTCGGGTGACTGTCAATGTGGAAACAAAAGGACTGAGCAGTAACATGAGCAACTCTTCCTCCTATAGAAACCTCCGTATCAAGGTCCTTAGCCTATGCACCTGTCTCAGCACATATTCACCATATATGTGGTTCATCCTTTTTTTGTAACAGCTTTGACCATTCTGTTGACCTTAAATTTGGGAATGTCATGTCAGTTGTACTTCTGAGAGTTTGCATGCAGCCTGTTTTATCAAATACATCAAGTGTACCTTACCATTTAGACAGACCCTTCCCTCATCTGTCCCTAGGTCATTGATGTATGCCTTTTTGTTGTTCTTTTTATTTTTTGTGTTGGGCAGAAATCAAGTTAGGGTTAGGCTTGTTAGTGCCACCATAATGGTCACTGGCCAGATCTTAGGCCTGTTTCAAAACCTCTATCAGTAGACATATTAGTCGAATCTGTTCCAAAAATTCTGGTGCTATATTTGATATTTTCATATCTACTATAGTAAATTATGGCCTATTGCCTAATATCTCGCTATCATAGCCAAATTTGATCTGTTTCAGAATGGATTTAATGTTACCAAAATCTGTTATATTAGCTGAAATATTATCCTTTTTGGGTGTTTCATAATGTATTTCTATGTGCACCTCAAAGGTATGCATATAATATATTAAGGTAATCAAAAAAATGTAATTCCAATGAAATTATACATCTTGTGGTAAAGTACATATGTTGCACACGTACCCACCACAATTTAGTGGTTTAATATCTATTCACTTGGTAGTAATTCCAATTCATTTTCTAAATGCCTGTATAGATCTATTGGGGACATAATAGCATAGTACTAGCCTATAGAATATTAAGTTCAAATATAACCACATTTTGAAGTAAAAAGAGCCTACAAGTGCCAGTTAACTGATATATCAATCTGTTCCAAACTTGCTATATCAATATAGGAGAGATGCATACCCTAATATAGGCGTCACCCTTTTTTTTGTTATATTCTGTTCTGAAACAGATTGATATATTAGGAAATTGGCACTTTTAAATCGGTTATACCGCTACTAAAATACTAAAGGTTTTGAAACAGCCCCTGGCTAGAGGGCTAAGCATTCTACTCTCACATAGAGACTAACCACAGTATATCTATACTAATAGTACAGCTTCCACACATGCAGTCATTATTTTTGACCCATTGCTCAATAAATGATAATCCAGCAGAGTTAATAAGCAATGGTGATATAGGAACAGTACATTTACGGACCAGGGCCTTTAACCCTGCACATATCCATCTCTTCCCGATCAAGCATAATCTATTATCAAATTCTGAATGCATTGGTTTAATTTTGATGAAAGATTTCTAACTGCATCTGCTTTGCTATATTGCTCAAGTTATTCATGCCCTATGTCTAGAAATACAGTTCAGGCAGTGTTTCTCTATGCACCTTTGCATATAAACTGGGAAGCCCCTCAGTGCATATCCCATTTAGATACAGCTGACTCTGCAACAGACCTACATGCATGACATGAATAGGGGACCTAATTGGACCACAGGTTGGCTAGCATCTAAATAAGTGTTAGCCCACTCCCAACTAAAGCCTCTGCATATATATATATATATATATATATATATATATATATATATATATATATATATAATGTATATATGCATATATATATATATAAGTTAATATGTTCTTTGGGTATATAGTAACGATAACAAATATTATAATAAATATTATAATAATATCACAAGTGGAATAAGGAAGGAGACAATGGGTTTGGTGAGAATTGATCTGGTTAATACCAATTCTATACATGCCTTTATTAATAGACAATAATTTAAAATACAATACATAAATACCATATAACAATATAAGTACAATATATACAATAATAGACACAATATAACAATGTAAATACAATATACAAGAAGATAAAAGTTAAAATTTCTGGCACCACCCAGCGTGGTGTGTGCCAATATGAGGAAAACGCCAACTGACGGTTAATTTGGATCCCGCAGCTTATATAGGCGCTGGATGTTTACGGTGACGTCACACATACCAATGCGCGCCCTGGAGGAAAAGTAGATCCAACCACTGCACATATTAATTATATATATATACACGGGTGTATATAGTCCCATAAGTTAATATGTTCGTTGGGTATATAGTAACGATAACAAATATTATAATAAATATTATAATAATATCACAAGTGGAATAAGGAAGGAGACAATGGGTTTGGTGAGAATTGATCTGGTTAATACCAATTCTATACATGCCAAAAAACCACCAAACACAATGGATACACCATTCCACACTATAACATCACATCCAGAGCTAGTAGGTCTTGCTTAGAATCATGTAAATAATTATATACCACATTAGATTTCCAATTTGCTCTCTTTTTAATATCATCGACCTTTAAACCAGAGTTCTTTAGAAGTGTAGCCCCACCATGCCGGAGTGAATGAGTTGAAACCCTGTGGGGAATATCACATTTTATAGACATAGCCTTCAACCTGGTATTAATATAATTATAAGTTAACGGTTTGCTACATATATTGAATAAAAATCTACTCTTAGACTTCTTACAAATTTCCAAGTATCTAGCTGGGCAAAGACCAGAATAATCATTTCTCTTCAAATACACCACATAAGGTTTCCTACCATACTGGTCAGTTTTAGAAGACTTGACATCAATGCGAATGCAGTCAACAGACAAAGAAACATTTTTAGATTCAAAGTTATGAGGGGAATCGACTACATGACCCACCCTGAACACACCTCGGTAACACAATAAGATAGCAGACCAGAAAACTACATCATCATACACACACAAATCCAAATTGGATTTGATATTTAACATATCACTGGGGGTTAAAGGATATGTTTTAATAGAAGAACATTTATAATTACGTTCAATACCATCTAAAGTCTTCTTTACAATAAAACTACTACTATAATCAGAATAACCCTCCAATTTCTGATAATACCATACTGCAGACAAATAGTTCCTAACAGATACAGGTTTCATTTTATCTGATAAATACACACTATACAACGAAGCTTGAGAAGGAGAACAAGGTAGGGGACTAAAGTTAAATTTTTTACAAATTTTTTTGTACCTGCCAAACTGGTGTTTGCGAACCTTACGTGTGGACTCAGCCACGCCCCTGTACAAAAACCTTCTCCTTCTCCGCTCTAGCTCCCTCAGATCTGGAAGCATAGCAACACATGTTATAACTAGTTAAAACATTTTTACATTTCAGAGGAACACCTTTGTAATTTAGTCTAGACAAATGGTCTGCTAAAACATTTTCCTCAGATTTAATATATGTTGAATATATTTCAATATTATGTATAAAACATAACCAAAAAATTTCTCTCAACCAGGACATACACAATTTATTCCTGGATCTACCAGTGTTCAACATGGCCAAGACTTGCATGTTGTCCGTTATACAATGAACTCTAGTGTTGGAAAACTTCTTCACCCAGCGCTTAAGACCTACCATTACTGGGTAAAGCTCGTACACATTAATATTTCTGTGGTGAATTTTCAGATTATCAAGTTTAGGGGCATGAACAAAATGACCCACACAGTCCAACATAGGGTTAGAATCGTCCCAAGTACCATACAAATAATCCTTATCAAACCAGGCTCCAAAGCCCTGTATAGAGGAATCGGAATACATAGGAGTACATTCATTATCATTTAGGATGATATTTCTACAATTGAAAATTCTACAAAAATCCCTCCACCACAGTAGGTCATTTTGAGTTTCCTCATTAAGTTTAATAACACCCCTACTCCTGGCTCTAGCGCAGAGATCGAACAATCTCCTGCTGAAAGTTCTTCCACCACGTACTACTTGGGAGCAGAAGGACATCAAACCACCAATTTTCTGCAACGTCTTCTTAGATACGAATCTTTTACCCAAACACTCGTCTATAGCCGAGCTCATTTTATCTAGCTTCTTCTGTGGAAGCGACAACTCCATAGCCGTAGAATCAATGGTTATACCCAAAAAAGTACACACCTGGTTGGGCTCAGTCACCTTCTCTTTCGACACAACAAAACCTAGATATTCCATACACTCGATTAGGGTGTTCCTTTTACGTAAACAATCCTCTTCAGTTTTAGCTATGATAATAAAATCATCTAGGTAGTTTACTATCCTATCTACACCATAAAATTTTGCAATAATAGTCAAAAAATCAGATATTCTACTAAATATATATGGAGCACACTTTAGACCAAATGTCAACCGATTACTCTCAAAAAACTCATCTCCATTGCCAAAATTCCACCTGAAGCCTTGATAGCCTACATGCGGGCCATAAACGTTAATACTTCTATATGCAGACTTCAAGTCCACCACACACATAAAATCATTCCTATCAAGTTGGCAAGTAACAGTGTTAATAGAGTTATACGAGAAGCTTTTGGACGTTGTATTCATAAAGTTATTAATAGAGATATCCGCTGGCATACTGCAATCAGTGATGGGACGAAGCTTACCATTAGATTTTTCCACACCCCCTAGAGAGTGAATACATTTAGGTTTACACTCAGTTTTAGTAACCAGGCCTTGGTTCAACTCCTCCACAATAATGCTACACATCTCGTCATAAAATCTATCCTCTAAAATAGACTTATAATTTTTACAATCATATGTTGTATCACACCCCGGGTCAATAATTTTGAAACCCTCGGTAAAACCACACCATAGAAAATCAGATTCAATCTGATTGATATTAATAAGGTCGGACTGTCTAAGAAAACTAGCAAGTCGACATGGGAGTATTTGAGCCTTCCTACCATAAATGAAATGCTCACACCTACATACACCGTTAACACAACTATCATAGACCCTGATGCTGGGTCTATTTAAACATTCCACCGTAAACAGTGGTTCAACCTCACCCTGTACTGGGCAACTATAAGAATTAAATAAATTCTTTGACAATTCACAAGAATCATACATATTTACACTATCATTATTGACATTTTCACCCGGAATGATAGAAACGGGAGGCTCAGGAAGGTCTACCGTACATACTACACTAGAATCAGGCATCAAACTATCAGAACCCAATGCAGGACCTTGCCCAAGTGAATTTTCCTAGTCTTTCTTGTTCTTTTGACATTTGTCTTTACCATGGTTTGACATACCACAAATCTCACAAATATGACGATACCTGCACGGGTCCTCCCTGCAACCCTCGGCCCTGTTGAAAGCATAACAGGTTCGGTTGGATTGTTTTGATTTGAAAGACTTAGGCTTAGACCCACCCGCCTTCTGCGCTTGCACCGTTCCGTCATAAGACAGGTGCCTCAGAATATCCTCACTTTTAACATCGCCAAACGATCCAACACCCTCAAAATTAGCCCTATTCTTGACCGCTGAGTCGTATGCTACGAGAGCCTTCAACGTGTATATTTTAGTAGAGGATTTTTCTACCAGAACTTCAATATGCTTAACCACATCGAACACATCTCCTCTAGCAACTGCTTAACCATTCTAACGTTAACGATCAGTAGTTTCTCGATACTGTCCATTTTTTCACCTTTTTTTAAGAAATTTTTCTGGTCAAACGTACCTCTAGACTTTGTAGCATGTCGACGGTTACTCCTTGAGGCATTAGATCCAATAGAAACCGATGAATCCGTGGAAACACTACGGTACGAAGACGATCTACTCGAAGATCCAAGATGGCGACGACCTGCCCTGTCGCCGTGGAGACCCCGGTAGTCAGGCGAGCGCTGTCGGCCACGCCCCCGTTGCTTGGTTACCATGTTGACTGTGGAATGTTTATCAACACCACCACGTGCACGACCCGTCTCAGCCTCGCCAGTCGCTGTTGAAGTACTTGTTCGATTAACCGCCTGGTTCTCCAATAAGGACCGGATATCTTCGAGCTGCTGCTCCATACGAGTAGTACGTTCCTCCAGCTCCCCGATATACGTCTGGTCAACAGGCAAATCCAATGAAACCCCAGTAGCAGTTGGGGAAGATGATCCATGACCACCCCCATTGGAATCTACACTGCTCGAAATCCTAGAGTTGGCACCCTTCCTCAGTTTTTTAGGCGACTTCTTGGTCTTAAAATTTCTGGCACCACCGATGTGTGCCGATATGAGGAAAACGCCAACTGACGGTTAATTTGGATCCCGCAGCTTATATAGGCGCTGGATGTTTACGGTGACGTCACACATACCAATGCGCGCCCTGGAGGAAAAGTAGATCCAACCACTGCACATATTAATTATATATATATACACGGGTGTATATAGTCCCATATATATATATATATATATATATATATATATATATATATATATATATATATAAACAGCATTGCATCTCAGGCAAGGTAGGAGGGAGATTACATATATAGGGTAGACCCGCTTTTCTGATGGTGCTGCTGTATAAAAGGTGGTAGCTCTAGACTAGTATATTAGACCACAGAGTAAGTGATACTGCACTGCCTGTAATGCAGGATGCAAATGTCACAGTGTGTTCCAAACATTGACGAAAGTGGCGCAGCTGACAAAAGAATATTGAAAGAGGGTTCATAATGTATTTCTCAATTTACCTCAGATTGGGTGAGAAAAACCACCTTCTTTAATGACATGGTTCAATGGAGAACTTTGGATTCACACTGCCCCAACAGAAAGGTGAACAATACAATAAAATCAATAGTTCAAAGATATGACACATTAGAAAAAAAGGTGAAACTGCCACGACTTAGGAAAAATATTTCTTAATAAATTTCTGACAAACTGGCATTGGTGTGAGTCAGAGTAATTAGTTACTTTATCTATATTCTGATGTTTTTCTTTGCATGTCTTTGATGCTTCCAAATGTTATATCTAATTTGCTGCTGTCACAGTCGAGACCATGGGCATAAAGAACTATTATGACTCTATAGGTTCAACATGTAAATGTGAGTGCTGTGTGTTGTTAAACATCTATTACCATAATGGTATTATAATTGCCCTACACTTTAATTTTGGAGGCATTTGTTCTTCACATTAAGAAAATGAAACTGCTGCATTTATCAACTTTTACATTTTATAGAAAGACCTGGAGCTTAATACAAAACATCCTGGAATCGCAACCCCAGCGATCTTAGTGTAGGCACATATTATAAGACCTGGCCAGTCTACCCTATCTAATGCAGTGGTTGCAGGCCTGTCTGGAAAAGTAAGTCCTGGGATCACTTCACTATTCCCTTTCCAGCTCTAAGATCGCTGCAATCTTAGTGAAAGAATTGCATAGTGGTTTAACCTGAGTACAAGAGCACTTACAGGGAACACTCCTGATCGAAAGAGTGAATAGCCTGCTGCATACATATACAGGGGAGGGAGGACGTTTGCTGAGTGTCCTTGAGGGCTCTTAGGGCTACTCATGCGTTAAGTGCACTGTAAGGTAATTCTTCCCTTCTCTCTCTGTGCTGGGGGGGGGCACAATGCTTCTAATAGGCAAGTATAAATCATACATTCATGGGAACAACTCTTGAATACGGTACGGGGTCAACTGCACCCTGTGCTCTTTTGTTAGCCCATATGGGGACGGGGAACGATGGTATAAACACTGTTGTGAAGAAGAGTGACTCCACAGCTATTCCTTTATTTTGGGACTCTTACCCCTGTGTCACATTTCGTCAGACCTGTGCATTACCGTTCAGCAAAATGTTAGTAAAAGTGTGAAGTAGACATGGTTTTCTAATATGAATATTATGTACTCATTTTCTGGTGTAGAATAAAGAAAAAGTCATTTTAAAAATTCTAGATTCATATAAATTATTGCACCATGTTTCCAGTATATTGTATAACAGGGCTATTTAACACCTCAGATAATAAAAGCTTATTCTAAAATCAATTAAAAAATGGATTCATATAGATAGTCTTCTCCTCATTCAGACTTCCTCTGTATAGGTCTGGAAATTAACTACTCTTCTTTTCATTTGGTTCCTATGATGAACCTTAAATCTAAACAGTAATCTTACCAAATTTGCAATTTGCAGAGGGACAATTCAACAAATTGGAAAGAGGAAAGGCACAGATTAATGTAAAATGTTGTTCTTAGGTATACAAGGCAGGATTATTGGCCAGCCTGCAGCTATGAGTATGAGTAAAACCAAAGGTCCAATGTGCAATGTTGGAGTGGTCTAGGTCAAAATTTAATAATAAATGGTACTCGAGCTCTGGAGTCTGTACATGATTAGACTCGCATTGAATTCCAGTCTGCTGAATCCCACAACCAATACCCTCCTCCTACATACTGTGCAAGCTACACTTTATCTGGACCTTTCCAACATGATTCCATCGGGAATCACTCCCTCTGCGCTATACATCATATTTCCTGCATTGCCCACCCTTGCCATGATAGTGGAAGTTATTTTTGTTGTCTCACATCCCCTGTGTACCTTATCTGGATGGTATCTACTCTGAGCACCGGGCTGTAATATTGAGGCAAGATAAGAACATAGTAGTGGTAGTATTGGGAATGCAGCATTGTGGAAGGCACTTACCCTGGTGCTAAAATCTTAGATTATGAAGATTTTGTTGAAAATGAATGTAAACCTGCATATTAAACTATCCCATTTTTCAGCAGCAATCTGTTTTCTATTCTACACTGCAAAAATGGTGTTTAGATCCTAAACACAATTCTAAACATATGCTTGCAACATTTTTGTAATTACATTAATTTCCTAAACATGTTTAGCCAAACAATGTGCTTAGCTCAAGTGTTTAGAAATGTAGGTGTTTAGGTTTAAACTTTGTGTTTAGATATCTATGAATTTTTGTGTTTAGGTATTTATGAATTTTTTTTAGATGTTTAAATGATTAGATGGAGAGTTAAGGTTTGCAGACATGTATGTATTAAAAAAAAAGAGATATATATTTTGTTTGTTTTCTCATTTACTGGGGGGGGGACATCAGCAGGTGTTTACTTGTCAAAGTCTCCAAAGATGTCAGCCACAGCTATATAGGTGTACATGTATTACACACTGCATCAGAATGAGAGACTTGAAAGCACAATAGCTTGGCAGGAAAGACATTGCCTTATCTATTCCAGAATAACATCAAATAGGTGTCAGTCATGGAGCTTATTGATTACTTTATGCTAATGATGGTGGCATAAGGTGAATTTAGTCAATTTTATATTGTCCTTTCTATTAACATGACATTCTATGAAATGAAACCATGATAAACATGGGATTTGGGGATATTAGTCACAACAATTGATTATAACTGCCCAGCAAATTGTCGTGACTCCTCGTCAACCTGTGTGAAGTGGCTCACACATGTCGCTAGATGGAACACGACGTCGCTATAGCACAAGATCACCAGGAATAGCGATGGTGGTGATCACATGGCCTCACCTCAGATGGCGAGGATGGTGATCACTCAGACTCACCAGGGATGGCGATGCGGGTGATCACTCACCTCGCTAGACGAAACACGCACCTCGTCATAGCACATGTTCACCAGGGATGGCGAGGATCGTGATCACTCATCCTCACCAGGGATGGCGACATGAGTGATCACTCATCCTCACCAGGGATGGCGACATGAGTGATCACTCACTTCGCTAGATGAGACGCACACCACGTCATAATGCACATTCACCACGGATGGCAAGGATTGTGATCAGTCACCTCGCTGGATAAAACGCGTACCTCGTGATAGCAAAGGTTCACCACAGATGGTGAGGATCTTGATCACCCACACTCACCAGGGATGGCGACACGAGTGATCACTCACCTCGCTAGATGAAACGCACACCATGCCATAGAGCATGTTCACCACGGTTGGCGAGGATCTTGATGACTCACACTCACCAGGGATGGCAAGGCGGTTGATCACTCACCTTGTTAGATGAAAAGCTCATGATCATCGACATTGGTAATCATGCAGCCTCACATCTGCCAGATCAAAGTATGTTTTGCCAGAGAAGGTATTGCCATATGTATCTTCCCTCTGCACAGACAAGGTGTTCATGTTGATATTTCCCTATGTATTTTTCCTGTAACCAGAGAAAAGGTGTTTATGGATAGTTGCTTTCATTTTAGAGATACCTCTATCTAAATTCAATTGATATTCTCTCTATATAATCTTGTTTGATTCAACTCTGAAGTATTACATGGAAATCAGTGTGAAACAAAGCACATTTGATACGTATGGGACTTATACTTCATGCCCACACTTCCTAGATAGGCTACATGTTGAACAGTCGTGCTGTCTCAACAACTTTGGCAATGGTGGTGATAAGTTGCCACTGTGAGTGAGAGTGAGTGACGGATGATGCAATCCTCAGAGAGCATTGACTTGGAGTGACAAATTCACGCATTGAGTGAGACAAAGGCTGGCAATGGTGGTGATAAGTTGCCATTCTGAGTGAGAGTGAGTGACAGATGATGCAATCCTTAGAGATTATTGACATGGAGTGACACAAGTTCACGCATTGAGTGAGACCAATGTTGGCAATGGTAGTGATAAATCGCCATTTTGTGTGAGAGTTGATGCCAGTGGCACGGGAGTGGTACATAATCACACAGTGAGTCAGATCCATGTTGGTGATGCTTGTGATAAGCCGCCATTCTGAGTGAGAGTTGACAGGCAGTGGCACATACTCACGCAGTGAGTTAGATCCATGTTGGCGATGGTGGTGATAAGTCACCATGCTTTGTGAGGGATGACAAGGGGTGGCACATACTCACGTAGTGAGTGAGATCATGTTGGTGACTGTTGTGATAAATTGTCATGCCATGTGAGACTGACACACAGTGGCGAAAGATGACACAGTGAGTTATCACTCAGAAAGGAGTCACCATTGATGACCAATCATGGCAACAGATAACGACAATTTGCTGGGTGTGTTCAGATGGTCCATTCAGAGGTAGTGCTGCTACCTGGTGTGGATTCAACATCCAAGTATCTAAACATATTGATGTTTAAATCTAAACACCTATTTTTCAACTGTTTCAACTCTAAACATCTAAACGCATTTAGCGTAAACATTTATGTAGTTAGAATAAAAGTGTGCATTTTCTAAATGTGTAGTCGATGAGACAACCAACTGACCTATATGTTTAGGTTTTAAACATGTTTAGACCTAAACATGTTTAAAATCTAAACACCATTTTTGCAGTGTAAGTTTAGTTTAGTATCCCCCTCCAGTCTTCCTCCCTCTCACTCTTTCTCTCTATTTCTTTATTTCTTTTCATCTGCTATATTTATTTTTGCTCTTGTATTAAAATCTTCTCTGTTGGATATGAGAGAATTATGAGTGTTCTTATTAATCAAAGGTACAGGCCATTCTTATCACATGAGGAGCATGACATGCATATCACAGATTAAGATTTAAGGTAGCATAACCCATCATGCCACCGTCAGGGCCCCATAGTTAATGCAAAGGTGCACTGTATAGCTATAATTTATAAGGAGAAGGTGGGGGTTTGCAATGCAGATGTTGACTATGTATATATGTGACATTTACTGGGAAAAGGGGTCTTAGAACCCCTTGCACTAAGCCCCCTTATCACAGATCCTGTATACATCCTAATGGGTAGTCTATAGGGTATGTTTTGTATAATGATATCAGCTAGACCCCGCAGAGTGCAGATTAATTCGCCAGCAAGCAGCTGAAGCTCCTGTGGTTCCTCTGATTGCACTCCACTGGGATATACTGGAATAATTGCTCACAGAATATAGTCCTGTATGTACACATGGATTGTCTTTCAAAGGTGAAATCTAATATTGGCTTGTTTCCTCTGTCTGTCTCTCTTTCTCTCTCTCTCTCTCTCTCTCTCTCTCTCTCTCTCTCTCTGTACATAGTCAATATTTCAGTACCTATGTTGTTGAGCCATTTATCTATTAGGTGTCTATTGATAATCCTTCTTTATAGGAATATTGAGTTTGAGCAATTCCCTATCCTCAGCCAATGAATTCAGAAAAATTCATTTCTATCATTGCTTAGCTCCTTTAAGGAACATAGAACATTCATGGTTTTGATACTGTACTCCAATTGGTAAACACCCCTGGTTGTGCTCGTCCATTTACTGGTAATAAGATTTTTCAATGGGCACCATAAGATATACCATAAATCAAATGGTATGGTTGTGGTTGTTTCTATAGATGTACAGAAACAGAATGTAACAACTAAGAGTTGATATCAGCCACCTCTCATGATTACAGAAGTTTAAACTAGGAGTACTACACAAGTGGTTTATTGATCAAGTTTCTGCCATTCAATGATATATGCCGAGGGCCGCAATAGCGCCAATTTGGTAAGCACTTTTGCAGGGGTACTTTTAAAGGCATCCCTATTCAATATGAAACCCCATGGAGTAGGCTCTTCTATAGAGCCATAATAAAATGGCATCCATAAAGAAAAACACCCTACACTCAATACAGCAATACTGTACTCCATTATAGAGTGTGTAAGCAGTCCATGGGGATGCTCTAATTGTTCTCACTTGGATGACAGTTCTTTCTTTTTATATTTCACTCTCACTTGCATTCTCTCCCCATGGCTCCCAAAGTGCATTGTATTTGCTAATGTTATAGGAAATAAATGTCTGCAGTATGCATGCACAAGCACACAGTCTGATGACCTCATTATAGCTGACTACATGAGTCTCTTTATTAAAGTGACAGCTGTGTTTGGTGCATCATCACAAAGTGGGTTCCTCCCTGACTGCTGTCTGACAAACAGTAGAATCATTTTTACATATTCTAGTATTCGTCTCCTATTCCAAACATTGGCCCAACTGACCAGGAGATTTCTGACCAGTAGGTTTCTGACTAGGACGTTTCTGACGGGTTTCTGACCGACCATGAAGTTTCAGGAAATAACTGAAATCCATAAGGACCTTACAGAACATGTAATCTTAGATATCTTCTATGAGGGTACAATTGGCTATTATCAGTCCAAAAAGGAAGATCTCTGATCCCATTTTTCCTGTTAGCTTCAGTATGATATCAGAAATCTTTAGCAAACACATTGCAAGTGACAGTGTTTAAATAAATTGAGGTTTCTGATCTGCCAGAGTTAAATCTGCTTGCAGGTGCCCAGGTTTTATCTAATTATTGTTGCTGATAGAAATAGATGGAGTTTACTACAATTAGTTCACTGAAAACTTATGATAACATGCTATGGTTTATCAGAATGATGCGATTTCACGCCAGCCGGGCTGAAACCTCTAGTCGGAAACCTTCATTTCTGGACAGAGAGGATATAGAGGATATGTAGGATTTCTTTTACTTGAAACATGTGCAGGAAGATTAAATGTTCTGTTAGTTTCTTATGGATTTTTTCTGTTCCCTGCAACTTCATGTCCAGTCAGAAACCTTCACATTCAGAATTGCACCACAGTGGTGAGACATAGCCTAATCCGACCAATTTTTTTGGTATACTTTTGCAATATAAATGATATTCAAAGTAGCACATGTCTCCATTTCTAAAAGAAAGTTAATGATTAACCATAGAATTCATTCAATGTTATTGTACTTGTCAGATAGCTACAAATATTTGACAAGGAGCCAAAACAGCTAATCATAGATTTCAGATTTGATACAGCCAAAGCTTTCACTTGAGAATGTAAGATGGAATCAACATGAAAGACTGCCAGTCACTACATAAGGCAGGATTATTTGCCACCTCCAGCTGTGACTACATGTGGAAGGGCAATTGTGTGATTCATTAGTTCAGAGTGAGGGTATAAAGGTGTGAGGTTTTGGAGGCAACAGTCACTCACAATTACATGTCATTTGCCCACAACGTACACAATATTGAGCAATTTAACATCCTTGCTTATAGATTTTGATGTCACATTTTATTCTGTAATTCTGTGGGAATGAAGCCTATTTAAGAAATGACTTTCTGTTCAATAATTTCACTCAATACTGATGCCTACAATACTTCACTAACAACTCTATGTGTGATTCTGCCACCATTTCCTTCCTTTATCCCTCTCTCTCTCTCTCTCTCTCTCTCTCTCTCTCTCTCTCTCTCTCTCGCTCTCTCTCCCTCTCTCTCTTCTCCTTTTGAAACATCCAAATGGAGTCCCCTATCTGGGGGCATTTGCCTGAGATTGCACTGAATAAAAATTGAATGAAGAATCGTCTGCTACCAGCTGCCCAACTTGTTTCTATAGAAATAGAGAGTGCCAACCCCATCAGATCAACGCCACAACCAATACCCTTGCACCACTCACTGTGTTATCCACAATTTTATCTGTTCACCCCGTGAGGTGCTCTACCAGGAATCACTCCCTCTGCACTATACATCAAATGTCCTACATCGCCCACCCTTTCATGACAGTGTATGTAAAATCTACTGCATCCCAACCCCTAGCTACCCTATCAGTGTTGTGTCTCCTTTGGACTGCCATCATGATCTGTGATGCTGACTCAGGCTGACTCAGGCAAAGAACTCAGTATAGTGACAGTACTGGGTACATTGAGGGCGGGTTTGTGATTTTTGTTATCACTCTTTCCTTTCACCTGTATTTGTACTGCTCTCTCTCCCCCTCCCCCTCTATTTAGCTATGTCTCTTGGAATGATGCTTGATTTATTCCTAGTTCCTTCTCCCCCCTTTTCTATCCTCTGCCAGTGCTTCCTTCAGTCGAAGACCCAAAGGACCTATATAGCTGTGCTGGGCTACACTTTTGGCAACATTGCAACACACCCCCTTTGTTAATAGAAATGCAGAGTGTTTGCCATCTCAGATCAATCCCATAAGCAATACACTCTCCATATTTCCACTGTGCAAACGGGAGGGGGGCTGATCACATATATAAGTGACCTTATATATCCATACACTGAATTACTAGAGGGAGGTACTTTCCAGAATGACGATATTGAATGTTTCACAATTAAAGTTGATCAAGAGAAACATAAAAGACTCGCTGTTGTAAATGTATATACACCCCCAAGTGGCTCTGCTGATGGCTTCATTGAGCAAGTAAAGGGAGTGATAAAAGACATTGACAATGGCTTCATTGAAATCTGGATACTCGGGGATATAAACATTGACATAGAGAGGGATTGGGATAAAAGTGGTGAATCTTTAGACTCACTGATATCATCCAGAGGTTTAGGTAGGCTAGTCTATGATGTCATTTACATACTGTCAGGTCTAATTAGTGATCCCTTTCCTGTGGTGGCCATCAGGGAAAAGTTGAAAATCAAATATCTGATGGGTAGTTTCAGAGGCAGATCATATAAAATTTATTCGGGTGTGTTTCTTAGAGAATATAGAGCAACTGGAGACCCTGAAATATACTCAGATGCCAAGTAGAGGAGATGTGATGTAAACAGGTCCTACCTACAGGCTAAGTCAACCCTTATGGTAAACAAACTAGATGAATGTAAAGGGGACCCTAAAGCTTTCTGGAGGCTTTTGAATAACATCATAGCCCCTAAGAGTAGAGTTAATGCCACTTCCTTAAAGTTGATGACAAAAAGCTGGAAGGTAATAAAGTAATTACTGCAATAAATACTTTGCATCCATAGGCAAAACCTGTATAATAAACTGTAAGAATCCACCCCTGGCCTACCTGCAGTTGATCTCAGACCAACTGAGCAGCTACATGACCTGCAGAAGACAGTTTCTCCAGCAGATCAAACTGTACAACCTGTGGTAGAGTATAGTGAGGTGTTATATTTAGTTAAGAAATAAATGTGAACAAGTCATCAGGAATAGATGGTATCTCAGCCAGAGTTCTCACGGATGCCTTTTACTACCTAGTGCCACACTTATGTGACATTTTCAACAAGAGCATTAGTCAATGCATCTTTCCTGAATGCTGGGCCAAAGCCACCATTGTACCTATACCCAAGTCAGGATCCCTGACTAAAGTTGAGAATTGGAGGCCTGTCAGCATTCTACCAACTCTGGGTAAATTGCTAAAAGAGGTAATGCACAAACATATTACGCAGCTTGCAGAAAACCTCGGGCTTGTATCTCCACTACAGTTTGGTTTTGTAAAAGGCAGAGGCATAGCAGATGCAATCGGTTCTTTAATAGATGATCTCTATTTGAACACAGACAAGTCTGAAGTGATATGTGCATGTTACATAGATTTCAGTAAGGCGTTTGACTCGATTCACCATGCCCTTCTCATACAAATGTTGTTCAATAGTGGACTTATAAAATACAAAACAGGCTGTATTAATCAACAACATCAAGACTGTAAATAAGGATATAGTATTTGGAGTGCCCCAAGGCTCAATTTTAGGCCCGTTCCTTTTTATATTATATGTGAATGACATAACCCATATACCAAAATTTGCCAAAATTCTCTTATATGCAGATAACATAGTGCTAACAGTAAACCAGAAAAAGCCAATCACAGCCAAAAACCTCATGCAATCAGACCTAGATAAGTTATTTGAATGGTGCATAAATAGTGGGCTAACCATTAACACTAAAAAAACAAAAAACAGTATGGTATGGTGAGAAAAAAGACCTGGTTATAGAAAAAGACCTGAAATTGAAAGTAGGAAATGTAAAGCTCCAAAACCCCGATGAATATACATTTCTCGGGTTAGACATAGATAGTGAGCTAAAACTCAATAGTCAACTCAGGAAAACTGAGCTAAGTGCTCAACATAAAATATTTAGCCTGTCCAAAATAAGAAAAATGATGGACAAGGACACTGCTTTTTTAGTGTATAAGCAAACAATCTCACCTCACTTCGACTATTGTAGCTTCATCATTGATGGTGGTAAATAAACTAGAGTAAAAAAGCTACAAACTCTCCAAAACAGTGAGTTATGTGTTTGCACAAGGAATGCTATATATGGGCAAACCCTGGCAGAGAGAACAGAAGTACAACTAGCTACTTTCATGTATATGAGGGCTACCAAGTTAGACCTGCATCCAACTCCAAATTCAAGAACCAGAGGTGATTCAAAGATAAGGTTCCCTGTTTACCACAGAAAGAAGCAGAAATTCAAGAAACATCCAATGCTTGAGGGCTGAGGCTGTGGGAAAGACTAAAACCTGCAGTTCAGCAGGCCTCATCAGTGGCTGCCTTCAAAACATTATTTAGAAACACCCCCCTTGATCCGGAACAACCTGACCTGTGATCAGTAGTTATCCTATACATGCTTTTCCCAAATTTCATAACTCTCTTTCATAAATTTCAGAACATATGGCACCATACACTATATAACCTCACCAAGCATTTCTCCAACTCCTCTTAAGATTAAAGATATGGCTGTGTCTCAATCACCAACCTATACAGAGCCCTTTCCCTGCTCTGTGTTCCCACTATGACCATATTGGACGAGTAGTCTCCCCAAGATATCCTAGAATGAACAATCATCACTCATCATAATATACTTTGGTCATTGCCATTAATTTTACTAAGAAAGTATAGAGAGCTCTGCTATTATGTATAAGACATACACTATATATGGAGATCTCATTTCTATGTATATATATATATATATATATATATATATATATATATATATATATATATATATATATATTCAAATTTTAGAATGCCTATCATTCTACTTGATTAGATTATTTAAATTTGGGAGCTGCCTCCTTGTATGTGGTCATTCCAGGAATCTCTGCCTCCACACAGTACATCATGTTTCCAGGATTAGCAACGCTTGTCATGATAGTGGATGTAATTTCCACTGTCTCTCACCGTCTGGGTGCCTTATCAGGAGAGTATCTGCTTCAGCATGCCATCTCTATAATTGTGCCAAAATAAGAACACAGTAGTAGAAGCACTGGACACAGTGGCAGTACATTGGAGGGGGTAGTCTCTGCTACTGAGCTACTATGCTATTCCCAACTGTTTTTCTCCTCAAAGATTTCTCTATTTACACAGGTCTTTTTCTATACTACTTCCTCCACCAAGAATCAGTTCACTTTTATGTTTCTCTCTATTTGGTCGTCTGTCTCTCTTTCTCTATGTTTCTCTCTCCCTCCTAATATCACTTTCATTCTAGCCCTAAGAAATTAGAAAATTATGATGTTGAAATGTACCACTATTATGAAAGCTCTAATAAGTTTTGGTGCATACTAGAATTCTCCTGTACATATTCAGTAGTGTATATCATGATGCCTTCATAAGGTAGTAGTACACTCACTCCCCATCCAATGCATTGTTTCAGCAGCATTCATAGACAGGCAGTTGTTCCAGTGGGGCCTCATTTCCATGGGACCTATAGCTGTGGCAGGGTGAAAGTCAGTATTTGTAATTAAGATGTTGTGTCTGTGTATTGTATCCATCTGGGAGGGAATGCTATATGTTGTATAATTCTGTTAACGTATCGCCAACAAACATGTGAGCCTGCCACAGGGGGTATAGACTAATTGAAATTTATGAGTGCCTGGGCGCTTATATACAGGCCACTTTGGTAGTGATCATTCTGTAGCACACACAAGAACGAAGGCTTAACACCACAAGTAACAAACAAAAATTAGATTTTCAGCATCAGTGGTGAATCCCATACTTTTACTCGTGATGGAACATTCTCCTTTGCAAAGGTTTGGGCACCATGTTGATAGAGTCAACATTTTTATGATCTAAATAAAAATGAGAAATATTGCCTCCTTAGCCAGAGAAATAACAATATATATGATTCCCAACAGATGGGTCAAGTACTAGAAGGATGCAGATTTCAGAGATATCAGTCAATTAGAAAGACTGTACCCATTTAAAATAATCATTTCTAAAGGGACTAATGAGAATGACACTACCTTTGACTATGTCTCACGATTAGATTGTTGAGTATTATGTCAGGATCTGTTTTAAGACTAAATAGTGTCAACCAACTAAGTTGATGTATCTGAGTAGAGGAGCTGTATTTCCTTTGGCAATAATAAATAAAGTAGTGTGCTGATGCATAGTTCAGGAAAAGAGTGTGAAATGGGAAAGGACAACTGTTATTCAACTGAATTCAATTTTCAATTCAATTCAATTTTAAAAACTTTTATTGCGTTTTAGCCGTGAGGCATCTTACTTAGGCAATTCAAGATTGGTCAAATCTGTCCTAAATCAAGAGTATCGTGTATATTAAACAGTTTCATAGTGTTGCTGAAACTTTGTGGGCTAGATTTCCTAGAACATAAACTTGTGGATCAATATCCCAATTTTTGGTCTTAATAGATAGAAAACACCCTAACCTTTCAAACACATGTCTCTTTTGGCATATCCGACCACAATTGTGGGTCTTGCACCCCCTCTCCCCCCCAAAAAAAGGTAAAAAAAAACACATTTTGACCACAACCAAATTATTAACAGGCCTCCTCTTTATCCTAGAGGGGTTCCAGATCAAACATTATAGCTTTGTTCCATTAATATATTACTTGAGTTAATGTTTCAGGAGTTTTTGCAGTGATGTAGAGGATAAGTATTTGTTCATTAAACATTCAGTTGAAAATGTTTGTTCATGAAACATTCAGTTGAAAATGACACTCAAATATCCATCAGACAGTAAAATCAAATCCCATCATATAATAAGGTAAGACAGTTGATACATTATCCTCACACTACTCAAAATTGAGGGGCACCAGGGTGGATAAGTTGGTGGAAAAATTAATTTGCTGTAGCCTGAAGTCTTCCCTCTACATTTTGTGAACACTTTCTGTTGGATGTACGTTTGCACTTTAACTGTCGGAAGGACAGTTTTTTCTAAATTTTCAATTCATGACTTTGAATGCATCTTTATGTTTCAAATCAAGTGTAGTCATCCCTTAAACAATTTTAGATAGGATTTGTTTAAGGATTCCCCCATAAGTACCTTATGTACACACTCTAATGAGCTAAAAGTGTCAATGCGACAGTTAAAATCTGTATTTTTGAGTCAATTTGAACCAATGGTGTATCAAGTTGGTCACTGATGGGACCCAAATGATTGGTTGTTCCTAGAGTAGTCATGCTGAAGTTAAAGAACACTGATTGTAATGAGAATTTGACCATTTTTTAGGAAGCTTAAAAGAAAATGGACATATGATGAAAATATTCAATTTTTCACAAAGTTACTTATATTCATAACCTAATATCTCAAAAAGTTGATGGTACTGTTCATTTTTGACACTACTAAACTTACATACTCTACTAGGTGGAACACCAAATTAGAACTTCATGGGGTGTATGTATGTGTAATAAACATACATCCTTGATTAAAACTGTTGGATGGACACAAGAACTAGCCAGTTGCCATCGCATAGCTATAAAAATGGAATCTGTAGAGATAAGTGTGTTCGCCGGTGGTTCCATGAAGCCAAGATATTAATCTGACTCAAGTATGCTCAGTGCCATAGTCTCCATGATGGACCTGAGTAGGGACTTTTATTATTTTATGTGTCGCATTACCATTCAGAAAACTGTTATTAAAAGTGTGATGTGATTTATTTACTGCACCAGTACATTGTCTGACAGGACCATCTAACAGCCAATACTGTACCCCAATAAAGAGTTGTAAGCAGTCCATGGGGATGCTCTAATTGTTCTGACTTGGATGACAGTCATCTTTTTTTATATATTTCACTCTCACTTGCTTTTTCTCTCCATATCTCCCAAAGTATATTTTTTCTTTTTGCTAATGGTATAGGAAACAGGTGTCTTTGCAGTGTGCATGCACAAGCACACAGTCTGATGACCTCATTATAGCTGACTGCACACAGTAAGTTGTTTCCTTCACCAGTGTCTATCAAACAGAAGAATTAGTTTTAAATATCCTAGCATTCTTCTCCTATTCCCTACAATGGTTGACATATACTGGGAGAAGAACCCCTGCACTAAGCCCCTTTTTGCAGATCATGTCATTTTGAAGATGATCGTCATGTAAATTCCTTCAATTATGCTGCCATTGGTTGGCCGAGTTTTTGCTAATGCTACAGATTTTTTCTCTACTTCTTGCAATAATACAGAAATAATCAAATGAGTGCATCATTTGCCCGACCAATGGCAGTGGAATACCCACATTACCTAGTTACAACCAAGAGTTTATGGTGAGCTCTCCATGTCTAAATGAATAACCATACTATACACTGAATGTGATCATAGTTGTCAGCCAAAGCATCCACTTAAATATGCCAGGTGGAATCAACATTGAAGACTGCTAGTCCCTACACGAAGCAGGATTGTTTACCGCCTCCAGCTGAAAGTAAATGTGACAGTGACTGGGAAAACGAGTCTTATTTGTTCCTGCCCACAACCCCGGAAAAAACCCATTCAAATTGGGGAGAAGGAAATGTACCTGATGTGTTTACATTTTGCCCCATATCTCAGCAACTAATCACTCCATCGACATAAATAAAACTGTCTCTGAAAGCTGAAATGATCTGCTCTCAGTATCTTGGGATGGCATTGACCAGACAGAAGAATTCTTTCCCTCACAAGCACTTCAATATCTGAGTCAATCACATTAATGGTAACTAAAGATTCTGTACACTGAAAAAAGTCTTCCTGACAAAGTGACATGTATACCCATGTCAACTTGATTTGACACAGAGAGCACACGTCATTGGGACATGTGCACATATGTCACCATGACAACTGAAGCACACAGTAATCCTCATATGATTTGACATGCCTAAAAATGCCACGTCATCTGTGAGTTGACTAGGTCACGGCCATGTCAAAGGCACTTGACATGTGATGGTTTGACATACATAATTGTTCTAGAATATTCCACTAGATGGGGCAAACAACCATTTTGGTACCAGGATAAATCACTACCAAGAGGTACTACCAACACTTGAGACATTTGATGTATCTGTGTCATTTTGTTTTCATGAAGAATAGATCACTATGGTCTGTAAATACTATCAATGAATGGCAGTGAATTCTACTTCATTCTTAAATTTGCATTTGTTATTGAATATCAAAATAGACAGCCACAATCCTGAATCCTTCAACTGGGGAGGATAGACACCTTGTGTGTGGGTCAGTGAAAATACCAAAAGAGTGTATGCTAACCCACAGTCTGTAATCTCAGTATCTTCATTACATGGAGACAGATGGCATTGCCATGCATCTCCATGCCCTTGTCTTATGGACTGCATAGAGGTCCTCAGTCAAGTAGAAGTTCTGTAGATAGGAAAAAGTGCCTTAGTGTTGCAGGCCTGTGGGGCTATGATATCCCCTGCCTTCCATTATAGGCCTGCCTTGATTGAACCATTGGTACATAGCTATTGACTGCTCTTGACCCTTACATAATTGTATCAGAGTATTACCTAGCACTCAGGTGAATGGATCAGAAATATGTGACGTGTCTTCATTACGCATGTCAAGTGGAGTTGACGAACCAAATATGAGAGTGTCAACCTCATTTGACATGCCTTCATACATGTCATGTGGTAGACAAATTTTGACCTGTGCAGTATGCGTCAAAGCAATCATTGTTCTTCTCTCTGTGTACTTCTCCAATTAGCTGCAAATATGTTGAACTATATCTTGTGAGCCCTTCCTTCTAGTGACATGGGAGTAGGTGGAGATTGAAACTGATTGCTAGTCCTTACAGTCTATTAGGTGGTGTTTTTTTTTTGCTGTTTTTTTTTTTTTCCTTTTTTTTTGGGGGGGGGTCAAAACATGCTTAGTACAGGGAAAGTGAATGAAGAGTGTAGTGAATAAGATTACACTAAAATAAAGTCACACATCAATGAGCAACAAAAGCCATTTCGGGAGAAAAAACCCACCTCATACATAAGGTATTCAATGCCCTATGATCAAAATTATACCAGTTTTATGAAGCTAAGACAGTCTGCTTTCAGAATAGAATGTAACCTTGAAATTGATTTTTTTACAAATAAGAGTCGAATTCCCAATCATGGTCACAAATATGGAAGGACAATTGTGTAATGCATTAGTTCAGAGTAAGGGTACAAAGGGGTGAGGTTGGGGAGGCAACAGTCACCTACAATTACAATTGCCCACAACATCCACCATATTGAGCAATTTCACACTTTTGCTTATTGATTTGTCTGTTACATTTCAGTCTGCAATACTCTGGAAAGGGACCTTATTTGAGAATGACTTTCTATTTGATAATCTTATTCAATACTCCCTCCCACTCTTCTGTGTTCAGAATTCAATACTTCACTTGCAACACTATGTGTGATTCTGCCACCTTTCCTCCCTCTCTCTCTCTCTCTCTCTCTCTCTCTCTCTCTCTCTCTCTCTCTCTCTCTCTCTCTCTGCTCTTGACACATCCAGAAAGAGTCCCCTACCTAGTAGCATTTGCCAGAGATTGCAGTGAATGAGAAATTAAGAATTGTCTGCTACGAGCTGCCCAACTTGTGTCTATAGAAACAGAGAGTGCCAGCCCTATCAGATCAACCCCAAAACCAATACCCTTACACCACCAACTGAGTAATCCACACATTTGTCTGTTGATCCCTTGAAGTGCTCCGCCAATCACTCCCTTCGCACAATACATCATTTGTCCTGCATCACCCATCCTTGTCATGACAGTGGATGTAATTTCCACAGCCTCCCAGGTGCCTTATCAGCCTGGTATCTGCCTTGGACTGCTATCTATATTTTTTTTATGTCCTGGCTGATACGAACGTCACTATAGATCAGTACTAGAACCACCATATTCAATGGGGGGAATTAAATATGATGTGCTGCGTAGTCAATGGCTGATGGTCACGTGACCTGCTGCAACAAACACATGCTGAAACGATGTTAGTTTAATAGTTTTTATTTTGTATTGAAAAGCAATTTAACCCTGTAGGGCCATGACATAAATACAAATGTCCACTTCAATGGAATATTTTTGCATCGTATTCCCTGAGGTGAGTCCACCCGTATTCAATGAAGCCTTATAGTCAAAAACATTCCATGGCCCGTGGACATTTGCTTATGTATTGCTCTCTCTCTCTCTCTCTCTCTCTCTCGCTCTCTCCCTCTCTATCTGTCTATCTATCTATCTATCTATCTATCTATCTATCTATTTATTTTTCATGCTTGATTCATCCCTAGTTATTTCTGCCTCTCTCCCTATCCCAGCCAGAGCAAGCTGTACTTTGAGGATCTAAAACACTGAGAGATATTTGATGCATGTAATTGACATTTCAGGATAGCAACATCTTAGGGATATCATGAAGTACATAATACCTCTTGTAAGATAGTGTACACTCTAACATATAATTGTTGAACCTACATGGAATCCTCACAAAGAACCCCTATAATTGCATTGCAATGAAATAGTGAAGTTAATTCAATGAGGCCCCAGGGGTCAGCATATGGTACAAGGGATTTCCATGAAATAATGATGAATCTTTATTAACTTTGGGACACGACATTACTGTTTACAGTGTAATACTGTTATGCCTAACACTGTCTGTTTCATCAGTATTCATGGCTAAAATGTACAGTCCTAGTGTTGCTCCAGTCTCAAAGGGCCTATAGCTGTGGTGGGGCAGAAGTTAGGATTTGTAATTCAGATGTTGTCTCGGTATGCCTAGGTGCATCCATCTGGAAGGGGAGTCTGTAGCATGGGGGATACTGTGTTGTATACTTGCATCAACCAGACCCCACAGGGTGTAAACTATGTAGCCAACATATACATTCAGCTGTCATGGTTGTTTGTAGAACATATGTATTGCACCCACTGTGCCAGAATGGAGTAGGTTGTCGTTCACATAATTCATACATGTATGTGTGATGTCTCACAGGCTCAATTGATATGGGCAATGTCTGGTTCAACCCTGCTTATAGTCTCTGGATCTTTTTCCTTGTTGTATTCAGTCCATATTTCACTATTTTGGTCCATGTCTTGGCTATTAGCCTGCCTTTTCCCTCTGGAGCTATTTCCAATTTTATTATCTACAGCTGCACAAATGCTGCTTCACATTTCTAATAATTCAATGGCTCGGTAGCAACACAAATATAGGTTTTTACTCTTACATGACACTGCACAGACACATTTAGAAAGGCAATTTTCCATGTGCCGTCTCCATCCCTGCCTTCACTGGATAAACATGACTGGTTAAGTCCATCCATTTACTGATGATAAAATTGTTCCTCAGAAAAGAAATATTGAGCCCTCTTTCATATTGTTAGAGTAAATATTTTAAGCTGTCAATAGAATAGTGTTATTGCCTCTTTCAACAGTAGGAGATATAAAGGTGAAAGGCATGCAAATAGGCAAAGCTGGCCTCTCCTAGAATGAATGTTTCCACTCTAGAATTATATTTTTTACAGGGACCAATAAACGTAAATAAGATCTTTGAGTAATATCCAGAATATTGACTATTAAATGTAGCCTCTGCAATCCATTAATCCAAACCAAAGTTGGGCTTTTCAGGCAATCCAATTCAGAATTAATTGACCTAAAATATAAGACTCTCTCGTGGTTCCACAATTAAATGGCGCCTAAAAGATATTTAATTGCTTTCCACCATTATAAGCACCATTAAAATTTAAAAAAAAAGAAGTTCTTTATGTCTGAACTGTATTAAGACAGATGAATAGAAATGTTTGTTCTATATCTTCCTCTCAATCTTTCCCCTTCAGCCCGCCATCTATTAGTTTTTCCCTTGGCTCTGATTACATCTCTCAATAATAGTTTAAGTCCCATAATTATACCCATAGTCCACAGAGCTTCTATCGGCCGATCCTAGGGCTGATAATGCATAATCGGAAGACAAAGGGGGTAGAAAATACCCTATGGACTTTGAAATGTGATAGTAAGTTGCAGATAATGATTTTCTGACTAAAAAGAAATCAGATAAAAATGGCCGATAATTCAAGGAGAATTAATATAAAATTATTTGATATTTTCAGATGTAAAATGCCCGACTATAATTAAGAATTTCCCGACAATACATCCCCGACTATGATAATCTCCCCCTTCTATCGGCCTCTCTCTGTGGACTATGGCTATTAGCCATTCTGGTCTGGCACAGCAGATGGGGTGGCAATATGTAGTTAGGGCACGTGGCTTCCCCCAGACCAAGTTTGGTAGCTTGAATTCCTTGGAGAGTTTTAATCTAAATCTAGTACTAAATAATCAAATCTAGCCACTTGTGTGGGTTTCAGACCTGCACCTGGTGCCCCTTGTTAGTTAGAAATAAGGTTTTCAGGGATCAATCATCCATGAATGATTGGAGTTAAAAGTCCAGTTTTAGCATCATTCTTACATGAAACAATTTCCCTTTAGGGATGAGGAAGAGTGGATATTTAGCTATTTTAGTCAACTCAAAATTACCAGTGCTTATAATATTCAGTAACCAGAGGCTTATCTGTCTGCATTTAGCATACCAATTTGTTTAGAATTAACATGTACAATAGGTGACCATTAGTTAATTTACTGTTTCTTGTAATTAGGCATATAACCCAACATTTGCAGGATAACCAACGATGCTGACAAGAGAATACACTGTAAACAATCAAGTAGGGATCCTTGTAAAACAGTGAAGCACGATAATTGTATGGCAAAGAACCAGTCTAGCTTTTTTACAAGAAGGCCCAGGTGGCAGTACAGTGGTACACAAAATGTACAAGGAATCCCTGTGAAAATAGCGACGGATATGTTTATCCAACAATCATTTTCTATATGTTTTCTATTCTCTACTAACTTCATCCCTCACACCCTCTCAATCCTTTTCTCTGTCAGTCTTCGCTATTTGTGAAATGCTTTTTTTTTTCTCTTTTGTAATAAAGTGTCCATGATGAGACATATATTTTGAGTAATGCGATTAATCATTATAATGTGAGGAGTGTAGGCCTACTGGACGTAATAAAGATAGGCTCTGTTAGTGTAAGGCAGCACATCACTATGCCCATCCAGTGCCCTTCCGTTTGTCATAACTGCCTCAGGGTCCCATAATTATATAGATATGGCTGTAACTCTCAGTATTGCTATATATATATGAGCAGAAGGTGGGGATTGGTCATGCAGATATTATCTCTATATGACATATCCAACCTGATGGAGACTGTTTTGTATTTATCATATCAGGCAGACCCCACAGAGGGTAAACAAATCTCCCAACAAGCACCTGCCCCCTTGTGGGTTGTTGTAGAACATATGTGTTTCTCTCCACTGGGGCAGACTGGACAAATAGAACATTATACAGGTATATGGTTGGTGTATTTCAGACTAATTTTCTATACATATGCAATCTGTCACTCATTTGACTCCCCTCATCTCTGTCTCTTACTCATTCACATTTATCTGTTCACCCCAGAGGCCCTTGCTCGGATGTGGTCCATCCAGCAATCACTCCCTGTTAGTCAATCATGATAAACTCAATGGTTTCTGGGACCCCTAACTCTCATATAAGTGACAAGACCTGCTTAGATGTGTGCGCAGTAAAATTGGTTCTTTATCTATGTATGGTTCTTTATCTCTGTTAAAATAGAGATAGATTTGAACCCTGATGTCTGTTATTACTATCCAGAAGACAGCCCATAGCATGAATTCCCAAGACATCATGTGACCACACACGAACCCTGCTGCTAAGAGGTTAAAATATTCACAGAACACTTTCCTTCATTATCTCTTCTCTACACAGCAGATGACAGAAACTGAGATGCTGCTGATGCCTTTGACATTTGAATAACATCCCTGTAGACATATTCAATGAATCCCTGTTCACTACCAATGACATCAGAAATACGTTCTACCAGTGTGAACATTACACTGCACTGACACAATGAGCAAATTAATTTTGCAAACATGGTCCCATGGCTGTGTTTTATTAGGTAAACACCCCTGCTTGGAAGACCATCCATTTACTGAACTTATAATTAATTTTTTTCTGAGCAGAAAAAGTAGTGCTGCACACGTGCCCATACTGTGGAGGCAAACATTTCATGTTGGAAAGGAAGACAGTGTTATTGCCACTCTTGTCAGCAGATCTGATCAGAAGTGTTAAAAAAGTAACATCATTCTATCGGTGTCAGGAACTGGAGCCTTCTGGACGATTGGCAGCAGTTTGAGAGCCCACCTGCTGTTTAGCCTCCAGCCTATTTAAAAGTGTCTCTCCTTTCAATAATTCTACTCTATACCCATGTATACTGCTGTCTTCTATACTTCTTTCAATCAGTCCAAATTTGAGTGCTCACATTTTCTGAAAGTACTTGCGAGGCAAAATATACACTCCCGGTGAATGGCAGTATAATATGTGTTCGTTACACAAGATACTGTCTGGTTCAGTGGTATACGTTGTGAAGATACAGACCCAGAATTGGCCCTGTCCCAGAGTGCCTATAACTGTGTATCTATATATGCCTAGGTGCATCGATCTTGATGTAGAAACTGTGCTATAGAGGAGGTTGTGTTGTATAATTCCTACAACCAACCACAGGGTGAAGGCTATATCACCAATATAGATTGCAATGGAACACGGGACCCTCTGGGTCAGACCAGATCAAGTTGCAGTTCACCAGATTTCGATACAAGTGTGTGATTTCTCACAGATCCTATGGGTAATGTTTGGCCCACACTTGCTTGTTTGCTTCAATCCTTCTCTTTCTCTATTCAGTCCACGTTTTACTATAATACTTTGCTGGTTGGGCCATTCACTTATCAGCTGCCTACGATTATCTTGTACTGGAAGAGGCTGATTGTTCCCTCTAGACCTATTTTACATCTTACTATCTGCTGCTGACTAATTGCTGTCTCAGCTTCGTACTCATGCACTGCTACAAATAGCTCATTGAATGATTCTGCATAGACACATTTAGCAAATTGATTTACATGCATTGTCTCCATCCTCCCTTCCTCTGGGTAAACATCTCTAAAGTCCATCCATGCAGTATACTGATAATGAAATTGTTCCAGAAAAGAATATTGAGCAACCTTTCATATTGTTTTCAAGCGTAGAACAGTGGTATTAGTTCTTTCATCGGAAGGGTAGGAGAGTCCTAACAGACATAAATGAATGATTTGCTTGAACGATTAAGCTTTACTATCATCTTGCCATATACTTCTGATGTATATGTACTAAGGGCTTGTATTCCTTGGATGTTGCATCTATTCTTTTGCTGCTATTGTAATTTATATGCAGTTTTATCTCAAATACAGACATGAAAAGTGTTTTTTTTTTCTTAAAGATTTCAGATTGGAGAGTGACCCAATTTGGTGCTGAAACAATGTTTGTATATCAAGATAATTTGAGGATCTTTGTGAAAGCTCCACGTTAGTCCATCCATCTGCTATTTCAAATAACAGAACTAAAGACTTATACTTTTCTTCTCAATGTATTTATGACTGGGGCCTATATGACTTGATTATGTTTTCTCTTGCTTTAACTAAACCAATAACAATGTTGAAGTCCACCTGCTCACTTTACACTGGGCACATTACTCTAAGTAGTTTCTGACGTTGACATAGCCATTAGCTGCAGTGAAGGACAGTCATTCCTGACTGAACTTGACACCTGAGTAGAGCATTGATAGCTGCCAGTACAAAGTGGGGTTCACAGACCCTTATAACAACAAGAATACTGACATGTGCTGAAGTTTTTACTACGCTGCTAGTAAGAAAGGGATTTCTGACTGCCGCAAACATTAATAATTGTTTAAATCATCAATAGTGACATCTAGGAAAACTTCAGTTAAAATTCATTAAACCAGAATAAGCATGTAGATCACAACGTTTTAGTACAGGTTGGCCTTCATCGGGTGACTCGTTAACTAAAGGCCTGGTTCCATTGCATCGTTTGGGTCCATTTGCTAATCCTATGTTTTTTTCAGATATATTTACTATATAAAAATGGTCAGATTAGCAAAGAATGGACCTGACCGATGCTGTAGGACCAGCCGTTTAGCCAAATATAAACCAAGCTTTCTCAAATTCACCAAATCTAAATCAAGTTTACATCCACTTTCAGTTTTAATCATCCATAGATTTTTTTTTTTTTGTTTTCAAATGCAAAATCTTGTAGTCTAGCTTTCTAACATTGATCCGACCTCAGACTCAATAACAGGTCTCCCCCGCTTCTCCACCCTTTCTTTGAAGGCATCTAACGATACTCAGTTCCTCAAACGAAGGATTTTCACCATGCAGGTGACCATTGAGCTGAATGAGTAGATTCCCTTTAAATGTAGGTCACTCCTTTTTTATTAGTTTGAAAAGTATTTTATTGTAGTCTCACAAATGAAACAAGTGGAAAATTGACATACAATTATTATTAAATCATAGAGTATATTTTTTATCACAAGTAGGGGGGGGAGGTTATTCAGTCAAATTGATGATAAGAATGCGAGTACACCTCCAAAAGATGCTACTTATCATGAGAAACAAGAACCTGGGGTTCAGTTTTTGATTTTGGCCACTTTATCCCCGAGGACCCCACCCTCCGAAGTTAAAAATGCACTTCATATCAACAATAAAAAATCAAGAGGTCAAATTATCATTATTTTGAATTTTCAAAAAATCCAATATGGCCACCAGGAACCAAAAATGGGTACTTTATACACACATGGACCCCTAAATCAACTGGCAACACTTGCAATATGTAATTATGAGTAAGATAAGGTCTAGGATCATAGGGAAAACATGCTGACTCTGATTAGACTGTATTAGAACCCTATTTGGGTCATTATTTTACATATACAGACTGATATACAGGCTCATAAAATAGCGGTAAATAAAGATAAAAGCCTGTTCCAATTGCATATAAGATAACAACTGTTTCTAAAGTCAGTAAGTATAGTATATGCATGTTTTGGTAACTGTTACACATCAAACCAGTGATGAGAAGTAATTACTAAAGTGAATAGGTATTTATTCTTCTAGTGAAGAATTCAAAATGGCTGATGGCACCAAGATTAAATTTGAATTCATTCCATTCTTTTGCTCTACATCAAGCTTCAAATTCTTCTTGTTCTATTGTACCTACTTTGTAATATGTGCCAAGTTGCACATATAAACACTTCCAGGTCTGCATAATGGCTGATTGCACTCCAGCCATTTGTTTTGTATGATGCTGAATGACTGGCTGAGTGTAATGCCAGTGTGACATTTGTGCACAAGTTCAGCACATATATTACAAGAGCAGTAATGGAGGAAAGTAAACTCAAGACCACTGCATTGGTGCATCATGCAGACAATGCATGGTTTACTCTGAGCAATCATGCATTTATTAAAGCTGCTACAAGATCTAAGATATATGGATCTCCCACTTTCTACATGTCTATCATCACAGTACTTGTTACAGTGTTCTGGTAAAATCTCAATCTATTTCATTGGTTCTAACCATGCTAAATTTAAGCATATATCTTTGTGAAAACAAAATTCTTCCGACATTTTATCTAGTCCTGATTGCTCCAGCACAGTGCCTCCAACTGAAGCAAAAAAGCAAAGTTGTATTCCCTACTGGTGGTGACTTTGATTTGGGTGTGTGGCAGGGGGGCAGGCCACTAACCAAGTTGTTTCCCTCCCCACCAAAGGGCCAAACTGATCTCCTGTATTGTGCATATAATGGGCCAGCTAATACCAGAATAATTTGCACCCTTCCTATGTAATAGGGGTATACAATTCTATGAAATACATATCAGATAAGGCTATACCAGATTTTATACCAGCATTAATGATGTTGGTAATTGTATATAGAAATAAGTTATTGTAATGAATTGAATATAGAAATAACTGCTCTGCTAGTAAAGCAGAAGGCAAGAGGGTTTACATCAAGAGGTAGTTTTTGATAATTGCTAGTAGGATTATGCCTCTGCTTGTAGACTTGGTTAAAGTCTGTATGTTTTGGTGCTTCTGGTTAATGGGGCTTGTTAAATCAGTGGTCCTGACATAACAGGTCCTGATATTTCTATATTACAAGTAAGCAAAGTCTATTAATTTGCTGTTCATAGCTTTTATAAATGCTTAATAGGCCATCAGTTGGGGAGCCTTAGCTAACCTTGAGCTGATAGGCATCATTCATGGGTTGGGTGGTTGGAGGAGCAGCTCTGAAGATCACCACTATCTAAAAAATAGAATGCACACTATACACCCTGTATACAAGCCATGGCATATAGACCATTTCATACCATTACCGCAGCCTTTGGGATCATTCTAGCTCTGAGTGCAGCGTATACAAAGAGTTTTGTATACACAGACTATACTAAGCAATGGGAACAATGTCAGGCCCAAGCTGCAACTTAAAGCATTCTCCCAAAGTAAGTGGAGCTTCTACCTGGGTGTGGCCTCTACTTTGGGTTTTACATTAGTTTCTGTCAATGAAATATAAATTTTGAAATTTTGAGTTCATTGGATTCTGAGGGTTTTGAGAGATGAAATATGTCTTTGGGTTGAGCTAAATCTGCTACTCTGGCACTCATGCAAAGTAATTAGATAGAAGGTGCAACGTTATAGTTTAAGCTACTACTAGCAACACCCAAGTTAGTTTGAGGCTGTTCTCTCACATTGCTACTCCCCATTTCCCATTCAGTTCTCAAACTCTACCCTGTAAAACTAGGCATATTGCACAGTACCTAAGTTCTAGTATTTTCCTTTGATTCTTACTCTCTACAATGTAATATGATGTCTTGGCAGCCATATTGGATCTGTCAAACATGTCATACCTCTATATTGAAATCAATGTGCACTTCATGTTACTTATTTGATGAGTAGCAGTTACCAAGGCACCCAATTACTATGACATTAAAACAGTTATTATACGATATGCAATTGGAATAGGCATATCTGTATTTATCACTATTTTACAAGCCTGTATATGTAATATTGTGACCCAAATAGGGGTCCAATACAGTCTAATCTGAAATTACATTGATTAGTATTTTGTAAAGTACCCAAAGATTCTATATCTTACCTGTCCCTCAAAAAACCAATCATTCCAAGGGGCATATAAAAGGTAACTGTTTATGCTATCCCAAGCATGAATAAAGAAATGGGTGCATTAGTTTATTGCATTCCTTTTAGGTATTATCAAACCGATGGGTCTGTAAACAAATAAAGCATCAGTTTCTGAAGTAAGAAAGTTAGTACTCTGGGGAGCTAGCCAACATAAGAACTTGCATTTAGCAGAACCAGCATCAAGCATCCCCAAATAGCCCCTTTGTGCCTCTATCCACCCATCTCAAAGAAGCCATCATCAAGAGGCAGAGGTTGGTTCTAAAGCCAGCAGCAGTAACATGGTCACGTTTAGAAGAACGATAGGGGATGGTATCCAGTGCACTCCTCAATATTTACAGTTTGTGCTCTTCAAATGGATCGCAAGGATTTTTTCCATTGCCAGTATCTGGAGAGTGTGTATATGATGTCACAAAGCAGAATACAATGAAAGCTGTTGTCTGGTAGTGAGATTCCTTTTTTTCACGTTTTTATATACATTACGACAACGGGAATCCTAAGTTCTATCTCCAATGTCTGAGATCTGACTTCTTGACTTTTTTCTCTTATGTTAAGGTCTAGATCTAGTGTGCACCTCTCTAGGTGGGTAAAAAGCTCTATACACAGTAAAGATAATATCATCTTTATAATCATTGTAAATGGCAATGTCCATATTAACTTCTCTTTTTACACTTTTTCTCTATACTAGTTTTGGATCTATCGTGTTTTTTTTCTATATTATGTGAACTCAAATGATTAATACCTAATATCTTAGCTATCTCAGATGCAAAGTCAGTGTTATTTGGAAACAATCAGGATGCATATAAGATTATTTCTGCTTCCTCTAGCTGGACGGGACGAGTGAATGTAAACCAGTAACTCTGTTCCTCTGTCTTTCTCTCTCTGCCTGTCTCTCTTTCTCTCTGCCTGTCTCTCTCTCTCTCTATCTCCCTCTCTCTGACATAAGCTGTGTTTGCAAGAGTGTTCTTTCTGTGTAGGAAGCATATTTAAAAATTGCATTGTCACCCATGGAGTTAGAGCTGCTCTGTCTTTGTACAATTTCCCCTGTGGCAACCTGACATGTCATCTGTTTGGGTAATGGTGTGTCTTGTAACAAGCCGGGATGGTGTGATTGTGTGCGTGGTCAGGTTTTGATGAGACAGCATGCAACCTGGAGGTGCATCCATCATGTCTTGGCTGTCATCTATGTCTCTGTCTCTCTTTTTTCTCTCAATTTCCTGTATTAATATCTGCACAATAATTGATCTCAAAATGAATCAAATGAGCACTGATATCACCATTCACTGCAATGATATCATTTTCACTCTAATAATATTAATCTAAAGGATTCATATTATACTTTATGAAAGAAATAGGACAGGCTGAAGAGATCGATTACATGAGAAAAGGGCAGTTTCCAATTCCACACCCTATATTCATCCCTTTACCCTGGATCTGCTTCCTGAGCATTGGAAAAAAAATATTCACCCTCCTTTGGCTATTCCCATACTCTGGTATTTATATCCCCCATATCAGCTCTCCTTACTAGCGTCTTGCTAGTTTGGTGTATGATACTATACGGCTGTGGGCATGGACGTTCCCTTGGGACCTCAACATATCATGTTTACAGAGACTCACATATATATCCTACCGAGCTGCCCTAGGGCTTTACAGTCTGTATGGGACACACCAGACACTTTTCAGAGTAGTAGTTGCAGATCCTGAAAATTGTGCAGGTTCCTCGTATCAAGTTTTATGTGGCTCCCTAGTGACTTGAATATTGAAGCCAATAAAGCCAGATTTATCTTCTCAAGCTAATCATATTTGCACCTGACTAGAAAAATAGATCAGCTTAAAATTCAGCACTGCAATAATATAGGACCAAGCTCTCAGTCAAGTTATGAGATGAAAAAATATTTCTATTACGTTAGTAGTAAAATATTATATCAAGTTTGTTACCTTTTTGTCTCATTAGTCAGCTCCTGCCTTTAAGGGCCAGCCTGAAACATACAATAATCTGTCCACCATGAGTTACATTATGTGACACCATCCAGAGGGTCATTCAAGAAGTGTATTATGTGATTGTCTAGTGTGTAAAAGGGGTATATAAGTGATAAAGATTGTATACCATCACCTTTAAGAAATATTGAAAACCAATCAGGGTGGCTTCAGACAAGTACAGTTTTGTCCTTAGTGTCAGCGATAAAACTGTGTTCATGCATCATTGCCTCTGGTAATTTGTTTTATGCAGCTGAGTGTCAGTCTTCATTGTAACACAATTATATTTTAGCTTATTGCTGTCCCTCTTCCAGACTAAGTAGGTGCTTAGGCATCAAATGGACCTACGACTGATTAGTCTTATGGTCTGCTTTAACTGTCGGCCATTAAATCAAAGTGTGCTGGAACTGGCAGCATTCTCATGAATGGCTGGAAGGGAGACTGATAGCACATTTTCCTTAAATACAAATGGTCACTCAACTAAAATAAATGGTTTCCATTAGGTCACAGGGCTATTATCCGATTAACAAAGTCAATGATACCCCTATAATGCATCATGTAAACCCTTTGAGAATGACTGATGATTAACAAGGGAAAGGGGCTTCAACTTTTCTTAACATTTTCCATGTGTTTAGGAGGATACTGTGTGACTTACTCTCAGATGACAAGTTAAGGTTAGGATTGTGTTTAGGAGCCAAATCCCGATATCTTTGCAGTGTAGAAAGCACTAGTCCTGGTAGCTGGCCTTCATGGGCAATTGCCTTTGGCAGAATAGGGATCAATCACCCTAGACTAGGTTTTGTGCCTTTATCCACCTACCTCAAAGAAGCGACCATCAAATGACAGGAGTTGGTTCTAAAACCAGCAGGAGGTATGGGGGTCATGTGTAAAAGAACACTAGGGGGATTATCGAGTGCAGTCCTTGACCCTTAGCAATTGCACTGTCTGGAAATGAAGGGCTTTTTCTGGATATTCCCGTGCACATACCTGTCAATATTGCACACCATGATGCATGAATCATGACTTTTGTAAGGAGGCATGTTATCCATGTAAGGAGGCATGTTATCCATGGATAACATGCCTCCTTACATGTCCTTACGTGTCATATGTTACATGTTAAAACCTACAGAATTTTTCATTGCCAGGTTAGGGATCGAAACCTGTAGTCTCAGATCCCAAATCCAACTCCCTATGCGTTGTGCCACAGGGACTGACAAGATATACTTGGTTAGAACCAGGTCTGTATAAGTCATTGATATGGCTGTGTCCCCCCCCCCCCCCACAACTCTCACATGCACAAGGTTAGAATAGAATTATAATTATTGGGCTATCACAGGCGGAGGGGGTTTGAGGTTCTAAAGTTGGGGTTTTGGGTTCTCTAAAGGGAAGCTATTAAACAATCCAACTGGGGTTTCCACCAGTTGTTTTACCTCAATCCAATCTCCACTCGCTGTTTAAACTGTATATTTGGGGAATGTTCTCAAGCTAGTGTCCAGTAGTAGAACCCTGTTTAAATCCCACAGCCCATTTGGAAAGAAAACACAATTGGGTAATTCATCTCCAAGGGTTTTTATTGAATATGTGTATATGCCAATCCAATTAGGTCGAATACAATTCAGACTCCAGCGCTGATTTCACATTTCAGTTTGGTACACATAATCATACACCTTAAACAGGAAGAATTTCAATAATTTAGATCCAATCAATTTTTTTAAAGCCAATGATGCCAATATTCTTAAATCACAAATAATAATGCCACCACATTTCATCAATAACATCATATAACCAATCGCGAGCGTGAGTGATCTCCATCGTCGTTGAATATATTTAAATCCACACAAATATAAAACCTTTACAAATGGTTATCACAATACACAATCACAAACTGCTGGTGTCTTCAAATTCCATTATGGCATCAAATCAATAACTCCATAGTGAGATGTTCAAGTGAGCATTGAGAATATAATAATGGATAGTGAGAGACCAAGTGAAAGCTAATCAAATCTAAGTCCTTCTGATGTGTGGTTCCTCTATGTAATAATCAAATCCTCTAGTGTATGTCTAGGTTTCCAATTGAATGAAGTTAAGACTTCAGAAAGCACTCTAGACAGTGACCAAAGCTCCAGTAAATGCTATTCAGAATTTCAATCGATTCCTACTTGTGGGCTGCAGAATATAAATTTCTTCCCCTCTAATTCCAGGAAGAACTGTGGATCCCTTAAGTTCTGAGCACAATCCGCACCCAGTCTCTTCAGTTCCAGCCTTATATACCCCCAGACTACCGGTGGTTTTGGTCTTTTGCCACCCGACACCTTTTTGACTTTAAGCCTGGTGGTATTCTAACAGATCGTCTATAGAGGACACACCCATCAACTCATAATCTCCACTGATAAGATAAGATATCCACACAAGGTTTTACCATACTTTGGGTCTGTAAGGGCTAATTACTTATTTGTGTTTTAACTTTTGGAATCAGTCCATGCACCTCAAGGCCTAGACCACAAATGAAGACGTCTTTGCCCACTGCATATAATTGTCATTATCATGACTGAAGGTGGCCTCCCCATGATAGTTGGCAGACGAGGCTTCAATGGTTGTAACCTGCTTAAATGAAATGACACAGTGGTTCCATGAATCTTTCTTTAAGATGGTGTAAGACATAACATTGGTGTACTCACTTCACTACTGTTGACAGTGGATATGTCAGGAGTGGGAAGGTGGGAGTCAATGAGTCATGGGCCAGTCAGTGTCAGTATATGCCAATGAGGTTATGTAACCAGTGTCAACCTTATTATGTACTGTCACTTGTCAAAGATTATTCATTAGTGTTACATGACCTCAGCAACATAAGTCTGATTTACTGTACCTATTGGATAGGTCAAAACCATTTTATTATTTTCAGTAATGTTATTCTCAGTATGACATATTAAGCTACATGATATTCAGATGCACAATCAAAATTAAATCGACCTGAAAAGGTTAGATTTTATGTATCAAACCTGAGTTATGTAGCAGTATGCTTAGATGCTTTCACTAAGAACTTATAAACACAATGAAGGCCACCATTGCCACCATATCCTAATCAAAATGACTTATGTTGCTGTGGTAACTGAGGAAGGCTGGGATTATCCTCCTCAAGCTTTTATTGGAGTCCTAGTAGGAATTTTGAATAATTAATCTAGCACCAAGGTGATCAAAAACTCAAGGTCAAGTTACCACTGACTCTAAACTGAAGGAAAGCAGGAGAGTCGCCTAGACTGTTGTTTCAGTTCAGCTTACTGTATCAACAAGTAATCTAGCCTTTATAAGTGTAATCTTAGTTAGCACTGCAGCATCTATGTAAAAAGAATATGTGCATGGATATGGGAGGTTATTTTGGGAAGATCAGACGAGACCAGATCAGATAGTCGGGTCAAAATGAATCTGACCAGTTTGATAGAGTTCTGTAAGAGTGACGCATCTCTTCTGGTATGATCTTGTCGGGTCTGATTGAGTCTACTCAAAAAGGGTTACTGTTACCAGGCCTAAGAACATTTTCTGGGAAAGGTAACCCATCACCACTTTCTCTCACCAGTATGGTGTACCATGCACCATCTAATACTCTTTTGGGCCTTCTCCTGCATGCCCCAAAAAGGGCATCATCAAAAAGGGCAGGAGTAGGTTCTAAAGCCAGGAGGAGTAAGGTGGTGACATTACAAAGGACACTAGTTAGACTACATAGCAGAGTGTTCGATATTCAGATTTGCACTTTTTTTTTTAAATAAAAGGCCTTTTAAATACCAGGTTCCTGCTAGTACAACTCATCTATATTACATCATTTTCTTTCTAGATGTAATTTCATTATTCTCGTAAATTTTATGTTGATTGCACAGGTTGTGCTAGCTGGGATGTAAAGCTTCGTTTATATATAATTATTGTGGTATCTATCCACACGTTGTTAACTACACTGAAAACAAGGAAGATCTGAAACTAGTTAGCGGTGACCACTTTAGGTCCTCAAGCTGACGATACCTAAAACTACAGCTTTAGGTAGTCAAAATGACAACTTTAGATCGTCATCCTGAGTTGTCAATATGACAACTCTGTACTGTCAGTATTGTCATCCTGACAACTCAGTACGTCAGGATGACGAACTATAGTCATCATTTTGACTACCTAAAGTTGTGGCTTTAGGTATCATCAACTTGAGGACCTAAAGTGGTCACCGCTGACTAGTTTCGGATCTTCCATGTTTTCAGTTTAGGAGAACATGACTCCTTTCTCTGACACTTGTTTGGCTGGTTGCTGCAATAAAGATTTGGATAAAGATAAAGGATTAATTGCAGTGAAGACAAACTGTAACCAGGTAACAAGAATAAACCCTATTTCCTGATGAGGTTGTGACTGATCTAACCCAGAACCCATTTAACCAATGGTAAAAGGAAAATATCTATTCACACCAATCTACAAAGTGCATCATAATTGGCTATATGTGAACAGTACTGCCAACTGAACATTTCAGTCTACACTTGAAGAATGAATGATAGACAGTTAGGTCCAGATCTATGAGGAGTACTTGAAGATGTGGGAGGATGAGAAAGTAATTATGGTCACTGGTCAACTGAGATAGGATAATAGATAATGACGTCAGGATATTATAGATAACAATATTAGGATGGGAGAAGTCACATAGGTTTGCAAGTAATGAAGACTATCACCTGGGATGAAGTGACAGAGTAGGTTTACATGAGTCAAACGGAATTATTAAAAACTGGACTTAGTAAATAGTAAGGCTCATTATTACACCACAGTTCTAAATTTATATATCATGTAAAGGAGGATGACATAATTGAAACCGGTACAGACAAGTGGCATTTGATCTTCTTCAGCCAAGTTCATCTTAGAATACACCTTCATGCTTTACCACGGTGTATAATGTACCCATGAATGATGCCCTTTCCCACCTAATTAACATGTACTGTCCATTGTTCTACAGAGAAACCATCCATTCAGTATAGATTGCCAAGTCAGAAAAAATACAAGGTTTCATCAAACTGTTTATGTTATACATTTTTTCCTCTTTAGTTTGGTAAAAAATCAATGAGTGAAAATTTAAATCTCTATAGCAGACTGAAAGCTCACATTCCATCGAATACACAATTACATGCACAGTAAGCAGCATGTCAAGCTGCTCTAATTATCCTTCCCTGAATGGAAGTCATTTTCTTTTATTCAATTCCACCCCCATTCTCGATCCCTTTCTCAATTCTAAGTACAGTGTCTGAGAGCTGTATTTGCAATTTGTGTTTGAAATACATCTAACAGAAGCGTGGGTGTAACTGAGCTATGAGCCCCGTATGGCCACTTAGACAGATCAATGTTTCAGCTCAAGTGGCATCGCATGTTTTGTGCTAAGCTATGTTGCACTGTAAATAAAACTATCACAGACTAACTCTGAATTGAGCAATTATCAAACCACAGAATCTAATTCTTCCATAGTTATGGGTTTTTTACTCCTTTAGGTCTTCTGTCTTGCTTGGAAGTGATACAGTATCTAAACTAGACAAAGACCATTATCAGATGGTTCCTAGATCTCTACTAACTTAAGTATACTTTCTTTGCAGATTATACAGTTTTGATGAGAGGCTTCTGCATGAGTTTTATAGGTACGGGGGATGAAAAAAATAAACTGGCTGCAGATTCCTAAGTGTGCTGGAAAAGTAAAGTGTTATTCAGCCATGATGCATTTAAGTCAGATAATTATTTCTGCTTTTTAATTCTCACTACATTTCTGCAACCCCTGCCTACCTTTGTATACTTATTCTAAATCAGCCACCCTGTGTAAGCCAGCACACCCAAACACAGCTTAAGATTTGAACATTCTCATGAACAGGTAGATTCTTGTGGGGTCACATGTCATGACACATATAGACTTATTGAGTTATTCCTGGGAATGAACTGATTGGATTCTTGGGGCATTCACAAGTCATAACACAAGTAGACATCTCGAGTTATTCCTCCACACTAAACATGTTCTCATGAACAAGTAGATTCCTGTGGGGATCACAAGTCATGACACAAGTTGATATCTAGAGTTAAAAATGAGTTAACTCTCATAGCAATCACAAGTACTGACACAAGTCTAGATCTCAAGTTATTCCGTAGCATTGGACATGTTCTCATCAACCAGCACATTCTTGTGGGGATCACAAGTCATGACACACGTTCATATCTTGAGTTATCCCTGGGAACTAACTGGGTAGATTCTTATGGCATTCACAAGTACTGACACAAGTTTGCATCTCAAGTTATTCCCAGGAATCAGACATGTTCCTTCTGATCAAATCCTGAGAATCAAATGTTCTGATGACATGGTGGATGCTTGTGGAGAAAACATGAGTAAATATCTTAAGTTATTCTTGGGAATTGAAAAAGTGCATTCTCATGTGGATGGCAAGTGATACCATAAGTTTGTATCTCGAGTTATCCCCAGGAAAAGAACTGTCAAGTCATGTGTCTATAACTTGTGTTATTCCCCCCCAAAACAAAAAAAAATGTTTAACTGGGGCAAATCTGGGGTATGTGCCATGACATGAGAAAGACACAAGAGTTTCTTGAGAATTATGAAGATGTTCTTTTCCTGTGGGAATCAGGAGTCAAAATCTCATGAAGTGAACATGTACAATTCTCAGTGGCATCGCAAGTCATGACACGAGAATGTTTCGAGTACGTCTCAGGATTGTGTTTGATAGTTAAGTCACACGATTCTTCCTGTACATGCCCTATTGGCCCCTAGACCCAGTAAAATCTAACACCCAGTAGTTGAATCAGGCCACATTCGGTGGGATGGACCTCCACCTGATGCCTCCTTTGTTAGGTCTAGGCATTCAGTGAAGGATCCAAGTGGTGGGGGAAACAGAGGAAAGAGTGTTGGGTTTCAATATGACATATCAGATATAATTTATTGGAGAAGGAATTGATTTGATTTTGAATGAAGTAGGTGGTACCTTCAAATTTCTAGCATGAAATTTTGCATAGGTAATATTAAAGAAATTTTGCATAGGCAATACTGATGACCTGTTTATTTGATGTTGAAGCGTTTACAAATGTTCTATCGGAAATATATCTCATTTCAGGTTCCTATTCTATATTTTGTAAGAAATCTGTGCTATACAAGCTACTGGGGCCATAGATTCTAATGTTATCAGTCATATGGTTAAAATAATGCCATAGCTTAGGAGCAAGCAGCATACTCTGGTGTTCAGGAGAGTGCTTATGCAGGGTAGTGTTTAGGAGGGTGTTGCTCCTATTGTAAAAAGCACTGTGAGTATGTGCCCTCCTTTCTAAACGAGCCATGCACTGCTTCACCTAAGTACTTGCACTCACCACATTAGTCTCAGAAGTCGCCTGCCACCAGACGTAAGCATGCCTCTGTTACCTGTTGCACTACTCACACTAAGTAGGTACTATACTAACTTACTTGTCCCCACTAGGTTCCTACTCAAAGGCGCCTTTTTTTAGCACAGTACTTGAATGACAACTTGTAAGCAACAAAAGGGACAAGTTATAGCTGCATGAAAAGAAAGGACTGGAAATGAGGGTATTTTTAGCCAGCTCTTCCTTTTTCTATAGGAGCAACACCCTCCTGTAAGTATACACAGACGTATTTCTACCAGGGTAGTAGTTAAGCATCTTTCTGCCATATTATATAGTTGGGGGTTCCCATTGTAAATTCAAGGTGATGGTCCTCTGACTTGGGTTCGGGAAACTAGTTATCATCAAGTGTTTTGTTTAAGGGAGTACCTTGACTGAGAATGGTCTCAATATTGGCAAATTGAGACTGAGATCACTCAAAGATAATACATGGAGTTACCATAGTAAAGGAAATCTGTATTTTCAATCCCATCCCATGTTATTGTCTTTGCTCTTAGCTTTCCATAGTATGACATCACATATCATGTATCTATTTCCCCTCATAATCAATTATAGAAACTGCCTGCAGTCAGGGCTATGGGAACTGAGTGAACCTACATACAAAATCGTTCTTATAAAATATATGGCTATTTGTGCACCTCTAATTTGGTGTTAGTCCCTTTCGGCATAATTTGACCTATCAAATACAGGGTTTGCAGGAACTCCTTTGCTTATATGTGAGCCACAGTGTCACTCCATACATTCCCATTGAGTGATTAGTGGCTGTCTCCAGACAGCCACTTTTAGAGGCTATATAGGGAGTACCAGGCTTATTGAAAGTGGCCAGTGGAACTCCTTTGCTTATATGTGAGCCACAGTGTCACTCCATACATTCCCATTGAGTGATTAGTGGCTGTCTCCAGACAGCCACTTTTAGAGGCTATATAGGGAGTACCAGGTTTATTGAAAGTGGCCAGCAACTCTTTGAGGCCATTAAAACCATGAGTCATAGACTCACTGCAGCATAGGTTTAATGGTTATGCTGCAGTATTTCAAAGAAAAGTGAATAAAAAAACAACAAAAGGAGAGTCAAACGCCCCCATTAGACTTTACTGCACAAAGCATTCCCAGACATCATTCAAATACTAATTCTCCAACAATGTCCAATAAGGGAGCTCATTTGGCCTTTTCGAAATATTGGAAACAAACCAGAGAACCTCTTGACAAGGACAGATCTTGTCGTTAGTGTTGGCAATAAAACTGTGCTTTTATGCACCTGTGTGTCAGCCTCCATTGTTACAGGAATATAATTCCACTTAATTCTGCTTATTTGCCACATGAAATAAGTGCATTGGACCTGGCTGCTCAGTTTCATAATCAGTCTTCACTGTCAAAAGCTCAGAGCATTCTCATGAATAGTCCTACTACTAAAAAAACTGGAGTGTAGACCTCTTTTTTTCAGCAAACACATGTTTCAACATAAAAAAAAACCATTGGATCCCGACTAGACCTAGAAATGATTATTTTAGTCCTTGACCTGTATACTGCAGGGGAGATGACTGTTTACCCTCTTCTACAATGCTGAAAACCTAAAAGATCCGAAACTAGTCAGTGGTGACGACTTAGGTCCTCAGGTTGAGAGTACCTAAAACTACGACTTTAGGTCCTCAGGTTGAGAGTACCTAAAACTATGACTTCAGGTGGTCAAAATGATGACTTTAGGTCATCTGATGACCTCAGTGATCAGTATGACAATACTGACAATACAGAGTCATAATTTTTACCACCTAAAGCTGTAGTTTTGAGTATTGTCAACCTGAGGTTGTCACCACTGACTAGTTTCAGTTCTTTCTAGTTTTCAGTGTTATTGAACACCAAAGCCATGAGTCCCGGCCAGTAATCGTTGAGGGCGTCCGGGATTCGTCGAGAGGAATGTGGCCCGTATTCTAACGATTGCTGACATTCCTGTACTTATTATTATATGGTTGTAGAATAGACAAAACTCGCATTTTATTATGTGTTGAATCAAGAAAGTGCTCCCTATGATCGTGATTTTGTTTTTTATGTTACAAGGTCAAAGAACTAGAAGGGTACATAAGAGACTGCACAGATGAGAGTTTCGTTAGAGATTGAGCCAATCAAACAACGTTACTCATTGGGGACAGACCAGCTTGCAACAGCTTTTGTTGTAGCCTCTAAGTTTTCTTCCTCTTTGATGAGAGTGGCATGTTGATGCCACTCTCCCAGCAGAATCTGTTACTTAACTGACGCTACAATTTACGTACGTAACTACCGCTGCTGGGAGAGTGAAAAGAACGTTCATATTGCTGGGTCCAACCACGAGGTCAGTCCCGCTTCCGGTGAGGCTTCCTGTTTACTTCTATATGTAAGGTCAGAGGGTGAACCTGCGTTTGCTGGTTCCCCCAATTTTCTACCTGTGCATTGGCATCCCAGGTGGACAAAGGAGACTTGGGACAAGAGCTGGTTACTGAGGTAGCCCTCTTTGAACCTAGGCCCTTCACGGGTGGTAAAGGAGAGTTGGGACTAGAGCCTTCACTCCCTCTTACTACTACAATGCCTAGGATTGCCTCTGCTTGGTGACAGTCTCTCACACTCTTCAATCCTTGGTGAAACCGTGGGTCCAACAAGAGAAGGTATAACCGGCCGCGCAAGCGTGCCGGGATGGTCAGCGTCTCAGCACATAAACATGGCGCTCATGCGGAAACAGACATTATCGTCTCACAAATAAAATGCTAAGACATTGACCACCACCCAAGGAATACATGATTGCAGTCACTTTCACTACCTTCCTCTGCATATGTATGATGTCTCTTGTGTCACTGTCATTTTCAAGACCATTTGCAGTGTGAAGTCAGTTGCAAAAGTGGCTTCCATAAAATGTGATAATTAGCTGATTCAAAGTCAACTGAACAAAGAAACCTGGCGATTTAAAATTAATTAAACTAAAGGTCTGGGTGGACTAGAACATTATTCATTCTATTCTTGCTGAGAGACTTGAAGCGACTCATGTTTATATTTTCAAAAGTGCATGTGAAAATGACCTTCCTCTCATAGACAAAGCATTAGAAGATGTCTCCCACCCGCGAACAGGGCGATATCAGGGGATTTGGGATAGTCCTGAGAACGAGCGCCAGGGCGTGGCTGTAATCGGTATTGCCTCCTCTTGCAATACGACGTCAGATATTGGGCGGCAGGGCAATAACAATGTCACCCTTTGTTGTTACGTAATTCTTAGACTTCCGCGTATCACTGTCTCACCATGTAATAATAATGACAGAAATCAGGGTGACAGAATCAGGGTAATCATGACGCTGTGGTACAATTGACCGTGCTCTATTTTCTACTTTAGTATAAATGTAAGCACTTGTATTCTTCAATATTATTATATCGATAATGTTGCTAAACCTAGCATTTTAATCAGTTTACATTATACTACTACTCAGTGCCTCTCATGGATTTGCATTGATTACAAGTGATGGTCTGCACATGTACCAGTACAAACTTTCAATGTCTTCCTGAGTAAGGTCGATGTACATCTGGAAACTTGGAACAAAATAATATTGTATGAATCTACAAGAGGTCCATTGGTATAGAGGCCTCACCTAGATTCATGACTTCCATTTTTACAACCTCTTTTATTGATCACCCCCATCTCAATGTGCAATTCTTCCACCCACTGCCTCTCTCTCTCTTTCTCTCTCCCTTTCTCTCTCTCTCTCTCTCTCTCTCTCTCTCTCTCTCTCTCTCCCTCTCTCTCTCCCTTTCTCCTTGTATGGCCCGCCATGAATATGACCTTAGCTGTCGGCTTGGCGTTAAACAACCATTACTCACTCACTCACTCCTTGTATGGCAATATAGTATTACTTACATAAGATGTTGGCTGTCTGGGTAGTATTTATGGCAAAGACGCAGGCCCAGTATTGGCCCTGTTCCTGGGTGGCTGTAGGTGTGGTGGGCCGAAAGTCAGATTTGCCTCTATATACGTCCAGGTGCCTCTATATAAGTCTAGGTGCATCCATCTGGATGCAGAGTCTTGTACACGGGAGGTTGTATTGTAATGATTATGTCAACTAGACCCCACAGGGTGCAGCCTATATCACCAACAACGTGTGTTATGGAGGCCGATGATATACACACGACCAGGTCATCAGGTTGTGTGTATAAGTACCCACTATACACATGGCCATCTGAGAAATAGGACTATCTTGGTAACAGGACAGAATAGAATTATCTGAGAAACAGGACTACATTTATCTTGGAAACGGGACAGCATCCTATTATACTTAAAGAATATTACTGTAGTCCCATTTCCCAGATGTCTATGTCCTCTGTACCATCCTTATGTCTATGTCCCATGTACAACCCTCATGTCTATATCCTGTGTACCACCCTCATGTCTATGTCCTGTGAACAACACTCTATGTCTATGTCCGAACAACCCCCAATGTTGAAAAAGAAAAATCATTGGTTGTCTAGAATGGTATTCAAACCTGCAGTCTCAGATCCAAAGTCAATTGCCTCATCAATTAGGCCACCAATCCATGTTATGAAAGGCAGTGTATAAAGTCTATAAAGTGTATAAGGTCCCATTTATCAGAGGTCCTGTTTACCAGAGGTCCCGGCTAAATTGTCTCACTTCTCAGATTCCAATTCTAAGATACTGAATTGTCCCATTTCAAACATGTTCCGTTTCCGAGATTTCGTGTGTATATATATTGTTATACACACGACCTCCTCCTACGTATATTGCGGGCATGTTATGAAACATGCATGGACCTAGTAGTTCATCAAATTTGTATCTGTGTGATTTCTCACAGATTCTTTTTCTATGGGTGGTGTTTGTCTCACACTTGCTTGTTTGCTTGAATCCTCCCTGTTTGTATTCAATCGACATTTTACTACTTCACAGCTGGGCCAATTACTCATCAGCTGCCTACCATTATCTTCTGTTAGGCTGAAAGTCTCCTCTAGACTTATTTTGCATCTTACCATCTGCTGCTGCAATTGCTCTTTCAGATTCCTACTAATACTGCTTCAAATAGCTCATCACATGATCCTGCACAGAACATTGATTTTACATGCATTGTCTGTCCTGAATCCGCCTGCCTCTGGGTAAACATCTCCATCCATGCATTACTAGTAAAATCATCCATTTTTACCAGGAAGACATATTGAGCACCCTTTTATATTGTTGAAGTAAACAGAGTCAATTAAAATTGTCAAAGGGAAGAGTGGTATTATCCCTTTCACTAGAAGGACAGGAGAATTCTCAACATACACATTATCTGTGAAGTGCTCTTGAAGGATGTTCAGCTTTCCCATCATGATACTTTAGATATATATGCCCCTTGGGATTTTTTTGTTTTTGCAGGGACTAATAAAATATAAATAAAAGTCTACATTACAGAATCAAAAACAGATCAATATGTTTCTGTTATCCATTAATCCAAACCTTTGTGTATAGGTGGACCAATAGCACCAACAAACCCAATTCAATATGGTCCCACAATTGGAAGACACTTAGAAGGGCCTCACATTGAATTGCTTTACTTCATTATAGGCACTGAGGTGCACTTGAATTGGAGTAAATCACCTTCCACTGGTACTCATCATTATCACCTTCCAGTATCTACTCAAAGTGCTCTATTGTCTCTGTGACATTATGCAACAGGAAAGATCTCTTTTAAATATGTATGAACAATCACACAGACTGATGATCTCATTATAGCTGAATGTGAAAAAGTGAGAAGGTTTTCTTTGGTGACCACCATGCTGCTGGTCCTTTTGTCTCATGTCTGGGACCCTATGGATACCATATATATTTTGATATATGGTACATCAGAATACATCAGAATGCAGAATGCATTCTGATGTATTCTGATGCATTCTAAAGATGCAGACCGTGATATAAATGCAATATGTGATGATTATGAATGCACTCGTTGACTTTAGGGCCAGATAAAAGCAATCGGCTTCGCCTCATGCTTTTATCTAGCCCTATAGTCAACTTTTGCATCCATAATCAACATAATTATATTACATTATCAGTACAAGAAACAGCCTAGTTCTTGTTCTATAACCTCTACTTGACACATCTGATAGTAGAATACATGGGTTTGCTCTCTTTGGAAAGTTGCCACCAAAAAAAACTGTACAAGATATTCATGTTCTATACCAGCCCTTTGCTGACTAATAAATTCAAGTCTACCTCCCAGCACCTTCTTTTCCCTCATAGTAATCTTTTACTTACTCCCCTTTAAACTTGTCTCCAGACTCAATTTAACTCTCTCAAGTCTTGTTTTTCATATCACACACATTATTAATTCCGGTCAATCACAGCAAACCAGAGGGCAATGTGTATAGTTAGGGCACTTGGCTTGCACGAGACTGGCCTTAGTGGCTTGACTTCCCTGGAGAGTTTTCATCTAAAACTAGCACCCAATAATTGAATCTAGCTATCTATGTGGGGCAGAGCTTCCACCTGGTGGGATCAATCACCCAAGAATGATTGGAGTTAAACTGTAAAAGGTAGAGCTTTAGCATCATTTTCAAAGGAATTTCCCTTTAGGGATTAAGGGAAAAAGAAGTCAGTTTATTTCTGTAAATTCAAACTATTGGTAGTACTTATATTGAGCACTTACAGTCCAATCTGCATGATTTTTGTAAAGAAGTTTGTTTAGTACCACTTAGTCGTGGTGTGTTAACATGAATGAATTTCAATTGTTCTTGGTACAACAACTGCACTGGAGTATTGTTCAACATTTACAAGAGTAATGACCTGATGATGCATTGAATATATGCAGCTATTATGGTATTCTTTTGGTTATCTGGATTAGATTAAAAAATAAAGGTGATGTACATTGTGGTAACTATAGGAGTATAAGTACATGTCAACCAACATGCGGGTAATACATAGACAAAGGTTCACAAGTAGTGGATCTGACTGAGGGTTATATCACAAGGCGAAGCCGAGTGAGATAACCCTCAGTCAGACCCACTATGAGTGAACCTTTGTATTTATTTCATATTATCTGACCCAGAAAAGATCAAAACTCATTTAAAATTATATGAAATGACGATTATTTACTTGTTTTAAGGTCGTTTGGAATGCTGTTTCTGGCCGTGAGATACAGGGGTGGGTTATCTCATGGGGGATCTTAGATACAGAGGTTCTATATAAGTCTATGGGACGTCTGTATTCCACTCCTTTCAACATGAAGGTTAAATTAGTGTATGTAGAGCTTTTTCAATGTATCGTTGGATTGTCCTACATTTATAAGGAATCTATTCTTATTTTCTCATGGACACAGGGATGGTAAATCCATCAAGGACGGGAATCAACTAAGGAATACCTCTTTTTGTGTCTGAGGGGTGCACCAGTTTGAAAAACGTTTCTTAGACTTCTTAATCCAATACTGATTGCCCCATAGATAGGCGTGCAGTGAACCCATAGTGAGATGGAACAATAATTAATCTTGTGTTCAATACGTCCATCCATGCATTAGAACACCTTGTATCAGCAGCTCAAATCAAGGATTCGGAATAGACAGGGCAAACCCTACTGACATGACATTTGGGCCTAAACAGACAAAAACAGTTACTACTTCTACTTGCATGTCGGGGAGTTGAGGCAGTTGACAACTTCAATCCCACAACACTGGCCCTAGTACAATAGAATACCTCATCCCCACTGGGCCTTTATTGAGAGGATCTATGGGGGCACTACTAACTGTAATATGTAACTACAGCAGGGAGACAGAAGCAGATGTAAACATTATAATTTGACTTATTACAAAGATGAGCTTACCAATGGCACAGCACTTTATGATCTGCACTTATTTTACAGCTGCAATATGGCCTATGCTGGTAATGGTAAGCTAATTTACGAGATTTTGTGATTGGAATAAAACTATTGTAATGGAGTCGGCTCCGGTGGAGTACGCGGGCGAGTTCGGCGGAGAGGCCGGACGTTAGTTGCAGCGGCCGACGCCGGGTGGCGCCGCGGCTAGCGAGTTAGACCATATTTGGTAGTGTGACGTCACCGGAACATCGGGGGGGTATATAAGGGCGAGCTCAGGAGGAGTCGGGGGTCGGACTGACTAGGGAGAAAGTGGGGAAGACGTACGGTGAGGCAGCAGGAAGCCAGTAGTAGCCGAGACGCCGGGATCCGACTGAGAGTGGGTTCGCCGCCGGAAGTGCTAGAGAGGGTAAGCTGCCGCCGCACGAGCCGTCGTCACACGGGATCGGCGTACCTAAGCCCACAGGGCGGGCCGGGATGTGGCCCATGAATAAAAGTATTGAAGTCGTTAACTCGTAACTCGGTGTTCATCCTTATTTATTACATTGGTGACAGCGGTGGCGCGTATCCGGTGGTTGCTGGTTCGAACCCTGGGGCTGCGCGCTATATTTAAGGATGGCATCGAAACGGACGCCGGGGTCGGCGGGGACCCGGTTGGAGGAGTATTTGGGGGCGGGTAAACGGGGCAGCCTCCTCGATGTATCGGAGGAAGGGGTGGTGATACGCCGCCCGGGGCTGGGCGATAATAAGGGAAGTTCGACCGGAAGCGAAGAGCCGGGGCCTCCGCCGGAAAGGCGGGAGGGGAGTAGGAGTCGGTTTCAGGAGGTCTATGAAGCGTGGAAGAGGGGGCCCACCGATAGCCCAGCTAGACGGACCTGGCGCTCCGGGGAGACGGTCGACCAGGGGGATGGGGCCCCCACCGACAGTGAAGCTGATCGGGTCTTGCCCGGGGTGAGTCGGTCACAGAATGCGGCAGTGGGGGGACAGCTGCTAGCGGCTGTCCCACAGGGACCCTCAGGGAGGCTAGAGGAGGGGTTCGTGCCCCGACGGGTGGAGAAACCGGCGGTGATGCCGGGGAAGTTCGATGGGACTACTAACCTGGACGAGTTTCTGGCGCACTTTGATTTGTGCGTGCGTGCCAACAAGTGGACGGACGAGGAGGCGGGAGTGTTTTTAGGTATTAGCCTCTCGGGGGTTGCTCGTCGCTTGTTGTCATCGGTGAACCCCTCGGAGGGGGGAGGTTACGCTCGGTTACGGGCTGCCCTGGTTAACAGATTTCAGCCCCCCAATCAGGTGGAAAGCTATAAGGCTCTCTGGAGGACACGCTACAGACAGAAGGGCGAGACACTGCATAATCTGGCGGATGACGTTGCACGCCTGACCAGGCTGGCCTATCCGGCGGCCGATGCGGCGACCCAGGATACGATGGCGAAGGATCGGTTCCTGGAGAGTCTTAGGGATCCCCAGTTAAAGGCGTGGATTTTCCAGACTAGGCCGCGGAAGCTGTCGGAGGCACTGGAGACGGCGGTTGAGGGTCAGGCGTTTCTCGACGACAATCAGACAATGGATAGTCGGGTCCGGTCGGTGGAGGATCCTCCGGGGGGGCCTACCGGCGGGCCGGGGTCGGCTATGGAGGAGTGGCTGAAAACCAAGCTGGATGGCTTCATGGCGTCTCTGGAGGCTCGGTTCCAGGAAAACACCACCCGGCCCCGACCCCCGCCACGGCAGAGGGGATGCTTTGAATGCGGGGACGAGGGACATTTTAAGCGCAATTGCCCCCAGTTCAGGGCGAGGGTAGCTAAGGAGAGGGCGGGGGCCGGAGACAACGCCGCGGAGGTGAATCAGGTGTCGGGAAACTGGGGAGGGTCTCTTCTGGTGGCCGAGAAGAGGCCTCTGTAGACAGGCCGAAGGAATGGATCGGGCGCCGGGAGCGCACGGGTAATGGCTTGGAGCTGACAGGCGGGTTGTGGGGTAAGGGTATACAGCTCCTGGTGGACACCGGAGCCACGGTGAATTTGCTGTCGGCCAAGTGGTGGCATGGTGCGGGATCGCCGGGGGAGCTGCAGCCGCATAAGGGGAGATTGACGACGGCGGACGGGACACCTATTGAGGTAGAGGGTAAAGTGACGACGTTGCTGATGGGAGGAGGAGCAGAGCGGCCCGTTAGTTTCCTGGTAGCGGATATTGGGGCGGAGGGTATCCTAGGGGCTGAGTTCGTCCGGCAGGAGAAAGCGGTCGTGGATCTGGCTGGCGAAAGGCTGCTGTGGGCGGACTTTGGCGACACCAGATGTCGGGTCGTTAGTAGCGGTACGGCGGTAGTACCGGGGCGGCGGGAAGTCATAGTGGAAGGAAGGGTCGAGGGGCAGTGGTCCCCCGGTAGGACAGGCCTAGTGGAGGGGCTTGACGGAGTGGAGATGAATCGTGGATTCCGGGTGGGGCGCACTTTGGTGAGCCCCGATGAGTCTACGGTGCCGATACTGATCTTCAACCCCGGACAGGAGCCGGTGACCCTTTACGAGGGGATGGGGTTAGCCACGCTCGATGGGGTGGAGATGCCGTCGACGGTGGACCGCGGGGAGGAGGTGCGGATGATTGCCACGGCCGGGGGACCCCCGGAGGACGGAGACGCCTGGTGCACCGAGTTGTTGGCCGGCTCTCCGATAGGGGAGAAAGGACCGTGGATGGCCATGCTGCGTCGCCGCCGGGCTTCCTTCCAGTTGTCCGCCGGCGAGTTGGGGCACACCACCCTAGTCTCCCACCGGATTGATACCGGGGGGGCGGCGCCGGTCAAGTTGCCACCACGGAGGCTGGCACCTCACCGCCGGGAGATAGTGGACGCTGAGGTGGATGCCATGTTAGCCCAGGGGGTGATAGAAAGGAGCCAGGGGCCGTGGGCCTCCCCCGTGGTGCTGGTACGGAAAAAGGATGGGCGAATGAGGTTCTGTGTAGATTACCGTAGAGTAAATGATTTGACCAGGAAGGATGCATACCCGTTGCCTAGGATGGATGATTCCCTGGATTCCATGGCGGGGGCCAAATGGTTCTCCACTTTGGATCTGGCATCGGGATACTGGCAGGTGGAAATGGACCCTCGGGATAAGGAGAAGACAGCCTTTTCCACACACAGAGGGCTCTACCAGTTTCGGGTGATGCCATTCGGGCTCTGCAATGCGCCCAGCACATTTGAGCGCCTCATGGAAGTGGTTATGGAGGGGATGCAGTGGTCGGAATGTTTGGTATATCTGGACGACATCATTGTGTTCTCGCCTGACCTCACCACTCATCTCCGGCGGTTGGAGGCCGTGTTGGAACGTCTGGAAGGCGCCGGCCTGAAGATCAAGCCCTCCAAGTGTCAGCTGGTCCGTCCCAGCGTATCTTTTTTGGGGCACATAGTGGACGAGCGGGGCGTGAGCACCGACCCGGAGAAAGTGGCGGCGGTCGCCGAGTGGCCGGTTCCCACCTCTATTTCGGAAGTCAGGAGTTTCCTGGGGCTTTGCGGGTATCACCGGGGTTTCGTGGCCGACTTTGCGTCGGTGGCCAAGCCGCTGTCCCTCCTCACCGAGAAGAACAAAACTTTCCGGTGGGATCGGAGTTGCGCGGAGGCTTTCCATACCCTGAAGGCCAGGCTGGTGGCGGCGCCAGTGTTGGCGTACCCATCCGGCGAGGGGCCCCTGGCACTGGACACCGACGCCAGTGATCTAGGCCTAGGAGCGGTGATATCCCAGGAGCAAGGAGGAGTGGAGAGGGTACTGGCCTACGCCAGCCGTACCCTGACTAGGCCGGAGAAGAATTATTGCGTCACTAGGCGGGAGATGCTGGCCGTGGTATTCGGGCTTAAGAAGTTTCGACACTATCTGGTGGGGAGGCACATAAAGATTCGGACCGACCATGCGGCGCTCCGTTGGCTGTTGGGTTTCAAAGAGCCGGAGGGGCAGGTGGCCCGTTGGCTTCAGCTGATAGGAACCTACGACTACCACATTGAGCACCGGCCGGGCCGGCTACACGGCAACGCCGATGGGCTGTCTCGGCGCCCTTGCCGCCAGTGTGGGTGGGGTAGGTCGGAGGAGGCCCAGGGGGAATGTTGTCGAGTAGTAACGAGAGCCCAAGGACCGGTGGAGGATGATACGGAAGGGGGCTGGAGGTGTCAGCAGCTGAAGGATCCTCTCCTCTCGCGGGTGAGTGCCTGGTTGAAGGGGGAGGAAGTCCCCGGAGCAAACGATTTAGCGAAAGAGCCATACGAGGTGAGGGCCTTGGTGGCACAGTTGGGGCGGTTGGAGACGAGGGCCGGCTGCCTGGGACGCATCTGGTGGGAGCCAGGGGGGAGGTCCACCTTCCAAATACTGGTGCCAGCCTCTAGGAGGGAGGAGGCGATGCGAGAGTCCCATGGCGCACCCTTGTCCTGCCATTTCGGGCGAGATAAGTCCATCCGGCGCCTCCAGCAGTCGTACTACTGGCCGGACTACCGCCGAGATATGACGTTATGGTGTGCCACCTGCCCGGACTGCCTCCGCCGGAAGAAGCCCACCCACCCTGCGAAGGCTATGATGAGGCACCAACCGGTGGGAGGTACATTGGAGAGGGTGGCTATGGACCTGCTGGGCCCCCTCCCGAGAACCCCGAGAGACAACAGGCACATTCTAGTGATAATGGACTATTTTACTCGATGGGCGGAGGCCGTGGCTTTGCCGGACCAGGAGGCAGCTACGGTGGCCAGGGGTTTCGTTACCGAATTCGTGTGCCGCCTGGGCCCCCCGGCGGTCATCCACACCGATCAGGGCAGGAATTTTCAATCCGCCCTATTTCGAGAGGTACAGGTCCTGCTGGGGACGGCCCAGACTAGAACATGCCCATACAACCCCAAGTCAGACGGCTTGGTGGAAAGGTTCAATAGGACCTTGGAAGCCATGTTGGCGATGACGGTGGACAGCAACCATAAGGATTGGGACCTGCAGCTCCCCTTTGTGATGGCAGCCTACCGGTCCTCGGTGCAGGCCTCTACCAACCAGACGCCTAATTGTCTGATGTTGGGAAGGGAGACTCAGGCGCCGTTGGCTTTGTTGTACCCGGACCGCGCCCCGGGCCGGCCAGTGGATCCGCAGGACTTTGTGGCCGAGTTGCAGTTCAGGATGGCTCAGGCCCATCAGTATGCACGGGAACGGACTGGGGCGAGCGTACGGCGCCAGGAGCGCTCATACTCCGGCCGAGTGAGGGGGGAGACCTTGGAGGTAGGCGATCAGGTCTATTATTTGGTACCTAAGAGGGAGATTGGGAAGTCGTCTAAGCTCCTGCTCCCATACACCGGACCGTGGACCGTGAGTAGGGCACTGGGGGGGCCGGTATTCGAGATCCGGGACGGCCGGGTAACGAAAGTGGTACATAGGGACCTACTGAAGAAGGTTCCACGCCGGGAACCTGCGCGGGAAGTCGTTCGGGTGCTGCGTTCCGACCCGGACTCACCGGGGACAAGCGGAGATCCGGGTACTTACCGTTTTCCCGCCCTGCGGGGGGTGACGTCACTGATGGCGGAGACAGACGGGGTACGAGCAGGTCGAGGACGGCGGTTGTGGGCCTCGTACATTCCCTGGTTCCTGGAAAGAGAAAAAGGAGAATTAGCAAAGGTTCCGGAAATCAGCAACAGAGGGGGAGGAGTGGAGCCCGGAGGGGAGAAAAACAGACTTACCGTGGTGCCCGGTGTGGGAAGGGGACTGAACAGTAGAGGGGTCGGAAAAGGGCGCGGGGCCCCCGGAGGCGGCTGGAAGGATCGGTGCCAAGTTGGGAAAGGGCACGGTGCCCCCAGAGGCGGACGAGGGGATTGCTGCCAGGTAGGGGGCCGGTACGCCAGGGCCCCTACTTCTGTCCCGGTGGGGTTGGTCGAGCAGAGGTGGGAGCAGAGCGACGAGGAGTGGATTCGTTTCAGGCCGAGGTGCCGGGGTGTGGAGGTGGTACGGTGGATTCCGGTGGAGCAGCCGCCACAGTTGCGAGGGGATTGGTATATGAGACAGGAGGGAGAGAGCCCCCGCACGATGTCTATGAGGGTGAGAGACATAGTGTTAGGAAAGAAGCGGCGCCACGAGGAGGAGGACCGCCGTAGGCACATCTGGGACCGCCGGGAGCCCTATCGGGAGGACGTCTGGCGCCGTGACCTATTTCCGCGGGCGGATGTAGGTCACCGCCCAGAACGAGGCTCGCGTCCATCTTCATTTTCAAACCGGCCAACGGTGCACGATCGGCGGAGCGAGAGTAACACGGACTTTGCGACAGAAATGGGGCCTAAAAAGGGCGAAAAAGGTCGGAGTGGGGTGGCGAGGACCCCCAAGAAGAAGTCGCCAGCTAAGAAGCGGCATACATGCCCGGAACCGGGGTGTATGGTGACAACGGGGCGGCTGGACACTCTGAAGAGGCATCTGAGCCTACACGCCGGGGCAGGACCAGGATGGGACTGCCCGGCGGAGGGCTGCGAGTTGCAGGTGAGGGGGAAGAGGCACAAAGAGCTCTGGAAGCACATGTGCGCCAAACATCCAACGCACCCCTGGAGCATCTATGAGAAGATCCCGGACCCGACGGAGATTCAGTACCGTCGGAAGCTACCAGAGGCCACCCAGTCCGAGGGGGAGGAAGAGGAGGAGGACGATGGCTCCAGGTCCCCCCGCCCGGCGGTGGCGAGTAAGGTGGTGGTGCCGGCCCCGGGGAAATCGGTGGAGGTGGGTCAGCGCAGCAGGGGTGAGAAGAGGGGCCCGTCCACATCGCGGGAAAGCAGCTGGGAGAAGGACTCGGTCTGCGACATCGGGGAGGGCAGTGACGCCGACGACCTCCCTCTGACGGCGAGAGTCGCCGCATCCCCGAAGGGATCGGGCTCCGGAGGGCCTACGGCCGCAGCGCCAAAGAGGCCGAAGAGGGACGAAGCCGCGGGGGTCCCAGCCGCGTCGGTGGGGGGAGGAGGACCGATAGACGAGGCGGTCCTGAGCGAGATGTTGGGGGGCGGGGTGACGGACGTGCTGGAGGTGCCGGCCGAGGCCACAAGCGGGGGGACGGCGGTGTCTGGAGGCACCACGGAGCAGCAGCATCGGGAGTGGTTGGCGGCCATGTACCACCTGCCGGTGGACCACCCGATCCTAGCCATGGTCTCACCTCCCTCCCCGGCGGGGGCTCCGGGCGCGCGGCCCCCCCAGGAGATGACTCCGCCAGGGACCCGGCCACGGCTACAGAGGCGGTTTACCTCGCCGGTACACCGGTCCGATTCCCAGCAGGTCACCCCGCAGCTGGAGACCAGTCCGGTCGGCCCCGCAGGCGAGCTGAACGCGAACCTCATCGGCGGGGAGGACCGCAGGAGGGTGGTCACTGCCGAGGCCCCGGTGCTCCCAACGCCGGAGGAGACGACGCCGGTGGAGCCCACACGCCCGAGGACCCCCAGAGCGAGAGGTGACCTCGCTAAGGAAGTCCAGGCCAAGAGAGAAAGCTACCAGCGGAGGATGGCCGGGGGGGATGACGACGAGGTGGCGACGTCAGCGGTGGAGAAGAGGAAAGCCCGGCCCCTGGTAGCCCTGGAACAGTCCTTCAGGGAGGCAGAGGATGGGCAGGCATCCGCCGGGACAGGGGGCGACCGGTTGGCGGACCAGCAGTCGGCGGGGGAAGTGGCTGGGCCTGAGGCGCCACGGGAGGAGAGAGAGAGACAGAAAATAGACGAGAAACGAGTAGCGGAGGCCGAGAAGAGGAAGAGGGAGGAGGAGAAGAAGGCAGAAGCCGAGAAGAAAAAGAGGGAGGAGGAGACCGAGAAGAAAAAGAGGGAGGAGGAGAGGAGAGCGGCGGAAGAGGAGAAGCGGGCGGCCGAAGCGGATAGGAAAAGGAAGGCGGCGGAAGCCGAGAAGGCAAAGAAGGAACGGAGGAATGCAGAGGAGGAAAGGCGGGTGGCTGAGGCCAGTAGGAGAAAGAGGGAGGAGGAAGAGAAGAGAAAGAGGGAAGCAGAGGAAAGCAAAAGAAGGCAGGAACAAGAGACCAGGAGGGTGGCGGAGGAGAAAGAGGAGAAAAGGAAGAGGGAGGAACAGAAACTGGCAGAGGAGAAGGCGAGTAAGAAGAGGAAAGAGGAGAAAAGGTTAGCAGAAGAGAGAGAGGAGAAGAAACGAAAGGAGGAAAGAGAGGAAAAGAAACGCCGGGAAGAGAAGAGGTTGGAAAGAGAGAAGGAGGAGAGGAAGCGCCGGGAGAAAGACCAGGAAAAAAGGCGGAAGGAGGAGGACGAAGACAGGCGTTGGGCGGAGAGGGAGAGACAGAGAGAGAGGGAGGGGAAAGAATACTGGCCCTCCAGTAGCGATGAGTCCCAGCTCGACGCCGGGTCGCGCCACGCCGGGGTCAGGGGGCCAGCGCCGAGACCACCGGGAGGGCTGGCTGCAGCGGCGGGGGTCTTACCAATGGGCCCGGACATCGGAGGACAGCTCCCTAGGCCATTCCCGGGGTGGGGAGATGGGTTCCCCAGGGGCCCGGTGACCATCCCGTGGTTAGAGGAGGGAGGCACGGCGGCAGAGAGGTGGAGGACGGGAAATAGGCCCAACGAGGAGTGGGGTCCCACTGTGCCGGTTTCAGGGCGCCACCACCGGTGGGAGGACGTGCTCGGGGGAGATCTGGTTCAGGTGAACCAGTTGTACCAGACGGTCTACCGCCGGAGGGTGAGTACCACAAAGAATACGCTTGTAATAGACCAAGAACGGGTAGAGAGGTATAGTGGTCAGCAGATACGACAGCTGTCAGTAGACGAACGGATCAAATGCATGTTGGCAGAGTAGAGCAGGTGGCGGTATCCGAGTAACAGGGAACGTGGGAGACATGAGGGTAGCGGGCTGGAGGAGGGGGTAGCAGTCGGAGAGCGGGGAACGTCGAGAAGGCCTCAGGAGCGGGAGAAGAGGGGAGACAAGGAGGATGGCCTAGGGTCCTAGTCTGACGGTGTATCTTGTGTTGCAGGAGAGCCGGAGCCGGGACGGCCCGCCGGAAGGAACGGTGGGAGGGGAGACGGCCGCCGACGGGCAGGCCATCAGGGGACCCCCAGTGCTGGAGGCGAGCCAGGACGGTCGGCGTTAGGCAACCCCGCTAGTGAGGACGCGGCTACATCCGTCCGCTGCCTACAGATGCCCGCAGTGATCCTGTCCCAGGGTGGCACCTAGAGTGCAGGAAGACCGAGAGTGTATATATGTTGATGATTATATATCGGCTAATAATATCCAAGCGTTAATTGTTATTGTATATCGGTTAATAATATCCAAACGTTAATTGTTATTGAGACATACATGTTCGTGTGATCTGAAGGATTAAGATGGTATATATATATGCTGATAGTATCGAGATGTTAAGTGCTGTGACAACATACCCGTTCGTTAATCCGGTGAGGGCGATGTTGTGGAAACGCCGTCGTAAGAGGAATGCCAGACGCCGGGCGGGACGGCTTAGAAGTTAAGCGTTATGGAGCATACCTGATGTTAATAGAGTCGCGATGTAGATATAGATCTGACGGGCCGGTGAGATATTGTTTGATGTTAATAGAAGTTACGAGGCTGATACGGACCTAACGGAGCATCAGGAGGATATTATTCGGTATTATATAATATGGCTGTTATGACGTTTACTGTAAGAAGTTATCAAGGTCGGCACCCCGGGATACGCCCGTTCCGTATTGATCCACCGGTGGTTGTGATTAAGGTGGGAGGAGTGTAATGGAGTCGGCTCCGGTGGAGTACGCGGGCGAGTTCGGCGGAGAGGCCGGACGTTAGTTGCAGCGGCCGACGCCGGGTGGCGCCGCGGCTAGCGAGTTAGACCATATTTGGTAGTGTGACGTCACCGGAACATCGGGGGGGTATATAAGGGCGAGCTCAGGAGGAGTCGGGGGTCGGACTGACTAGGGAGAAAGTGGGGAAGACGTACGGTGAGGCAGCAGGAAGCCAGTAGTAGCCGAGACGCCGGGATCCGACTGAGAGTGGGTTCGCCGCCGGAAGTGCTAGAGAGGGTAAGCTGCCGCCGCACGAGCCGTCGTCACACGGGATCGGCGTACCTAAGCCCACAGGGCGGGCCGGGATGTGGCCCATGAATAAAAGTATTGAAGTCGTTAACTCGTAACTCGGTGTTCATCCTTATTTATTACACTATCTATATGGAGGATGGAAACTGAAAACTGACATAAAGTGGGTAAAAAAATGGTGATCTTGGCAATGATATTTTCGTTCACATTTGGCTTACTTAAAGAATCAATGTTTTTTTTGCAGCCAAAGATCCGTTTTTGCCAGTCATCATAATCACTTCAGCACCTGTCACAGTCCTCGTTGTTATAGGGGTCTGTCAACCCCACTTTTGACTGCCAGCTGTCAATGTCCTACTCTGGTGTCAAGTTCAGTCAGGAATGGCTGTCCTTCACTGCAGCTAATGGCTATGTTAAAGGGGGGCTGGCATGGAAAATTAACAACATGGGTACCGATTCAAACAGCGATCATAAAATCGCGGGAACCAGCGGAAAAATCGCGATGCCCTGATTGGTCAAGGGGTGATCACGTGATTTTTTAATGCGGGCATGCATTACCATGCCAGGGCCCCTTTAACGTCATAAACTACTTGCAGCACTGTGCGAAGCATTAGTTAAGCAGGTGTGCTGCATCACCATAATTGGTTTCGCTTAACCAAAAGAAAAAGTAATCAGATCATATAGGACCTAGTCAGAAATAAATTGCAAAAAAGGATAATATTATTCATTTTTCTCTGTTAATTGAGATAGCCCAAGGTGGAACTTTTACACAAATGCTCAAATCACATTCATATACAAGTATTATTCCTTCACCAAAATAGGTTACTCTCCAATTGAAATATGGATATAGGAAACACTAGAGTCCTTAGATATTGATGATCAGAAGTATGTCAGATTAAAAAAGACATAAAAAACTTGTATGTAATTGAGATAAAACTGCTTGTGACTTTCACAATTATAAGTGCAGCAAGAAAGATCTAATTAAAACCAGTGTAGCAGAAATATCTTAATCAGGAATATATGGTCATTGCTATGGTATCCAAGGAAAGTTATGATCAACCTCAAAATGTACAGAGGCCGATAGATGCAACATCCAAAGAACGCAAGCCCCTTTATAAATAGTATCCTTTTGGGTGTCTGTAAGCAGATGAAGTATCCGTTTCTAAAATTAGAAAGTTAGTACTCTAGGGATCTAGCCGCCGTAAGCATTTGCCTTTAGCAGAACTTACATCAAGCATCCCCAAATAGCCCTTTTGTGCCTTTATCCTCCTACCTCAAAGAAGTCATCATCAAGAGGCTGGAGTGGGTTCAAAAGCCAGGAGAAGTAACATGGTCACGTTTGAAAGGACACTAGGGGGAGGTGTGCAGTGCTCTCCTCAATATTTACTGTTTGCACTGTCTGGAAATTGAGTACAATGACTTTCAATTGCCAGTATCTAGAGAGTGTGTATCTGATGTCAAAAATCAGAATACAATGAAAGCTGTTGTCTGGTAGTGACATTATCTTTTTCATACCAAAGCTTTTATATGCCTTATGACCAAGGGAATAATAAGTTTTAAGTTCTACCTCCAGTGTTTAAGATCTAACTTTTGGATTTTCTCTTATCTTAAGGTCTAGTCTCCATCTGTCTAGGTAAGTAAAGACCTCTTTAAGTGCTGGTTCCACAGGCATAAATCGGTCGGATTAGCACTAATCCGACCGATTTTTTTCTATACTTTTGATATATTATAAACCGTCGGATTAGAGCTATTCCGACAGATTGTATGGCTGTGGAACCAACGCTTTAAACAGTAAAAATATCATCACTATGAACGGCCCTGTGGAGCAAATGCTAATGTCTATTTCATCTTCTCTGTTAACAAATCTCCCTCTATACTGGGTCGTTTGTGTATATGTATTTGTTGGACTATTGTATGTGAACTCAGATGCATAATACCTAATCAAATACAAAATCAGTGTTACACTGAAAAGATGGATCTCTATGAAGGTGATTAGTACAGATGACTTAAGGTCCTCTTTCCATGTTGATGACCCAAGGTAATCATGTTGATCACCTTGGGTCATCAAGGTGATGACCAAAGGAGACCTTGGGTCATCAATGTGATGACCCAAGGTGATCATGTTGATCACCTTGGGTCATCACTTTCTGCCACCAGAGGGCCCTAGTATACAATAATGGAAAATACAATACCTACTATGTTCAATATATTGATTCTTATCCCTAATCCACTTGATAATGGGTGTTTATAAGGTAGAAGATGTTAAGAATATCACCACACTTGAATATCAGATGATATAAAAAGAAATTTAGGCAACATTATCAAAGGTACAATCATGTTTAAAGATGGACACATTTTTTGTAACTGAAACTATAGTTACAACCATGGGTACAAGATGACATTTGTTATACACATCTAATATGCCTCATTAGGGCATTTATAAGTTAGCAGTAAATGCCCACAATAAATGCTTGGTTGTGGGGAGGAAAGGGGGTAATTATGCAATTGTTGGAAATGATAATCAAAAAGATACTCATTAATGACAAACAATCATTTACATGCACCCCTCTGATCTGTTCAGACAGGTCATCACATATGATCACCCATGGTGATCACATATGATTAGTTCAAAGATCACCGGGTACTCCCCCTCGGGCTCATCAATAAGATGACAAAAGGTCATCACTACAGAGTACCTTTTTAAGCCTTATCTTTTCAGTGTACTTGGAAACAATCAAGATGTGTATATGATTATTTTGGCTTCCTCTAGGTGGACGGGACAAGTGAATGTAAACCAGCCACTCTGCTCCTCCGTCTCTCTCTCTCCCTCTCTCTTCCTCTCTCTCTCTCTCTCTCTCTCTCTCTCTCTCTCTCTCTCTCTCTCTCTCTCTCTCTTCCTGAATCCTGGAGAATAACACTTGCTGTGGCTATATGATTGTTCTTCCTATGTAGGAAGCAGATGAAATATTTGCATTGTCACTAGTGGAGTTAGAGCCACTATGTCTTTGCACAATTTTCCCTTTGGGTACATGGAACTGACACATGATCTGTCTTGGCCCAATGGCGTGTCTTGTGACAAACTGGGGTGGTGTGGTTGTGTGCATGCCCAGATTTTGATAAGGCAGCACGCAGCCTGATGGTGCAAGCAATGGCTGGCACCTCTGTATCTGTCTTTCTTCCTGTCTGTCTGCCTGCCTATGTTCATTTCATTAGCAAGGGATCATACCTGTAGGTGTTTTCAAAACGATTGAACAATTATATAAGCATAAGTATCAAATGTGTTATGCAAACTTAGTTTGACTAACACGTAGCTCTTAGTACATACATTATAGGGGAGGGGCAAGAGTGAATGTCAATAAAACATTATAATTTACTGAGGTAGATATGACAGCATATTATCCTATTTTTTCTGGTTAATGGAATATACTTGCCTCCTCTAAGAACAACTGTTGTCTTGGCCAAGGAGAGGAAATCTATATTTAGATTCAAGGAGCGTAAAGCAATTCACTTAATTTTGTAAGGGCTTATAATTAGCCACTTCTATTATATCAGGTGGCCATTTCTCAACACACTATGAAGGCTCACCTTCAAGTCGTAGTTAACACCCTAAACTAAGTGGCAGCCCAATAGTATTGGTCATGTAGTGTCTGCAGCACTACCACTGCCCTACCAAGCTATATATATAAAAGCCACAAAATAGCTGGTTGTACGCAGAAGCCGTGGGCACTGCTTACAACTATTGACACTAAGTTTATGAGTTTCAAAGCGATGTGGCTGTGTGCAGTCATAATTCCTTAAGAAATGGCATCCTGAGCATGGAACCTGGATGGGTGAAATGGGAGTTTAGTGAAATGAAACTACAAAAGTACTGCAGTAAAATGACCAAATCCGTATTACATCGTTTTGTCAAGACCTGGTCTTGATGGTGTATGTTTGACACTAAGCCTATATCCTACCTGCAAATGGCAATGAACACTAGAAACTTAGGGATGGAGGCTTCCTGCAGAAGGACCCTCATATCTATGGACAGCTTAAGGATGGGTACAATATATAGGGGTACAGGACATAACATAATCTTATTATAGAGGGAAGCAGATCAGGAATAGCTGAAGCTGATGAGTAGACATTGGCCTGTGAGAAAAGCTGAGAAGAGTAAGAGGATCAAAAGGGGTTTCAATCATAATAAATAAGTTGCTCTTTGAAAGGAAGCAGGGCATGAGGGGGACTGGCTCTGTGTAGAACAGAGCAAGTGGAACCTACACAAAATTTTAATACTATAGAGGAGACTACTGTTAATGTCGCTTTTGCTTAAAAGGGTCAATCCTTCTGCCTTGAGCAGTCTTAGATGTGATGTATTGGATAGAGCCTCTATGTCCGCTCTGCCTACTATTCAGGTATATTTAACTCCTCCAAACTATCCTTCCTGCCACTATTGTACAAATCTGCAACATTTGCAATTCCACACCCTATATTCCCTCTACGCTTGGTTTGCTTCCTTGGCCATTGACAAAAAAATTTCCCTCTTCTTTGGCTATTCTCATACTCTGATATTCATATCCCCCATACCAGTCGTCCTTACCAGAACATTCCCAGTTGGGTGTTTAATACTATTGTGCTGTGGGCGTGAACATTCCCTTGGGACCTCAACATATCATGTTTACAGAGACTCACATACATCCTTCCGGGCCCTCTTAGGGCTTTATAGACTGCATGAGACTCAACAGAATCCTTTCAGAGAAGTAGTTGCAAATTATGAGAATATGGTGCTGGTACCTCATATGCCGTGTGATAGACATTCCATACTATCCTGATACTGCCGAGCTTCATGCTCATATAATTATGCCGTGGCTCCCCAGTGACTTTAACATTGACGCCAATAACGTCAGATTGAAAAGTATGCCCTATCTTCTCAGGCTAATCAGAGTTACACCTGGCTGTAGAGGAACGGAGCATATTCGAGGTTTACAATTCAGTGCTGCAACGATATGGGACCATGCTGTGTCAGTCATTTCTTTTACTTTGCTAGTAAAATATTATATCAATTGTGTTACCTGTTTGTCTCATAGGTTAGCTCCTCTCCCAGGCCAACCTGAAAAAAAAAACAAATTGTTCATGATAAGTTACATCATACCATATTATAGAGTAGGTCATTAAACTCTGCAATGTCAAAGTCCTCTATACTCCTGCACTGACATTCTTATAGAATGCACATATTATCAGTAATATTGTCGGTTAAATAAAGGCTAAACGATACTTTCACATCTAAACACTCATTATCTTCTTTGCCTACATAGCCCTAGAGGAAAACCTGCTCCGTCTGTGTCTATAGAGAATACAGCTGACAGAGGTTCTTATGGTGGAGGTTCTCTGAGATTAAGTTAATGCTTCAGAGGTAAAGGTAAGGTAGCACAAGGCAAGACCTACCACCAACTAATACCCTCTCCGTATACCCTCCTACCCTGAGTAAGGTTCCTACTCAACATGGTCCCAGTAGAAATCACTCTAGAGCTCTGTGCAATAATTGATGTTCCCTGCATTATCTGCCCTCCTCATGAACGCGGATCCAAACTCCACTGTCTCCCACCCCCTCGATGCCTTATCAGCTTTATATCGGTTTACCCGCCTGCTCCAATTTTGAGGGAGATAAGCCAACAGTAGTTGTACTATCATCGGTCATGAGTTAGGAGGGAACTAGACATATTTATCAGTATAATCTGAAAAGTCTGTCTGACATAGATTTATGTTACCATAGTATAAGGATCTTTCATTTTGACTTCTACTCTAGTCACTAATTAATGAAGCTAGCAATTGATCCTCTATTGCCTGTGTCTTCCAACAACTATGATATCACCATGCACACCATACAAAAAAGCAAAGTTTAAATAAATCTGTTCTTGCTAGTTTACTTTTCATATTACAGGGCATCCATTTGGTATATAAATGCACAGCATGTACAAGAGTAATCTACCCAAGCTAGTGGAAATAAGAAAGCCTTTGACATATTAGCTGTAAAATCGCATTCCAAGAAATAATAAGATAAAGCCTGACTTTACCACATTGGGAAACGTTGAATTATATCTTCTAAAAATATGCTATTTTCAAAGCTATCAAGAAAAAGATCTAAATATTTATTATTTGATATTATTTTATCCCAATATTGAACACGCACTTTTCAATTTCAGGCTCAAAGTGTCCAACTCAAGCTGTGTGTCCGTCTCAGGGTGAATCTACCCTAATCTGTCTGGGCCAATGGTATGTCTTGTAACAAAAAGAGGTGGGCAGATTATGACAAGATGGCACATTGCCTGAAGATGCATCCAGTGATTGTGTCTTGGCTGCCATCTCTGTCTCTTTAACGATAAACTAATCAATCATAAATGTCTGGTGGGCCCTTCAGTTGTGATTTTGGAACTCACACTCAGCAGTTGCGTTTGTTTGAGATAGACAATGTGTCTAGTGATAATAAGCTTCTCATTAGGGTGGTTGGAAAGAGTCTGGTTGGAATTAAGGAAGAGCCTCAGCAGATTTAATATTCAAATGTTGAAATAGATTGCCTACTCATACCACATTTCTACAAAACAAATCGGATAGAACCTACACTCCAAGAGACCACAGAATTATGAATATTAATTATGGATATTAATCACGGCACTAATAGGTACTAGCTGGCTGCATACCTTGATTACTGTGTAATGGATTACTCATCCCAGAGGGTCTGTATCAGAGATAGCTACTTAGTTGCTGACCTGTCCTTAATGAGACTAATGATGTGTAATTACAGCACAGAGACAGCACCAGATGTGAACCAAAATGATTTAAATTGGACTTGATTACAGACACAAGAATGAAGATGGCCAATATAACCCTCGAGCTAACTATAATGACTGACATTACTTGAGCTACATGATATTCAGATGCACAATCAAAATTAAATAAACCTGAAACTTTAGGACTTTAGGTATCAAACCTGCCAAGAGTTACATAGCAGTATATCCTAATCAAAATGACTTGTGTTGCTATGGTAACTGTAGAAGGCTGGGATTATCCTCCTTAAGCTGTTATTGGAGCTCAAGTAGGGACTTTGAATAATTAATCTAGCACTGAGGACATCAAAAACTCAAAGTCAAGTTAAAACTGACTCTAAACTGAAGGAAAGCATGCAGGAGAGTAGCTAAGAGTGTTGTTCCAGTTCAGTGTAATGTATCAACAGGCCATCCTGCCTTTTTGTGGTCTTGATGCACACTGCAGCATCTATGTGAAAAGAATATAAGCATGAATATGCATACACTAGGTCCTTTGATCATCTTCAGCCAAATACACCTTCAAGCTTAACCATTGTTGTATAATGTACCCATGAATGTCCTTTTCCACTTGGTTAACATATGAGTCAATCCACTAAAAGTGGGCACTTGTCCAAGGTAGAGGGTCAACTCAGAATTAGATCATGAAACCTAATTTTATTCATAGCCCTATATCTTGGCTCTTAGGAAAGGTTCATTCAAGTCACTAACTCCCAAGCGGTCAGGTTTTATTGCAAATATTCAAAATTATGAAAATGTAATGTGTGTGAGCAAAATGAATTCGTCTCTACATCACAGAAATTTTTGTCAGAACTACATGATTTTCAGCTAGGATATTTGACAAAAGGTCCCAAAGACACACTGTGAAGAAAAAAAGGAAAAAAGATGAATATTGACAATACATAAGGAAATAATATGAATGTAATGGGCATGAGCATAATGGGAGTGAGCGAAACAACTTTCCCAGGCTTCAGACAGCCACTCAGCAACATAACCTCACCCAGAATTAATCTAGGCAATAAAAATAATTCAAGAATACTTATAGGATGCATTTGGAATACATCAAGCCTGCCAACATGATTGCAGTGCATCTTACTCATGCCCATTACGCTCATGCCCATTACACTCACGCCAATTACATCTGTCAGTTAACCCCTCTTTTTGGAATAACCAAGGCATGTAGAGACTCCAGTCTTTTTTTAAAATGACTTAACAATAGATATTCAAGTTAGGCTGGTTGAAAGAAAGATAGTATTTGTCCTGGATGCAGAAATCTGAATGCAATGGGTGTGAGCAAAATGGACTTGAAAATACTTGAATATGTACCACATAGTCATGCCTGCAAGTAGACCCTAAGTGTACCAGAAAATCCCCTATGAGGACCCTAATCTTGGTGGGAAATAAGAAGATTGAGGGTAGTGTTTTAGTAGGCCTACCAGTGTACTTTTATTTTGCTCACACCCATTACAGCAACTGTTTTTGGTTATAGAAATGAACAGGAAAAAAAGAATGCCAACCAGGGCACCTCCAAACAACATGCAAATGTTAGATAGGACCCCCTTTAAGGAATAGATAAAATTATGTTGGTCTGTTGCTGTTTTTCTTGATGGTATAGACCTTGGGATGAGTTGGAAATTGACTAAAAAGGCATTTTTTGGCCATTTTTGAACTTTGGGCCACCATATCCCAAAAAATAACAAGCTGACATAAGTAAACTTGCCCTTCTTTTGAGGTCCAAGGTCTTTTCTTTCAAATGATACCAGAAATAAGAAGAATGGTTACTTACTTTTTATTTTACCGCCCCCTGTATCCAAAAAAGACCAAAAAAGACCCAGGTGCCAACTTTCGGTGGATTGACCCACAATACTGTCTATTGTTCTTCATCAAACTGTTTATGTTTTTCCTAATTAGTTTAGTAAAAATTCAATTAGAGGAATTTTAGTGGAATTTTAGTGGAATTTCTGCCTTGGGCCTTTGTTCCTCTGCTGCCATTGTGAAGAAAATACTAAATGTCAGCTGTATTTTGTATCCTTGCAGAACCCTGCAGCAACAAACAATTTTTGATGTTTGATGCATAAATGAGGGTGAATTACTAAATTGACCAAATTACTGCAGAGGCCTCAGGACTAACCCCCTTTTCAATTTGGAGCCCCAAGTGGGAAGCCAATAGCTCTAGCTCTACAGCAGAATGAAAGCTCACATTCCATTGAATTCTCAATTACAGGCACAGTAAGTAGCATGTCAATCTGCTCTTATTATCTTACCCTGAATGGAAGTCGATCCGACCCCCATTCTCACTCCCTCTCTCAATTCTAAGTACAGTGTCTGAGAGTTGTATTTGCAACTCATGTTGGAAATACATCTAACAGCAGCGTGGGTTTAATTGAGCCATGAGCCCCACATGGCCACTTAGACAGATCAATGCTTCAGCTCATGTCTTGTGCAGAGCTATGTTGTGCTGTAAATGAATCTATCACAGAGTACCGTAATCTCCCGCGTATAAGGTGCAGCCTGCATATAAGGCCCACTTAGAGTTTTAGAAAATTCTCAAAAAAATGAAAAATTCATAACTTTGGTTTCTACTGAATGAATTTTCAAAATTCAAAGACCTATGTGTAACTTGGGACCATGGACCCCCCCCCAGGGCCCCCATATACCCTATTATGGCTAAGGGGGCATGCAACATGTTAAAAGAAAGCCCAGCAAATTGTCGTGACTCCTCGTCAACCTGTGTGAAGTGGCTCACACATGTCGCTAGATGGAACACGACGTCGCTATAGCACAAGATCACCAGGAATAGCAATGGTGGTGATCACATGGCCTCACCTCAGATGGCGAGGATGGTGATCACTCAGACTCACCAGGGATGGCGACGTGGGTGATCACTCACCTCGCTAGATGAAACACGCACCTCGTCATAGCACATGTTCACCAGGGATGACGAGGATCGTGATCACTCATCCTCACCAGGGATGGCGACATGAGTGATCACTCACTTCGCTAGATGAGACGCACACCACGTCATAATGCACATTCACCACGGATGGCAAGGATTGTGATCAGTCACCTCGCTAGATAAAACGCGTACCTCGTGAGGATCTTGATCACCCACACTCACCAGGGATGGCGACACGAGTGATCACTCACCTCGCTAGATGAAACGCACACCATGCCATAGCGCATGTTCACCACGGTTGGCGAGGATCGTGATGACGCACACTAACCAGGGATGGCAAGGCGGTTGATCACTCACCTCGCTAGATGAAACGCGCACCACGTCATAGCGCAGGTTCACCATGGATGGCGAGAGTGGTGATCACTCAGACTCACCAGTGATGGCGACGCTGGTGATCACTCACCTTGTTAGATGAAAAGCTCATGATTATCAACATTGGTAATCATGCAACCTCACATCTGCCAGATCAAATTATGTTTTGCCAGAGAAGGTATTGCCTTATGTATCTTCCCTCTAACCACAGACAAGGTGTTCATGTTGATATTTCCCTATGTATTTTTCCTGTAACCAGAGAAAAGGTGTTTATGGATAGTTGCTTTCATTTTAGAGATACTTCTATCTAAATTCAATTGATATTCTCTCTATATAATCTTGTTTGATTCAACTCTAAAGTGTTACATGGAAATCAGTGTGAAACAAAGCACATTTGATACGTATGGGACTTATACTTCAGGCCCACACTTCCTAGATAGGCTACATGTTGAACAGTGGTGCTGTCTCAACAACTTTGGCAATGGTGGTGATAAGTTGCCACTGTGAGTGAGAGTGAGTGACAGATGATGCAATCCTCAGAGAGCATTGACTTGGAGTGACACAAATTCACATATTGAGTGATACCAATGTTGGCAATGGTGGTGATAAGTCGCCATTTTGAGAGAAGATTAACTAGGAGTGATACACACTCACGCAGTGAGTGAGAGCCATGTGGCAATGCAGGTGAAAGGTTGCCATTCTGACTGAGAGTTGACAGGCAGTGGCACATACTCACGTAGTGAGTTAGATCCATGTTGGCGATGGTGGTGATAAGTCACCATGCTTTGTGAGGGATGACAAGGGGTGGCACATACTCACGCAGTGAGTGAGATCATGTTGGCGACTGTTGTGATAAATCGCCATGCCATGTGAGACTGACACACAGTGGCGAAAGATGACGCAGGGAGTTATCACTCAGAAAGGAGTCACCATTGATGACCAATCACGGCGACAGATAACGACAATTTGCTGGGAGGTCTTGGAGTCCCCCTTGTGGATGCAATTAGCACTAAAAAAAACGTATAAGACGGGCCTTATACACGGGAGATTACGGTAACTCTGAATTGAGCAATTATTAAACCACAGATTCTAATTCTTCCATAGTTAAGAGCCATTTACCCCTTTAGGTCCTCTGTCTTGCTTAGAGGTGCTTCAGCATCTAAAATAGACAAAGACCATTATCAGACAGCTCCTAAATCTGTACTAACTTATTTATACTTGCTTGTTTTTTAAAAGCAAACTAGAGATCCCTATTTGTGATGAAAAAGTGAAATGTTATTCAGCCATGCAATTATCATGCAAAACATAATGCATTTAAGTCAGATAACTATTTCTGCTCCTCAATTCTCACTAATTTTCTGCAACCCCTCTCTCTCTCTCTCTCTCTCTCTCTCACTCACTTTTTCTCTTTTTACTCTGCCTACCTTTGTATAATTCATCTATATCAGCCACCCCTGTGTAAACCAGCAGAGTGTGATGCAATATGTAGTTAAGTCATGTGACTCTTCCTGTACAGGCCCTAGTGGCCTCTAGTCCAAGTAAGATCTAAATCTACCACCAGGCCAGTGATTGAATTGGACCACATTTGGTGGGCTTGACCTGCACCTGGTGCCTCCCTTGTTAGGTCTGAAAAGCAGCATTCGTGGAAGGATCCAAGTATGATGGGGGAAACAGGGAAAGAATATTTGGTTTCAATATGACATATCAGATATATTTCATTGAAGTAGGAATTGAATTGATTTCGGAAATTTTACATAGGCAATGCTGATGACTTCTACCTTTGATATTGAAGTGTTTGCAAATGCAAAGTTCAGGTTACTATTCTATATTTTGTAAGAAGGCTGTGATAAACAAGCTTCTGGGGGGAGCAGCCACAGATTCGAATGTTATCATTCATAATAATGGTTGGAATAATGCCATAGTTCCAGAGCAAGCAGTACACTCTAGTGTTCAGAGGAGTGCTAATGTAGGGTAGTGTTCTGTAAGTATACAAACTGATATGTCTACCAGGGTAGTGTAGTTAGGCATTGTTCTGCCATAGTATATAGCTGGGGGTTCCCATTGTCAATTCAAGGGTATGGTCATCTGACTTGGGTTTGGGAAACAACACTGTAAAAACAGTGTTTAGGGATTAAACACTAGTATTTAGGACTTAAACAGTTGGTTAAACACTTTCTTGTTTCCCTCTTCTAAAAGCTTATTTTGGGCCAAATGAGTTTAATTTTAAACGTGTTGAGCCATGAAGTGTTTAACCAAGTGCTTTAATGCTAAACATTTAAACACTTCAGTGTTTAGGTGTTGTCCAACAAATGTTTAAAAGCTAAACATGTGTTTAAATGTTGGTGTTGAGAAAATTTGATGTGTATTGTTAGACACCTTTTTTACAATGTACTTATCATCAAGTACTTTGTTTGGAAGAGTAACAGGCTTTTTGAAGATGGTCAGCAACATTTTTAGGCCAGTTTAAACCAATTATTGATATCACTTTTACTGCATGTTCTTAGAAAGATTTAGCTTTGCCTTACAGACCATAGTCTATGACTCACTGCAGCAGGGGTTTACTGGTTAGGCTTTGGTATTAAAAAAAAGTGAATGCCAAAACAAAGAAGGAGAGTCAAATGTCCCCATCAGACTTTATTGCACAAAGCGTTGCCAGACATCAGTAAAGAACTAATTCACCAACAATAAAATGTCCCATAAGGGAGCCCATTTGTCTTTTAAATATTTGGAAACCAATCAGAGAACCTCTTGACAAGGATAGCTCTTGTCCTTAGTGTCGGCAATTAAAGCGTGTCCATGCATCATGGCCTCTGGGAACTTGATTTTATGCAGCTGTCTGTCAGTTTCCATTGTTACAGTATTATATTTTCACTTATTTCTGCCCCTCTTCCACATGAAATTAGTGCATCAATTGGAGCTGGCTGCTCAGTTTCGTAGTCTGTCTTTATACCATTGGCATTTTAACCAAAACCATGCTCAGATCATGAATAGTGTTACTATTGTACTGAGTGACTGGACCAAAGACTTAACATCAATGCGACACATGTAGTTATGTGGTAAAAAACAACATACTGTTCATCTATGCATTTGAATATGCAGCCCAATTAGTGACTCTGCACTTCTGAACATAGTTATTCTCTCTCTAGAGGATGTGATGCTGTCTGCTGTAAGTATTGCCCTTTTTCTTTAGAAATACATGACTGAACTATATCTATTTTTCTTTAGCTTGATGACTACCTCGAGAAACCCCATTATTTGACCATTTGACCACAATATGCAATATGTGTAATGCTCATAGAGTGGTTGAAAAGATTTTGATGTCAATTAGCCATGAGCCTCAGCAAATTTATTATTCAAATGTAGAAATAGATCGACCCTTCTTTTCACCAAACACATGTTATTTCAACAACAAAAACACAGGTATTAAACTAGACTTAGAGATTTTCTAGTCCTTGGCCTGTATACAGCAGGGGAGGGGATATTTATCCTCTTCTACAATGCAGTCCCTCCCCAATACACACTGCACCCTCCAAAGGTCCTTATTGAACACTAAAGCCAAGACCATATTCCCAAAGGCTCTCCGAAGTACTGTATATGCATACCCAAAGGGGTCATGAAAAGAAAAGCAAGACATGAAAAGTGAAGCACACTCAACATGTTCTTCCTCCTCAGCCCACATATAATTATATGCATCCTTTGGAAAAAGGTAATAGAATAAACCATCAGGGAACAATGAAATGAAGCAACATGACAGAGGAAAGTTGCATGCTGCTGAAGACATTGAGCCATAAAATGAGCAACGGTAGCAGTTTCTATTCAATTGTTACTGACAAGAAACTTCTCATGTCGAAGGGAGTTTTTCAATAGTATATATATACTCTGTGCAATTTGTACTGAAGGGGAGCACTTTGGCTCATCCAAACTTCTGTTTGTAATTACAGCAAACAGGCAGCACCAGCTGTGCACCATTATGGCCTAGATTGGACTTGATTAGAGACACATGAATTAGCACCCAAGGTCTAATTTACAATTAGATATTACTTGAAATGAGACTTTAGATAGTGTTACATGTAGCCAGAATTAATTCTGATGCACTCTGGCTATCCCTAGGTCAAATAATTAAACATTGTCTGGTTTATTTCAGTCCTGTGCATGAGGTATTTAAAAGCATGCAATTCAGATATCAAACCTGCCAAGACGTAGGTTGCACAATGTTGCTATGCTGTCCCTTTCTGATTACTAAACAGATCTATATGGAGGTGATTCTTGTCTATTTTATGTAGATGCCTCCTTTCAATGAGCAATGTTGTGTCTATGTGAACAGAAGCTGTGTGTGGGCATGGGTACAGTAGCTTCTTTTAGACAGCATGCATACACTGCAACCTTCAACACTATGCCCCTTAAGAACCATTCAAAACATTCAAGTGGGACTTTAACGAGGCCCGGGAACCTTTGTAGTGAGTCCTTGCATGCATACCAGTATTTCCTACTATAAAGACACCACCATCTACTGCCCCCTCTGTTCCTTTATCTGCGTGCCTCAAAGAGGATGTCGTCAAAGAGGTAGGAATAGGTTCTAAGGCCAGGAGGAGTTAGTGGGTCGTGTTGCAAAGGACATTAGTTAGACTAGATAGCGAAGTTGGCAATATTCAGATTTGCACTTTTGCAAATAAACAACCTTCTGAATACCACCTTTGTCTGTTCTTTTACTTCTGCTACTATTCAAAAGGTCATTAATTTGGAGACCATGACCCTTTTATTATTCAGCTTGCTGGTGGGTTAACCCTTTAAGGGCAGAGCAAAAATCGTTGCCCTGCCCATGGGGACGGCCTCTGAAAAAAGTATAGTTCCTAGAGGACAGGCCTATTTTCAAGTCCTATACTAATCCTATATAACGGGTGTCGCCTATAGTCGATGCTAGGCCTGCCATGGTGTTGACTATAGTCGATGCTAGCCCTCAATGGGTTTTAACTTAAAGATACGGATGGAGAATCAGTAATAAATAGTGAAAAACAAGACATCTAACAAAAATATAGCAGATTACCTCAGCAGATTCTAATAACAATAAGTCAGAATCCATTGAAATAATGGTAAAATGTACTTATCTCTCCACAGCCATCTGAGAGGTGCAGCACAGTTGACTATATACATGTGTACAATACTGACAACTGACAAATTTATCCAATAGTGATAGACTGGATGATAGGCAGTGAGCACCAGATGAGGGGCCTTTGAAGATGCAGGAAGATGAGAAGGAAATTACGATTACTAGTCAACTGAGATAGGATAGTAGATAATGAAGTCAGGATAGTAGATAACAATGTTAGAATTGGAGATAATGAACATGGGGACCAGGTCACTTGCAGGCGAACCCCATACAGGCGGCTTAAGGAGTGAGGCGAGCTCCTTGAAGTGGCATATATATATATATATATATATATATATATATATATATATATATATATATATATATATATATATTTCTTTCTATAAAACAGGCAGGTCTAGGAAAGAGGTCACATAGGGTAGCAAGTTGTCAAGACTATCACCTCAGATTACAGTTATACAATATAAGAGTTTACTTCTATGAGAACATGGAAGGCAAGACCACCCTAAGGCTCATTTATTCACCATAGCTTTAATCAGTAAAGAGAGAGTGTCGATCCTATTTAAACCATTTCTACTTTCTCTTCTTCTTCCCCTTCCTGTATATCCATTGCTGGTCCTTTTTTCAGTTTGCACTATTTATGTTTATGGAAAGTTGAAAAATGGGTAGTCCCGGTAGATGTCTTATTCTTCACACTGCCAAATACTATCCATCCCATTTTGTCTCTTTCCATCTCTTTTTGGTGTTATGTACCTTTTTCTTTTCCCTCCATAATCATATAACTTTATTCATGCTGCCCTCACTATCTCCCAAGCTTTGGGAAGGCTGCGGTATCCATTCATAACTGGTGAAAAAGGGGTTGGGGGATCTTTTCCCTACTATACCAGCCCTGCCAGTTATATTGTGCCACTAATGTGAGTAGATGAGGCAAAGGGCATAAAGGACAGTGAGCCTCACTAATCCAGCCCAATAAGCAAGCTGTGCTGACTCTGAATAATCAAATATTTTAAGGACAGGTCGCTTATCTTATAAGAATAGCATATGCATATATAGGTTTTGTTATGGTTTAACTAATATGAGTATTGTAGAATGCAGAAGAATGAGCGAAACCCTAAAATGCTGCAGTGCTTATGCTGTATCGGAAATAGATGCCCAAATTCTATTGTCATCAGTGGGGCAAGAACTACTCTATCCCTGTACTACAGTCCCCCAATCAGCATGAACCTGGTATGTGATCTGTCTAGGCCAATGGCGTGTCTTGTAATGAATGCCCAGATTATGACAAGATGACAGTGGCCTGGAAGTGTCCTCCCAGTGTTCCGACAAGAACCTATCACCAGCTCTGGAGGGTGTTGCTCCTATAGTAAAAGGAAGAGCTGGCTAACAATGCCCTTGTTTCCAGTCTTTTCTTTTCATGTAGCTTTAACTTGTCCCTTTTGTTGCTCACAAGTGGTCATTCAAGTACGGTGCTGAAAAAGGGGGATTTGAGTAGGTACCTAGTTGGGAGAATTCAGTCAGTATAATAAACCATAGTGTGTGTGACATGACAAGGTACCTGGTGGTGCAGCTCTCTCTATTTTAAACAAGGCAGGTGACTTTTCAGACTAATGTGGGAAGTGCAAGTACTTAGGTGAAGCAGTGCACGACTTGTTTAGAAAAGAGGGCACATACTCACAGCTCTTTTTACAATAGGAGCAACACCCTCCCGAATGGATGCTTCTCCTTCGTCTGTACAGGGTAATTTTGGTGAAGATTATGTTTCACTGTAATTGTATCACTTTACAATTATAGTTGCCCGCTGCATTTCCACAAAGTTGCATCATGAATAAGATAGTGACAGCGTTGGGTTCATGAAAAGAGGCATATCCTGCAATTAATTGACTGCTAATTGATTACAACCAATTAACAAAAAAAAAATCAATTTTTAAGACATAGAATAACGTATATTCTCCTGTGAATTATGGCAGAGGCACCGCTGTCCATGTTGAGAGGTGAAAACCTGTCCTAATATTGGTACGTTTAATGTCATAATAGCCTTTTCAATGTAACTTTAAAACCAAATATCAAACGGAAATTGAAACTTTTTGACTGACTTCTGCATCAAGATATTGGCAGTTTAATACTAGCCCCCTTTGTCAAGGAATTTTAAGCTTAAGCGGGTGTTACACTGGCGGCAAACGCCGCAAAAGTTGGTGCGGCAAATGCCGCCAGCTGCAAGCGCAGCAGACGCCGTCTGTGTAACATGACGGCCTGGGCGTTTCTGCGGCAAGCCGCAAATATCAGATGCGACCGATTTTTGCGGCAAGTTTTTTGCGGCAAGTTTGCATCAGCCAATCAGGAGACAGAGAAACGTCACATGACACACAATCAATTATGGCGTTGGCAGAAGCAGACGGCTGGTCGTACGAGGAAGAGGCAAACTTGGTCACCATTTGGAAAGACTATAGGGTTCTTTGGGACCCGAAGGAGGACAATTTTAAGCAGCTCATATCTACAAAAAAGGCGATAGGAGAGATAGCGGTTCTCACCAAAAGAGACTGTGAGTGAAACACGTTTTTGTCAGGCAAAGTATGCGGGCAGATCTGGGGGCCAGGGCCGGGCCAGGGCCAGGGGCACATTGTAGACTTGCCATGAAATTTTGGACACTGTTTTACTAAATTACGGCATGTACAACACAACTTTAGCCATATTGTCTTTTGACCACATCCTCTACAGAACATCAAAGTTTCCGACTTTTGAGCAGTGTCAAACATTTGACCATTGGCCGAGTTTGTTAACGTTTTCAGCGGCTGATTCAGTGTCACTTGAATAATTATCAGACCGACTCAAAATTATTGGACACTGTCACCATAGACAGAGAGACCCTGTCCAGGTACCTCCTCACGTCTTATGCCCCAAAGGAGGTCATGATACTATGATTATCTCACCAAGATTTTCGGCCGTGTTTGTCAACGTTTTTTGGCCGAGTTTGTTTATGTTTTCGGCCCAGTTTAACTACTACTCACAGCTGTTTGACAGTGACAGTGAAGTCGCCATAGCCTATGGCATAGGCATAGGCTACTGACAACAGTTTGTCAATGACATTGAATGAGGCCTAAAAAAAAATTGTTGTGTTCAGGTAACATAGCCAAAAAAATTAGGGTAGGTAGGTTGATTTTTTTTTTCACAATGAGATTATGGTAGTACTGTAGAACCTTTTCTTGCGTATAAGGCGGCACCACATTTAACATGCACCCTGAGTTGAAAGCTAGCCATGGGGCAATTTTGGGTCAATTTAGGAGGGGTCATTATTTATCAACAGAGGGGGTGGGTTTTCCCGCGGAAATTTTCTTATACCCCCCCCACCTTCCACAAGTCAAAGTTCCTTGCCTGTCACCAAGGTTAGGGGTCCCGTAAGCTACACATGAGTTTTTGAATTTTGAAAATTGGTCAATTAGAATTAAAGTTACCGTAATCTCCCGTGTATAAGGCGCGTCTTATACGGGGGGTTTTAGTTCTCATTGGATCCACAAGGGGGACACCAAGACCTTTCTTTTGATATGTTACACTCCCATATAAGCTCATCTGGAGGGTCACGGGGGTTCAAACAGCACATAGCTTTTTGAATTTTGAAAATCCATTCATTAGAACAAAAGTTATGAATTTTTTATTTTTTTTGACCATATTCTGAAACTCTGGGTGTGCCTTATACGCGGGATGCGCCTTATACGCGGGAGATTACGGTATGTCATTTTCCAGATGTTTATCTAAGGTTGACAAAAACAAAAAAAAATACATAGGGTCGGGCCAAAAAAAAAGGGTAGGTCGGGATACCTGAACACAACATTTTTTTTTCCTAAGAGTGATGTCGCTATAGGCATCTAGACTAAACTATAGGGATCTATACTAAGCTATTGACAACAGTTGAAAGTCAGAAAGTGACATTGAAATCGCCATTGGCATAGGCATAAACTCTTTGACAGTTTTATTAAACAATGACAGCGAAGTTGCATAGGCACAGGGTAATGAGGCTACCCTAAGTAAGGAAGTGGTCATTATTTATCAACAGGGTGGGTGGGTGTTTCACATGGACCCACAGAAATTTTTTGTGCCCTCCTGAGCCGGAGGCGCGGCAAATTTTTCTTGCCCCTCTTTGATCTAGATCTATAGTAGGACGCGGGCTTTTTTGCTAAAAAGAGGGTAAATTTTTTTAGCTGCCCCCTCAAGAGGGGTCTACATTTTTTTAAGCCCCCACTCGGGAAGGGTCTGAATTTTTTACGCTCCCCCCTCAAACCCACTAGCCCCCCTCCTGCTGATAAATAATGACCACTCCCTAAAAATAAGTCTGTTTCTGGTTGAGAATATGAGGATTTTTAAAGTTAGTTGGTACGTAAATCCTCGCATATAAGACACGGCTTATACACCTAAATTTCACCCTCTGGGTTCAAGGGGGTGATCATTTTTAAACAACAGGGGCTGGTGGGTTTGAGTGGGGGTTAGAATTATTTCGACCCCTTGACCAGGGGGGCTAAACCCACCAGCCCCTGTTGTTAAAAAATGATCACTCCCCTATAGGATGTAGCCCAACTTAGGGTGTGTCCTATATGCGAAGATTTTACACTATAGAACAGTACCAAATTGACAAAAATATGACCCCAGATCCAACTTATATGATTTTGCTTAAGTCAGGGTGTGTCCTATGCGCGAGGATTTACGGTAGGTAGGGTCCCCCTGTGGATTGGGGACCTTCATGTGAGGGCATTGTGGGAGTCCACAAGGAGAAATCTCCTTCCATACTAACAGTGGGCATACCAGATTCGTAATAGGCGATAAACTCGGGGTTTCTTGTGTCTTGGGGTGAACATGTGGGCAGCTGGTGTCTATATGCGCGGGCCTGGACTTACATGTCTCTTGTCATGGGATTCCCCCTCAGTGAACTATGTCTGATTGCTCCTTTTATATGGATGGTGCAAGTTGTAATTGCAGTGTTATTTCAAATGGAAAGATGACTGAACATGAAAATTAAGTTGCAACCATTTTCCTTTCCAGACGACTCTGTAAAAGTGAAATTGAAGAGGTTGCGAGATGCCTGGTTACGAGCACGCAAGAAGCAACCATCCGGCAGTGGGACACAACTGAAAGGGCAGAAAGACCAATGGCTCATTTCTAACTTGGCTTTCCTGGAACCAACTATGGACATCCGACCTTCAACCACAAATATGGTGTGTATATCTGCTGTCTCTTTTCATCATTCTTAGGAAATAAGTGGAACGGCTTAAATTCTAATACATTTGATCTCAACAAAGTTGTGCTGGAATACTAAGTTTAGTTTTCAAAGGTTGATTCTCAGTACAGTAAATTTCTTTGTAAAAAGATCAAGTTTGAAAAGGTTTCATTGAAATCTTATATATCAGAATATAATTTGATTGACCACTAGCGAAAGGCATACTCTAGTCTTTCTGAAAGTCCCCATGTAACAAAAATGTAGTTGGCTCTGTTGTGCTTTCTTTGTGGCTGCTGCGCAGTCTGATCTCAGCCCAATTATGGGACAATGCACAACAGAGTGGCAGGAGTAGACACTTCAACTTTTTTTGCCATGGGTCATCCGGGCCCGCAGCAGGAAACAGTGGACAAATGTTCCTGGTGTTGGTCGGAGGAGTACACTGGGATGAGGTCATCATTTCTTTGGACTGAACTGCACATACATTTGGAATGTAGACACTCATTACTTTAGAGAAAATAATTTCCTTTTTTCTATAAAAATATGTGTATGTAGTGGTTCGATTATATGACTCGAATGGTTCGAAGTGAAAACCAGACAAGGGATCTCGGGTTAGTGCAACTGGCATGTGTTTATTTCGGTGTATGGTTTACATCTACCTCGATATAGGTCACCTAATGAAATGTTAAGCTCGGTAAGAAGTGGTCCGACTCCGTTGACAGGCAGAGCCAGACTAACGCCTTCCCCGGCCCAAGGTAGGAGCTGGGGCGAGGCAAACAGTGCTGCCACCACCCCGCAGCGACCAGGGGTCATAAGGACCTCTAGTGACTACCAGTGATGGGCGCACCGCTCGAAACGCCCTCTCGAGGAAGACGCTCACACTATATCACGATCTACGAGCCCCTACATGTACAATATTGTAGTATATAATATTGGGATATATTGCGGGTACAAAACTAATGATAGTTCATCAATCCACCACCAGGTGGGTGGTTTATAAGGTTCTCCCACTCAAACTCCACCTTATTGTCTCTACCACCACCAGGACTCGCATGTATTTTTTTTCTAAAAGCAAAAAATCTCACCGCCGGATCTGTAATCCAAGTTATTAGCAATAAATGGCCTCATATTGACTAATATATGTTAATTCAGTAAACTACCCTCAGCCACTTCTGTGGGCCACCTGGGCCCATAGGCAGGCAGATTTTGAGAAAACTGTGGGCCCGGACCAAGAATTATGGGCAATTGGCTCCTGGGCCAGCGTCAGTCTCTACCCATTAAGCAGGCCTAAATTTTTTCAGAGATGTTGTGAGATGTGTGAAGATAAGAAAGTGAAGAGGTGGCTGGTATTAAATGAGATTTAATAATACCTTTTTTTCATTACCCAGGCCCCACCTAGGCACAAGGCTGCATCGCGGACCACGGCCCCCACAAGGACGGAGTCCAGCGTAGCTCCAGCAGAGGACAACACAGATGTGCCAAACTCAGAAGATGCTGCAACACCTAGTACTAGTGCAGTGGAGAACAACAACATGCCAACACCACAATTAACTGTAGTTCAGAGGAGGGAGGCCGCAAAAAAGAGAAAAGCTGATGCCACTGAGGTGGCAAATGAGTTAGTACAGGTCCTAAAGGAGAGACACAAAGCGAAAGATGATGTTGACATCTTTTGTATGTCCCTAGCATCTGAGCTTAAAGAGCTACTGCCTGCCCAGAGACCTCATGTACAACATAAGATACGTGAAATAGTGTACAGATGCAGAGCTGAGAACATGGGCCAGTCCTCAAGCATGCCTACGGGTTACTATTAGATTTCATAGACTGTTGTTGATATTTTATGATAAGAAAGGTTTGTGATTCACTTAGGAATATCGACATTGTTCCCTGATAGTCTATACAATCTGTGTTAGACAGTGACTCATAGATTTGACTTGTACACATGCAGTTATGCAGTTCATGTTAGCACTTGAATTCATGAAGCGTTGAAAGTTATTGTTAGTCCTGATGTCTGTTTTGCATGTGACATTTATATTATCACTCTGAAAATTATTCCTAGACTTCCTGTGAAATGAGCATGAGAGAAACTTTCATATCAGAAGACCGGACTTACCAGTGTACATGTATTTCATCTATCAAACTCCAGATACACCTACTACCATGAATTTCCTTGCATAAGCCACCACCTCCTTGTGTGGAGAATTTCGAAAATTTCAAAATGGTGTTACTTTTTTCCTTCTGAATGGATCTTCATTATTCGAAAAAGATGTTATACTTGAAATTCTTTGTAAAATGAATCGCATGCTCATGTAATGTATATGTATAAATTACAAGAATTAGAAGACATTCAGTTCTTAGAAACAAGTGTTCATTGTATAAGTATTTGTTTAGATCAAACATCGACAAATCTTTGTGGACTCTAGTACAATGGCTCCCTCTTATCTGCCCAGAATTACATGCAACCATTTGTAAAAATTCCTGAGTGTGTTCACGCTAGAGGAATTTTACCTCAAATGTACCGTAATCTCCCGCGTATAAGGCACACCCCGCATATAAGGCGCACATAGAGTTTTAGAATATGGTAAAAAAAATAAAAAATTCATAACTTCTCTTCTACTGAATGGATTCTCAAAATTCAAAAAGCTATGTGTTGCTCGGACCCCCAGGTCCCCACTGGACCCCATATGCAGCATATGTGGCCATATAGGAGTGTGACATATCAAAAGAAAGGTCTTGGTGTCCCCCTTGCGGATCCAGGTAGAACTAAAACCCTGCGTATAAGACGCGCCTTATACGCGGGAGATTACGGTATGTGAGTTCAGCACATTTTAACATGTAGAATTACCTGTATTTACACCCAGTGATATTAAAAAAAAACGACTTTATACATGTATATAGATTTTTTTTTTCTTTTGTTATGAAACTCATAACGTTCTAAGCATATGGCCTGGGCAATATCCTATGAGAACATACATTTGTGACACGATCTGCAAAAAGGGCCCTTAGTGAAGGGTGCATTAAGGTCCCTATTCCCAGTACACATCACATTTGTTCTTTGATATTGATAAAATGATCATTGCTTATGACTTATTTATTAAATGTTTGTGTTATAAAAAAAACAAACTGAATTTTTGTCCTCAATATTTATCCACTGCTCAATTGTAGGCACTTTGAAACTTGGTTACAATAAACTTGGATACAACGAATTTTGGTTATGACTAACAAATATGCTTTGCAGAAATCCTTTTCTGTGCATTTCTATGATAAGAAAACTTAGTTGGAATGAAGTCCTGTTAGCCTAAACCTCTTAAGAGCAAAGTAAATTTTGATATCCAACGATTTGAAAAGTAGGTTTCTTCTTCTGCCCCCCCCCCTATGCTGAGTGATGGTGGGGGGGGACAACTAAGTGAAGTGTTATGACGACCCTCTCCATAGCCCTACCCCTCTGAGTTGGTTGGGGGGATCTAAGGGAAGTCCTGTGAGGTGTTGGGACCAAAAAAAAGTTGTTTCCAGTTGTCCGACCGATCCTAATAAAACAGGGCCGACCCTAACTTTTCTTCTTTTTTTTGAATTTTGACAACTTTGACGGATTTTTAGGAATTTTCTTTAATTTCTAGGATTTTTTCCAATCATTTCCTACATCTTCAATATTTCTATGGGCCTCAAGTCCATAGCTTGCGTTGCATATATTTTCTCACACCTCTCATGTCTTTTTCATGCTTCTACCATAACATCGATGAGTTTGGCTTTTCTACCCATTCATTTCTTTACAGAATAAAAAAAAATCCAACCTACCGACCCTCGATGTTTGAGGCATGTAACTGGAAACACACAATTATTTTTTGGGCCTTAGGACTATTTTGTTTGAAGTGAACTACTTTGATTCTCCCCTTCTCATTCAACCTGGATACAACGAATTTTGGTTACAACAAACTTTTTGGCCTGAAATAAGGTGTTTGTTCTAACCAAGTTTCACTGTAGTACCGTAATCTCTTGGGTATAAGGTGCGTGTTACACACAAGGTTTTAGTTCTCCTTGGATCCGCAAGGGGACACCAAGAGATTTCCTTTGATATGTTACACTCCCATATAACCCCATCTGCTGCATATGAAGTGCAGGGTGTTTGCGGGTGCCCAAGCAACACATAGATTTTTCAATTCAATTTATGATGCATCCTGACTTATTTGTTTTTATAAAAGACAAGGAAAAAACGCTTTGTTCTTAATGTTAAATTTCAATCAACTTTTAAATATTTTATTATGTCAAAATATTATCTTCAGCCATGATCATAGGCTGACAAACCCTGAGTAAAGTTACGACTGGGTGGTATCACAATGTCCATGGTCAACAATGAACACTCCATATTACTTAGGTCCCCCTCTGATTCACTATACAGGTTCTACATACAATAGAGTATACTACATGGGGGATGTTACTGTGATATGAGCAGTTGATATAGCTTACGATAAAGCCTTTCTCATAAGCCTATCTGAGGGAAACTTTCTAGCTGAATACGAAAAGGCTTGACATTAAATTATCAGTATATATATATATATATATATATATATATATATATATATATATATATATATATATATATATATATGTATTTACTCACTCAAACTCCAGATAGACCTACTACGTGTATTCTGCTTAGGGAGCATCCATAAATTGACCCCCCCCACCCCCCTTGTTGCTCATGTACGCATTGCCCCCCCCCCTGCCTACATACTGAACTTGCTTGACCCCCCTCCCCATGGCTGGTTAGGGTCAGTTCTGGTAGGGGGGATGTGTATACATGGTGATTTTTGTACACATTTTGAGTGCTAAAGTCCATTCCATGGTCCGAATACATCAGATTTCAAAGGGTATTGTTCATACAGTAGCTCTATGAGTACAATAAGTAGATTATGTTAAGTATGCTTAGTAATCTACATGCTTACTTTGTTAGTCTGAATTATATTATAATTATGAGTATCAAGTCAATACATGTAGTACCTTGACAGTAAGATATTTCTATGCTCAACTGTAGGACCACTATACATTAAACTTATTTAAGTTAGTCACTGGGATGCCACACACTGATCTCCAAAAATTCGGAAATCCTCCTAATTTTCTCAATTTACAATAGGAAACACCCAAATGAATGAAAATCAAAAATTAGGAATTCCTAAAAAGTTAAGAAAAGTGGCATCTCTGAAGTCGCTAGAGATGGCCAGGATTTGCATCACCTGACCTATCTAAGTTTATCTCTATAGAATAATACCGGTATGTTAAGTTATACATGTATCTGAAATCAGCAATTCGATAGAAAGAATTATGTATATATGAATACAGTATTAAAAGTGTGTTGCTTGTCAGATAAAGATAGGTTCTTCAAAAGAGTCACAAAATCACTTGACTCAAGAATAGCCCCAAAATATCGAAAATTCAGCCTCAAAGTACCTGTCTGCATACAGATGTTAAAATGGTCCTGGACCCCCCTCCCCTTGTGCCCATCTGTATGCATTTGGCGTGACCCCCCCCCCCCATCCCCTGTAGTGCATACATAATTTATGGATGGTCACCTAAAAACACGTTTAAACAATGCATTTGCCGGTATATTAAATCATTGACACTCGAGGTAGACCTTCTACATGTATTTTGCATTGATACACCTTTAAACACTGCATTTACTGGTATATTAAATCATTGACACTCCAGGCAGACCTACTACATGTATTTTGCTTTGATACACGTTTAAACACTCCATTTACCGGTATATTAAATCATTGACACTCCAGGCAGACCTACTACATGTATTTTGCTTTGATACACGTTTAAACAGAGCATTTAACGGTATATTAAATCATGGACACTCAAGGTAGACCTTCTACATGTATTTTGCATTGATACACATTTAAACACTGCATTTACCGGTATATTAAATCATTGACACTCCAGGCAGACCTACTACATGTATTTTGCTTTGATACACGTTTAAACACTCCATTTACCGGTATATTAAATCATTGACACTCCAGGCAGACCTACTACATGTATTTTGCTTTGATACACGTTTAAACAATCACACCCCCCTTCAATAAATCCAGGGTAATAAATGATGATCACTCCATAACAAGAACAGTAAAAATATGAATAAATAGCCTGGAAAATTGATCCTAACTTCTCCAAATCTACATAAAGTGTCATTGTATACTGAGTTCTCTATGGTACAGTGTAAACTATGATTCATTTAGCCATTGTAAGTATCTCTCGCCGTCTGTCAGATGTCACAAGTAGAGGTGTGAAATGCTTATACACCGTGTCCTTGATATGCCCAGCAGTTATTACAATCAACCATAAAACGACGACATTATCCTTCTACTACTGCTGTGAACAGACCTTTCTTTGTTCTTTCCTTAAATGTATTATCAGTCATTTCTCTGACTTCATCCGTTAAGGAATTGTAACATCGAGCAGGTATATTGAGGCATGGGTCTTCTGATGTTTGCGCCGCAGCATGACTGATGGCACTGCAGAGTTAGATCATGCCCCACTGCCAGTCAACCGCACCCTCTTGCTCGAAGTAACGAGCGTACTCATTGCGAATACCTCGTGCATCGAGGGTAGATGCATTGGTACCGGGATCGGTATCGAAAGCATGGAAGGGTGAAGTATGCTGGGCAGTGCGCCATGCTCCGTTGACTGGCCTGTGCTCGCTGTCTTCGGTATCAACAAAAGCTGGGGGGCAGTAAACCCAGCCAGCAGTTGTATGATGCCGAAGGAAATTGTGCAGAGCACAGGCTGCCAACACAACCCACTCTGCAGTATCCACGGCCAGGTTGATTGGTGTGTGGAACACCCTGAACCGGGCTGCCAGGATCCCGAAAACATTTTCGACGATCCGACGGGCCCGGCTCAGACGGTAGTTGAATATGGCAACACTGTCCCCCGAGTACCGAGCGGTATATGGTATCATAAGGTTCTTCTTTAGCGGAAAACCATTGTCTCCCACAAAAACATATGGCACTTTCTCTTTACCCGGGCTCAGTGGCTCTGACGGTGGGAGTGGGAACTTGGATTCTGTAACGGCTTGGCCAAAGGCACAGTCTCTGAAGATCTGAAATATCAAGAAAGGACTACATTAACCTGTGATCCAATGAAATAATCAACTAAAGTTCTCGAATTTTATGAAATTATGGCTTTCTAAAAATAAAGGGTCTTTAAAAGGGTGATAAAGAGATTTGTTTGAGACCATTTTGAATGATTTTCTTTTGGCAAAGATATTGATAAAATGGCATAAATATATTGCTATTTCATTTAATGTTTTCTTGTATAAAAACGTTCCCAAGGTGGATTGTTTGCCTAAAAAAGGTGTAAACAATACATGTTTTTTAAAACCCCTCATATAAGCCGCACCCTGAGTTCTTGGCCATACTATAAGCTGCACCATGGCTTGTATGCAGGGTTCTACGTTAATTTGATTACCATAAACCCCAGCTACACATAGCTTTTTTAATTTTGAAAATCCATTACGTAGCACCAAAGTTAAGATTTTTTTACCATTTCCTGAAACTTTAAATGTGTCTTAATTATATACAATGTGCGCATTATAGGCAGGAGATTATGGGAGTGTATTTTCCTTACCCCTGCATCAGATTGTCGACCATTACGCCCCACGTCTATATATCTGAAGCAGTAGTTAGCGTCTACTACAGCCATTAGAATAATGCTGTTGTAATCCTTGTAGTTAAAAAACACAGACCCTGCATGTGGGGGGCACTGGATCCTTACATGTTTCCCATCTATTGCTCCACAGCAGTGTGGGAAGTTCCATCTTTCTTCGAATTGATCTGCTATTTCTCTCCATTCTGCTGTGGTTGTGGGCATCTGGGTAAATAGGCAAGAATTCACATTTGGCTTTCACATATACATATACAGCATGATTGTGCAGAAGATGAAAAATGTGTTTTGAACATTTTTTCTCATTTCTTTTAAAGTTCCTTCGATAAAATAGAAAATATACATGGACAATTACTGTGTTTGGTATCAAATTGCAGGTTAAAGCACGGAGAAAACTTCCCACTTTTTAACATTAAAATAATGTTTTTATTTGGTTCCTAAGTTTGCAAAATGTATTTTTTAACCTTAAAATGAAAAAAGTGTCTTTTTTTTTTACATTTTTTTATAAAACCTTTATTTTAGGTTTAAAAAACGTTTTTTTGACGTAAAAGAAATGTTTCTATTTGATGGAAAATTGGTTGAAAAAGGAAACATTTTTATTTAGTTGAAAAAGACATTTTTTCAATTTAATAAAACGTTCTTTTTTTTTACCATAATAAAAACGTTTTTTATCCAAATCAAATAAAAACGTTTGCAAATGTTGAAAAAAAAATTTGCCAAGTGGGTATGGTCTACAGATTGGAACACATACCGTCATGTACAGTGGCTGCAGGGTTCGGTACAGTGCCTCACATGTCTCTGGCAGACTCACAGATATCGCTGACCTAGAGACTCGGAAAGCAAATGCCAAGCTCCCAGCACTTTCCCCTGTTTTTGCATTAAAGGAGAAACGTATTAAGGTGTGCATATGTAATGCCAAATAAATAATGTTGTAACTATTATTTGAGAGAAAGAAGTTAGCTCCCTCCAATTATAAAGTGTAAATGGTATTGCAGTTAATGTGGCTGGGGGCTATACTGCATGAAGACGTTTATTGGACAGGTTTCTGCACAGGTATAGTGCCCATTTCTATGATAAATTTCAAATTATTCCATATTTTTGTTCTTACCAGTGGCAAGGTAACGCAATGCTATTGCTACTCTGTGTCCCACACTGATGGCTTTTCGCATCTGCGTGTCTTGGCGCTCTAAGGTTGGGGTCAGTAGGTGCACCAGGTAGTTGAAGCTGTCAAAGTCCATGCGCAGGAAATTCTTAAAGGCCTTTGGGTCTTCAGTTCTCAATTCTTCCATTAAGGTTTCGTAGTAGCCTAGTTCAGGGCGCCGCAGGAGCCAGTTTTGGACCCAGACAGTCCGTATGCGCTCACATGGCTGCAAGGCAACCACCACAGCAGCGATCGCCTCCTCCTCGTCACTATCGACATCCATGTCCATGCTGGAAGAATGTTTGTTGCATGTATCTTGCGATTGATAAATAGGGAAACTTTTCTTTGAACCCCATGCCTTTAAACGACATGTTCAGGCTTGTTTGGTGTCATGTTAAAGCTTACAGAGTAATAGACAATAATTATTAATTTGAGTGATGGGCTTTAATATCACCTTTCGATAGTCTTGAAAATTGCATAAACCAATAGGTACCCTGGTATTACATGTGCCTATAAACAGATAACCCTAAAAAAATGATGGCTAGGATCTTTTCCTTTCTTGTGGTTATTACCAAAGTGAGTTTCGATGTGTAACAGTACATTAGCTCTGTTGGGAAACATTACTTTCTTTGTGTCTCATCCAGACTCTCTCCTAGAATACCAATGTAAAATAATTGCATTTTACTGGTATTTGTACATTTTCCTCAAAACCTGCAGTGCATATTTTTTTCTTTTTTTTTTCCATATTTCCTAGTAAAAAATCACTATGATGTGTGTCAAAACCTATCTGCAAACAGTAGGCCCACTTCTCTAACCCCCCCCCCTAAAAAAAAAATAGAATGGGGGGGAGGACTGGGACTAATATCTGAACATATCGAAATTGCATGAAATTATACATGCTACTAGTTTATTATGCACTTAAACTGTCTGATAATAGTTTTTTGGTGTCTTAACAACAGGGGTGGGGGGAGGGGGGGGACAAAAATGTCAGACCTCTCTTAGGGAGTGATCATTTTTTAACAACAGGGGGGGGGGGGGCTGGTGGGTTTGCGCGCGGACGCGTGAAAAAATATTTCGACCCCCCTCTCGAGGGGGTAAAATTTTTTCGACCCCACCCATAAGGGACAAAAACCGCGCGTGAACGTCCCCTTTTAGCCTCTAGTAATGCGCGGGGTTTTCCACTGAAAACAGGTGAAATTATTTTGCCCCCCCCATCAGAGGTATTGAAAAAATCTGATCCCCCCCGGTCAAGGGGTTGAAAAAATTCTGACCCCCCTTCAAACCCACCGGCCCCCCCCCTGTTGTTAAAAAATGATCACTCCCTTAGGGTGAGCAAAAATATTTCGCCCCTTTTGAGCAAAAAAGCCTGCGTGCCACTAAAAAGTAAAAAGGGTGGGCGGAAAAAATTTCAGACCCCTCCAAGGGTAGGACAGAAAAATTTCGGAAAAAATTTCAGACCCTCCGAGGGGGGATGGCAAAATTTTCGCTGCATACATGCAGAATTTCACCAACCCCCAATGTTGTTAAAAAGTGAATACTCCCTTATAATTGGAATTTTTTCTCCTAGATTTCACTGGTGGGTAGTCTGATATCTAAAAATCAAGGATATCTATTTATAAAAGACAAGAGAAACACCTTGTATGCCACCCTCACACCTGGCAGAAAGTGCCTGCTTTTCTCATCCTCCACAGTGGCGTTATCAAGGTGGCTAATAATTTAGTCTTTCATTTCTCTACTCTATGGCCAAGACAATACTCAGTCTAAGGGAGTGGTCTCTAAATGAAATGCCTCTATCCAGTCATGTTTATGGACAAACAGATTCCCAATGCTCTCTAAAAAAGTGTATAGATCTAGCAAGAGTTGGACATGAAATTTGGTAGGTCTTTTCAGAGATTTGACCATTGTCAGTGTAACCCAGTCAACAACAAAAAGCGTTATCTAACGCCAATAAACCGTTTTTAACGTTTAATGATTTTATGTACCCATGATAATGATCTGCGAAAAGGGCCCTTAGTGAAGTTAGGAATAAGGGCCCCTTTCCCAGTACATGTCACATAATAGCTTTTTCAATTTGCACAGTAAAATTAATTTTCAGCTCAATACCATACATATAATAATTCAGTACGATGTCTCGGTTAGAAATCATTTAATTAGAAATCAGCTTCTTAGTTTACTCACTCTCATTGAATCAAATTAGTTTTAGGCGATTTTCTATTCCACATTTGAGGCGGCACAAATCATTAAAATGTTAGAGTTGCTTATGGCATAGGGTGAAAGAAAGGGGCTAAGCCGTGGCTATGTTATCAAAGAAATATTATGATTTATTTTCATATCATAGATAAGGAAGTAAGATTGTCCTCTGAGATACCAGTTGCCTAAATAAAGTGAATTCACTTCAAACAGAATATATAATTGCCGTCATATTCTTTTAAACCAACATAGACTGAGAAGGCAAGCCCACAGATGGGGTTTTATTTATTTACCACAATTGTGAGTCCGTATGGAATAAGTGGCATTTTATCCTGTCCTTCCCCCCATTCTTGCAAGGTAGTCATATACTATTGTCAATGTTAATCTAGATTCAATGTTTCGATCTGACCTATTTCAATGATCTCATTATATGCTCATTTACCCATTTCAAATCAATACCTCTCCAAATACAATCCCTTGTATGCATCTCATTCTTTGTTTCTTTGTTCTGCTACTTTTCATGTCACCCTCTCCTCCATTATTCTCTACTGTCCCCTCCTAGCTGCCTCTCTTAGCGCTCTTCTCTCCATAGCCTGCCCTCCCCTTCCAACATTGTGCCTCTACTGACACAGATGAGATGAAAAGGACAGCATGTCTCACTAATATGGCGGGCTTCCCTAGCCCACTTAAAAGGGTCTATTTCTCCTCTTTCCTATCCCCTCAGATGTGTGTGGTGCACATATGTGCGGGCACTGACACATTCCTCTGTGAAATTGTGTAATGTAGTTCTTGCCATGAATATGACCTTAGCTGTCGAAATGGCGTTAAACATCTATTACTCACTCACTCACTAATATGGCTCACATTGTGTGTTAGATACAATGTAAGGAAGCAGTGCCTTTATCTGAGAAGTTGGCTCATTTTTCTCATGAGCACTATAAAGGTAAGAAGTAGTTCTACAAGGGTGCCTTTTATTGTGTAAGGACATTGTTGTTGTTTTTTTATTTATTAACCACGAAGGGATGCTAGGGTTTGTACAAAGTACATTTTCATGTTTGTTCATTTTTACTTTATGAGAATGGGTTCATATCTATATCTAATACCAATCCGTATGTTCACAATTATGATAACATCCAGACCTCAGATTCTGATGATATCTTGTGTATTCTCTTTTATGAAATGTTTGCATACCTCACACACCTATGAAAGTGTGGCTTTCATTTTACTATTATCATTATCATTTCAAATTTGGATACCTTAGAATTAGGAGCACTACCATATCAAGTTCACAGCTATAATGCATAATAAAGAGTTAAATCCTTGATTGTGACTATTTCCTACACTTAAACATGGGTAGGGAAGGTGGTATTTCATATTTGAGAAACAGTGCTGTATACCATTTACCCATATGGGTAAAATTTCTTCTAGGGGTCTCAACTTTCGGGCCTTATGTCACACTGCTGTGGAAAACCTGTCAGGCCAGATTTGCATAAGCAGACATCCCCAGCGTATAGCAGGTACGTAGATCTAAAAGTGCTTTTTTAGTTAACAGATTTGGACGATTTTTAGTGGGTTTATCTTCAATAGACCATGGAAATGAGGCTTTTCCAAATGTCACACACCCCTTTTTCATCTACAAACTAATGGAATTAAGTGCAGACTGAATTTGAGGGGCCAATATCTGTTTCAGATAATCATTTTTGGTTGCTAAAGAACACAGATAAAAAATATTAGATAATATCTAAGATAAAAAAAAGTATTTTGAGGTTTATTATGCATATTGATGAATTCATGGCAATGTAAGATCTGGCAACATGGCCATAACTTCCTCAACATCGCCTCAATATGCTTGAAAATTGACCAGTATATTGTTTTCTATAACAGTAGAGCCCATACCAAATATTGAATTTCTTTACTCTCTGCATAAAATTTAGTGGCTTAAATGCTGTGGACAATGCACTTGCCAGATCTTACACCTAGAAAGCCTTCAGTTAGTGTCTTGAGAAAAATAATGGTGTAACCTAGGTATTAAATTATATACTTCACCTTATATTTAGGTCATAATTAGTCAGTATGCAAAAAACGATTAATCTAGCTCAGAGTCAGATACTTTAGACAGGGTGAGGGGCAAAAAGGGGTGTTTTACACTATTTGATGTATCTAACTTGCTTGAAATTCAAGACCCCTAAAAAAATGCCCGTGTACATAGTGAAGAAGACTTTCTGACTTTAAGAATAGTGTGATGTATTTGCACATGTGCAAAGGGCAGATAATCTCTTTAGCAGTTCAACACTCCGACATTATCTGAAAGTGATAGCCGTACCCCACTGTCATCAGTGGGAGGAGATAATTCTTTCCTTGTATTACAGTCCCCTGAGGAACATGACCCTAACGTGTGATCTGTCCAGGCCAAGGACATGTCTCATGACAAACAAGAGATGGCATGCCCCCCATGCATGCCCAGAATATGACAGGATGGTAGTGGCCAGGAGGTGTCCTGCATAGGGGATATTCCTCATCCATCTATTAATTTCTACTCTTGGCTTGCGGATCGGTTAAAACAGCTGCCTTTTTTGGGGGGAAGGTTTCAAATTTCCATTTTCTGAAAAAAAAATATTGTCGAAACAACAAAGGATTCCTCATCCCAAAGTTGCCAGAGATCCTCCATTATTTTCACAGAGATGTTATCATTTTCACAGAGATTCTTTGTACCACCACACTGCCATCTGGCACCTCTTATAAAAACTACGCTTGATGTAGTTGCATACCTACGGAGGTTTACTTTTCAGTTTTACAAGGATCCCTTGTAGATTCAACAGTTGTAAGGTGTTGTATGTCCTGGAATTGGTATAGCAGGTCTAGATGGTAGGGATGACTGGTGGTCACATCCACTTTGAGAAGATATACAAGACGGGCCCCCAAGGAGATTTCATCTTTTGTCCATCTCTGTCCCAAAATGTATTCACATCAGAGGCAGTCCATAAAAACCCTGTATACTGTGAGTGAAGACTTATCTGAATCTTAACTAAATAAGATCTAATGAATGTGTCAGGAAGAGGTGTGTGATGAAATTCACCTCTGTATTACTGAGCACATGCTTAGCAAAAGGTCATAAAATACATAAAAATGTAGTTATTGGGAGTGGTCATCTTGCCTTCATTCATAAGATATGTTCAGCTTGAAACACACATCCTCTGAGAAATTACTGAGACCAAGGAAATGAAGTAGCGGGTGAGAAATGGGGCAAGGTGAAGGTCTGTGTTCTGTCAGGGAGTGTGAGAGATGTAATCTTCATTCCATGATGACATGGCCATCATGGAAGAGGACCTCACCAGACTCCCCTGGAGGTCCACTTACCCCATTTCTTCATAGTGATGCAGTGAAAATGAAATGCTTCTTCATAATAAGGTTTATGGAAAATATGGCACTATCCCTTCCAAAGCTTTTGACATTAATACGCTATGGGTCCTGGCAAATTCTATGGTGCATGGCTTCTATAAGATTATTTGAAATTGGGAGTCATTGAGTGATCAAGAAAGAGTTAATGAATTACCATAATAGATCCATCCCTCAAATTATATAGCAGTTGTATGTTCCAGAATTGTATCGAGAGGCAAATTACACCTGGATCACACTGTTCAAATCATATTATAGTAACAGTATAGGTAACCACATAAATCGAATCCACCTAACCACAAAGAACGAGGATATACAAAATTGGAAGAACTGCTAGCTGCAATATTCACTCACCAGCTAAACTATTACATACCACTTCAAGCAGGGATGGAGGACGGGTCTGTCCACTGTCCTGGGCAATTACCGGATCTTTATGAATAATGTCCCTCTGTACACTGCAACCTTAACATTACACTTACACCTTTAGTAATTTGTATCTGCATGCTGCTCTTTACCTCTTCCTATATTTCTCATTCCACTTCGCCATGCATCTCCTTACTTCTGCTTGCCTACTGTGTGTAGTATTGCCCTGGCGCTGTGAGTACTAACAGTCTCAGGAGATTGTGTTTAAGAGTCCTTCTGAGGTGCCTTGGGGCTTCACCATCTGGGACTTACCAGGCTTCAAGGAAGAAATGTAGCGAAGGGAGGCTGAGAACGATGGAGATAGACCTCTACTTGATGCTGATGTTAACATTCCAAATGTTTACATTAACTTAACTCTTTAAAGTCAGTATGGCACCTGATCCCATTTGCCATTATGGTCCACTGGTAAAGTATAAAGACCATATCTAAAAATTCATCATGCAGCCCCTAGAGCATAGATACAGCCCTTGTCAGATACTGAGAGACTCTGTGTAATGCATTTCTGAATCTGAACAGGTGGAAATACATAAATAGATTTCCATATGGCATGGCTTATCTGTACTCCACTAATTACATCAATGTCAGCATTGCTGTTTATCTATTTGAAATTATAGGAAACATTCCTCATTGTCGTCTAATTTCTGATTCTCTACTCTGATAATGCATTGCAACAAAGTCCTACAAAACACTGGTCTTAGTAATAGTATTGCTTTCAACTAAAGCCAACAGCATGCAGAGCACACATAGCAAAGCACTGTCTTTCTTTTCTTTTGAATGTGCACAGTAAGCATATGCTAACAGTTCTTACTTACAACAATCATATTCAACCATTATCAAAAGTCTGACAGTCATCCTAAAAGTCACCTTAGTCTTTCCATATAAGGCATTCAGAATTCTGAGCTAATAATTTTACTAAGATTACAAAGAGCACTATTATGGAATCACTAATGAGACTTACATAGGTTTAGCGATGAAGAAAAAAGGCTTGCCGCACAGCAAGTACCCATCCAAATCTACCACAAATTAATAACTTCTCCCCACCCAATGTGTAATCCATCCTTTATCTGTTTTTCCCCTGAGGTTCCTACCCAAAATAAGCCCCACCAGGAACCATTCTCTCTGTATCATTAATCATATTTCCTGCATCATCCTCCCCTGTCTGGATAGTGGATGCAATTTCCGCTGTCTCCCACCCCCTGGGCACCTTATCAGCCTCACATCTAATTCTTTCCCCTTGCTCTAATAATGATAGAAGATAGATAGGAACACAGTGGCTGTGTAGGGCATGCGCATGTAGTTGAGCAAGTGCAGTGAAAGGAGACCAGACCTGACTATGTAGGAAATGAAAGTTGTTAGCTTACAGCTTACAACTAATCAATTGGGGGGATTTCTTTTGCCTTTTTTAACAGTCTTCTATATTTGTTCTTTATAATTTACTCTTTTTCCCCCTTAGTCCTTTAGCCGCCTCTAAACAGCAACATACAGCACCTAGACTTACCCAGCTGTGTTATTTCCTCTAGCTATGGTATCATTAAGGTTCCGATAGAAGTAATTGAGGGGGGGGGGAATAATCTGCAGGAGTATCCATCTGGAAGGGCTTTATGCAGTGTAAGTGAGGTTGTACATGTAAAATGTAAAACAGACCCCACAGGGTGTAACATAATGGGTAACACACAGGTATCATTGTACCTCAGGGATTAATTCATCATTGTCTGTATATATACACTGTGTACTTGTCCTCTATCAGGACCCCTTCCCATTTCCCACTTTCTTTCTTTGCTTTTCTTCAGGAAATGCAATTGCAGGGCATCATTGCACAGTATTTATATGAAGTTGATTCCTTTTTACCACATAAGCAATATGTTACATATTAGTGTAAATAGCATGAAAATGGTGCTGGATGTATGGTTTGCGAAAATGAAGTATTTATCCGTCCTGTCTACTATAGTCACTAGGCCAATATCTAGTGCTATATTTTGTAACTGCTAAAATATTGCAGCAACGAATCAATTTTGTCCATTTACAAATGAGAGCAAATTACACCATTCAGCCAATTACACCAGATGCCTCAGGACCAAAGACCTTGTCAATACGGAGACCCATGTGGAAAGCGAATAGCTCTATGGTGAAACAAAAGCTTACCTCCAAAAGAATACTGAATAGCCGAGGACCTAAGTAGCAAACCAAGCTGCTCTAATTGTCTTCAAATTGATGGAAGTCCTTTTCTCAATTTCATGTTTTAACCATGTTTTCTCCCTCTCTCTGTCTCTCGCCCTCTCTCTCTGTCTCTCTGTCTCTCCCTCTCTCTCTTTTCTCTCTCTCTCTATCACTCTCTCCTTCCCTCTCTCTCTCAACTGTCAACTGTCAACTGCTACATAAGCTGCCTAGATTCAAGAGGTAATGAGATAAAAGGGACTGTAGACTTACATCCTTCTTGGGGGGACAAAAAGTAAAGCAAGTGACAGTTTCTAGTTCATTTGTAAATTAGGTGCATGACATTTATGCTAATAGCACATTTTATAATAGCCGTAAATACGGGAATTCCAATGGGTAAAGTGATAGTTCTTAATGAGAAAAAAATAAACCAACACTGGAGTTGCCTCACAATCTGTCTCGCACCCCTTTGCCTATGCCTTTTAACATTAATCTGATATCATCATACAATGTGGAATATTGATTTCCCTAATAAGGCAGCATTGTCAAATCACATAAATTCCACGTTTTTGTTGAAAATCATCAGAGATTTATGTTCTCTCTGACCCAGGAAAAACAGAAGATAATGGGTGTGTAGTGGGGGGTTCCCATCTTATAAAAAGTACTTTAACATGTGAAACATTGCCAGAAGTCCATTAGGAACTAACTCCCCAACTACATCCCATAATGCAGCCAAATCATCCTTTAGAATTATTGTGAACCAATAACAGTGCCTCCTGACGAGGACAGGTTTTGTGCTTAGTGTCAGCAATAGAACTGTGTCCATGATCAAAGGCCTCTAGTAACATGCTTTTATGCAGCTGTGTGTCAGTCTTCATTGTCAAAAAAATTACTTATTTCTGCCCTTTTCCACATGAAGTAGGTGCTAAGGCATAAATAGGACCTAGAACTGGTCACTTGTATTGTCTGTCCTTACTGTCGGCCATTAAGGCAAAAGTGTGCATTGGGAATTTTCATGAATAGTTTGACTCCACAGTGGCTTGAAGGTAGACCGATAGCAGGGCATGCATGCCTCTTTAGGCATGCATGTTAACAACCAAAGAACTTTGAAAGTATAAAATTATGGATCAACAATGAAAAGAGGACCTCTGTGAGGGGCCTTATGGAGGTCCCCTTTCCCTAGAGAAGCAGTACCCTGAAATTTGCTCATTTCACAGAGATTAGCCAATTGCTGTGGAGATTTGCAAATAACAAAAAATCAACCTAAAGGTTAGCCAGAAATTTGGTGTTATCTTTCAGAACTGAGGGCACATTGGTCAAAATGCAGCATTGTTGATCCATAATTTTATACTTTCAAAGGTTCTACATGATGCAATCGTTATTGAGGCACCATTGATCCCCCCCAACCTCCCTAGCAGATGGTACTTTGAAGTAGGCACAGACATGAAGGGTGATCCAGCATTTCATCCTTAATGAGATAATGGTTCTGTGGCCAAAGGAAAACGGTTTTGGTTTGTTGACTATTGGTATTGGTTGTTAACATGCATGCCTAAAGAGGCATGCATGCCCTGCTATCGGTCTACCTTCAAGCCACTGTGGAGTCAAGCTATTCATGGAAATTCCCAAAGCACATGAGGTGATATCTCCATAAACCCATGGAGCCCCATATATACTTTCCCCAAAGTCAGCCAAAATGAAAATATATGCCTCTATTTAATCATGTTTATGGACTTCCAGATTCCCATGGCACCCTCAAAAGTGTAATTATATACTTCTCATATGTTTTCCTGGAATTATGTCAACTTACATTTATTTTTTTCACCCATCATGGACTTTTATGTGACACTGTTGAGACCAGAAATTGAGTGGTAACCTCTGCACATGTTACTGGGAACCTCTGCACATGTTACTGGGTTTTGGTATCTGTGTAGCAGCACTTACAAATGAAATTGTATCATACTGTAATGATTTTTCCTAAGAGAACTGTCAGCTAGAGAAGGAGATACATACTTATATCAGACAGCTGTTTGCCTGGAGGCACTTCCATTATCATCCAGGGTGGGCTCCTAGACACTCCTAAAGCACATAATGACAACAGATGTGCTGACGATGCAAGAAGATAACTGATCATACGGTTCACAGTAAAAGGCAGCATTGGAAGGTTTTAATTGGTCCTGGGTTAATTATACCCCTTTAATTACTCAATCAATATACCCTAAAAGGTACTCGCTGCATTATCCCTGTACCTCAGATACAGAAAGACACTATGTTCAGAAGGATTTTTTGTACCCATCTTTGCAGGGATGCACATGATACTATTCTAGACTATTCAACATAAAACCTTTGATAAATTGACTATAGACACCTGAATATTTTGTTATTCAAAGAAAAGTATTAATGAGTTGCATTTAACATTTTCTAATCTGCAGCCTTTTGAATTTTTAGTCTCTATTTTCAAAATGGCGTTTATTGCGTTTTTAAATCAAACTCTTCAAGTACACATTCTCTTAAACTCTCTATTGCTTTGATTTCATAGATGTCATAGTCTCTAACAAGGTAAATGTAAATTGTCAAACAAAATAATACACATACCAGTACCTTTCTATCAGGATTATTTTGCCCTATTATATGGTTGTATCGTCTCTGACACCAAAAAAGGTAAGCTGTTGTATGTCCTGGAATTGATATAGCAGGTCTAGTAGATATAGTAACAGTTGGACATGAAATTTTATAGGTCTTTTCAGAGCTTCAGCCATTGTCAGTATAAGGGACAGAGTAAACCTTACTGGATTTGGGGCTTGGGAGTTAATGAAACAATTCACCAAGCTATTGATAGATATTCTCATTATCCTCATCCTGATATCAATTAGATGCGCAATTTGATGCAAATTATTCCTATGTATACAATCCTGTAATGTATTATTTCCTGGAATTATGTCAACTTACATATAATTTTAATAAGTTTTGAGACATAGGGCCTAAGTAAAGTCCCTATCTGCTAAACGGTCCCTATATAAAAAAATCATTTGCTACATAGGGCCTATGCAAGGTCCCTAAGTCACAAACAAATTTGAAATGGCCCCTAAGTCAAAAAATATTACAGACCAACTGTCTAGGCCCAAAAGAAACTTTATGTGTTTCCAGTAACATGACTTAAAGACCTGGAGCCAGTAGGTCGGGTTTTTTTCCCTTCTAATTTTGTTTTGAGTTTGTAAAGAAATGTATGGGCATATCTATCTGATTCTTTCAGATAGTCCAAATCATTTTGCAGGAACATGGAAAAAGGTATGCCTGGTGAAGCTATTAATTGGACACCAAAATATGAAAATTAAAGAATTAATAAAAAATACGAGAAAAAAAATCTAAAAATTCTTTAAATTTCTCAAATAAATCAAAGTGTAGGGTCGGCCCTGTTTTGCTAGGGTCGATCGGGTGACTGGAAACAAACCTTTTCTTTATTTGGCCTTATATCAGAATACAACCAGCGTCAGACTTAGTATGGCAAGATTACTAAGGGAGATTTGACATTTATAAATGATATAAAAGATTTCAAATGAATGAAACAAGTATTATGATTTGTTAACCATATAGTCCACACTGCCAGGCAGCTTGTAAAATACTAAAGGCTCCATGGTCAGGGTGTTTAAGTGAGTAATCAATGCATGAGTTTACTGCAAATATTTCATAATTCTCAAGATGAAAGCAAATTAAACTATTCAGGATTGATAATTTCCATGTTAAGAAAAAAAAAGAATTGTATGTTATCTGAACCATACCCTAAAAAATATGCAGACAGTATGTATACATGTATTCATTATCAAGGCAGTCAAACAAGAATCAAAAAGAAATGTCGAAATAGTTCTTGGTGCAATGTGGTTCAACCATTACCCTATCACTAAGGTCCTTACTGTCCCTCCTTGGGGGTTTATGAGGTGTGTGAGACAAAGTGAGTACCAGAGGCAGCTGGCATGACTATCCTTTTCACTGAACCTAGCTGACCCCTGACCTCATCAAGAAGGTTACATTTTGTACATGTAACATTTGTCTTTGGGGGAGGGGGGTGCACTCCCTATGTTTCTTTTTAGTTTCTGTTTCAACACACCCTAGATTCAATACCCTTTTCATCACAAGAAAATTGAACAATTTGGGACCCTCTTGTGAAAAAGAATTGAATTTTGATTTGAATTGAACTTTGAACCTTGTTTATTTATGTTGTACAAGAATACAACAAGGTCCAGGAGTCCTGCCTTGCATCATAAAGTGTGAAAAATTTATTTATCATGATCAACATATTTCTAGCGTGATTAACCCTTTAAGAGCTGCTGATGCATTAAGGCATCATGCCATTGGTCGGCATGAAGTGCTGGTGAGTAACTCACCAGGGCTACATTCATGCATCATTCTGACCCTACAGGATTGATACACAAACTCCTGGAGGGTCAGCATGATGCATCAATGAAGTGCTGTGGAGCAGACCTGCCAGCACTTCATTGGTGCATCGATATGACAAATAGGCATGATGCATTAATGCATCAGCGGCCCTTAAAGGGTTTTCTTTTGTCAAAGGAAGAAAATGGTTGTTAGTGACATTGTTTGATGTCATTCCCTGGTCCCTGCCAGTCCCTGTATCACCTGTCCATGTCATTCCTGGGTCTCTACATGTCCCTGTATCACCTGTCCATGTCATTCCCCCTTCTCTCTAAGCCCCTGTATGACCTCCTCATGTTATTCCCTGAACCCTGTTAGTACCTGTGTGACCTCCCCATGTCATTCCCTGGTCTGTCTCAGCCCCTGTTTGGCCCTACCATGTCATCCCTGGTCTTTCTCAGCCCTATATAGCCTCCCCATGTCATTCCCTGCTCATTCCCTGGTCTTTCTCAGCCTTGTACGACCTGCCCATGTCATTCCCTGCTCATTCCCTTGTCTATCTCAGCCCCTGTACGACCTCCCTATGTCATTCCCTGGTCTCTCTCAGCCCCTATATTGGCTCCCCATGTCATTCCCTGCTAATTCCCTGGTCTTTCTCAGCCCTGTACGACCTCCTCATGTCATTCTCTGGTCTCTACATGTCTCTGTATCACCTCTCCATGTCATTTCCTGGTCTCTGTGAGTCACTGTACAACCTGTCTATGTCATAACCTTAGGTCTATAACTCCCTGTATGACCTTTCCATAATCATATCCTGTGGATGTGTACTTGTGTGTAAAGTTGCTCTGCCCACATACATACATGTAAGTATCCAGGAGTGCTTTAGATGCTCACCAGTACTCTGATTATGGCTACTTGTGAGCAGGCAACCTGAAATGGTAGACTGTGAGAGGGAGGATGGGGTCCCCTCTCTGCTTGTCTGCTCACGTTGGTGGGGGCAGAAGGAACTGGAATCTAACCCTAATGTCAGGGGTTAGGTTACATTATGGGTGAATTACCCACAGTCATAAAGATGTCTTTTCTAGCAAAACAGCTGTTATATATAAATGAGTCTCAACTCCTTCTAAAAGCATAAATGTGAAAGATAAGTGCCTAAAGGATCCTGCATACCATATATAGCAGTCTGATATATAGCAGGGATACCAACAGTTATTGTTGTTACTGGTCCAAAGTTGGTTTTTTGAGTCACATCAACATCCCAGGGGGGGCATGACATGAATATGGGGTCAATGCTGTTTTTTTTCTGATTTTTCCCCTTTTTTTTTATGTCCTTGGTGGTGGTGGGAGGCTTTGTTTTAGACACATAAGTGGATATGCACCCCTAACTTACAACCCCATACCAACAGACAGCACATCTGTTAGGGAGACATATGGACATTAAATTTTGGCTGTGTCCATTTTGTAGAGGGATAATGTATAGGTAATTGTAAATATTGGATTTAAAATTTGTAATACTGTAAGGGAACGTTCAACAAATATATCACTGTTATTTAGGCATTTTTCAGGACCCACCCACCCCCTTGTCACTGTTTTTGTATGGAACATATAGAGGAAGCCAAAGACCCCCCCCCCCTACCCCCTAGGCAGTGACGTAATTGTTGAACATTCCCTAGAACTCTGCATATTATATAAGCTGCACACCCAAACTTTGGTTAAAATCGTTTTGAGAGTTAGGGGTTTTGAAAGATAATGACTTTTTGAAACATAGGGGCTTGACATGTCCTTAACCCACATATGGCCCCTATCTCACAAATATTTGTGAGATAGGGGCCATTTGGACATAGTCCCTATATCTCAAAACTTTGTGGGATAGGGACTTTTTTAGGCTAGGGGCTTTAGGTGGACCCTAAGTCATAAACGTCCCCTGTTAGCACTCATAGCTTTAGAGCAATACTACTCCAGGGAAGGCAATGGTAAGGAGATGCATTGGCAAAGTACAGCCTTAAGGGATTCCCAGTCTTGTGTTTAAGAGTTGTACCTATTCCTACTGAGGTGCCTTGCAATTGGGGCTTCACCATCTGGGACTTACCAGCCTCCAAGGAAGAAATGTAGCGAGGGAAGGGTGTGAACGATGTAGATAGACCTCTACTTGATGCTGCTGTTAATATTCCAGATGTTTACATTAACTTTAAATCTTGTTCCTGTTCCCATTTGTCATTATATAGTCCACTGATAGAGTGTAAAGACCAAATCTGAAAATGCATCATGCCACCCCTAGAGAATATAGCCCTGGTAAGATACTGAGAAACTGTGTCCAATGCACTTCTGAATCTGCACAGGTGCAAATACATAAATAAACATCCATATGGCATGGCTAATGAGTACTCCACTAATTACATCAATATCAGCATTGCTGTTAATCTATGTGAAATTATAGAAAAGATTCCTCACTCTCGTCTAATTTCTGATTCGCTATTCTGATAATGCATTGCAACTACACCCTACAAAACACTGGTCTAGTAATAGTATTGCTTGCAACTGAAGCCAACAGCATGCAGATCGCACATAGCAAAGTTATTTCTCACTTTCTTTCTTTTCCTTTGAATCTGCACAGTAAACATATGCTTACAGTTCTTACTTGCAAAATATTCAACCATTTCCAAAAGTCCGACAGTCATCCTAAAAGTTCTAAAATCATCTCAGCCTTTCCATAAAAGACATTCAGAATTCTGAGCTATCAATTTTACTGAGATTACAAAGAGCACTATTATGGAATCACTAATTAGACTTACATAGGTTTAGTGATGAAGAAAAAGGGCTTGCCACACAGGAGGTACCCGTCCAAAACTACCACCAATATATAACTTCTCCCCACCCAATGTGTAATCCATCCTTTATCTGTTCATCCCCTGAGGTTCCTACCCAAAATAGGCCCCACCAGGAACCATTCTCTCTGTATCATTAATCATATTTCCTGCATAATCCACCCCTGTCATGATAGTGGATGCAATTTCGGCTGTCTCCCACCCCCTGGGCACCTTATCAGACTCACATCTAATTCTTTCCCCTTGCTCTAACATTGATAGAAGATAGATAGGAACATAGTGGCTGTGCATGGCATGCGCATGTAGGTGGGCAAGTGCAGTGAAAGGAGACCAGACCTGACTATGCCTACTAGCCACTACATTATGTAGAAAATTAATGTTTTTAGCTTACAGCTTACAACTAATCAATTGGGGGCAATTTGTTTTAGCCTGTAACATTTCCCTTTTTTAACAGTCTTCTATATTTGTTCTTATAGTTTACTCTTTCTCCCTCAGTCTTTTAGCCTCAAAACAGCAACATACAGCAAATAGACTTACCCAACTGTGTTATTTGCTTTCAGCTTTCGAATAATGTCTCTAGCTATGGTACCATTAAGGTTCTGTACAATGTTAAACAGACCCCACAGGGTGTAACATAATGGGTAACACACAGGTATCATTGTACCTCAGGGATTAATTCATCATTGTATATATATATATATATATATATATATATATATATATATATATATATATATTCATATGAAGTTGATTCCTTTTTACCACAATATGTTATATATTAGTATAAATAGCATGAAAATGTGGTGCTGGATGTATGGTTTGCATAAATGAAGTATTTATCCATCCTGTCTGCTATAGTCATTAAGCCAATATCTAGTGTCAGCTGTATTTTGTAACTGTTAAAACCTTGCAATATCAAACTAATTCTTTCCTTTCACAAATGAGAGCAAATTACACAATTGAGCCAATTACACCAGATGTCTCATGACCAAAGAATTTATCAATACTGACACCCACATGGAAAGCCAATAGCTCTATAGTGAAACAAAAACTCACCTTCAGAATATTGAATAGCCGAGAGCCTAAGTAGCATACCAAGCTGCTCTAATTGTCCTCCAATTGATGGAAGTCCTTTTCTCAATTTCATGTTTTAACCATACTCTTTCTCTCCCTCCCCCTTGCTCTGTCTCTCTGTCTCTCTGTCTCTGTCTCTCTGCCTCTATCTGTCTCTCTCTTTCTTTCTCTGTCTCTCTCTTTCTCTCTCTCTCTTATATACTGATCAAGAACTCTTCACAGTCCTTGCACATTGATGATTATTATAACAGTTGCCTAAGTGCAACTGTGCTGCCAGGCCTGCATGAGCAGATTGATCAATGCTTTAGTTTAGCAAGTGGCATATCGTATGTTTTGTGAATGTCTATTCTGTGCTGCAAATGAACCTTTTACAAAGTGGCTCTGAATTGAGCAATCACTAATGTACAATCAGCAGTACTTACTTACTATAGTTCTGTAAAATCCCTCTTCAAATTTGTAAGGCAGTACATGAGAGGACAATATCAAAACTAGATGAGAACTAATATGTGGTAGTTCCTTTTATTAATGTAATAAAATTACACTTAGACCCTAAGTCAACTGTCAAATGCTACATAAGCTGCCTAGATTCAGAAGGCCATGAGATGAAGGGGACTGTACATAGGCCTACATCCTTCTGGAGTGAGATAAAAAGTAAAGCAAGTGACAGTTCTCAGTTCATTTATAAATTAGGTGCCAGACGTTTAACGCTAATAGCACTTTCATGATAGTTATAAATAGGGGAATTCCAATGGGTAAAGTGATAGTCCTAAATGACAAGAAATATACCAAGACTGGAATTGCCTCACAAGCTATCTTACACCCCTTTGTCTATGCCTTTTAACATTACTTTGATACCAACATTCAATGTGGAATGTCAATCTGCCTAAAAGGACAGCATTGCCAAATGATGTGAATTCCACTTTTTCATTAAAATTTATTATAGATTTCAGTTCTCTCTAACCAAGGAAGAACAGAAGCAAATGGGTGCTGAGTGAGGGGTCCCCATCTTATAAAAAGTACTTTAACATGTGAAACATTGCCTGAAGTCCATTAAAGTGACATAGTCTGATTTTCTTTTTCAATTTTCAAATCCTATTCAAAGGAGTTCCATACACTGTAATAACAACATATTTAGGTGTGAGTGGACCATCAGTTGCCTCATACAAGCTTAGGAAATTGGGTATAAATCTGACAATTTCTTCAAATATGAGCTTAACTATGGGTAAGGAGAGCAAATAAAGTAAGAAGTATGATCTATGCGAACATCCTGGTTCATTTTTGAGAGGATTGATTGTTGAGCCCCACCCATCAGACTATATGGTGAACAAATAACAGTGCCTCCTGACGAGGACAGGTTTTGTGCTTAGTGTCAGCAAAAAACTGTGTCCATGCATTAAGGCCTCTGGTAACTTGCTTTTATGCAGCTGTGTGTCAGTCTCCGTTGTAACAGAATTACTTATTTCTGCCCCTCTTCCACATGCAGTAGGTGCTTAGGAATCAATAGGACCTAGAACTGGTCACTTTTATAGTCTGTCGTTACTGTCAGCCATTAAGGCAAAGTGTGCTTTGGGTATTTTCATGAATATTTTTACTCCACAGTGGCTGGAGGGTAGACCGAGAGCAGGGCAATAGATCATTTTTGCATACAAGAGCACACACATCAGGTTTGCTTGATGTTAGGATCACTCAAAAAATTAATTTCATGAATCATCCTCTTTAGGCATGCATGTTAACAACCAATACCAATAGTCAGCCAACTAAAAATAAACAGTCTTCCTTTGGCCACAGCGCCATTATCTCATTAAGGATGAAATTCTGGATCAATCTTCATGTCTGTTCCTACTTCAAAGTACTGTAAGCTGGGGAGGTCGTGGGGGGATTCAATGGTGCTTCAATAACTAGCGCATCAGGTTGAACCTTTGAAAGTATAAAATTGTAGATCAACAACGAAAAGGGGACCTCCGTGAGGGGCCTAATGGACGTCCCCTTTCCTTTGGGAATCAGCCCCTATCCCTTGAAATTTACTCATTTTCTGTTGCAGCGACTAGCAAGTTCTTGTGGAGATTTGCAAACAACAGAAATCAACTCAAAGGTTACCTCGAAATATCCTAAGTTTGGTGTTATTCTTCAGAATTGAAGGCATATTGGTCAAAATCCAGCACTGATACACCAAGTAACAGGGAACCTTGATAAGCACCAGGACACCGATGTACAGAGTGCTACTGTCTGTATGCTCAAACTGAGATGTTCCTTCCAAAACAACCAACTCCTGCTTTTTATTTCTTAAGATTAAACCTTAGGGGAATCTTTTATCCACTGAATGGTTTTCATGTCATTTTATTCTGAACTCTCTTTCAAGTCCAAGCGTAATAATTTCTATGTCTTATACCCTTCCTTAAGTTTCAAGATCATTGCTCAACCATGTGTCTTTTGATTAACAACAAACACCTTGGGAATTCAAAAGGCCCTATCATAACTACCCCAGGAATATTTCTGCCTTATCCAATTTAGCGGTGGTAACATGTGACTGCCTTGCTTTGTCACAGGCACCCCTATGTATTCAGGTAGAAGCAGAACACACTGTGCACAGGGACAAGAGGGCCAAAATAAATGAATAGCTGTGGAGATACTCCTTTTCACAACAGTGATTACACAAGTGTTCCCCTTCCCTATATGAGCTAATTATAGAGTACAGGATGCACTAAGAGAGAGAAGGGAAGCATGATGTTACAGTGCACTTAGCACCTGAGTAGCCTTAGGAGTCCTCAAGGAGCCTCAGCAAACGTCCTCCCTCCCCTATATAATTGTGGATCATCATGATAAAAGGTATGCCCACGAGGGGGTGCGCAGGCGTACCTTTTACCGTGTTGATCCACAATTATGTATACAGTTGGCACATTCACTCTTGAGAGGGGGAGTGTTCCCTATAGGTGCTCTTGTACTTAGGGGAAACCAGTATGCATTTCTTTTGGCACCATCACGCTACCACCGCAGAGGTAGCGGTGGCAGGAATTTTTGAATAAACCTCCTGATGTAACCATCATCATACACAACTAGTCTAGATGCTGCTTAATATGCAGTCCAATTAGTATATACATGTTCTGCATGCATGCATCTGCTACACAATCAGCATCTAGATCTATCCTTACTCTATCTTATAAGAAGCTTTGAAAGCAGTGTACTGTTTTCATTGAGTCTCCTACTTGCTGTACAAATAGATTTCCTGACTACTAATCATAGGTTCCTCATGAGGCTTTGGAGGGTCATTACATTTATCCAAATGGATAAAAATAATAGAATAAGCCATAGACTCATTTAATCTGATCATCAAACACATAGTCATTGAATATATAGCAGGAGAAACATAAAGGATTTATAAATAAAAGTGAAACAATGGATAAGAAGAGTTATGCGATTCTCAAGACTGCGAGCCATAAACTAAGCGCAATACTTTTGCCAAGGGGTGAAATAGATTGGCTAATTCAGACTTTTATTTTTTATGAGACCACTATGTGGCAGCATTGGTGTTAGGGAGGGGATCAATGGCACAAATATACAACAGGGTGGCTTTAGCGTTGCCTCCATGACTTTGTCTATCAGAAAGTTGAGTAGACAATACCAGCGGAAATCAGGGTCACATATCAGGGTCAGAGTAGACACAAAAACATTGGCACAACCAGACAAACCCTATTTTGTAATATAGTATAATCCTTTCTGTGTGTGGTAGTGCTTTATAACAGGTGGTATTGCAAACTCAGCTGTGGCTATGGTGTCTGTTTCATATACACTGTCATTAAAGCTGACAACCGAGTAGTGCACATAGAGGAACTCAATAGATATCATAATAATTGCTATGCACTAGTTAATATCATAGCACATCAAGTTAAAGGCTCTTCCTCCCTCTCTATATTTATGTCTCTTTGTTACTTTTGAACTTCTTCTATTCTCCCCATTATACCTTTATCCTGGTTTCCCTCACTTAGAACTTACACACTTTGACACAGCTGTAGTTTCAATTCATAGCTGGCATATACGGGGTGACATGGAATCCTCTCCATTCCGCCTCCCTTCGCTGTGCTGCAACTGTCAGTAGATATTTGAAAAAAAGGTCAGTGAGTATGATTAATGGAGCCAAATAAGTAGTTGTGTACAATGCTGGTAGGCAGTTTGTAGGAATGAGGTTGCTGTTTCATAATGGAGCCTGCTATTCTGTAGGATGTATTGCAATTTCTAGATTTAATGATATGATTATAATGTCTCTGAGTGCTTGTTGAATAGACAAGTGTGTTGCAGAAACAATCATCCCCACGTGAATCACTTCATAATTCATTCAAACCCATACTTGGCAAAGCAATCAGTAAACAGCCTATGTCAAGTGTGATTTGTTGGATAGTAAAGGTAATTCATCCATTAATCAGAAAAATACAATCCTTATATAAGTGGCTATTTTGTGGTCTTTGTGGACAGAAATATAAAAGAGATGTTATCATTATTGTTTCAAGGAAAAGACTCCTAATCCAATATGGATATACACAGGCCTATTTCGTTCAGCCTTTCCGTTGGAACTCTCTTGATGTTTCTACAAGGGAACTAGATAAATATATATATATATATATATATATATATATATATATATATATATATATATATATATACTATTTTCACTAATAAAATTAGAGAGCTCCATCTGGATAAATTGAAAAGAAAGATTTATGCCTAATGTCACATGATTATTGGATCTCATTTTTGAGACTGGCCCTTCCTCCCCCCGTCACGCTGGCTACTCTGACTTATCATTTTGGATTCTTCTAACATCTCATTCCATTTTATCCTAGCCTATTTAAATAGGCCAAAAGGCCATGTACTTTTACTATTCCGAATTCAAAATTGTTCATTTATTTTGCCAACACTGACAGGCTTTCTGGAATCCCCTTTATCAAGTGTAACATGTATTGTCGATTGACTTGCCGTTGCAATCGAACACTATTGCATATCTATGTTTGCGAACATTGAGCTGCATATGTACTACTACAAGCCCTAGGCTAAGACATTTTCAGGATAATAAAGGAAATTTCAATTCAATTCAGTTCAATGACATGGTATTGAGGAAGCTCGATTTCAAGGTGTAACTTAATATGTGTTAGTAACAGATGATCATATCCCATTGTCATGAGTGGGGTGAGAACCACTCTCCCCTTGCAACATGAACCTGACAGTTGGTCTGTCTAGGCCAATTGTACCCCTTGTAATGAAGGAGAGATGGTATGTTTATATGCATGACATGTGCGTTGGCTTGGAGGTGTTCTTAACTTTCTATCATCTTTGCATAGATACTTCTCGTTCATCTGGGTCTGCTGATGTGGGGAAAGGGGAAAACTGATGTCATCTTGGTGAAGATTACCTTCAAGCTAGTGACACTTTTATTTTAAATGTACCACTTTAAGCTCTACCTTTTAAATGATATTGTAGTCATATTTTCACAGTGATGCATATACAGATAGGATAGCAACGGTGTTCAATTCATGAATACACTTGGCATATCCTGTAATCAATTGACCAGTGTCTTTCTCTTTTAGACGATACTGTTTAAAGAGTGGGTAATTCTGATAATGATGTCCATGTAAGCCTCTGCAATGCTACCCAAGCCTCCTTTTGGGTCCTAAGAGAGGATAGTGAACAAGGCTATATGTGTGATCCTTGTGGTGAGGATGGGGCAGAGTGACGGTTGAGCAACTTTCAGGAAATATGAGAGATGAGCATGACTGACCTCCTTGCCAAGATAACATGACCACCATCTGAACAGATATCACCATAGTCCCCTGGAGCCCATATACCCCATCCCTCACCATTCACAGAAATAAAATGCCTCTCCCTGATCATCTTTATGGACTTGTAGATTCCCAAGGCAGTATCGAGGGTGTATCTAGGGATGTTCTGTCATAACATATGACAGTATTCATTTCAAAGCTTTTTACATTCAGATGCTTTTGTCATAGTCAATTCTAAGGTACAGGGTAACCTTCACTGTAAATTGGGAGGTCAGGAAGTGGTAAAGGTAACTCACGAGGCTATTGATATTTCTTATTGATATTGATATTCCTGATCCTAATCAATAATGATTGATCGATCTACATTATTTTGTGTGCCTGTGGTCTTTTTAACTTCCTTTTTCTTTCAATCTGCACAGTAACGATTACTCCAAGTTTCCATAGTACAGAGCATGCAACAATGTATCAAAGGGATCTGGAGAATACCAGAATTGTTTATCCATGGTCTCTAGATTTTAATACCAAAAGCTGTGCATCTCTTTCCCATTACCAGCCTCAATGGTCCTCCAACTCCTCTGCTGCACCCATCTATTCAGCAAGATGTTTTAAAAATAGGAGACATCAATTTGCCTCTCTTTGAAACCTTTGAATTAAGAATCAAGTGCTTGGTTTACACTGTCTCCCTCCTAAAGGGGTCTGCCTAGGTAGTGGATCTGGTCTGGTTGAGTTACCCAAGGGATTTGAGATTTTAAAATGGCCTGCATCACTCTATGTATACCCAGAGGCACCTGGAGCTTGAGGTGGTAAAGATGTTGTTTTTCTCTGAACATAGGGGATGACTTTGAGAAATTGTTCTTGAAACAAGAATATTTAAGAAGAAAAATCAAAGGGGATACATTGTCCCAAATAGTGTTCTAATAAGAATGATCATTCTTAGATATCACTACCTACTTTCATCTAGCCTCTTTTGGTTTATCTGTTCCTGGCAAAGCACTCAAGCTTAATGCAATGGGGTGAGGACAAGCGACGAACTAATGTCTTTTTATATATAGGGTAAATAGCTCCAGCGAAATGACAAGAAGTACTATTGAGAAGGTTAAAAAACAATAGTCCACAAATTATTACAAGCCACACATCATTGCAGAGAAAAAAGGACTCAGTGATATAATAAATGCCTATTTACAGCAAATGGGATGAATCATATGTGCAGACGTAGCACCAGTATAATTTCAATTAGACGTGATAAGAAACACACTCATGTCCAAGAAGCCTCCTGGTATCTATGGTGATTGATGCTGTTGTTATAATACTGCCCTTAATACAAAATAAGATCTAGCAAGGAGAAATTAGCCGAAAAGATGCAGAGAGCATTTGACTAATACCACCACCAGTATCCTATGGTTGTACTTTTTGTAGGGGAAATACCTACTCAATACTATCTGACATCTAGAGGCCATTTTCAAACTCACAATATCTTTAAATTGATGGTTCACTTTATACTATTGTAATGCAAGACCTGTTGGTCCTGTTTTTAAAAATGAGGCACAGGTTAAACAATATAATTGTTCTGGCTGATGGTAAATGGGGTTGGGCTGCACCAACGTTATAGCCCTAGCATGTAAGTATTACCTAGAATACATTGTATCTGTGGTTACATGCATCATCTTTTCATAGTCATCTACATGGTTCTACATAGTGGAATATATACAGAGCACTGCCAACGTAGTCAACACTCATTGACTGGATGATAGTTATGTATACAAGGTGAGAACAGAAGGTGGGAAAAAAGACCACGATCACAGCTCAAGAGAGACAAGATAGGTGATGAAGTCAGGAAAATAGATACCAATGTTAGGATGAGAGATAATGAAAATGAGGACCAAGTCAGTTGTGTTGGAGCTGCTGAGGGCATATAAGGAATGAGTGGAAGTGTTTGACATACCAATAGTGTCATAAGAGTTATGACTCTATTATGGTCTTCGTACTTCTTAAAAGCCATCGTTTTTTTCCTAATCGGAGGGGTCTGGACACTACATCAAATGCAGCAGCAACTAATGAAGCTTGTTTTCTGAGATGGGTGTTGGCAGGGCAAATTAAAGTCACTTCAAACAGAACATGTCATTACTGTCAGATCCTCCTAAACCAGCATAAACTGGGAAGGGAAGTCTGCTGTAAGGCTTTATCAACATTTTTATTTACCCCGACTCTGAGTCCCTATGGAATAAGTGTCAGTATATCATTTCTTTTTACCCTGTTCTTGACGGTCAATTCTCCTTTTTAAGTATGCATAGTTTATGTGAATCTATATACTGTCAATGTTAATATATACACTCACTGTGCCTGTGTAACCTATTTCATCCATCTCATATTTTTTGGGGGAAATAAACTTAATTTGCTTAAAGTAGTCTTCATTTTGCAGTATTGTAAATAACACAATAGCAAATAAAACCTATAGCTGCGTCTCACCTTTTCAGGCAGTCTTGTTCGGCAGCTGCTTTCTTGTACAAATCTCTATGCACTAGTTGTGTTTTATTGCTATTATTTTTTTTCAATATTAATAACAACAATCAACACAATTAATCATTGAAATTGATACAACAGGAATTTGCGAATTTCAGGGTAATGACGGGGGGAATGGGGGGGACAGAAAGGGGGGGGGGGTTAAACAAAGGACATTCAATTTATTCATTGGGTAGTTGTGGTCTTCTTCTTACTAGCTCATCCTTGGCTTTATGCTTAAAGAGGTCTAGGGTTTGTGTGATCATTTATATCGAAGACATGAAAATAATACCTCCCCAAAAACATTCCCTCTCATGTTTCTCATTCTTTGTCTCTTTATTCAGCATTCCCTCTGCTTCCATATTTTCTACCCTCCTGCTTCTTATGTTGCCTTTCCTACCCCAAGCAAACAATTATTTTTGAGAAGGTAACCTGTTCTATTCATAGCCAGAACATAAGTGGTTGGTGTTCATCTCTCCATAGCCAGCCCTCCCACTCCTGCATTGTGCCTCTACTGACACAGCTGAGGCAAAAAGGACATCCCATCTCACTAATAGGGCCTGATTTGTGCATTAGGTACAATGTAAGCAAGCAGTGGCTTCCTTGTATGGCCGTGCCTGAGAAGTTGGCTATGATAGGCCTATTGCTATTTCAATAAGAAAATGGTTCTGCAATCAAGCTTGTTATTGTATAGAACATATTTGCTTTTGAGATATCTATACATCATGCAAGGAGCTTAATTAAATATTAAAGTTTGTAAAAAGAATTATTTTGTGTCTGTTCTTTTTTCTTGTAAACGGTTATACCCCATGAGAACTGGTTCATATTCATATCTAATTCCAATCTGTGTGATCAAATTAGTGATAACTTTCAGAACTCAGGCATATTTGATAACATCTTGCATACATTCCTTTTCCTTCATCTTTTTTACATGCCTCGCACACCTGTGCAAGTGTGGATTTAGTTTTAGCATTACATACTATTATCATATTGGACTAAAAATTTTGACTACGACTATTTTGTGTACATAGATAGGAAATGTGTTATTGTTTGTCACTTTTGGGAAAGAGTCCCTTAATATTATAATTTCTCAGTAAGGACATCTGAAGACAGTGTCACATTTGGAGTGAGAACCACTCTGTCCTTGTACTACGGTCCCCTGAGTAACATGAATCTAGTGTGTGTTCTGTCCAAGATATGTCTTGTAACAAATAGGAAATGCCATGCCCCTGTTTGTGTCCTGATTATGACAGGATGACAGTGGTCTGGAGGTGTCTCACATAGTGTTCTGGTAGTCTGTGGGTGGGTATTTCTCACTCATCTTTAAATAAGGTTCTACTCTCGGCAGATTAAAAGTTTTGGTAACAATTGGCTCAACAGTTATGGCTATATTTGCACGATCTGGTAAAAAAGCAAACCTATATTTATTCAACCATCTATTCATACTCAATACACATACATGTTGCAGAATTGAACTAAGTACACGTAGGACCTCTGGCTTAAGTAGGCAAAGTGGGTCATACAATGCTTACATAAAATTGGCTGCCAGAGGTTTACTAATCTGAAGACATTCCTGTCAGCTAAATACCCAACATCCCTACTATACGGTGGTATACTAGCACCAGAATATGCATGGGGATATAATTGGCATAGCAGGTCCATTGGGTAGACATGACTGATAGTCACATCCACTTTGAGACGATAGACTAGAAAGAGCCCAATGGGGAATATGGAGCTTCATCTAGTTGCTACCGTTGTTCAACTTTTGCCCAATCCTGTCCCACCATGTATTCGCCTGAGATGAACATTCCATGAAGGTATTATAGATAGATAAGATTGTGGATATAACTGAATTTTAACAAATGAAAGATAGAGGTATGCAACATATATAGCAAAAGATCCTTTGTGATAGTTCTTCATTGGAACATTGACTAAATGTTGAAGGAGAATTCACGGAAGACACTTTGTTTCTAGATATTGGGAGTGTGATCCTCCACTACATTCATGAGAGATTTCAGCTTGGGGCATAGATCCTTCTTGAGACCATCTGGAACAAGGTAATGAAAGAGGAAGTGAGAAAAACAAGGCAAGGTGAAGATTGGGATACTCTCAGGGAGTGTGAGAGATTTAGATGACTAATCTTGATACCTAGATTATGTGACTGCCATAGAAAAGGGCACCACCAGACTCCATTGGAGGAACACATACCCCATCCTCTCATAGGAATGCAGCCAATATGAAGCTGTTTTGTTCAGGCTTACGGGCTTGCAGATTCTGATGGCAATCTTTACATAGCATATTCTTTATATGCATTCCATATACTTGTAAACAAATGCAAATAACAAAGGTGCTGTAAAAATTCAACAGCGCTCAAGACATGATCACTCAATATACTCAGTTGTAATATTAAGCATTTACGATTTGATCATATACACTCCTGTTGTAATTACTATGCTGCTTGCAATACAGAATGTCCTAATTTTACAATGGAAAAATTCATGATGATTTAAGAATTTTGTCAAGTTTAAAGGACTACCACATCATAAGTATAAGAGAGAGAGACTATTTCTTTGGACTCAGTGGAGAACCTTACTCAAGGTAGGACGATTAAAAAAAATAAAAGAGTTTCAGTGAATTTTGAGGAAAAAAGGATAAAAGGATTGAACATTAGTGCAAAATGTCCTGTATACCTAGACCAGTGTATACAGGCACCATTACAAATTTTGTGGTGATCGGATGATAATGTCCAGTGAAATTAGGTTTTCAATACTGACCTTCATGTAGGTCGTTAGGAGAATTCACTGTGTGGAACTGCATTTGCCATAGGCATCACCTTATAGTGAATTGTGTATATTCAAGGTCAAGTCTTATGACCTTAACTTTGAGAAAGGTCGTCCATATTACATTCAATTCTGAGGGTCATACAGCATTACCAAATATCAAAATTTGATAAACCTAGGCTAAGCCATTATGGAAACATTCCAATTCATATCTATACAAACTACATTCCTATGCATAGGAAACCAGACCTCCTATCTTCCTAATGACCTATATGTAGGTCAATTTTGAACAATAGGATATATCTTTGGAAGTTATGTCTCCATGACAACCAGATTTTGCATGTTTAAACTTGTACAATAGTTTTCCAAATCAACTAACTTTTGAATACCAGGCACTAAGTTATCTGCTATACTGACCAGATTGATTTTTCCGATATGGCTTTTTGCCTATTTTCAGATTTTGTGGTATTTTGGTTGCCATGGCAACCATACAAAAATTGGTTGGCAACTTGATTTTTGAGTTATATGGAATTTTCTTAATGGAGGAACTTTAAAATATGTTTGAAGAGGGGTATGTTTCCTTAATGGTACTGTAAGTGACCTACATGTAGGTCGTTAGTATAATCTGGATTAACATTTTTCTGTAGACATACCAGCAACTACCCCATCATTCTGATTCATACCCCTCGGTACAATGCAATCTCAACATTCTAATTTCTACTTCATGTATTGGTAACATAGAAATTAGATTTGCTGGCCATTTCTCCATTTCTTACCCACTATTCCCCATGTGTCTCCTTACCAGTGCCTTGCGTGTTGGGTGTAGTGTTGCTCTGGGGCTATGAGTACTAAAAGTCCCTGCAGATTTCAGGTCTTATTTTTAAAGAGCTGTACACATTCCTACTGAGGTGCCTATGGGCAGCACCATCTGGAAATTACCAGGTTTCAATAAAGAAATGTGGCAAGATGCCCTGAGGAGAATGTAGACCTTTATTCATTGCTGCTGTTAAGGTTGCAGAGGTTTATATATTTACTTTCTAATTCCCTCATCCCCCTCAATGTATCAATATGTATATTTGTGACCTCTCTGTTTGACCCTTGTGGTATCATTAACTCTATGACGCTGTCGAAAACACCAACATTGTATTGATAATCATATATCCAACAAATAAGAAAATGTCTTTTACTGTCCATGAAATGTCTTCACTCTCAAAGTATAACATTGAGTAAGTGGAGAGTACTATAAAAAGTGGGGTTTCTGTCAAATAGATTTTTCACATACTATGATCGTCTTCACATAAATTGTAATATGGATAAGAGAATTTTGGAATTGGAAAGGCTTATAATTATCTACATATCTCAGATAATTCTCAATATGTGGAGGCAGGAAGTTAAAACATACCTCTAAAAAGTATGACAAGGTAAATTATTTGTAGAATATAGAGGTTCTCAATTATACTGCAGCATAGATGGTAATACAGAATCTTATATTATGCAGCTACTTTCCAGCAGGCATTTTCAATACAGAGCAGAGTTTGCCTCTAGACATTCCTACAGCAGATTGTAACAAAAGATTTGCTCGCAATGCAGGCAGGTAACTTAATCACAAATTTAATTATTTTGTGTGCCCAAGGTCAAGACAGCCTTTTTAATCAATCTGCCTACAGAACCTTTTGCCATATGTATTCAACTATGACTATAAGTCACTCTCTCTCTTTCTCTTCCTCTCTCTAAAAGGAGCCTGCCTAGATATCAGGAATGTTTTGCTGAAATCCCAAAACAATTTGAACTATTTAAATAGCCAAAATTGCCCTCAGCACTCTGTATGTACATATAACAAGCCTATAAACCCATCCTTGTATATGTCACTCTTCAAAGAGAAGCATAATTTAACACCCAATCGAAGGCCTCTCTGTGAAGCCAGCACCAACCCCTCCTCTACTGCTATGATTCATGGAAGGTTAATATATTTTAGCAAAAGCTTGCATATGAATCTAAAAGATAAAAACAGAATTATATATAGGGAGGAAAAGATTGGCTCAAGCCTGTCGGCCTCTCCAAGCACCACACATCTATATCTACATTGTTGGGGATCCCTATACACCAAACCTTACACCGCCTGCACAAGCAACTTAGACCGTAGACACTTAGTCATCTTCACACAGCGATACATCACTGTGATTGCTAAACCTAGTGCTTTTAACCCCTACACAGTATGCCTCCACAACCCCTGCTGTATAGAATAGGCCCTATTAATCATGGTATTATCCGTTCTGCCTCTAGCAGAGGATATTGCATATAACAGAATTGAAGTGAACTAAAATAACAAAACGGTTTTAATGTTTCTGTATTCTTATCCTGTATGTTGCCATGATGGGTGAAAACCACTTAAGTCTTTTTAAAAAAGATGTTGACTCATTTCCCTAGAAGTGCTTAATCCCTGCTCTTTCCTGGGTTCCAACTGATTAATCAGGCTCAAATCCCCTACGACAATTTGTCCTCCTAAGTTACAGTTACCCCCCCTATTAGTTTGCCCAGGGTGCCAGTACCTCATTGTTATGGTGTGCCTTGATCATGTGGATGCTTCACATTACATTGGGTTAGGTACCTAATAAGGTGGAAACAGTGTTTTACTCAGCTGCAGTGAAGTACATCCTGTAGCATTAGATATGACAGCATCCAAGTCCAAAATTCCTTATTTGGAAAACCTCTATCAGTACAGTACAGGGCCTTTCTCTCTTATTTCATGACCATACTTCTTTGACACTGTTTCATACTACCATACTTTATCATACGTTTTTTGCTTGCGTCCCTTCAACAAAATAATGTTTAAATACAAGCCAATGATGGATAGGTAACAATGAAGATACAAAGAGGACCTTGATATTGAGAGGGCCAAAATGACCTTCTACAAGACCTTTTTCTTATTTCAGGCAAAGAGGTTTTGCATAAAATTGAATAATCTATATCATATACAGGTATTTTATTCATTTCCTAGCTGTATGTGCCTATACAGACTTTTGATTAACTGGAGCACATCTTTCTTATTCAAACATGGTTTTGCTCTTTCAGTTTCACCAAACATAGGAAGTATTTCTAAGGTCCCTAGTATTCCTAGACATCCATGCCTGATTTTGAGGGGTGGGACTTTTCTTTTTTTAGATGTGAATATTCTCCAATAAAGCCTTAGACTGCTCCCCGCTGTCTACATATAAAGGGAGCCAAATACTTCCCTACCATCTGTAATGGGACCGTGACACCCCTACGCTGGTGGGCTGTCACATTTTAACCATTTAATGGAATGCTTAGGTGTTTTGATGTGTGAATTCTAGACCCGTCAAGCTTCTTTTTAGGGTGTGGGACTTTCTTTAATTTTCAAGTATATTGTGTTTTGTCAATTATAGTAATTGCAGCTAACATAGGATACATATTTATTTTTGCTCACGTCCTTTCAATAAAATGTTTTACATACAAGCCAATAATGGATAGGTAACAATGAAGATACAAAGAGGACCTTGATATTGATAGGACCAAAATGACCTTGTATAAGACCTTTTTCTTATTTCAGGCAAAGGGGTATTACATAAAATTGATCGAATAATCTATATCCTATATAGGTAAGAGCTAAGTAGAGCGTTAATGTGTAATCATAGCAAACACGCCACGGGAGCTGCGTTCCATAATGAGTATGAGCTACATATTGAAAATATGATTGCAGACAACCCAGAAAATTGCCGTGAGTCCTCGTCAACCTGTGTGAAGTGGCTCACACATGTCGCTAGATGGAACAAGACGTCATTATAGCACAAGATCAACAGGAATAGCAATTGCTATGCCACGTGAGTCTAACACTCAGTGGCGAAAGATGACGGAATGAGTTATCACTCAAAAAGGAGTCACCAATGATGACCAATCATATCGACAGATGACGACAATTTGCTGGGATATGTCTTATGCCGTTTATAGTAACTGCCGTTTCTTGTAAATAGACTGAGAAATCACCGATCTAAAATTGTGTTTCGTGTGTATATGTAGATAATGCATGCCACCCTTTGTTGCTACCTACATTTTCGCTTGTCATGAGTGCAACCTCAGGCTGATCAATCCAAAGCCTATGGGAAGCAATCCCAAAATACAAGATTTAATATAGGCAGGGTTAAATATTGATCACAACAGTGTAAGTTTGTGGCTACATTTACACAATGTTGCATTTATTGATAGGATAGTAACAAGTTAGACCTCTGTCCTGGAATGAATAACTGTCATTTGATAATTTGAAACTAACATTCTGTGTACTGATGTTGGCAGTTTAACCCAAGCCTCCCTTCTCAATAGATTTTAGCTTGGGACTGAGTGGTCCAGAGAGAGGACAGTGAACAAGACTATTATGTATGACCCATGGGGTGAGGAATGGGGCATAGTGGCAGTTAAGCAACTTTCAGGAAATGTGAGAGATTATCATGAGTAACCCCCATGCCAAGATGACATGAGCACGATCTGAAATAGATTAGGAAAATTTGCCTGTCCCCAACCATGATCCCATTATTGTATTAAGAGTGTATCTAGTAATGGTCTATCATAAAAAAAAAAGTGTTCCTTTCCAACCTTTTTAAAGTCCCTCTGAACAGATATCACGTGACTCTGGTGAGCCCCACTGATCCCGTAACGCTATGGGGTATGAGATCACTATGTGCTGCTATAGGCAGGTGATCTTTTCTTAGGATACACAACAAATCTTCACTGGCCATCAGTCACTGACAGATGGCATAGGGACAGTATCATTAGCCCTTTAATTGTTTCTAGTTCTATTTGAGCTTGGAACATGATTATTTGATTCATTATTAATCCCTAATATTTGAAATTCCACTATCACTGCACACTGCATGTGACGTCATGACCCCTTGACATAGTTGGGCCTCAAAATTAGGCTCACTCAGATCAGCTGCCTGTAGCATCAGTGATCTGATTCCCCATAGCGTTACGGCCCTCAGTGGATCAGTGGCGCTCGCCAAAGGCACATGATATCTGTTCAAAACCCTGTTAGATTAACCTCTGCTTGAGAAATACAGAAATGTTTACCTTTGGTCACTAGATTTGGAGCATCCCTCTTTCCCATCACCCCTCCACAGCCTCAATTTTCTCGACCACCTCTGCTCCATCCATCTATTCAGCAAGATATCTTAGAAATAAGAAGCATCAATTTGTCTCTTGTTGACACCTTTGAATTAGGAATCAGGTGCTTGTTTTATTCATAATATTCATATGTAGTGGCACTGGTTTTGGTTGAGTTACCCAAGAGATTTGAGCTTTAAAACTCGCCTGCATCACTCTATGTATCCACAGGGGCACTTGGGGTTTTTCTTTCAAAGAGGGAATGACAATGAAAAAAAATTGAAAGAGATTACAGAGAATGTAAGAGGCAATATCCAAGAGATAGATTTGTTCGATCGCGGTCATTCCTATGCTGACAGTCTATATTTCATCAGGCAATGTTATCTCAGCATCATGGGACTTTTTTATATAGAGGATCTTACCCTGATACATCATTGAATTTTACAGTACCATCATCTGGAGTTCTGTATATTCATATGTTGTATTGATATTTGGCAACACATTGTGTTCTAGTGAGAATGATAATTCCAGCAAAATGACAAAAAGTATCACTGAGAAGGTAAAAAAAAACAATAGTTCACAAGTTATTCCAAGCAAGACATCACTGCACTGAGAAAAAGACTCAGTGATATTATTAATGCCTATTTACAGCAAATGGGCAGAATCAGATGTGCACCGGGATCATTTAAATTTTACATGATAGCAATCACATAGTCAAACTGAGATTCATTTTCTCAAGGTGTTATAATTGCACTCCTCTCTATCATCTTTTTGCTGCTGCTGAAAGGTCTGGTTGCCTCCTTAAGACTCTGGATCTAGACAGACATTAGAGAGGTTAAGATTGTTGAACGTGTACCTATACGGGTACGGCAAGGTCTACAAGTACAGGTTCCAGTACAGGTACAGTTTATGTGGTTAAGATATACCCTATACTGTAAGTTGATTATGACTTGTCTACATGGTCCCAGTTGCTGAGGAAATAGTCACTCAATAACAGCTTGATTGCATATGGCTATATCTGTCCAACCTACAACATATTTATGGTAGAGACACCTTAGTACCCTCCAATGACATGGACCCATTCAGATCATTCATATTTATCTTTATCTTCTATTTATAGTCATTTTCCCTACGCATAGTGGGCACAAGGCAAAAATGTCTAGCCTATAGGTTGTGTACTGCTAAATGGGGATACCCCCACGTGACCTATGACGTTACCCGTACATGTTGCCGTACACATTCATATCTTAACCTCTCTATTAAGGGTGTACCCCCTACTTTTAACTAAAAGAGGGGCGTGTCAGCACCTGTTTTTTCTTTAAATTTTCCATTGCCACTACACTGTACCACTATAAACCATCATGAATGATGACATCACTATCACGTTCTTTAACTGAACCTTCCTTGAAGGTCCTCAGTCTTAATGACACCATTTTGCAGCTTGATATGACTTGCACAATGAAAGCAAGGTTAGCCACCTTGTTTTAATCAGGAAGCTAGGTGTTGCTATGGTAACTAACCTCAGCTCAGCTGCTAACAGGACACAAATAGGGCCTAAGGCTGATTAATCTAGCACCCTGGGTAATGCAACCCTTAATACAAAATAAGCTCTGGCAGGGAGAAATTAGCCGAAAAGAGGCAGAGAGCACCTGCCTAATACCCACCACCAGTTTCCTCTGGTTGTACTGTGTGGAGGGAAAATACCTACTCAATACTGTCTGACATCAACAGACCGTTTACAAGTTTACAATATCTAAATTGAAGGTTCACTCTATATTGTCATAATGCAAGGTCTGGTAACCCTGCATCTAACCTTTTAAGGGTGGCTGATGCAGACGTGCATCATGGCCATTGCTAGGTTTGAAGTTTCATGTGATAACTGCTACACCATAAAACCTCAGCTGATGTTTTGAGTGTTAGAATATCTAGTGATGAGTCCAATGCTTAATGGTTGTCTCAGGCATTATTGCTGTCATTATTCATTAGTTTTCTCATCAGCCTTTTTGAGACTACATACTAACCCTGTATTTATTTTCACAAATTGTATTCCACCTATATTCTCTCCAGAAGCTAGGCTTCTGAATTACGTAGAATATATCATGTCAATCTAAACTGGAACAATGCATCCAGCTGTATCCTGCCTTCTTCTTCCATAAAGGCCATTCATAATTTTTCCCGATTTGAGGACTCCGCACACGACATTGAATAGGGTAGCAACTAGTGAAGCTTGTCTTCTGAAATGGGAGTTGGCAGGGTAAAATAAAGTCACTTCAAACAGAATATCATTGCTGTCAGATCCTGTTAAACGGACATAAACTTGGAAGGGAAGACTGCAGCAAGGCTTTATTATATTTACACCAGCTGTGAGTCCCTATGGAATAAGTGTCATTGTATCTTTTCATTTTTCTCCAGTCCTGCAAGGCAGTTCCACTTTTTAAGTATGCATAGTTTATGTGAATCCATATACTACTGTCAACATTAACTTACATTTACTGTGTCTGTCTATCTTATTTCATCCATCTCATTGTGATCATTTATATCAAAGACAACAACACCTGGCTAAATACATTCCCTCAGATGTTTCTCATTCTTTTGTCTCTTTATCCTGCCATTCTATGCCATTCCCTCTGCTTCTATATTTTCTACCCCCTGCTTCTTTTGTTGCCTTTCCTAATCCAACCCACACATTTTGGCTGCATGTTATATTCATAGCCAGCATAGAAGCGGTTGGTGCTTCTCTCTGTAGCCAGCCCTACCCCTCCTACATTGTGCCACTACTGACAGGGTTGAGCCAAAAAGGACAATACGTGTCACTAATAGGGCTCGGGCTCAATTTGTATGTTAGATACAATGTAAGCAAGCAGTGGCTTCCATGTGTGGCTGTGTCTGAGCAATTGGCCATGAAAGACCTACTGCTGTTTTCATAAGAAAATGTGACACATCTGGAGAAAACAGTTCTGCATTTGGCCACCAGAGGGCAGTGTATGAGAAAAACACTGAAAAATTTACCAAAAAAAATGGCTTAGAACAATTTTTGATGGGGAATTCAGTGGTATGCTCCGAATTATTCCATTTCTCCTGAAAATGTACCATTTATGGAATGCACAAGAGACATCCGTTGTCATGGAAACATGTATAATTGGCATATATGGCAATTTCTGGTTGCCATGGAAACCACTCCATGATTCTTAATGGGACATTTTGCCACAATTGTGTTAGATATTTACATAAGGAACTCAGAACCGAAAACAGATCCAGAAAATTCCCTCTAGAACTGATTTTATAATAGAGGAATCACATTTCTTTGTTTATTTTTCCACAGAACTGTATTTTTTTGCATTATAACTATTTAAGCTAGCATATAATGTATATAGAGCTTATTTGCATTTTTCAATTGCCCACACCAACCTAGGTTTGGCCAGCAATTACAAAAGAACAACTTGGACTATTTTAGCTCAAGATATCTCATTTTAAACCACATGATTTCAACTTTAAAAAGCAATTTCCCCCCTGGATGCAGGCTTTCCTCCATCTGGTCACAAATGGTTCTGCAATTGAGGTTGTCATTGTACATAGGGTGTATTTCTTTTTGTGTTATCTATAGATCATGCAAGGAGCTTAAGGTTTGTAAAAAGAGGTTTGTAAAAAGTAGTATTCCATGTATGCGTTTCTTAACATAAATTGTTATTCCCCATTAAAAAAGTTTATATTCAATTTTAATCTTCATATTAGTAATGAAATCAATGCATAAGGAACATTCGATAACATATTGTGAATTTCCTTTCCATGATTTTATTTTTCTTTGCACAACTCACACACCTATGCAAATGTGGATTTAGTTTTAACATTACACGACATTCTCATTGTGGATAACCAAACAATTAGTAGCACTATCTTATCAAGATAATGCTACTGCATAATAAAGACTAAAATCTTTGACTGTGACTATTTCGTGTACATAGATAGGACATTGTGTTATTGCATATTGCTTTGAGAAAGAGTTCCATATATCCCTTATAATACTCATATATAGATGACATGACATCTTTGCATATAAATGGGAGATAATTACCCAAGGAAGAGCATCTCAACACAATGGTACAATGCTTTCACATTTGGAAACAGACGATCCTCCCACTGTGAGAACCACTCTGTCCCCTGAACAGCATGAACCTAGTGTATGATCTGTCCAGGCCAATGACATGTCTTGTAGCAAATAAGAGATGTCATGCCTTTGTGCGTGACTAGATTATGACAGGATGACAGTGGCCTTGAGGTGTCCTGCATAGTGTAGTCTGTGTGTGGATACTTCTATAAAGTTTTACTCTTGGCAGTTTTGAAGAAGATTAAAAGTTTCGATTTTGGTAACAATGGGCTGCACAATTGTTGCTAGGTTCCCACAATCGGGTTGGAAAGCAAATATATAATTATTAAGCCATCTATTCATACTGAATACATCTGCCTGCAGTAAACCAGTCACTGATTAGGGAAGGGAATATATGATTGTTAAGCTATCTATTCATACTGAATACATCTGCCAGTCACTGATTTTGGAAGGGAACAGTAAAATTTAACAAGGTACATATAAGACCCAAAGACCTCAGGCCTAAGTTGGCCAATTGGCCCATACAATTCCTAAAGAAAGTTGGCTGCCAGAGGTCTAGTGGACTTTGGGTTTAATAAGTTATTAAAAAAAAGCGCCCATGTCAGTATTTAGCTGAGAGTAAAGGCCTTCTTGTCAGCTAAATACCAGGCACCCATACTAGACTGTGCCATCCCTTATACTAGCACCACAATATGGGATGTAATTGGCATGGAGCAGGGATGCCTGGTGGTCTCATCCACTTTGAGAAGATATCATACCAGACAGAGCACCAAGGGGAATATGGAGCTTTATCTAGTTGCTACCAGTGTTCAACTTTTGCCCATTTCTGTTCCGCCATTTATTCAGAGATGGACATTCCATGATTCAGGATATGTAAATTATGATATTATGACTGCAAGATACAGGTCTACATCATATGTGACAAAAGATCTATTGTGGTGGTTCTTAATTAGAACATTGAGCAAATATTGAGGGAGTATTCATGGAAGACAATTTGTACTCTGATGGTACACTGCCAGCCCAGTGAACCAGTTTTACATTGGATAGCTTATTATTCCGGATTACACTGGTAGTTGATGTTAGTACAAACCCATTGACCTGATTCGGGTTCTATTGTATGTACTAGGACGGTATGTACTGCCCATTTAAATTGGGGCTGAGAGTGTACTGCTCAGATTGTAGGGTCTATCCAGTGAGTGTAGCTGTCAAAACCATTGAAATTTGTTATTTGTCCTGGTCAATTTAAGCATCAATCCCAGATAGCAAGGAAACATTGGGCCAATGTCGGCTTATATCGGTCCAATGTCGGTTTATATTGGTCCAAGCATGGCCCAATGCTCCATTGCTGATTGGGAATGCCTTAAAATTAGGACTAGAAATCATTATTGATCCTGATTCCAATGATTTCTCTCTGTTCGCCTTCACTATTTGGAATCAATCCTTTACATCTGTAGACAGACATGTTTCTGCAATTACCCACTTGTTTCAAATCATATCCCACTGTATGGTGCAATCTCAACATTCTATTTTCCACTATTGGTATCATACAATTTAGATTGATGGTCATTTCTGCATTTCTATACCTCCTACTCACTACTGTGTCTCCTTACCCCTGCCTTGCCTTATAGGTGTAAGGTTGCTCTGGGGCTATGAGTATTAACAGACCCTAGGTATTTCAGGAGTTGCATTAAAGGAGTTGTATCCATTCCTACTGAGGTGCCATGGGGCAGCACCATCTGGGAATCACCAGTCTTCAATGAAAAAATGTAGCAAGATGCCCTGAGGAGAATGCAGACCTTTGTTTGTAGCTGCTGTTAAGATTCCAGAGGTCTATAAATTCACTCTCTCATTCTCTCACTCTCCCTGGATTTATCTATATGTTATATGTAATATTCCAGGTTGACCCCTGTTGGTATGATTACCTCTCCTTATTTCGTGTTCTACACTGTAAAAACAGTGTTTAGGGATTAAACACTAGTGTTTAGAACTTAAACACTTGTTTAAACACTTATTTGTCCCACTTTTCTAAACACTATTTTAGTGCTAAACGTGTTCAATTTTAAACGCATTTAACCATGGAGTGTTTAACCAAGTGTTTAAATGCTAAACACTTTAACACTTCAGTGTTTAGACAAGTGTTTAAAAGCTAAACACCTAAACACTTCAAGTGTTTAGGTGTTTAAATGTTGGTGTTTTTTGTGTGTATTTTTAAACACCTTTTTTGCAGTGTAGGGGATACTGACACTGTCCAAAACACCAACAATGTAGTGACCATATATATAATTCCTACACAGGACAAAAAGTTGCTCACTGTCCATAAAAATTCCTTGGCCTTCTTCTCTCTGAAAGCACAACATTAAGTTATTGGAGAGTTAACTATAAAAAATGGTAATACAATCGGTTTATATCTACACATGCTTTAATTGTATCCACATAAATTGCAATATAGTTGAAAGAACATGTAATTGGAAAGGGTTATACTTATCAAGATATCCCTCACTCTCAACATGTTGAGGCAGGAATTTGAATATACATCCAACAAAAAATACCAAATAAATCATTTCTAAAGGTTCTCAAGTATACTGCAGGCTAGTAAGTAATAAAAGTATTCTATATCACTCAGCTATTTGTCTGCAGGCATTTTCAATACAGAGCAAAGTGTGCCTCTATACATCCTAGACCTTATAAAAACAACAAATTTGCTGATGATGCAGGTAGGTAGCTTATCATGGAATTAATGATTCTTTGTGCCCCAAGTCATGGCAGCTTTTTTCAAACTGCACAATAATCATGTGCCTACACAACATTTAGCTGCATATTCAATTATGGTTATAAGTCCTACAGGGATAGTACTTATTTGCAAAGCTGTCTATCAATGATACCAAGTATGGGAAATTGTAGCCCTCTCTCTTGCTCGCTCTCTCTGTCTCTGTCTCTGTCTCTGTCTCTCTCTCTCTCTCTCTCTCTCTCTCTATCTCTCTCTTGTTCTTTCTCCCTCTTAAAAGAGCCTGCCTAGATATTGGTACTGGTTTGGCTGAAATCCCAAAGTAATTTGAATTATTGAAATGGCCAGAATTGCCCTCAGCACACTCTCCCACTGGCAAGGGAGCATCTCCTCAAGTCAGCCTATAAACCCATTATTCTTCTGACATGTTCAGAGAGAAGCACTCTAACACCCTTACATCCATATACCACTATACCTCTGTTACAGAATTTTATATAGAAATGTATGTCCTAACTGTGCAACAGAGGCCAAGTGGACTATGGGTTGTAGATCCTAAACACAATGAAAGCCTCTCTGTCAAGCCAGTGCTGACCCCTCCTCTACTGCTATGATTCATGGAAGGACAATACATTATGGCAAAAGCTTGCAAATGAATCAAAAAGATAAAAACAGAATGCAATATACGAAAGGAAAAAATTGGCTTAAGCCTGTCAGCCTGTCCAAGCACCGCACATCTATATCCACATTGTAGGAGATCCGTATACACCAAACCTTACACCCTCTGCACAGGCATCTTAGACCCTAGACACTTAGTCATCTTCCCACAGCTATACATCACTGTGATTGCTAAACACAGTGGTTACATCCCCTACTCAGTCTGCCCCCAGGACCCCTGCTGTATAGTATAGGCCCTACTAATCAGTTCTGCCTCTATTGCATATAACAAATCGGTTTTAATGTTTCTTTTTCTGTATTCTTATCGTCTATGGTGCCATGATGCGTGAGAACCATCTTAGCCTTTTCCACTAAGAGATGTTGACTCATGTATTTGGAGATGCTTGTTGCTCTCTGCTCTTTCCTGGGTTCCAACTTATTAATCAAGCTCAAATCCCCTACATCAATTTGGCCTCCTTAGTTATGTCCACTTGCCCTATAAGTTTACCCTGGGTGTGGTATCTCATTGCTGTGGTGTGCCTAAATCATGTGGATGCCTCTGTGCATCACAGTACATTGAATTGTGTGCACAATAAGGAGGAAACAGTGTTTCACTTTACTGCAGCTAAGCGAGTCTTGTAGCCATTATATTTTCTTTAGTGCATTAGACCCGAAACTATCCGAACCCAATATTTACAATCTTGGAAAAATTTCTATCAGTACAGTATAGGGCATTTCCCCTAATTCCATAACCATACTGCTTTGACACTGTCTCATACTACTGTTGTATACTTTATCTTTTTTTTTATTTCGCTGATAACCTTTCGAAAAAGAAATGTATAAATATATATAAGCCAATTGTGGATGGGTCACAATCAAAGTACAAAGAAAGAGATTGAGAGGGTCAAAACATTGTCCACAAATCATTATCTTATTTCAGGCCTCGAAGCATACTTTTTTTTTCTTTTTCTTTTTTTTTTAATTAAAGCACAGGTCAATTCAGCTGCATTCCACTATAAATTAATTTGGACAGGATTACAAACACATGTCTAATAATGATATCAGACTCTAGGTATCTTGGGTATCTATAATGCCAAAAGCTCCCATCCCACCAGCATCGCATACTGCTTAACCCACCACCATCTACTATACCCTCTCTATGTCTTAATCTGCACACCTCAAAGACGCCATCATCAAAGAGAGAGGAGTAGGTTCTAAAGCTAGGAATAGTAACGTAAGCCATATTACAAAGGATATACGATACACTCATTGATGGATTCTTGGATATGGTGTACTCTTTGAAAATGAATCTCTAACCATTCATGTAAGTAATTTCAGTGAAAGAAAAAATAGTTAACCATCTGGTATTATGCTTGTTTGATAGATGACACAGAAGTCAGAATTTCACCAAAGTCCTTGTTCAATCTTTACAGTATATAATTGTGCCAGTCCCCTTTTAAATACTGGTTAGTACTTTGAAAAGTAGAAGCATAAAGATAAAAGAGGTTGCAATAAAATGACATCAATAAATATCATTCAGTAATGCTGCGTCTAAATTAGTCTGTAACACATTGATTCTAAGGTATAAAACAAATCATGTTGACCATACATCACCTCATCAGGGGTCTATTTCAATATCCCTACGACAATATAGTGGCTGCATTGATACTATTATGCCTATGTTGCCGTCAGGGTAATTGTCTCTGTCTCTGTCTCTCTCTCTCTCTCTCTCTCCTTCTCTTCCTCCCTCTCTCCCTCCCCTCACTCTCTATCTCTCTCCCTCTCTCTTCCTCTCTCTCTCTCTCTCTCTCTCTCTCTCTCTCTCTCTCTCTCTCTTTCTCTCTCTCTGTCTCCCTGATGCATTCTCCTTTCTATTTTCCACACCTCTATTTGCTCTCAGTCTCTATCATTCGTAACCCACACACATTCAGGATGCATAATGCAGCCACTGACAGTAGCTGAGGCAGGAACGACAGCATGTCTCACTAATGGGGCTCAATTTGTGAGTAAGGCACAATGTAAGTAGGCATTGACTGGAACTGAGTAGTTGGCTATAATATAGGCCCATTGTCGCACTTACAAAGGTGCCTTAACAATGGAAACACCCCTATGTAGGGGGAATTTTGATTCCCCTTTTGTCCATCAGGGGACATTGCAGTGGAGAAATAAGCCAAAAAGAGGTACAAAAATGCTTGAGACTGATTTGATTTTTTGCAGTATTGAGTTTGATAGCGATAATGCATATTAGTGAATGTGATTTGTCTGACTATATATATACACTTTACCTTCCTAGATGCTAGATTGTAGTGCTTGGCATTTGAGGCCCAGTTTCTATATTCAGCACACCTCTCTCCTCCTCATTACCTGCGCCTTGCCCACCGGTCGTAAAGCTACTCCAGGGCTATGAGTATTGACACTCCCTTGGGATTCCCCTCCTTGAGTTTAAAGAGTTTTACATTATTTCTACTCAGGTGCTTTGGAGCTTCACCTTCTGATGCCCAATTCCAGTAAGATCTAGACATTATTGTTGCACAGTTAACAATCCGCATATTGTTTTTCATTTATTCCTGTAAGAATGGCCTTAGCGTCCAATATGGCCAGATCGACACCTTTGTTCATTTGACTCGCCACATTGACCATTGTGAACATTGCTGTTAGGTATTTTAAAGCTAAAAGAAGAATTCCTTACTGCCTTCTAATTGGTGGTTTTATACTCTCCTTGACTTTGGCAGTAATGCTTTACCACTAGGCACCACTACTCACTGGTGTCGCCTTTAAAGGAAGAAAGTGTACATCGTGAGATTGATCTAAAATGATAAATCAGATTTTATGATTTTGTATACTTTTCTTCCCTTAGCCCCAGGTGTTTCATTATGGTCATTGCTCTCTGATCTTTCCAGGACTTCAAATCATTAATTAGACTCAAATTCCCCAGACTAATTTGTCCTCCTGTGTTAAGGTTACCTGACCAATTAGTTAGATCTGGTTGCCAGTATCTCATTGGTATAAACATTGAATTTACCTATCTATGGTCCTTACAGCTTGTTCGATCTACACAGTGGTCATAAGTGATCATGGTAGGCCTATGATGTTTTATTTCATGTGAATAACAACTCTCCATAGGCATAATATTAAAGGGTCGATTGCGACACCCCCGCAGTGGTGTAATATAGTATAATAATGTTCATTTACAGAACCCTTTATCAGTGAAGCCTAAAATTCAAAAGACTAATCCACTATGTCGTGTCTATACTACACTTTCCCCAGTCTCCAGCATTGTTAGACTCATCCCAATTACCTCTACTCCCTGTCCCCATCCATATTTTAGAAATAGGAAACATAAATATCTCTCTCGTTGAAACCTTTGAATTAAAATCAGGATCCTTAGTTTACACTTTCTAAAAGGAGCCTCCCTTGGAATGTCATGGTCTGAAAAGTCACCTGCCTTGTTTAAAATAGAGAGAGCTGTACTACCAGGTACCTATTCATGTCACACCCTCTATAGTTTATTATACTGACTGACTTCTCCCAACTAGGACTGGAAATGAGGGCATTTTGAGCCAGCTCTTCCTTTTACTATAGGAGCAATACCCTCCTGGCATTGGAACAGTGCAAATGGATTGCATCACTCTATAGATGTACACCCACAAGCACTTGGAGCTTAAGGCTCTAGGTTATATTCAAAGATAATATTACTTTGAGGAAGAGTACAATTACTACAGGATTAAAAGGAAAGGAACTGCATTAATGCAGTAATGTCCATATCCAGAAATATCCAGTTTCAATAGAATAACTACATGCACTTACAGTGTGAAAATTGAACCCAGGGGTTTATTGCAAATGTTTCGATTTACTTTATGGATGAGTAGATGGGAATATTCGACAAAATGTTCTCATTACATTTAGATGTGATACTACCTCTGATTAACCGTAATGCTACAAGTGGAATCATTTTAGTATAAGATCATTAATGGCTGAGGCCATGTTCAACATTACCAAAGAACATGATAATGAAAATCCCAGTTTGAAGTGTGTGACCTAATGTCATTTTTAGCCTCTTTGAGACAACCTATTTCCTCATGTGCTGGTGTATGGGTGGTACAGTCATTAGAAAGACTTTAGCATATGTAGTTACAGATGTCATGACACTAGGGTCCCCATACAGAAATTAGATTCTCTGGGGCACTGAGAGCAATTGCGTTTTGGTTTCACCGACTGCAATCCTTTTACCGGGGGAATAATCTTGTGGATGTTTTTAAATGTGCTCAGAATGCTCACTAAAAGTCACCAGATCCAACCAATCCTCTCTTCAAGGCACTCTCTGAACATATGTCCTTGCTTCTGTCAATCTTCCACTGTGTCTCAAATATCTGGACCTTTTATCATCAACATGATTGATAAGTAGTTGTTGGATTTTTGGGTCGAATTATGATCAGGGATAAGTTCAATGTCCTGAGAATTGAATTCCACACTTCTCACGGTATAGATTTAATGCTAGTGTGTGGAAGAGGCTATACAAACTGAATGGGGCATGCAACAAAAGACTAGTCACATTTGTGATACATCCCCAACGTCCACTGAATTTAAGAGAAAAGGCTTCGAGATAAAAGAAGATTAAATAAAAGGAGAAGATGTGGTGAAATATTTGAGACAAATACAATGTTTTTTTGTTGTTTTCCGGGGGAATTTCTGTATTGTCTCAGCTTTGCCTGGTACTGACACTTTTACTCTGTAGAACATCCCTGCACAGCACCCCTAGACAACCCCTTACTCCCTATTAGACCCTCGGCGCTTAGTCATCTTCCCATAGCTATACATCACTATGGTTGATAAACCCAGTGCTTATAGCCCCTACTCAGTGTAGTTCTAGGACCCCTGCTGTAGCCTATAGATATATGGTGTTGTACACACAAAAACACAAAACAGTACCCACAAAATAAGTATGGGGCTGTGTGCACGGGCGTGTTCTGGTAACCAGGTTGAGTCTATGTAGGTGTTATCCATATTGAAGGGTGAGACAGTAAAGGAGCGGTGCTGCCCTCTGCCAGCTCTATTTCCCATAGAGTAGACCTTGATTACGAAGGTGAGGGGTGATTTGCCAAAGTCACCCCTCACCCGTAATCAAGGTCTTTACATAGTAAAGGAGCGGTGCTGCCATCTTCCAGCTCTACTTGCTGTCTCACCCTTCTATATGGATAACACCTACATAGAGTCAACCTGGTAACCAGTACACGCCCGTGGGCTGTGTGAGAGTATGGGAAGTTCGTGCACTGTACTTTCTGCTGTGAAAGTCTGGATACTTTCAGTTGTGATACCCCAGAATGTTATGGTATATTGTCACAGGGTCGGATCCAGGATTTAGATAAGGAGGGGGCGCGCCCCTTATTTTTTCCCATAATTTGGGCTAAATTCTAGACTAAAAAGAGGTAAATAAACTATCAAGTACAGGGAAAAGGAGGGGGCACGCCCATCTAAATCCGCCACTGAAATTGTAACATTATGATTTTCAGTTTTGTGCAGATGCATAATAACACAATGTGGTAGTATAGTAGGACTGCACCCTGCCTTGCCACCATAAGCACACCCAGCAAATTGTCGTGACTCCTCGTCAGCCTGTGTGAAGTGGCTCACACATGTCGCTAGATGGAACACGACGTCGCTATAGCACAAGATCACCAGGAATAGCAATGGTGGTGATCACATGGCCTCACCTCAGATGGCGAGGATGGTGATCACTCATCCTCACCAGGGATGGCAACATGAGTGATCACTCATCCTCACCAGGGTTGGCGACATGAGTGATCACTCACTTCGCCAGATGAGACGCACGTCATAACGCACGTTCACCACGGATGGCAAGGATTGTGATCACTCACACTCATGGGAGAGGTCACTCGGGTGATCACTCACCTTGCTAGATGAAACGCGTACCTCGTGATAGCACAGGTTCACCACAGATGGTGAGGATCTTGATCGCCCACACTCACCAGGGATGGCGATACGAGTGATCACCAACCTTGCTAGATGAAATGCACACCATGCCATAGCGCACGTTCACCATGGTTGGCGAGGATCATAATGACTCACACTCACCAGGGATGGCAAGGCGGTTGATCACTCACCTCGCTAGATGAAACACACACCACGTCATAGAGCAGGTTCACAATGGATGGCGAGAGTGGTGATCACTCAGACTCACCAGTGATGGCAACGCTGGTGATAACTCACCTTGTTAGATGAAAAGCTCATGATCATCAACATTGGTAATCATGCAGCCTCACATCTGCCAGATCAAAGTATGTTTTGCCAGAGAAGGTATTGCCATATGTATCTTCCCTCTAACCACAGACAAGGTGTTCATGTAGATATTTCCCTATGTATTTTTCCTGTAACCAGAGAAAAGGTGTTTATGGATAGTTGCTTTCATTTTAGAGATACATCTATCTAAATTCAATTGATATTTTCTCTATATAATCTTGTTTGATTCAACTCTGAAGTATTACATGGAAATCAATATGAAACAAAGCACATTTGATACGTATGGGACTTATACTTCATGCCCACACTTCCTCGATAGGCTACATGTTGAACAGTGGTGCTGTCTCAACAACTTTGGCAATGGTGGTGATAAGTTGCCATTCTGAGTGAGAGTGAGTGACAGATGATGCAATCCTCAGAGAGCATTGACTTGGAGTGACACAAATTCACGCATAGAGTGAGACCAATGTTGGCAATGGTGGTGATAAGTCGCCATTTTGTGTGAGAGTTGATGACAGTGGCACACACTCACATAGCGAGTGACATCCATGTCAGCGATGGTGGTGATAAGTCGCCATTTTGAGAGAAGATTAACTAGGAGTGACACAAACTCACGCAGTGAGTGAGAGCCATGTGTCAATGCAGGTGAAAAGTCGCCATTCTGAGTGAGAGTTGACAGACAGTGGCACATATTGACGGAGTGAGTGAGATCCATGTTGGCGATGGTGGTGATAAGCTGCCATTCTGAGTGAGAGTTGACTGGGAGTGGCGCATACTCAAGCAGGGAGTGAGATCCATGTTGGCGATGGTGGTGATAAGTCACCATGCTTTGTGAGGGATGACAAGGGGTGGCACATACTCACGCAGTGAGTGAGATCATGTTGGCGACTGTTGTGATAAATCGCCATGCCATGTGAGATTGACACACAGTGGCGAAAGATGACGCAGTGAGTTATCACTCAAAAAGGAGTCACCATTGATGACCAATCATGGCGACAGATAACGACAATTTGCTGGGCATGCCCTAACTTTTTCCCACCCTCTCATATGTGATTTTGGTATGCTTTGAAGGGTGCTGCAATGGTGTTAGGAAATAACCTACTGGTGAGTATATCAGCAACACCTTGCCAAGGCTGGTAAGATAATAAATGCAATGCAAAAAGTTTATTCAAAGAAGGTATAATGGGACAAAATGCCCTAGGTCATATAATAATACTACAAATTTAATATAGGCTACTCTGGGCAAGACAGTAGGGTTTTTTTTAAGAAAACTGTATATTGCTACCTCAAGCTAGGATATCTACGTCCTGTTTAGTGGGAGTGGTATAAAACACAAATCATTCTATATGCAAATGACCAGTTTACATCATTGACCAACTCACCTCTCAAAGGTAGGTCTAGTAGTTGGCAGCACACCGTTAATCCAAGGTACATCCTTATGTAATGGACAGGTCTAAATGGGCATAAGGGATTACTATAAGAAATCCATGTATGGTAGACGTCTAATGATTTCTTGCAAGTCCCACAGGAAATCCATCACATATATCATGCCAGCAACCACAAGTATTTTCCTGATATGGATGTTCCTCTAAAACCTGACCGGAAAAGCCATTTTATTAATTTTGTCTCCACTATTGGGCGTGTAATCTTAAGAGGTATGAATATAAATACACAGAATATCAGAAATATCAGAACATTTTCTGGTCATTTAAAGCATATTCATCGGTTTCAAGGTATATAACTCCCTCCAACAGCAGGGAATATGAGTCAAGGTATCCATGGTGATTCCAGGTCGGTAGGGGTCTATTCCCGTTTTTAAATGACTAGTATATCCCTGCATTTAAGGTTGTCCAAGTATGGGTATGCGGTGAACAGGCTATAGTAAGTAAACTCCACTGTGCTGTAGGTAGTATAGGAGCTCTGTGATTTGATTCAGACTAAGCTATGTGACTCATATCTGAGGTGTAAGTAGTATATGGACACTCGCCTTTGTGTCAGGTTTACTGGACAAAATAAATGATTGTTGCTTTATTCCTCAGTGTCGAGTCTGCACTCACTTTATACCTAAAACTTCCCGGTTCTTATAACTATAACCAAGGCCAGTACATAACCACTGTGACCATGCAGTAAGTAGTATATTCAAGCAGTGATTTGGGTCAGGGTGGGCCAATAAATCCCAATATCCAGACTCCAATATATCTTGCCCTATTCACTGTGGGAAGTGAGTCGTTGATAGATATTGATCATGGTCACTGCACGGGTCAGCAGGATAGGTCAGTCATGTTATCCGAACCCAATACCACCATGTGTGTGAGGCACAGCGACGTGATGGTTGTGAGCAATTCTGGGGTGCTGGGTTTTGGATTTATACTCTGACTGCAGCGCCACTAGGGGTGTAGTGGTACTAGCTGGAACTAGAATGTAGATAGATCCTCCAGATTTCAATTTTCAAAGGTTGAAATATGTATACATAATGTAATAAAGCACTAGGTTTTGAAATAGACTTCGATGGATAAAAAGGTGGCTGATTGGAGAATTGAGTCAATTCAAATATATCCCAGTACCATAATATCATATAACAGTCGATTCTATTCCATGAAATAGAAACCAACAGAAACTCTAGCCAATATGGAAGTCTAGTTGGAAATACCCTTTGCACCGCTATATAAATGACCGCCCCATGACGCTCTATCAGCCCAAGTCTATGAGGTTTCTATGGCACTGTATGCCCGGGACCTTAAGGCTTAGTCCCTTCCTACCACCAGGAGGTATATGTTACCACTAGCACCCTGATCCCTCCACCTCCTGGAGCTCTTTAATCCTGCTCCATGGTCCCCTTATAGCTCTCCCTGCACTCTTACTCTCTCTCCAGCCAGCAAGAGGAGGCCTAGTAGTCAATCCTAGGGCTCAAGTGGAGGGGCCTACATCCACTTTATATAGGGTGTGGGGTGGAGTGCTTTAGATTGGGTAGATACCCTGTGGCTATATATTGCACGTATAGTGTATCCTGTGTACCCTTCACTGTTGCATGTGTTCCAATTACCCTTGTAGATGTTTCTCGACCCAGGCAATCGTGGGATTCAAGTGGAGAGGTCTACTAGCACTTGATAAAGTATGGAATTGGGGTAAATGCTTGGTGGATTCTCTAGCCCTGTGTCTGTATTGCATTTGTACTTTATCATTGGGAAACTTCAACATACTCCACGAATTACAATGGGTTATTGTATTTTGGATATACCATGTGGTCGGGCTATGCATTTATTCTCTGCCTTTGAAAATCATAAGGTTTTAAAGGCTCTAAATCATTTTAATAAAAAGACGAAATAGATGAAGGCGTATACAACTCAGCCTTGATATCTCAAGACAGACAACGCATCCAGGGTAGTTATATGGAAAGTCTTTCATCCCAGCTTGGATACCAGATTCAACTGTCTGTGGGTGTAACTTTTGCCAACCTACTCTGTGAAAAAAGGGGTTAACAAATTAGCTTTCACTTTTCCTAGTCAAAGCTGATACTCCAAACACTGTATACCAATCGTACTAGAAAACGTCCACTCCCCTTTCTCCTCCTATGCTAATTGGGTCCCATTCCTCCAGGGTCCCTACACTATAGGAGAGCCTCTCATGTCAGGCCTGGTACTGGAGATCCTGACCTCCTGTCAGGCCTGGTGACTGGCCTGTCTCTCCAGTACTGACCATGGGAACACAAATTGACCCCTTCTGTACCCAAAGTCTGGGTTGGTGCTCTAGGGCTGTGGAGCCAGTAGGCCACCCTATGGTACTCCACGGTGTCCTCTCCTTGTGTACTGCAGTTCAAGCTTTCCTTCAATAGGCACAGGAACAGCTCCACCCCTCAGCCTCTCACAAGGGAATCTACATTGAGATACAGGCCCCTATATATAAGAAATCTCTTATAACCCTATGATAACAGAGTCCCTCCAAACTTCTATACTGCCAGGTTGCAGGACATGCCAAAAACTCCTGTATACTGAAGGGAGTCACTTTTTTCAAGACGCCTATTCAAGACTCCTATTCTGCCCCCTCCCCTCTTTCCCTCCTGAGGGCAGCTATCCTATGAGAGTAGTTCCTCCAGGGCTGATGTTGTACTTACTGCTGCCCAGGAGGCACTGATGTAGGGGGTTGTGCTTCTAAAATTGCCCCTGGAGCTGCTATTACTGCTGCTGCAGCCTCTGGTCTCCTCCAGGGGGTGAACCTTGAGCAGTGTAGTGGTGGTAGTTGTGTACAGCAGTCACATGGATGTAGGTGTTATATAACACTACAAGCCTACTCCTGAGATTTTAGGTACAGTCCATGTATCCAATACTCTATGGATTAAAGGAGATTGGGCATCTCTGATAGTACTAATGTAGATGCTGGAGAGAAAATGTCCTAGTGATTCAAAGCAACTGCGACATACTGGAGGACTCTCCCACACTGTATCAGGGCGTCTCACTCCTCTCCTGCCCTGTCTCTAGGGTTTCTCCAGCCCAGATTGAGTCTCTCTCCTCCAGTCCCCCTAACCCTCCAACAGCCCCAGCAGCTCCGTCACTCAGCCGGCCACAGCAGTCCCACACCCACAACTCCGCAGTACTCTCATTGGCTGTTAGCCGGCTGGGGACGCAGGTCCCGCCAGTCGGCAGCACCGTCCAGCGTTCTCTGTTTGCCATCCCCCTCTTCCACCAGCACACCCTCAACCATACTCACATCATGACGCACTGGGTCCCCAGAGAGCAGGCAGGATGTAGGAACAAGGGCTGAATGTAGTATGGACTTGAGACTGAGAAAGCCCTTACTTGGACATGAGGAGATAAGAGTTGGGGAGGAAGAGGTTGGGAACTGAGGAGTCTGGGGAATCAGGGAAACATGGAGATAACGATAAGGTCAGGGGGGGGAAAGGAATGGAGGAATGAAGGAAGGAAGGAAGGAAGGAAGCAAGCAGGGAAGGAAAGAAGGAAGGAAGGTAATAAAGCTTGGGCAAGGAAGAAAATTGACATTTTATTGTGTGTAATGGCCAGATATGCACGAAGAAAATGAAAAGTAAACGCAATTTGGGAGGAGGCAGGGAATGATATAGAGAATAGAAAGACACCCTTGCAGATGACAAAAAAAAACATAAAGTGATTTTTATGTTTTGGGTTTTCCTCTCAGAGCTTGCTTCCTATACTCCCCACCTCTGACCCTTCCCTGATTGGCTTCCAGGCTTGCCCTTTGCTGCTATATAAGGGGATGGTCCCATGTGTTTCCCACCTTAAACAGACATGCACACAGAGGGAGCGAAGCCAGACCAGACCTTTTAGCACAGCCACCGACCCCGCTAATGGAATCTTATCACAGTGATGGCAATTCTCCCTGTCCCCTAGTCTCTCTGCCTCTACCTCCCATACACATGGTCCTGTTAACCTCGCCCTCCATCTGCAGAAGGTAGGGAGGGGAAGATTGATTATATGAAATTTATTTTCTATGCCTCAGTGCCTCTTCCTTCATAGAATTTTGTTTACCATCTTCTTTTTTTCCATCAGTATAAATTTTGAAGTTCTCTGCACCTGATTTCTCCTTTTGTGTATATTGATCCCTCTGATTTCACATGTCCTTTGCAATACATGGCATTAGATATCACCTCCTTTCTTGCCCTCTCTTTTCATCAATTGCTGAAACCCCCTATAACAATTGCCTTTAGTGTTTCGTCTTTCTCAATTATTCCAATCCCTGGAGCCCCTCTTCCAACCTTAATGCAAGCTCCTCTACCATCCTCTCTTTTTCCCCAACCTATGCCTTCCCTCGTATCCACAACCTTTGTTCCCAAGCCTACAAACAGCATAGTGAGAAGGAATAAGAGCTAACCAAACACATACAGTTTCATTTTCTTTTTCTTTTTGATTATTGTTTCCCCACGGTGTCAAAGGTGCATGGTGAGAGTAGACTGTTGTATGTCCACGTCAAAGTCCATGTCTGGGCTGTCTCTTTCTTTTTTCTTTGACTCTGCTCCGTATATTTTTTGTATACTTTGAGGAAAGGTGCAGCAATATAGGAAGCCATTGCCAATATCGAGAGTAAACCTCTACCAACACTCAAGGTCTTTGCCCTTCTCATAGACAATTGCTTTGGAGGATAAATCTGGGTGAGCTAACAGAAAGGTATGAAAAGACTTTTACCGTTCTTCTATTTTGAACCATTTTGTTTGGTTCAGGATTGGAAATGACAAACATCTTGGGGGGCGTTACAGAAACAATGATTCATCATACATCATTTCATCGCTGTAAGGACGACTATAACAGAGTTCATTTTCTCTAACCGTTACACAATAGCTTACACATGTAACAACGAGAGGTGTTGTGGTAACGATGATTTTGTGTCGTTATAAAATTACCTGCCCCTAATGATTCTCAGACACCATAGACAACCAGTGTAACTTGACCTAGTTCTGTTAGAATTGTAGGGGTATGGTATTTACACTTTACGTTCATGTACCCGTGAGACTCAGACCTAGGCCCTTCGGGTGAAGTGGGGGAATCCGGATGGCAGGTGGCAGCACCTGCCTCTGGGTTCGTATCCATTACACCAGGGGGCCTACCACTCGTCCGCCACACGTCACGTGGCCGGTCTGAGTTTCGCGGGCTTTTCCCCTATATAAGGCTGGTCCTAGCCCATGTTCTTCAGTAGTGGTTTACCCACTGCTCAACCAGGTCGTTACCCGAAAGGGTAACCGAATGCCCTAGTAGCATGTAGTCCTCTGAGGCTGTGATCGTATGTAACATAAGCTATGAAATAAAAGCTCGGTTGCCTACCCGGAAAGTTTTCTCTCTCTTCGTTATGATTTAATCTAACTTAACGAGACGAACCACTACAGAATGTCACTTCCTGTACGAGTCTTCGCCATTGTTCAGCGAAGGCTTCGGCACCATCTTCAATCATGCCAAAGTTGTCTAAAAAGGTAAGTATCTGTTTCTTTCTTCTGTAATACGATGTCCCATGCCCTTCTTCTCCTTATGTAGTAGCAGTTTCATGCTGACATTTTGCATCTGCTGCAGGTGATAATAGGGGAAAAGGCTTCTCGTTGTGGCGATTCACCCAACAATTTACATTTTCTCTCCCTTTTGTCGTCCTTTAGGTGCATTGGTCAGGTAACAGGGCCAAAAATTATCTGTTCCATTGTTTCTGTGACGTTAAAACAGTACAACAAAGCTTATTTTTTTTCAGTCCACACTCACATACTTCCTGCTCAGAACATTTCCTGTTTCTAACACAGAAAACTTATTTCTTTCATTTTACTGTCTTTTCTTCAGGAGAAAAACCCATACATCCTCTCAGAAGAAGAGGATGACCCAGAGAAAGAACTGGACGATGACATGGATGTAGAATATCTGCCTACAGAGTCCTCTTCAGATGAGGATGAATGTGATGACAGTGAGCTGCCTGAGATCTATGTACAACAAGCACCTAAATCCATGGTGAGTGGAGGACCTTGCAATAAAAGGGAAGAGTACAGCCAGGAAAGAAGATCCCAATAAGTCAAGCAAATTGTCAGAAAGCAGCGGTGAGCAAGAGAAGCAAGAGAAACACAATCCCAAAAAAGCAAGGCAGAAACCTCTCCCAAACCCAACCCATAACTGAAGTTTAAACCCCACAAACCACAAAGGTAGAGGCCAGTGTACACATATTCTGGAATGAGTGATCAGGAGTTACCATTAATTTTGCACAACACCACTCCCATCTTCAAAGAGACAATAATGAGTGGCCGACTCAATGCGGTCAATAAAGATGGTACCATAGTTTCACCCGGTAAGCTTACACAGAAGGGGACAGAGCGGTTGAGGGAGGAGTACTGGACTCGGGAGGAGCACTGCACTTTGTTTTTCTAGCTGCTCCAGCAGTGACACCTGATTAAAGCCAAAGGAGCCGGATCCCATGGCAGGCGTAAAGAGGGATGGGACACAGTCCTAAGTACTTATCTATCATATTATAATTTCTATTTTATTTCACTGAAATGCATGATGTACTCTAACAAGATGTGAGACACAAGTAAGTCCATGTAAAAACAAAACTTTTCTCTTTTTTAGTTTAACTTTACTTTATTGACTTATTCATATCGAGCATAACAAGATAGTAATACATAATTCAATCAATCACATTGAGGTTCGTTGTATATATGTGCACGTCAGTATGATTTATAAAGTTATAGAACATTTTCAGTAGTTTCCAGTTATTATCTTTAATAAATCATGATGTGTCATAACTACCAAACTCCAAGTAACAGAAAGGCTTTGTACTTCAAGCAATAAAAGAATTTCTTTGGTCCTTTTGTTACAAAAGGAGTTATAACTATAAGTTAAAATACTTTTTTCCCAAATTGCAGCCACATTGAACAGCATCATGAACACAGAGCAGAAACTGAAGAACCTCAGACCACACATTACAAAGCTAAGAAAAAGGTTAATCTTTTTTACATGACTTTTCTGTTACGACATGTAATTTTCATTATATCTTATACTTTTATGCTTTCGGATCTGGATGTAAGCAATGTTGACATCTTTTATTAAAAAAAAATTTTTCCTTGTATTTAACTTCAGATTTCTATTTTCAGAACACCGAGTACCTGGACCTAATAAAGGCGGGAGAAGACTGCCTGAGCTTGCTCAGTGAGGAGATAATGTGCCTGCGCTACAAAGGCGAACCTGAAATAGAAGGTAATGGAACTTCTATTTAGGCTGTACTTTTATAAACTATATTAAAGATATCTGAATAAATTAATTCTATTTTACTCTTTCATGCAACATCAGTACAAAAAGTGTAAAGCCATTAGCCGTGATGAAGAGAATTCTGTCCCGTTTTAGCTTTTTAACTCCAAAAGTTTTTTTCTTCTTCTTTTTCACATAGGTCCTGATGGTAAAATCTTGAGCGGGATCCCGACAGCTGCTGCCAGCAACAACGACAATGGAGGACAAGATGGACTGGCTGAACCAAAACCTTCCACTTCTATCTCGAAAAAAACTACAGTAACTAAGAATTTAAAGTCAAACCATGATGGCAAGGAAAGCAAATCAATAAAAGAGGTGAAAAGTACTTCTTCCTTAGTCTCCAAGGGGGCCTCTTCCTCCTCGCTGGCCAAGAAAGATCTCAATGACACTCAACCAATCAATGTTATAGACCTTACAGCTTCTTCACAATTTCTTGTTACATCAACACCTGACAAATAATCCAAGTCCTCCAAAAAGCCTTTGAGATGAAGTCCTAGGTTCGCATTAAGTAAATAAAAGTCTCAGTTTCTCGGACTCCATCGACAACAACAACGAGGCCTTTGCTCTCCCAGAGAATGACGATGGTCATGTAGACAATTCTATACTTCTGCAAGGTTCAGCTGTCCTGGATCATAGTAAAGTCCCTGGGTCTGAAGACATGGATGTATGACTAGCCAAAGTTGAAGCCATACTATGTTATTATACGAACATTTATTTTTACAGTCATTGCTACCTTGATTTATGTGACGGAGGGAGCAAAAGAAACAGGACGAGGGCGCAGGAGATAGACAAAAGGGTACCCAAGAGGCCGCAGCAGTCTAAGAGGATCCCGAAGATGATCCCCAAGAGGCTGCTGCATTCCAAGAGGATCCCCAAGAGGCTGCTGCAGTCCAAAAGGATCCCCAAGAGGCCGTTGCAGTCCAAAAGGATCCCCAAGAGGCCGCTGCAGTCAAAGAGGATCCCTAAAAACCAGCTGCAGAGCCAAAGGATACCAAACAGACTCATGCTGATGTTCCAAAGGACACAAATGACAAGAAGGAGCCCCATAATGGAGATGCTTCAGGTGAGGCTCTTGACCCAAATAAAAGGCAAGAGTCTGGCGACACTGGTGAAAGTTAAAAGGTAAAAAAGTGGAGTATAAGTCCCCCTGCGACCCGATAGACCTCTCCAGTTGTGGGTACCAAATGATACTACAGTAAGGTTAAGGAGCAAAAAGTGGAAGAAGAACCAGCTTCTCGTAAAACTACCAAAAGAAGAGGGGCAGCAGATTCCAAAACCCAGGAACCTTACGCTAAAAGGCCCAAGAGAAAGGCTGTGTCAAGGAAGTAAAAGACAGTCATAAAATCAGTCTGCACACATTTATTGTTCATTGTTATCGTCTATAAGTACTTAAGCCATAACATAGCTTTTTTAATATTCTCATGAACATAACAAGTTATTCAGTATTACCCCCCCCCCTGTCCTGCTGACAAAAAGCCTAAGGTAAAAATCAATGCAAGGATTCCCGCTGAACTAGGGACAGGCAGGTTCTGATAAGGACTGGAAAAGAGGATAATGACTGGAAACAAATGTTATTGTAATTTGCCTTATATCAGGAGTAGTACTTTTAAAAGTACATATTCTTAAAGTGATGTTGGACCCCTAGCCTACGGAGCCCCTAAAAGGACATACCACAAATAATTTTTCCCCTGAAAAAATATTCTTGCGGGTACTGAAGAATTCTTGTGGATACTGAAGAATTCTTGCGGGTACTGAAGAATTCTTGCGGGTACTGAAGAATTCTTGCAGGTACCATACTGAAGAATTCTTGCGGGTACTGAACAATGTCTGCATGTAAAAAAACAATTCTTGAGGGAACTGAATCCACAGGAATGTTCCTGTTTCAACAGGAATGTTCCTGTTTCCTCAGGAATGTTGCTGTTTCCGCAGGAATGTTCCTGTTTCCGCAGGAATGTTCCTGTTTCCGCAGGAATGTTCCTGTTTCCGCAGGAATGTTCCAGTACCCGCAGGAATCCCCAGTACCTGCAGGAATCCCCCAGTACCCGCAGGAATATTTTTTGCATGAAAAAATCTTTTTTTTTTGTATGTCCTATTAGGGGCTCCATACTAGCCCCCTGCAGAACAACGTATCATATATCATGTATACTTTTAATTGGTGCTACAAAGGTGCATTTCATGTACTAGCAGGGTTCTAATTTTTGCTGGCATGAAAAAAAAACACCATAATGTTATTCACATGGAATACAATCAAGACAATAAGTGCCTTTCAGCTATTTTTTATTGGCTTCAGCCCAGAGCCTTCTCACATGATTGTTTCATGTTTTTTACCTTATTTTAAGATATGTCCAAGAAAGAAACATGCTTCCCAATGTTAAAAGGGAAAATTCATCGAGAAAGAAAAAACAATTATTCTTTGCATATCCAATGACCTACAAAATAGATCACAGCTGCTACATACAGTTCTACTACTCTGTATCTAAAGCGACGTCTCGCTCATACATTTTACATCATAGTTCACATATTTAACACTAGGTGGCCTCACAGTCGTTATAGTGTTTGTGACATCACCACACGGTGTCGAGACTGAAAGAGTCTTGCAAAAGAATACAATTTTGTTGTCCGCCATGCCCAAATCAAAGGACAAGGTAAGGTATTACATGTTTATGGAACACTGCTGTACTGCATGACAAAGAAAGAAGCCTCAAAGGATCATGAGGAGAAAATGAAGAAGGAGCGCAGAAGAGAGGAGAAGGAAAGGAATGAAAAGGAATACAGGATAGCTGAGCAAAAGAGGGACAAGCTGATGAAGGCTATGGAGGGAGTAACGGAAAAGAAATTAAATGAACAGTATGCAGTCATAGCTAATGCTAAAGAGTCTGTAGAAGTTTAGAACAAAAAGAAAAAGATTCAGATCTGGAATAACAGGAAAGACTGGTGGCCAAAGCTAAAAGGCAGGCAGAGCGAGCAGCAATAAGGGCAGCGAGAGAAGTAAGGAGGAGACTGAGAAAGGAGAGAGAGGAAAGTAACTGAAAAAAAACTAAACCAGACTTTTGTTCAACAAGTACTGAAAGTTAAATTGCTTACATTGGTGTGACTTACATGACGTAAACAGGCCCACTATCAAAGTTATAACAAATTGTTCAGCTTAACTGACTTACATGAACACATCACTACTATGCATGTTTAGCGTCATATTTCTCATGAGATGAGAAGGCAAAGCAGGCCTTCTTCATACTATTACAATGATATACAGTGAAACTTGGTTACAACAAACACCCAATTTTGGGCCAAAAGGTTCGTTGTAACCAAAATTCGTTTTATCCAAGTTGAGCAAAGTAGAGAGATTCAGAAAGGTCCAATGCCCTCAGTATAGTCATGTATACATGAGTATAAACGATATGTGGAAGCAAATGAAAGTACTGTAAGAATACAGTGAAATGTCTTTACATGTATAATGAATCCTGTTATACAAATTTTCAGTTACAAAATGTATAACAAACACTTGATTTGCAAAGTCCCGATTTTGCACCATATATTTCTGAAGTAAAAAAAAAAATCCCAAAATAACGAGCTTTACATGATCTGAAGTTGTATGTAACGAATTTCCCTTGGCTAGTGAAAAAGTTTCCCATTAGCTTCAAACTCAAAGGAATATAAAGATCTGAGAGGTGTTTGCTGATGGGTCTGTGATAGGACTTCTGGAAGGCATTTCTCAAGATGGTATGACTAGACCCCCTTCAAGTTGTAGTGAGATCCCTCAATTGAATGACATTACAGCCCTGCATCTAGTGGTCTCTAATAATTGCACTGGTATGACTGGTCTACCAAACCCTATGTAATTACTGCCTTAAGTGCTGATCGTACAGAGTAGTCGTAGTGTGTTCCCTATGATCAGCCACTCGGATATTGAAGGTTTCATCGTACTAGTTTTGTCTAGTCTTACCATCTTGAGAAATGCTCTCCTGCACCCGCCTTCAGTGAGCTATTAGTAGCAGAATGGGTGAGGGAGTCCGAGCTGAAAGGTGGTAGGGTGTGAGATGGCTTCTGCCTCCAGCCCCCCACCACCACCATTGACTTCTGAGCGGCACCCCCCTCCCCACCAACGTCCTGTATGTGGCTAGAGGTGACATAATACCTGCTATGGCATCCCTTAGATCTACGAAGTCCTAATTACCACCAGCACTATCCTTTTTGGTAAGATTTGCTGTTGGACTTATCAAGAAATATCACATTTTGAATCTTTTGATACCAAAAAATTACTTTGTTCTAAACAAAGTTTGGGCCAGCATGACTTCGTTATAACCAAGTTGTCTTATCATAGAAATGTATGGAAAACGATCTGTGCAAAGCAAATTTGTTTGTTATAACCGAAATTCATTATATCCAAGTTTGTTGTAACCAAGTTTCGCCATATGTCATCATAAGAAATCACAAACATTTACTTTTACTTAATTACATTGGTCACAAAGGGATTTGATACCGTGAGAGCAGAAATACTGATAACGTAAACCTGTGGGAACGCCCTTATCCTCATGGCTTCGGATCCCTCCTCCTTCTCTGTGCACCTTTGTCACGGCCGTTGGAGTGGAGGCCTTGGTGGTCAACTATTCGCACTCCGTGGTCCATGGCTTCATTGTGAAGGCAGCAACACATACCAATGATCTTTGCAGCTCGAGGTGGCTTGTGCCGCAAAAAGCTGGCCGAGGAATCCAGGATACTGAATGGAGCAAAGAAAACTTTATTTTTTACGATAAATTTATTTTGTCTTTGTTACAATATATGTTGTAAAAATAATATGGTCACTTTTTATTGTAACGTGTTTCAGTTGAAAGTCTACAGACTTTCTCAAAATTTATGTTCCAGAAACATTGTAATACTCACCGCCACCTTTGCTTCAGAATACCTATAGTTTGCTCAACCCGCACACGATTCTTTCGATGCCACTTATTATATGATTCCTCCTTCGAGTTAGGGGAAGCAGTCCGGTATGGAGTGAAAAGGTTATGCTTCAGGCCATATCTGCAAAAATGAATAAACGGGTATACATAGTTATCAGATTTTTATGTGAAAGACAAAGAAATAATTCATGATATCCTATTGAATTAAAAGCAGAACAAAAAAAGAAAAGAAACACTTCAAGTGTAAATTTAAAAAGGTTAAAAAAGAAATACATACCCTCCATCTCCCAAGAACATGTAGTCACCCCATGTCTCATTTTCTATCTCATCGCCCACTGGTGATGTGTGCAGGGCGTATGCGTCATTCACTGAGCCGGGCCATCTTGGATCAACATGAATGATTCTTTTGTCGTAGTCACAAATGATCTGTGGAAAAAGAATTTATGGTTAACATGACTTCAAAATCCAATGAAAGACAAAAGATTATTTTTGAACAGAGAATAGCTTCATATCACAAGAAGATATGAGTTAAATTAATAAAAGTAAATAAAAGAAAAAATGTATATTTCTATATTAAAAGAGAGGAAAACTTGAGAAAAAAAATTATTATTAAATTACTTTAATTACTATATTCATAACCATGAACTCACAGTGGTGTTGATTGAGTGGTACCCCTTGCGGCACACAAATGCAGACTCATTCTGGGTTTGGGTTTGGACAGGGATGTGGGTGCCATCGACTAGACCAAACACAAAAGGGGTGCACTGTTCTTGGGGCGGGATGTCTCCAGAGCGCTTCTTCTGGTGGCGGAAGAACTTCAGCGCACCTTGCATCTTCTGGATGAAGGAGGACGGCCATTGGACATACTTTTGTATGTTTGCGTAGAAGAAGTCGGTAACATCCTTCACCAAGCAGCACACATCGGTACGGGAAACCCTCTGACTGCCCACTGTCATGTAGTAAAAGCTCTTTCTTCTTTTTTTTCTTCTCACAAAGAGACCACTTTTAATACATATATTGCAGCTGTGAAATAATTTTATTACTCTGACTTTGTAAAAAGGTTATACAAAAAAAAGGGGGTAAAGAGAGACTTTTTTTTTCAAGGAAAAATTAAATTCATTTTTTCACAATGAATAGTAACATGTAAGGCTCTTACCCTATCCATGTGGGTGAGTCCACCCCCTCTGGTGCAACCCTTGAACATGCTCCCCTTGGCATAGTCCTTCACCAGGCGTTTTACAACCGGCTTAGTGAGGCAAAATCTGGCCTGAAACTCCTGGTTGTCATACTCAGTAAAAGGGGAGAGCCGTTCCTTTATCTTCCTAGTCTTATTATCCAACCTCTTGCAGCCATGTTTGACTTTCCGTCCTTGCTTGACAGGAAGTAACTTTATCCTGGTACCCCTCCTTTTCACTTAAACATATATGTTATGGATCGTCATTATCAACTTGCAGCACCGACTTGCTGATCTGGCCGTTGCTCTCATTGAAGAATTGTCGTTCAGCAAAGAATGAGGAAATGTTAACGACAAAAAGATTATGTAATGTGGGTTTCCTCATTAACACGTAACGAGCGATTTACAAGTACTTATATACAGATAGATATAGAGCTTCTCTTAGGAGGTGCTACCATCTAGTGGACATCTAATGCAGCTTCAGACCAGGACTTTCATTGGCAGTATTTGCAATGAAATTTAGTGCTGTATCTGCTAGAGATGTGGGTAATTTCATGTTAAGGACACAAATTCCCTGCAACTACTTGCACTCTGCTGCATATATGCTAGGGCAACACCTCATTAACTTTGTCCAAAGTGAGCTGCATACCTCATAGTGCTACCATCTCTAGGACTGGTGTGGAACTAGCTTATCAAGTCCATTATGTTTTCTTCTACTTCCCATTCATAAATCCAATGAAACGAGCCCTTTACATTTTTAGAAAGGCAAAGATTGTACATTAGTATGACTCTTTGGATCTATATGTTGAGCAAGTTTAAAGGGATTCTTGTTTGCAAGGTAATTAAAAAGTGTACAAAGCAAAGCAATATAAAAAAAATGAGAATATGAATTATGTTTAACTTCAGTAAATAGGGCAGAATGTTAAGCTTTAATTATATGGTTGGCAGGAGACCTTCAAAATATAAGTACATTTACATCCGCTACTACTTCATTGTTTGTGTATAAATAGCTGTTGAGACTATACACCATGATGAAATAACCCATTTTTGATTAGCCTTCAAATGGGCTGTGTACTGTAATGTCCTCTGTCAAATATTTATAATCAATTGTCATGATTCAAACCACTGAATAGATCAAGGCTCTATATAGATCCTCGGTGACAACAAATCTCTGTAATCCCATTGACAGAAGAATACAGTCTACAAATGCCAGGGTTGAACCAATTTTCCATCGACACTGTCTAGTCTATTTCAGCAGAAATCTTGATGAAGAGGCAGTCTAAAATCTTTGGTTGTGATCTTAATATTGGCTTTCTCAGACTCGGTTGAGACACGTCCATGTTATCACATAAGGACATAAGAGAAGGATCCCATGTGTTTCAGACCCACAACTGACATACAGGCACAGGGTTGATACAGGCCAGAGCTTTTAGGCAGCCACTGACCTCCATAATCTTATCACAGTCAGAAAGGCGATGGCTATCCTTCTAGTCTCCTCCTCCTACTTACGCTATGTGTTTCATATAGGTGAGATATATAGGGGGCGTGGATGCTTTAACCCTTTGGTCCCCATCACTAATAAAAATGCCCTATACCCTCCCTCTCTCTGTCTCTGTCCTGTCTCTCTCTCTTTTTTGTGTGTAGTTTTCTGTCTGTCTGTCTCTCTCTTTTCTCTCTCTTTCTGTCTCTCACCCATTGCCTGAAATTCCCTTTTTGCTTCCAAAACTCTCTCACCTACCTTTCTCTGCCACTTCCTTTGCCTGACTACCCTTTCCCTCCATTACCTTTTCAAGCTACCTCACTTTTCCTTTTTATTTGCAGTTTGCAGGAATGAGGTAACGCAGCTGACTAAGCAAAATAATTTCTTACATTTTATCTTTTTTTACAAGAATACGCCTGGTGGCCAATGATGTCAGAGGCGTCGAATGAGAGTGGTCTGCATCATGTCCATGAATGGCTGAGGAATTTCTTTGGTTTTCCTTTTTCTCCTTTCACAAGGACTCATCCATAAAGGCAGATATTGAACCCTTAGGCTCTCCCAAATGTACACTGGGATAGATATTTGGCAGATGCAGGCTATAGACACAATGAGATATGCATAAGAGGCATGCTGCTGAATTTGGTATTCCTGGTATAATAATACATAAAGCTACTATAACCAACATCGTACTCCCAAGAAATGCTGAATGATTCTCAAAAGAAAGTTTTACATTTTCTTTGGTTTTGAAGAAGGATTTTATTTCAGAAACCTATGGTACATATATAGAAGATCTACGGTTTTCTAGTCAGCATTGCTGGCTATATCAAGGCTTATTCAACCTGTGTTTTAATGAATATCCCATACTACTCAAGAATTAGTAGCCCAGCATTTTGAACTATGATTTTTGGTGCACACACTCTCACATATGTCAAATATAAAAATAGTACATGATACAGTTCGCCTTCCTCAGAATGAGTTTGAAGAGAGGTAGAGAGCTGAAACCCTGCTAACCTGAAATCAGTGTCAAATATCATCAGAGATATCTCTTGTGATAGAGGCCCTCATTTATTTAACCATTTTTAAATATAGCATTTTGGGTATAAAAGACCTGCCTACTGAAAGCGTGTATGTGCTCAGTATATTTTGAACCTATCTTCAAAAAATCAACCACAAGCGGCTTTCATTTTCAACTAAACATCAATATTGTTCTAGGTTTAGCTGCAATGTTGTGCCACCATCAATTCACTTAAAAAGGCACAATGTGTTGTTGGCTTACGAGGATGGGACAGGAAAATGTCAATAGGCCTGGCCTTTTAGGTGTGGTAAGGTTATCCCGTGTGAAATGGGGGCATGCAGCCATTTGCTTTATGATACCCAGTCATTGATTGGGCCTTCCCATAGAAACTACTAGATGTAGAGCCTAGGCCAAAAGTAAAGGAAATACAAGGCTCCAAGCCAGAATATAGTAGGCTTTGTGGTTTTCCTTCTGCACTTTCCTTAACACGCTAAAAGAAGTGGAAACCCTGACTGAATTCTATTAATTTTCTGTTCGATCTATCATCAAATATCAAAAACCAAGTAACCAAATGTCATATCTTACTTTATAAAATCAGGTTACTTAAGTACATGGTTCTGACAGCATCTTCTCCTGTGCACATCAATGATGGATTTGCAAAAGGCTTTCAATGTTCTGTTGTCTTTGAAGACTCTGAATGAAATTGAAGATTCATTTTCCGTAGTTTTATAATGGAATTCCTCGCCTCGGAGGTTTTGTGACAAATCCTCCAGCTCCAATGAGGTTTTCTTACTTATACTCCATCCACATAAGTTTATAGAACAGTAAAACCCTGAATATAAGCATAGTTTGACTTTAACTGTAGAGGCCTAGAAGTAGAGAGGCCAGCCGTTCGGCCAACTCTCGCCACCATATGTGTAACAGTGCTAAAAGACTCAACATTAAACAAGCCCTGGAGGGTGATTCATAAAAATTCAACATGTATCTGCTTGACCATGTAACTGGTAAGAAATGAATTTTTTTCAGTATGGATTTTGGATTCTAAAAAGTTTCTGTTTACTCAATAAATCTGAGGACATTTATTCCTCATCGAAAATGAATCTGAATACATAGTGGAAGCAATTATAGATGGTATAAATTTTACATCGTCAGAAAAATGTCATATAAGGTGTATGTAACTGTGACCATGAATTTCATTTTTATTCTCATGGAAATGAGAGATATCAGTTTGTGTAACCAGGTCTAAGCTAAAGTATAGAAATGACCCTGGGTGATTTTTGACCTTGCCCCCCACCATCCCCCCACTTACCCTACTTGAAGAATTTTCACCCCAGAGTCATTTTTGACCCTGGGTCATTTTTGACCCAGAGTCATTTATGACCCTGTCGACCACCCCTCCCCTTCCCCCTCTCTCTGCCTTATCAGTTGACCTAGATAAGTGGCCTCTCCCCTATAGTGACTTTCAGTTATGAATGGGCAGCAGATTAAGTTTCAAATTGTGTTTTCTCAACTGCTATAGTTCATTTCAAAAAGTTATTTTAGATTTAACTAGGATACATATTGGTCTCTTCAGTGATGTATGATCGATCAATCTCAAATGTGATACAAACTTATCATTTGCATTATTGTGAGCCCAGAGAGCTATTTTCCCTCATACCCACTGCAATAATTAAAACAGAATGCAAAATAAGATGGCTAAAAAGTAGTTTGGTATTCTGGACTACCCTTATCAATCCTCCTCTTTTCATATATGATGGTTTTCTGATGGATAGATAAAGAAAAATGGCCCCAAAAAGCAAATTAAAATTACTTTTTCCATAGCAGACAGAGCAGGGTCATTTTTCACCCTGGGTCATTTTTCACCCAGGATCATTTTTGGGGTTTTACAGAACCTGGTAACATATTCTGTAGTCGAACACGGCCACTTGTAGTGCGCATTTACATATCTTATACTTGAACGCAACGGTAGTGACGTCATTGTTCCGGGTCAAGTTGGGGAAACCCTATCCCTTCCGGTCCGCCATTGGTATTCGTATTCGATTTCGGAGAAGAACCTCTTCCCTTTTTTTTCTTTAGCCAAATCTAAGGTAATTAATCATTTCTCACATTTTTAAACGGGCCAATATTATGTGTAATATGTCTTAACTGATATGCATTACACACTATGTCTTTATTATTTTCATTCATTTTTTTTCATTTTCTTTGTCAAATTATTTTGTCAACAAGATACAGTAATGGCTGTCATGATTGTGCCGCTATTTATACATGCATTTGAAGATTTATTTTCTCTGTTTCACGAATCCTCACACAACCCCACCAGTTTATATTAATTGCATATATTACTTGTATGTTCTATTAGTCACACATTTGGTCATTTGTATGTGATATTCAAAGATGTCATGTCTGAAATAAATATCTTTTCACACTTCATCTATTTTTTAGTTTAAGCAATCTTACTATAAATTGTTTTCCCCTTCCCGTTTTTAGGTCCAGTATGTCATCTGATGAGGAAGCCAGTATTCTCGGTAAGTTGTCCATATTTGATATTATAGCACAGGTTTAGGCCAAGGGAACTCAGGTGACAGTTTATTATCCACTGCCTGCATCCATTTAAAAGGGCAAAAAAAATCTCTAAAATTCATTTGGACATTATACCACTGACCAAAGTGGAGGGGGGGATATTTTATATGGGGTAGGGGGGTTACGGCCACTCTGACACTTGTACAGCTCAAAGTAAATGGATGGGGCCAGGGGATTTTCAGAGTTTTCACCAATGCCCTACTCACCACATCTCTGATATGTGGAATTTAAAAATATTAAGTTGCTAATAAATTACTTATGTTTGGTGGAGGAGACTTTCATGTTGAAGTTAGATAATGTCATTACAACATGACAGGCTTTGAACTGTGTATTGAACCTTGAGGTCCCTTTGACATTGAACATTGATGAAACATTTCATATCCCAAGTGGGTAATACATGGTTGCACTTCCTTGAGTTGACATTCACTTGAGTTCATTTTGAAACGTGTTTATTTGCATTCACAGGTGGTATTTAAACATTTTACAAGGTACATTATCGTGCATGTCAAGGGCATTGATACAGATAAATACTGTCAAAACGCCAACACAGTGTTTTAACATTTAGTATCCCACCATTGGTAATACATGGTTGCACTTGTATGAGTTCAGTTTAATTTGAGTTTACTTTGAAAGCAGTTTATTTCAGTTTATTTTCAGAGGCGTTGAATTCTATGCATATGCTTGCATATGTCAAGATAACTATAATAATGAAAGATTGCTGTATTCCTATCACAAAGTATCTATTTACTAGGTTTTTTGGTCTGGAAGAGCATGATAAATGTATAAGTGAACAGGATTGAGGGTGTCCGGTCAAACCAATGCTGAAACCACTGTGTAGTCATTGTACTGGATACGCATGATACGGATGGGATGAGTATGAGAATTAATGGAATATGACGTATATCCTAAGTGTCCAATAACAACTGATTGATTGAAAGTTCTTGTTTGTATGCTGTTCTTTATTTTTCAAATAAAAAAGTTTGAAAAAAACTCACTATGGGTTTTCTTCACAGACAAGGGGTTGGGTCTGGTACTCTGCTGAGACACTGCTGTAGTCCTTTCTTTGCCATAGAATAGTGTATATTTTTAAAGTATCAGGGGTGTGAAATCTCTGTTAAATTTTTAGATTTATTGTTATCCAAAATCATAAATTTTAATATCCCATTGATAGTTCTTACCCTCTCTGTACAAGAGAGGTAAGCACTAGTACAATTGAATATTTAATTGACCTTTATCTAATGTAAAAATGTAAACTGGGAATCATTGCGAAGTAGCTTCAGAGGAAATGTATTTTAGGATTTTACACCCGTGAGTATAAATCAAAACCTATGCACTAGCCTAGCATTTTTTTGTTTCATTCAAGAGAAAAAATCCTAAGCTTTCAAATTAGAGTAAACTGTAGCACATCAGACCATAATTTTTTTGAGTTATGGGTCTACAGAGTTGAAAAATGACCAAAAAGTGTGTATTTTGCTGAAAAAATACAATTTTCACCCCCCCCCCACATACTGCTTATAGTGTACAACACCCCTAAAAATCACTTTTGGAATTCAATACATATGTTAACTCTGAGATCCAAAGGGTTTTAACCTGATGTACATGGTAGATTTTTTTTTTCTCCCCTTCATACTGAATAAAGGTAGCATTATGCTACTCCCTGCTCAAAAATAAAACTTCTCAAAATACCTGTGAAATATTCTGTTTCTACCATCCATGCTGCACTTAATTTTGATGGACATTTAAGGGGGTTATATGGTGTAAAAACATTGCGGCCACACCCATTTTCTTTTAGTCCTGGTCCTAAAGTGTATTGGCATATACACATTTTTGAGCAGGGAGTAACATTTAACATTTTGGTTAATGAATCAAATTCTACTGCTTCCATACAGTCAATTTTTGCTTTGTATATTGTATTGGCACCTCCTAATCAATCATGAACAAAAATCTTTCCAATATTGACTCTTTGTGCCATTTGTAGACCATAAAATAAGATTGGATGTTACTCTCTGCTCAAAATTCTAAGTCCTTTCGCTCTAAACCAGATGACATCTCTGTCATCCCTCGCATGGCGCATCCATACGGGTCTTTTCTAATCACAACAAGGACACTTCCACCTACCGTTTGATCCTCTTTCTGTCCAATTTTACTGACAACTGTTATTCCTAAAGCAAAAGAAAGGTAAAGGATCAGCCAAAAATTCACCTTTATAAGATGTACAAAGGTGTAGGGCACACATTGATATACTTTATTGGGGTCCAAATGCTTTTATTTTGATCAAAACTGATGTTGTCTGTCGGCAGGTGGTGGAATTTGGCCATTATTTCTAAATGACTGGGCGTTATATGGGGTTGAAGCATGTCACCTGCCCGAGCCCTATGTGTGTTACTCCCTGCTCAAAAATAGATTCTGCTGCTAAAACTTATTCTCCTGTCCGTCAGTTATCAAAATATGTACTTATGATATCCTTCTGATAGATTATACACTCCTGCATCTTCCTGCAGTATTTGGTTATGATCCTAATACTTTAGGTGTCTGTTTGAGTGTGGAAATTCCAAAAATCTGCATCGCACCTAAAGATTTATCCCACTTTTTCACATCTCATGTCCCTAATATTGTAAAGATTACTGTTTTTTTGTGGCTTTTATGATAGATGTACCCCTCAATTATTCAAAAAAATGTGTTATATATTTTACCTACATGCAGTTATTTAGCCCCACTAACCCAATCAATGGGGGAATTTGAATTTTGAGCAGAGAGTAACACCTGAAAGGAACATGTTTTAATTTTTTTGAGGAATATCCATCAAACTCCACCTACTACTGTTTCATTTGCTTGTTATGGAGTCCTCCTAACCTATTTATGTAGATTTGTGTACATAATTTGCACTTTGTGAAATTAATTTTGAGCAGGGAGTAATGTGTTACTCCCTGCTCAAAAAAGTCAAATTGTGGTCCAACTTGAGACCAGTTCTATCACAAACTACTGCCAGATATGGAACAGATGGTAGTTGCATATTAAAGTATGCATATTGAAGTTCATATGGATGAATTTTGGCGATTATTTGACAACTTTTGACAAAGCTAGATGAAAATTGGGGTTTTAGAACAAAATTCTCAGAAAAATCAGTCAATGACAAAAGTTCAAACTCCAATATCTCGGAAAGTTTTTAAAGGAACATATTGATTTTTTGAATCATGATACATACTTACTAGTAGATGTTACACTTATCTGTGACTATCTAAATAGATTTGGACATGGGGTTCTATGTAAAGCTGCAGTTGCCAGGCAATCACATGACATAGCAATCATTTCTACCTATGTTCATATTATGTGATGTTCACAAGGGAGCTATATGCAATTTGAAATCAGTGAACTATGTCCTTGAGGGGAGACTATGCACTACAGGTATGAATCTAGACATTGTTGCTATGCAAAACTGCTATTGCTAGGCCACCACACATCCTAGCAACCTTTTATCACCTATATGGAAGTCACAGAAGAGTTATATACAAGTTTACATCAGGGGAGTATGTTGCTGAAAGGAAACCATGCAGATATGAGCATTTGAGCATATTTTCAGGCTTGGTTGCTATCCAAAGCTGCTGTTGCTAGGCAACCATACCACTAAGCAACAAAACAAAAGCAGCACTGTATTCTACTAAGCTGATTTATAGGGGGTAGGACCCACCAAATACTTTCCAGACTGCACATTTATGTAGTTCAAAGTGACATCTGAATCTATTGTCGGCCATTTTGAATTTCAGCCATATACAGCCTCACCATTAAATTTTATAAAGTAGAAACATGGATATTTTTAATCAGCACTCTTTTTAGCAGAAGAATCAGGAGAATTGATAAAGATTTAGCATCCATTTACATAAAGAGGGAGATTATTGAAATGGAACAGCATCATATTGGCTCAAGGTAGTGTCTTTGCGTCCAAGGCAATAACGTGTGTCATAGTCATCAAGGAATTCTGTAAAATGTCTACTCAGAAAGGTTTATCCTACATAAATCATAATTATTAGATATTGTGCTTAGATGGGGATAAGAGCAAGTTTTATACATGTATCTGGAGCGCATTTAACATTTTCAGTAAAAAAAAAAGGAACTTTGTAATTTCAATCTTCCGCCTTCCCGACTGTCTGGTACACTCAAATCTGAACTTAAAAACATGTATTAGAGCTTAATGAAAAGCTGATTATGTCTTCTTTCCAACAAGATCAATAGCTTCAGGATCCAGACAAGGTAAGATAGTCTTAGAGCTTGGGGATTGAGCATACCCCTTGAATAACATGGTACCAAAATTGACCCAAAGTGGTCTGTACCCGCACATGGATAATGAGCCAAAACCGGTAGTGCAACCCAAGATAATCAATGTTAACATCTAGAATCTTGTTCATCGCGTTGGGATGTGGGGGGGGGGAGGGTGCATGGTGGGCCCTATCAGCCCCCAGCCTATTAGCATGTCTGACTTTGAATCACAGAATGTGGGTTCAAGACTTAATGGGGAAAGTGTTTTAGCTTACTCATACAAGGTAAAAGGAGTCTTTGTAAAAGGCCCCCTGAAGCCCCCTTTATCTTTGTGGCAATCAGAGGATGTTCATTATAATACATTATTTTTTTAGGATTTGTAGCGAGAATGACAGTGGTCAACCAAGAATAAAACAAAATCAGACCAGGGGTTTGAACCTGTCAGTCTAGATTTCTAGTCTGAGGCCTTAACCACTACACTAGATTGACCAGTCAAACCTTCAAAGTGAAATTTTTATCTATAATTGATTACTCATTCATAGGAGTAGCATATCACCATTTAGTAGATGTTCTAATGTTCACAGTATAACCTGAGGACTCAGGTGTAATGGTTAGCACATAGGACTCTGGATCCCAGCACTGTCTGGTGCGTAGGTACGAATCTCATACTTATTTTTATTCATCAAAAAATTCCCCACCCACCATCCCTAGATGGAGGTACCGCTAAAATTATTTGGAACACTCTGGCACTGCCCAATATGCTCTAAATAATTTTTAAACAACTGCAGTCTGAAGATCCCCTTAGGTGAAACCGCCCAGTTCCTCTATTTAATATCCACTGAGATAATGAGGTCACACTGACCCCGTTACCAAGCATCCGTAGTAACCATTCCAGTGTCAACAAATCCGAGCTGCCCAGTCAGCCGTGATTGGTCAATTCAGGTCACATGTCAAGCACTATAAAAGGGCACTTTTGATTTCAAAAGGCTCATTCCAGCGGTAACTGCGATACCCTACATATACCCCGTGATAACATCCTACGAATCTCATATGGGACAGAATTTTCCAAAAAATTACATCTGCTGTTCAAAAATGACCTTATTCATAAAACCTCCTGCTACGCTTAGCCTATTTCACAAAACCTCCTCCCAGACCTTCAGGACCCAATTCAGAAAACCTCCTGCCAGAACTGACCTAATTCATAAAACCTCCTGCTGGCCCTCCAACTGTAGAATGTGGAAATAAACTTAGAGTATAGGAACAATGGGATGCAGAGCCAGGTGGAGTATAACCTCTGCAATTCTAAAATAGCATTAGAAGTTCTGGTACAACCTGCATGTTCATTTCAGAGGTTACAAATGAGCGTTCATTTCATATGCTGGACGATTCCGTTCATCTCCCTTTTACCATTATTTGCAATTTACTGTGTAGAGAATGATCGACTTTATCAAATTATACACGCACTGCAGGTTGGCTTGATACCTAGTCTAGTAGTAACCCCAATGCTATATAATTATGCACCCTCTATAACGCTTACAGTCCTTCTTACCAATACTGCCCAGTATATGAAGAGACACACTTGTCTTTCGCACATGCACATGGAAGCATATCACGCCTTTTAGACAGATATAACAGCCCCCTGGAATCTATATAGTCATCAGGAAGCCCATAAAGGGGCCTCTTTTAGTCAACCTTTCTCCCTGTGCCCCTAACTCTATGTATATCTCAATCTCGCAAGCTGAGACTGCATGTCCTGTGAAGATGAAAGTCGTTTTTCCTGCTTGGCTAAATAATCCTTGCAAATGTAAACTTAAACAGACAGAATTTGTAACCGAACACAAGCAGAACACAGGGTTTTTAGAGTTGCAGAGGACTCAGATGCCATTGTCCTGTGAATAATTCTTGTGCTTTAGATGTTTCCTTTTCTTTTTCTTTCGACCCCAATTTTTTTCTTTTTTTTTATTCTGTACCACTGCTCATCCTTTTTCTAAAGTTATGTTGCAATGCTTTGAAGAATCTCTCATAGCGTTCGAAAAAAGAGTAATGGTTTTAGTAAGCACACTTTGTCTCTAGTAAGAAAACATGTGATAAATCCACCCGAGGTCCCCCTCCCCCTGTCCATAAATGTATACTCAGGTGTTGAAGGCTGTGCACTATGATAAAACATCGCTATTATTTGTAAACATCCAGATGGGGACCTGCAGTAACCGATTCAATCAAAGGCTTCTAGGGGCCATCTACCCTTCTTACACATACATATACACACATGTACATACAAATTGATATTCACCTGATAGATTTTACAGCCGTACATTTTATATATTATACTACTAAAAGATACTAGAATACTAAATCCCCCTGCCCCTCCCCCAACCACCTTTCCGTCTTATTTCTTTTGATAATGTGTGAAGTATTTACTGAAGTAAAATATATTATTTGCAGGGAGGTACTATATGATAAGTTTCAACTGGTACCATAATCTCAGAGACTCACCTTGGGCTGTAGATATGAGGAGAACCAAGGAAGCACATGTTCACTGTACTAGGTCCTAGGTTCCACTGCCTGCCCTTTGTCCACATGGCTGCAGGGGTCACACTTTGGGGGTGCAGGGAGGACCCTGGAGGCACCCTGAAGGGGTTGGCCCCAGTGTCCAGTCTCCAGGAGGGGGCTGTCACCCCACAGGTGCCTCCTGCACCCCCTACACGTATCACACTCTTCCCCATTCCATTCTTAAAGGAGAGCCTTCCGTGCTGCAGGGGATAGCTCCTGGCTCTGAACATGTAAACCAGATTTGTGACTGTTCAGATTGCCGGACATAAAGCCCAGCTTTTGATAAAAATGAATTCAGTCCCAGTGCCGGACATTGAGCCCAGTATTAGTGGGTGGCTGTTCCCTCCTAGCTGAATATATCAATCTTCATGACAGCTTCATAGCGCCGGACAATGAGCCCAGCTTTGCATTATAATGAACATGACAGATTGCAGTGCCGGACATAGATTTAGCCCAGCATGTCATATTTTACTTTGTTAGCACTTGATATTACAGTTCAGTCCATTATCCTGGCATTTGCTAACACAATCATTTGTTCACAACATTTTCATGCCAGACAGAGCCCAGCCTCTAGCATCTATGATCTACATAAGCTAGTACTACATGCTATATACCTAACTACATTAACACTTGGTTTGACTGTCAGGTCATCCATGCTTGATTGCTAAGTCTATCATAGGTTCACACTCCCTGGTGGACATAGCTGACTCTCCACCAGGCCTTCTTTACTCTTAGCCAGACTTGATTGACTCTCATTCTGTAGTGATTGGCTCCCAGCCAGCCACTCTGACTCAATCTGAATACTGCAGCTGACTCCTGGCTGATCTTGATGACTCCCAGTCTGACTTTGTTGATTGGATAATGTAACTGACTACTCTGGCTGTTCCTGTTGTTGACTCACTTAATTAACTATGCTGACTCATGGCCAGACCTTGCTGACTCTAACCTGGTTGACTCCTATCCTGACTTTATCCTCGAACTAATGACTCTTCAAGCTGGTCAATTTGACTTCTAGCCAGATGATATTGACTCTTGCCTAGCCTACCTAAGGCCAAGCCTGATGACTCTCAGCCCAATATGGTTAGCTCTCAGCCTGAACTTGATGACTCTCAGCCTGGTCTTGTTGACTCTCAGGCTGACTCTGTTGACTCTCAGACTGATGCACATGACTCAGGTTGTTGTTGACTCAACCTGACCTTGATGACTCTCTGTTGACTCTAATTCAATTGTGGATGACTCTCAGGCTGACTCCTTGACTCTCAGGTGCATGTTGGCCCTTTTGACCTAACCTTAATGACTCACAGCCTGAATGTTGATGACTTAACCTTATTGTTGTTTTGACTCTCACCCTGCAATCTTGTTGACTCTCAGTCTGACTCTGTTGACCCTCAGACTAATGTCCATGACTCAGGTTGTTGTTGACTCAACCTGACCTTGACGACTCTCTGTTGACTCTAATTCTATTCTATTGTGGATGACTCTCAGGTTGACCTTGATGACTCTTACCCTGGCCCTATTGACTTCCCACCTGACTCTGTAAACCAGTTTCTATAGTTAGGAGAACACTCCTGACTCTAAATATGAGGATATCATATTTAAAACCATAATATCAGATTGCCCTCATTCCAGTTTTTATAGTTAAGAGGACACTCCTGACTCTAAATATGAGGATATCATATTTAGAACCATACTATCAGATTGCCCTCATTCCAGTTTCTATAGTTAGGAAGACAACCCTGACTCTCAATATGAGGATATCATATTCAAAATCATAATATCAGATTGCCCTCCATAGTGAGATGTAAGATAACAGTTTATCTTCCAATTGTGGTCTACAGGCTGTGTAAACCAGTTTCTATTGTTAGGGATAGGCACTTCACATCATCATATGCCAGATAATAATTATTATTGGCTGGGATTAATATGTAAGGTGTCTGAATGTCTATTGCAGATCAGCTGTTCCAGTCTTGAACAACAGTCAGTAACCAGGGTATAGTTTAGGATTAGACAAGTGTTTGGTCAGGCTGGACTGTGTCAACAATGATGAGTTGGGGGCTCTAACCTAGACCCTACCACTGAGTCAGTTAGCTGGTGGTGGTGGGTGGGTGGGTGGGTGGGGGGCTGTGAGGTAACTTCCTCCAGGTCCTCCCACCACACATGTACACACCACAGTTGGCCTATATTTATTCTTCTCTAGTTAACAAGTGGCAGTCTTGAATTATAGGTTTAGTCTTCTATGAGAAGGGGATGTTGGAGTGTGGGTCTGAATATATTCCACAAAATCAGCAATATAGATTATCCAAATATCAGTGTTCATTAACAATTGTCCATTCTTCCATTGATTGATATTGGCCTGGTTAATGTCCCATTTTGGGGTTCAGGTGGTTGAATTTAGGGTAGAAATTTCTCCTATTGCAGAACTCTTTGTCTATCAAAATTCCAAAATGGTTTTACATTGGCAGAATAAGTAATTAATGTCTTTTTTCCAATTTAGGGTAGGCTTATAAATATACACATATAATCATGAATTCTAAAGTATAGCTAGCAGAAAGTTTGAAGGTGTCCTGAAGTTCTGTGAGTGCTATTTGATAGGCAGGATGCTAGTGGTTGTGGTGGTCACACATGGAGTGACCACAGCACCACTCAGGCAGGGATGCAGGAGTGAGTGTATGGGATGGGAGGCTATGCACCCTGGAGGCTTTACTCAGTCCCACATGGCCATGCTCCAGTAGGCTACATGTGGTAGGTGATGCACAGGCCTTACTCCCCCTATAGTTGGAGGCACTTTTATATGATGTGAATGGTTGTAATCCAGGTTTCCAATGGATAATGTACATTCTCCTTGTGGGGCTATCCTGAGATAAGGACAGACCCTGCCCTGACTCCTCCTGGGTTGAGTAATGGAGAGATGAGCATGGTGATGGCTGGTAGAGGCTATCTACCAGTACCATGATGATGGGAGGTCTTTCCTCCTTCATGATTTTGCACATAAACTATATGTACTCTTTACAGCCACATGGGTAAGTACTCCTGGCGCCAATATGATAAGTTTCACTGGTACCATAATCTCAGAGACTCACCTTGGGCTGTAGATATGAGGAGAACCAAGGAAGCACATGTTCACTGTACTAGGTCCTAGGTTCCACTGCCTGCCCTTTGTCCACATGGCTGCAGGGGTCACACTTTGGGGGTGCAGGGAGGACCCTGGAGGCACCCTGAAGGGGTTGGCCCCAGTGTCCAGTCTCCAGGAGGGGCCTGTCACCCCACAGGCGCCTCCTGCACCCCCTACACGTATCACAACTACATTGATTATACTGACGGTTGTTTCTTGTGCACTTCCCTCCTGGTCCGATTAACCTAATTCCTGTGCTTCCAAGAAAATGTATCATTATATGTTTGTAATTAGTGCAGGAAGATAGTAGAGTCCCACACCTACAACCAAGGTTTAGGTCCTGAAGGTAGTCAGTTACTGGATATGGTAATCATCCTATGATAACGGTTCTGCGCAGTAGTTGCGGTATCCTGTAGTGCCATTGACTGGGTAGAAGCTATAATATCATTTTGTAAGTATCTACTATAGTCCTTTGCACTCAATTGTGGTCAAAGCGTTAGCAGTTTGCCTGTTTGTTAGTGATCATCGGTTTCGTATTGCATTAAGGAACGACCTCCAGATAAAATATGTTTATTGCTACTGGTATCTCTGGTTTTTGATAACCTGCAGATTGATCATGGGCAAGTAACAAAGAGCCAATGATTAATTCTGGAAATACTTTTAATCATAATAGCAGTCAGAAATGAAATAATGCCCCCCCCAGTCAACAAAAAAAACATTGCAAAACGTTTCCTTATGGCTCCTTATCATGGCAAAACGTTTTAAAATGTTTAAAACGGTTTTTTCACGTTAAATAACGTTTTTTTGTTGAGTGGGGGCCTACTGTTTTCCATAGGCCTTACATGTTCAGCAACTCTGATCAGCATACAAAGAGGAACCCATGTGTTTCACACCAAACACAAACACCAACATTGAGGCAAGTCACACCTCCTAGACAAACATTGGCCACTCTAATGGATTTTTATGTTTCTTCCTACTTCTAAGTAGGGTTAGATAGGAAAACAAGGGCCCTAAAGCTGACTCTCCACACCCCTTATAGCCCATTTGCTCATTCACCTCCACTCAGGGTTACCCTTGGCTATGGGGTACCTTCATTGTCGACGGATGAGCATTATCCATTGTCAACAATGCCTTTCTAGTCTATTCATACTCTTTGATGGATGGCAATGGATATCTAGGTCAGCCCTGACAATATTTCTTGTCCTTTCATAGGCTATTTTCTCCTGTGCTTCACGCCCTCTGTTGGCCTTTTCCTCTGGGGCCATGCTACCTATAAGCTACCTATTCTCCCACATGAATCAAATGCATAGACGCCGCATTGTTCTGCTGTTTTCATATTGCCTTTTCTTTTCACAGAAGTGTTCCTGAGGAAGAAAGGGGTTGAATGTGTAGTGCGGAAACAGTCTGGGCTATTTCGGTGTCTAAGGTGTTTTGTTCGATGTTTTTTTTGTTTCTTTGTCTTATTATCTCTGGTATCCAAATCTAAAAATAGGCAACAGAAAAAAAGAAAGATCATCCTGCAAAATGGTAGTATATGTACCAGACCATACCATGGTACTGCTGCTATTCAATATTGTTTGGCCAAGAGGCTACGAAATGAGACTATTTATGACACACTCTAACACTATGAAAATGAGGAAATACTGATAATGTGAGAAAAGGGAAGCAGCATGTTATTTATATCAATTTTGTTCATCTATTCATTCCATTTTTCCCTGAAAACTGTTATGTTACACAATCATATTTCGTTTGGGATATCAACACTTCTATAATGTGTTAATATGAAAGTGTTTATACCGAACTGAACAATAAATAAAAGACACCTTGAAAACTTGACAGTTTCTTCACCATTTTGAAAGAAAAAAACACTACATAGTGAAATAGCTGAACTACTATTTCAAAAATCCCCAGCTGAACATTGATTTTGCCAATGCCATGCAACACCAAGAGAGCTGCTGTGTCTTTGGCTTACAAGGATAGTAGAGGAGAAAGTCAATAAGTCGTGCCTTTTAGGTGTAGTAGAGCCGTTCAGTGTGAAATGAGGGCATGGACCCTTTTGCTTTATAGCGGGTATTCGACTGCCGTCAGTCGGCCGAGACTTTGCTAATCCAATTATTTTTTAATTTGTAAAAGTATAGAAAGAGTCAGTCGGATTAGTGAAAATAGGGTTGACCGACAGCAGTGGAATACCTGCTTAAGGTTTTGAGTCATTGACTTGGTATTCCTTGAATAGCTGCGCATTGTAGGGCCTAGACCTAGGTTTCAGATAAGAGTCTAGAAACATAACCCAATAAATCAATTAGGGTGATCTTGGTTAGATGTTTCCCTGTTTTCGTTTTCCTAGCTGCAAGCAACATAACTAAAAATACTCAATTGAAATTTAATTACCTGCTCCAGAAGTTACATAGAATAATTAGGTTATGGCAATGCATCTTTCGTTTGTATTTCTTTTGAGTTACTTATAAGATTATAGCTCTCCCCACCTCCACATCAATCTTTACATAGATTGTGAAAGAAGTGGCATCTATGAATTTATACTTAAAATCTAATAGTCATAACAGAAAAGAGATGGCGGCAACCGGGTAAACACCTACACGGCACGAGCTCCGACACTTTCAACAAAAAAAACCGTCAACCTACGCGTGGGGAATGCTCTTTTCGAGTTAATTGTAAATAATACTTACCCTGGCACACCGTTACTGGGAAATGTCCACGCCTGCATCAAGTACTAGATCGAAAGTCAATAATCAACTCGACTTTCCACCGGTCACAACAATGGCAGCATCACCATTATTGACAGAGACAGCGACTCTCGCAGACGTGATAGTTGCAGTAAATTCCCTAGGATCAAGAATGTCCGCACAAGAATTACTCACTGCTACAACCTTGCAGACTTTACAGACCATCCAGACCTCAATTACAGGTATAAATGCCACAAATACGAAGATAAATGAAACATTGGACAGTGTAAATACGAAACTGGGCGATAACTCTAAATCCACTAGTGAGGTCAAGGACACTCTAAAACTAGTAAATACGACGGTAGACGCTACAACCAAAATGATCCATGAACACCAAAACAGGTTCGAAAAATCGGACAAAATTGAGTCCCAGAAAGTGGTAATCATCCAAGGTCTCATGGAGACAGAAGGTGAGGATCTGTATGAAGAGATGAAGCAGTTATTTACAGACACTGGGGTTCTATGGGGCGTCGAAATGATCGCCATGGTACGTAGAGAGGGCCCTAAACGCAAGAAGGCAGGTGGAGAACATAGGCAAATTAGAGTGATTTTCATGAATCTACAATGCAAGGGAGAACTATTCAAAAAGTTGAAAAACCTAAAGGGTAAAGACAAATGGAAAAATGTGTCTATTGGGGATGAGCTCTCAGAATTGGAGACTAGGCAATTTATTGACCTGCGCGCAATGTTTTTTCTGTGTAAGAGTAAAAACATAAATGCCAAACTACGCCAGCGTACCATTATTATCAATGACAAAACGTATAGCCACAAACACCTGGGCGACCTACCATTTGGCCTTACTATGGAAATGGCTTCAGAAGCCACTACCCCAGACGGACTCATGTACCGCTCAGCACACCACCGCCTCTCAAATCTATATCCTTGTGACATAAATAATGGTGAACTACAATTTAATTCCGTAGAGCAAGGATTTCAGTTTTGTAAGGCCAAGTACTGTAACAGAGAAGATATATCTGCTAGTATACTTGAAATGTCATGCCCATACAAGATGATGGCTGCCACCAAAGCTCTGAAAGATACTCCAGAATGGGCAAGAGAAGCTGAATTGGTTATGTATAAGTTGAATGCATTCAAATTTGCAGACCCAGAACTCAAGGACTATCTAATTTCTACCGGTACAGCAAACCTATATGAAGGAAGCTTCCACCCAGCTTATGGAGTCGGGTACCACCTCGGCCAATACAGACTGTGCAGGGAAGGTAACCTAAATGGTTCAAACATCCAGGGTAAGCTGCTTATGCGGCTTAGACGAGTGTTATCAGGTGATAATGCAAACCCTGATGCATAAATAAATAATCTCAGTCGTACAAATTGTATAATAGGTATATATATATATACTTCTATTACTAAATGTAACCTCATGTAATTTAATATAATATAACAAACTCTTAAACTGACATGTATTAATTAAGTAACATAGATTTATAACCTGGAGCTCAAGCCCTGGGTCGATACCTGATGTAATGGATGGGTGGCCATCAGAGCCGTAAGCCCTCCAAGATGTATTTTTTTCTCTTTTTCTTTTTTATATTTCTGATTTGTTTTTTTGTGGTGATGTGTGACACACCTGTTGTATACTATATTGTATGTAATGTGTTTATTGTCAATACTAAAAATGTCGTCAAACTACTGATTATACATGACACCCATGACTAGATTACCTAACTTTGATGTCGGTTTTTCTGTAGTTCATTTAAATGCTCGAAGCATTAGAAATAAGACAGCTGGCATTAAAGATGAACTTGAAAATAAGAATATTGATGTACTCTTGTTTTCTGAAACATATTTGAATGATACTGACACAGATTTTCACTATAAACTGAACAGATGCTCAATGTATAGACATGATCGAATCAGTGTGTTCAGAGGGGGAGGCCTTATTGCCCATGCTTTAGATACTGTTGTATGTTCTGCTGAAACCTTACGCCATTTAAACCGAGGTACTATGGATATAGAAGTCCAATGGTTGATAATACAAAAAGGTAAATCAAAAAAAACTATTGTATGTAATGTCTACAGGCCACCCCAGGGAAATTTGGCTACTTTTTGTAACACTATGTTAGCTCTTTTCCTACAAATTCAAAATTTAGACAATTATGATGTTGTATGTATTGGTGACTTTAATGTCGATGCCCTAACTGATGATAATGAACGTAGTTTATTGTATGAGACCATGGATAACTTTCACTTGCGACAACTTATAAATTGTGTAACAACTACAGCCGGTTATAATACATGTCTGGATTTGATTTTTACCAATTGTGTAAATTTGGTATCGTATGGACCACTTGATATACACCTGAGTGATCATTTACCTGTGTACATTCTCAGAAAACATGATTCTGTCAAAAAGGGTTATAGATTTTTCACTGGGAGGTCTTACAAAAATTATAACAAGGATCTGTTCCTTCAAAATCTGTCTACTTGTAAATGGGATATCTTTGATAATTGTATTGATGTTACGACATGTTGGAATATTTTTGAAAATAATATTACAAATGTACTGAATGAAATTTGCCCAATTCGAGAATTTAAAATTCTAGATAAAAGCGCTCCATGGATGTCAAACTATTTATTAGAGCGCACCAATGACAAAAATGAGGCTCTAAAAAAAGCCAGAACATCTAAATCTGTATTAGACTGGCATAATGCACGCATTTTGAGAAATTCTGTAAATTTAGAGAGAGAAATTGCTCGTCATAACTACTTTAAAAAGGAATGTGATGATAGCATTAAAGAGGCAAAATCTTTTTGGCGTACTATCAGAAAAATTGTCCCCTCCAAATGTTCCGACACAGCCAATATTAATTTGATTGATGAACTGGGTCAGCCTGTAGAGACGGGGGCCACTGCTCACCATATAAATGATTTCTTTGTTAATATAGGACCAAAGCTCGCATCTAAGCATAATCTAAGCTGGGAATTTTTTGGTACGAGATGTGTAAATGATATGCCCAATATTGATATCAGTGATGAAGATATTTTAAAGGTAGTAAAAAACCTAGATATCTCTAAGTCATCCTCGTTGAATTATATACCTACCCATGTCTTTAAACAGGCTGTCTTACAAATGCCACAACGATTCATTAAAATTATTAGACTTTGCCTAGATAACAGTTCTATGCCAGACCGTTGGAAAATTGCTGTAATTACACCACTCCCTAAAGGAGGTGATGCTTCTAATGTTTCAAATTTTCGACCTATCAGTGTACTACCAGTACCTGGTAAGATTCTTGAACGCCTTATTCATACTGAAATTTCTAAGCATATGGAAAATAATGATATTCTCACAAAACAGCAAGGCGGGTATCAAAAAGGAAAATCCACCGCAGATAGCATAAGTTATTTTGTTAATAATGTATTACGGGATAGAAATATTGGTAAATTTACTATGGCAGCCTTCATAGATATTAAAAAGGCGTTTGATTCAGTCAATTATGAAATCCTGTTAAAAAAATTAGAAATGTATGGGATTAGACACAAAAATTTAGACCTCATCAAAAATTATTTATTAAACCGCAAACAATGTACTGTAGCAAATAATATTAAATCCTCTGAATTACCTTTGACATGTGGGGTCCCCCAAGGATCAATTTTGGGTCCCCTGTTCTTTTTACTGTACATCAACGACTGTATAGGCACCGATGATGATCATAAAACAATGTTGTATGCCGATGATAGTGTATTGTATGTGTCAGGAATGGCATTTGATGTGGTTCAAGAACGACTAAGAGTTGCACTTACTTCTTTCTATAATTGGGCCAGCAGAAATAAACTCACATTAAATGAAACTAAAACAAAAATTATGGTTTTTGCAGCGAGTCCCACGTTGAAAAAATTGCCTAAAACTAATATTATTTTAAATGGACTAGAATTGAAGCAAGTTATATCTTATAAATATCTAGGAGTAACCCTGGACCAAGAATTGTCTTTTAATATTCATGTGAAATTGCTTATGAAAAGTGTGCGCTTCAAGTCGTTCTTGCTATATAAATTACGAAAAATGTTGTCTGACAATGTGATGCTTAAAGTGTATAAGACGTATGTACTTCCTATAATTGATTATGCTGACCTTTTTTATGGATCCGCTAATGACACTTTACTTGATGAGTTACAAAGACTCCAAAATAGATGCTTAAAAACGTGTCTAAATAAGCATATATTGACCCCTACTTATGAAATCCATAATTTGACATGTTTACCCAAACTTTGTGATAGGAGAGACTACCATTGTAAAATCCATGCTTTCAACATGGTGCAAAAAGGTATTAATGTTAAAGTCCCAAACAGAATTACCCGTACATGTCTTGCTCCTACATTAGATTATCCCATTATACATGCCACTGCATATGAAAAGAGTCCTGAAGTTGTATGTGCGAGAGCCTGGAATGGACTACCTACGGAATATAGAAATTCATTGTATATGAATGTATTTAAAAGTAAAATCAAACAGGACATGTTAGCCACGGTGTCTTAAAAAATCACCGAACCAGCCTATATATGGTAAACAGGTCTCCACACACCACCATATATATAACATTTTCTAAAAATTGTTTTTTCTTTTTCTTTTTAAACTTAATGTTCTTCTTTTGTTGATCTATGTAATGAGTATACAATGTACTTTGCCGTCCGTCATAATTTATATAATGATATTTAGTATTATTTCTGAGAACGTATATACATGGTGGGGGCCATAACAATATCTTTAGATACGGCCCAAACCATAACTTGTTTGGTTTTAATTTGTATAACAAGCTTATATTATTGTGAATCGGAAAATGTATGTATGTAAAACAGAAAACCAAATAAAAGTTAAATTTGTTCAAAAAAACCAATCCGTTTGAGAAGGCTTCATGGGCATTCATCATTGCACACTGGTATATTGGTAGTAGATATTTCCATCAGTGTCCTTAATATCCTTGGTCTTGTTATTTTTCTTGTTGTTGTCATTGTTGTTGTTGTTGTTCTTGTTGATGTTTGTCTTGTTGTTGTTGTTGGTTTCGTTGTTGTTGTTGTTGTTGGTGTAGTTGATGCTGTTGCTCGAGTAGCTTAAGAAAAGAAGATATATATAATGCTGATTACAAAGGAATCATTTAAAAAGTAAGTAGACATAGTTATCTCCTGGACTCCTTAACAAAAACTGAAACTGACCATATGAATTATGGTATGATCCTGGGATAACTTACTCTCAGATGTAGCTGTCAAGGTTGTGGTAGTAGGATCGGTTGATATCATCATGGTAGTAAGGAGTGTTAAAGGTATGGTTAGGCCACTAGTTGACATTTCCATGACTGCTGCTTCTGATGAATTACCTACAAAAGCAAAATAGGCATGGGCTCATTGAAATAAATATAGCAGTGCAAAGAAAAAGAGAGCACAATTGATATATACAATTGGCACTACATGATTACAAAAACTGTAATTTTCTACCCCCAGAATTACATGTATATTATGTAAAATATTATTAATTTTAGTAGTTATCTTTCAAAGGCAGATGTTAGTACGTACCTCTAATATAAACCACAGCAATAATGATTACAACACACAGTAGACATAAGACTGCAACAATCAGTACCAAGCCCCACCAGGGTGGCATCCTGCAGTATGGTTTGGCTTGGGTGGAATCTGGTTTATCTGCCTGTAGTGCCTGGGCATTATCCATCACAGGGTCAGTTATAGCACTGTCATGATTTCTATGTTTTACTTTCAAGCTTTCATAATCATGATTCCCTAAATTAGTGTATGTTGGATTGTCATCAGTACCAGTTGTTTGCAAATTCTGTGTGATGAGAAAATGAATACCTATAAAGGTATAGATTAACCAAAGCAACATCATTTTATATGAACACTAAGATTAAGTATGATATCTATATACCTCTCTCCTTTTACACCACCTCTATAATCATGTGGATAATACATTTATGAATATAATTATCCTTTTTACCTTGAGAAATTGATTCATGTATAACAAAATATCTTACGTATGCCACAACATCTGGTGCATCTATATAACAGTATTCCTCCTTAGCAGAGCAGTCTGTATTGATATAACTCATAGCTGTAAGAAAACAGGAATAGTAGGCATTACTGTTGATTATATATTGTAAATAATTCCTTCATGAAGCTCACAATCGCACAACACATTGATTTTGGGGCCTCATGGGGATGTATCCTATACACTTTAAAGCAGTGATAAGGCTAGCTTGGAAAAGGGCTATATTGCCTTTTCCTATTACATTGTATCAATCATAACATGCAACTATTGATGGTATGTACACCTACCAATGATTCGTCAGATATAGATCTTCATCCGGAGATATGTGGTACTGTAGTTCTGCTAAACACTTTGAGGAAATGACCTTTATAATGTCAAAGTACAGGGGTGAGAGTGTGAAACATGTGGAAATACCAGTTCCAGGTCAGTGATTAATGTACGACACTGATCTCACTTGCCATGTACTGAATGTTTTTTCATTAAGGAGGGCGCTGCAGAAATGGGAGTAGTACCTCACCTAAAATACTCTCTTTTTTAGAGTTGTCCTAACAGTTTTCATGTTTCCCTAAGGTAATGAGGGAGCAGGGTGGCAGAAAGTGTAATATGAATGATCATAGGCAGTACAGTCTATGTTCTTAAGCTGGATGGCTTTTCAATCTAATTGGTGTGTGGAAGGATAAAAATAAACATAACTGTCAAACCTGAGCTTAATAGAACTCGGTGCACCTTTCACCATTTCAGCAATAGCCTCCAGAGCCTGCCTATGTCACAATTGCCCCGGGCTAACCTTTTTCAGGACTCTCCTCTGACCTAATCCTACACTGTAAAACCTACCAGGGATCCTTGTAAAACTGAACAGTGAACCACTGTAATTGTAGAGCAGGGAACCAGTGTAGGTTTTACAAGAAACCCCAGGTGGCAGTACAGTGGGACAACTGTGCAAGGAATATCTGCGGTGGATCCCTGGCAACTTTGAGACAAGGTTTCCTTCATTATTTTGACGACATTTTTTACATTGTAGGATCCATCATGTCACTGGTTTCAGTCTAGATATTATTTACAGAATGGTCGGAGAGGATATGCATCTCAAAAAGATCTTCCATGTAAATCCAAAAAGCCCTGTGTGGAATTAAGCTCACAGAAAAAGGGAAAGGATACAAACAGTACAAAAGGTAGGTTGCAACAAAAGAAAGACATGAAAATTGCTTCAGACCAATGGGACTCAACGCTGACTCACTGTAGGTTCTATAGCATGTTGCTGCTATGGTAAAAGGGCTGTCAGTAGGTACCCCCTTTTCAAGAGAAGTCACGCTCTGCTTCACCTTTGAAAACTGACCTGCCTTGTTTAAAACAGAGAGAGCAGCACTATCAGGTACCTGCTCATGTCACGCACTCTATGGTATATTATACTGACTGACTTCTCCCAACTAGGTACCTACTCAAGAGTCAAATCCCCCTTTTTTTAGCACCATACTTGAATGACCACTTGTGAGCAACAACAAGGACAAGCTATAGCTACATGAAAAGAAAGGACTGGAAAGGTGGGCATTTTTAGCCAGCTCTTCCTTTTACAATGGGAGCACATCTGCAACCCCTAGATGCCCCTTGGCACCCTATAGCTGTAACCCTCTGACAGAAGCTGGGTGTTGCTATGCATGTATCTACTTAACCCTGGGTCATGTGACTAGTTCCTATGGTATCAAAGGTTCCTATTGGTCAGTCAGTGCACATGTGACCTATTTCACAGTCTCCTATATTGATCCACAACAGTGACCTGTGGTGTTGGACAAGGCCCGCAACCAGGGCCTGGATCTTATCAGCCCATACATAAAACAGGCCTCTGCCAAATATGAAGCTATAAACCGCAGTGATATGTCAAACCAGAGCCATTTACAGTCCAGTGGCGGATCCAGAATTTGGAAAAGGAGGGGCCGGCCCCAAAAGGAGGGGGTGCACCCCCTGCTTTTGAGCAAATTATGGGGCCAAAATATGCAATTAAACTCTAAACAAAAAGGAGGGGGCCCGCACGCCCATGCCCCCCCAGTCCCCCTCTAAATCCTCGACAAGGTGTGGGAGGATTGTAAAAATGGCACAGTGGAAATCAAATCCACATTTCAAATAAAAATGTAATTTCAAAAGTAACAACGACCATGTGCATGAATCTTTGTACTGATTTTTGAAGAGTTATTGAATTGGGCTATCACAGGCGGAGGGGAAAGAGGGGTTTGATATTCTAAAGTTCGGTTTTGGGTTCTCTAAAGGGAAGCTATAATATGATCCAACTCGGGTTTCCACCAGTTATGTTTTACCTCAATCCAATCTCCACTCGCTATTTAAAACTGTATATTTGGGGAATGTTCTTAAGCTAGCATCAAGTAGTAGAACCGTGTTCAAATCCCACAGGCCATTTGGAAACAAAACACAATTGGGTAATTCATCTCCAGGGTTTTTTATTGAATATGTATATATATATGCCAATCCAAAGGTCGAATACAATTCAGACTCCAGCGTTGATTTCACATTTCAATTTGGTAATTATAATCACACACCTTTACCAGGAAGAATTTAGATCCTGTCAATGTCGAAAGTCAATGATACCAATATCCTTAAATCACAAATTATAATGCCACCATATTTCATCTATAACATCATATAACCAATCGCTGGAATGAGTGATTTCCATCGTCGTCAAAGATCTTTAAATGCACACAATCATAAAACCTTTACAAATTTCATAACCATTAAAGGTTCTCTCAAACATTAATAAGTTCCATAACGGTTGGTATCTCCAAATCACAGGTCTACAGAGTGTCTTCAAATTTCATAACATAATCACAAGTGGTTATCAGAATGCATAATCACAAACTGTTAGTGTCTTTAAATTCCATCATGGCATAACTCCAAGTTAAATCAATCACTCCATGGTGAGAGGTTAAGTGAGCATTGAGAATATAATAATGGGTAGTGAGAGACCAAGTGAAAGCCAATCAAAGCTAAGTCCTTCTGATGTGTGTTTCCTCTATTTACTAATCAGATCCTCGTATGGTATGCCTAGACCTCCAATTGAATGAAGTTAACACTCCTGGAAGCACCTTAGACACTGCCAAATATAAATGTCTTCCCCTCTAATTCCAGGACGAACTGTGGATCCCTGAAGTACCGAGCACAATCCGTGCCCCGGCCCTTCAGTTCCAGCCTTATATACCCCCACACTACCGGTGGTTTTGATCTTTTGCCACCTGACACCCTTTGGTGGGATTCTAACAGATTATCTATAGAGGACACACCCATCCACTCATAAGGACATAATCTCTACTGCCACCACCGGGACCCCCAAGACCTACACGGACAAAGTCCAGTACACCGACTCAGCCTTCACAGCCGCGCCCGGCATCCTATAGGACCATAACATGCCGTGCCCACTCTAGACTTCATCGGGTCTAAGGACTTATAGTGACATTCTTTAACTGTTCCCAGTGACATATCACATCCAGAAGTTTTCCTTCTTTATGACATATACTTTATAACAAACATTCATGCATTCTACTGGGATATACCCACAGACACCTTGTATAGAGGAACCCCACGTCTTTATATTATTTCCAGGATTACTATTGTAAATCCTCAAACAATAGCGACCAAATTGTTGCCCCTCTTAAATCCCTATAACTCAGAATAGTGCCTTTTCCGAGAAAACTGCCATGTTATGTTACTGTTGGGAATTCATAGAAAACTATTAAAAGAGCGATACCAAAAACCTCTTCTGAATGAAAATGGCTAAACTTCTGTCTAGGCTGTGGTCGTTTCTCTTCAAATTCAAAAGTATACTCACAGTGATCAGGTCCCATCACTGAAACTTAAGTTGGCCCAAAATGATAAGGCCAACTGTTGTTTGGTTATTATTCTTTGGATTTTGTAAGATGTTTCACACATTATACTCACTCTCAAAAAACAACAACATGAAATCCAAGGATATCAAATTAACAAGAAATGACATATGGTTAGACACGATCACACACAAATATGTGCCACATCCTATTTTCAAAACATAGCCAAATGTGACACACTTTCTTCTTATGACAAATGACTTTTTATTTAACACTGCAGTTGTGCAAGCCAGATATGTACAAGGGAAAAGAACTGCTGCTTTAGGAATGGGTATTTTGTGGGCACTCCAATTCACCATAAATATTTATTTTCCATCTTGGCTGTGGCTTTGCAGCAGAATCCATAATCATATTTGGCCTATCCAAGTCTTCAACTTTTAGATGTTGATATGGATATCTGATAGCAGCCAGCTGATATTATGTAATGCACCCCTAAAAGTCTGTAATCAATTATGGGAATTTTCTGATTGGTCAATACTGTATCCTGCTAGGTTAGTATAAGATGTCAGGGGTTTGGTGTAGCTTTGCAATTTATACACAAACTACTGCAAATCTAACATGAGTGCTAGATCTCGAGAGTGAGAAATTGGTATACTTTTCTGTGTAGGACGTACAGGTTGTACCTCCCACATTAGTCTCTACCAGATAGTACAACCCATAGGGTTTTGTTATCAACGCATTTGTTTTACAACAGGACCATTGGATACCTTCTTGACAATGAAAAACTCCACTCTCATCCTCCTAGGATGTGGTGCAATATCAAACAAAGTAAAAGCCATAGATGTACCTGTTCTCACCACATAGAGTTGATTTATGCTTATAATGGATACACCAGCATGTGGCAGCAGCATGATACTCCACATTAATATTCATGAACTACAAGCTCGTGAATATCAATGAGGGCTGGTAGAAAGTGCCATGAGCTACATACATATGGATTGGGAATCCTGCTAAAAAGCTCAGTTTCATTTACCTAGATGGTCAAGACATGAGCAGGTGGAGCTAAGGGCATTATTGACCTATACAACATTCCCAGCAAACTGTCGTCATCTGTCGCCATGATTGGTCACCAATGGTGACTCCTTTGTGAGTGATAACTCATGAGGTCATCTTTCGCCACTGTGTGTTAGACTCACATGGCATAGCAATTGCTATTCCTAGTGATCTTGTGCTATAACGACGTCGTGTTCCATCTAACGACATGTGTGAGCCACTGCACACAGGTTGACAAGGACTCACGACAATTTGCTGGGTTTGTTGTGTCATAGAGGTCCATGTTATCAGTTGTTTACTTTTTCATTTGTTGAGTTTCTATGAATGGCTCAGATGCAGAGAGTGCATTAATAATGTAAAAGATAGAAGACTAAGATTAAGGTTATTTCCTCCAAATCTGTCAGCTCATGGTTAGTTCCAAGCATCATTAGAACATGATCTCTGGCTCCTGTGGTTGCTCTTGTTAAAGTTGGGCGTTGTCTGGTCGTGACTTTGTGTTTTTCTTTGGGTGCTGCATATTCACAACTAACAACTAAGAGAATCACTTTAAAATGCTTTGACATGTTGAGATACTTTTATGATCTTGTGGTGTGCAAATTGAGAATGAATTTCATGGCAGCTTCTAATTCATACACATTGCCCTTTAACTCTTCCTCTAGCAATCATTGCCCTTTAACTCTTCCTCTAGAAATCATTGCCTTTTAACTCTTCCTCTAGCAATCATTGCCTTTTAACTATTCCTCTAGCAATCATTGCCCTTTAACTCTTCCTCTAGCAATCATTGCCCTTTAACTCTTCCTCTAGCAATCATTGCCCTTTAACTCTTCCTCTAGCAATCATTGCCCTTTAACTCTTCCTCTAGAAATCATTGCCTTTTAACTCTTCCTCTAGCAATCATTGCCTTTTAACTATTCCTCTAGCAATCATTGCCCTTTAACTCTTCCTCTAGCAATCATTGCCCTTTAACTCTTCCTCTAGCAATCACACATTTTGCGAATTACGGCTGTTTATACCAGACACACATTTTTGCGAGTTACTCGCTAATTTTGGGACAATTTTTGACACCCTCTAACTCTAAACTTGGCACAATCTCGCGATTTTTGGAGGAATGGCTCATGGAAAAACATCATTGATTTTTGTATGAAAGTGACTTAAAGAAAATTACCATATTTTCATGATGTCCTATTTCGATGGCCTTTCCATAAAAAAGGGATCTTGGCATAATTATTGGAATATTTGTCATTAAAGCGAAGAACAGGAGCTTTATGTATTGCATCTGATGATGTCATGTTTGCCAAATTGCATCCAAGTTAAGCATGCACAACACTGTAAGGATTCAACCAGATGGTCTTTGTAACTTTTTCCCTGACATGGTTTGCTATTTCCCTCAAAAATATCAATATTATGACCAAATAGAATGGTCCTGTGAAGGAGCATTGAAGATTAGCTCTTACGGTTCTGAATATCAGATATTTGGCAAAACCTTCTTTGTATAAGCAATGCAGCACCTGATGCATTTTGGCAATCGTGACGTCATCAAATGCATCAGATAAAGCTGCTGCTCCCCACTATATATAGTGACACATATTTCTATTCATGCAAGCATTTTTTTATTTATTGGAAGGGCCATCAAAATATAGGGTAGATTCCATCTTTAAGTCAGTTTCTCAAATGAACAAAACAATGGTAGGAAAATTGGAAACATATTTGATGCGTTTTGGGTAAAATTCTGGTTGTCATGGCATTGAAAGCGATAGAAATCTACTGGAATTAGAGCATTTGTTACTTTGGGTTGTCAGGGAAAAAGAATAGAACACGTTTTACTACCCCTATTTGTTTTGACTGGTTTGATGCTCCTTTAAATTATCTAAAAGATATGACTTATTTCATGATGATAGATATATTAGGGGCATCAATTTACATCAATTTGAAATCATGACATTGTTTTATGCTACCATAGTATATTAATGAAGTCATATACTTCTTATAATGCTATAGAGGGTTATTTTAGTTATCTCAATATTCTGTTATAAGGTAGAAATCAACTTGACAGATATCAGATTTGTATAAATCACATCGAGCAGAATGGTCATAATCCATGTGTAGCTTCATTATACTGACACTACAAGTGCAATGCATAGATGTTAGCTTTGATGGGGCTCAGGTGGGTACACCTACCAGCAGTACTGTAATGGTGGACTTTGAAAATGAAGAGGTGAACATCACTTGACACCCCTCTTACTTGTGTACCACAAAAAGATTTTATGTGTGTCCATATTGTAAAAGCAGGTTGAATCGGCCTAACTACCCAATACTTTTTGTTTCTCTAATGCTCAACCTACAGTACTTGAGATAAGAGCACTGGCTTTTTGATCAAGGATAAGAATTAGCAGAGTGACTGCTTAGGGGTTTTAAATTTGCCAGAAAGTCTACCATAGAAAGAAAAGACTTTTTGGAGAGTCTGGGGTCCAGTCTGCTTGTGTGGCCATTCATCAGTCTTCCATCCTGCCCTCATTCCCCTACCTCTTGACTCCCGGCATCCTCTGCATGGCCCATCCATCACGCCACTTCCGTTGATCAGCAAATGCACTGCACCTCGTTGGTCGGCGTGTGGCATGCTTGTTTATATGACTGGCAGCATGGCCTGACGTGATCTGAACTCCACCCAGATCGGCCATTTATTGGTTGGCGGGAATGTCACCCACCTGATGGTGGCCACCAAGATGAGATGCCGCCTCTTTTATTGCCCAGCAGAGGTTGTTCCAGTGAGGTCACTTCTCAACCTCAACAGTAATCAGGTGGCTGTTGCTAAACCATTGGAAGTCACTTCTGTCGGAGGTGTACTTCCAAAAAGGGAAGGCTCTCATCTTTGGTAGTCTCTTCTCTGTTGCATTGCCAAATGGCATTTCCCAACAGAAGTGGTTAGTAACAACCCCTCAACTTGAAGATGCTTCCTACACTCTGTCTCATAAGTAATGTAGGCATGGGCAGTCTTGGAAGCACTCAGGTGTGACCACTTTTCGCAACACAGTTTGATTTGTGAGAAGGTTACTATACTTCTAGACTACAGTGTCGGAAGTGATTCTGAGTGGTTAAGTAGAGGAGGGACATGGGAAGTGAGGTACCTACCCTGGGAAGCAACAACTCCATCTTTTCGCAACAGCCTCCAGCTGGGTAACTAGGGAGGGTTTCATGGGGTGTTGGTGGAAGCACGTGAATTGAGAAATGAACCACGTGATTAGAACCAAGACTCACGAGATCTCATGCGTGATCTCATGAGGGTGGAAATCTGGCTCGTAAGTCATTATTGGCAGACATTAGAGTGGCATGGAGCAGCAGAGCAGATGTTAATATAGATGGGAAACTTTGTCCTGACCTGGAGGATGATCATCTACGGGGGTAGATATTGCCCAAAATAGAATTTCCCGTGACAACTGACCCCATTGAACAGTGTTTAGGTTGAAAAGAACAATGGTGTCTATTCATCCTTTATCCACTATTATGAGGATTGGGTCCGTCCGGGGTATTTGGCATTTGCAGTCGTAGGGCTATGTGTGATCGTAGTAGCTTAGGAAATGACACCCAGGGACTCTTTTGCATATAATGTAAGGAACAGCGCTTATGGCGCTGTGATAATGGACAAAACGTTAACAAAACCCTGAGCGATTCCTGTCTAGGATGGCGCCATCTAGTGTGGAAAAAACAAAAGTTTTGGTTTTAAATGAAAACCCTTGATAACATTTCTAGGTGATCAATGGACACAAAGAAAAAAGAATTAGAAGAAATAACAACATAAAGGATGGGATAATTGGTGGCAAGAGGGCAAGAGACGACTGGGATTTAAATGTACGAAACTATGATCAGAATCAACATCTCAGATTGGTAGGGATAGGAGATTTCTTTCTGTTGAATGTGTTGTTTAACAATATTCAACTTCGAGATGGGATAGCTAAATTACCATATATATATAGAAATGAATTTGATATATAAAACTCAGAGATGTAAGAGAAAGAACAAAGAAAGAAAGAGATGGACCTTCAGAAAATATCTTTTGAGCTAATGGCTATCACGCAACTAAACTACTTCATTTTGACAGTTCCGGTGGCCCGCAGTCGCAAGCCAAGGTATTTTATATATGGTAGTTTAAACATCCATATGGATACACAGTATCTTGAAATGTCAGGAGGGTGCTAAGAATCAGTGTAGTGATAAGGCCTGGTAATGAATTACTTTCCAACAAATGACTCCATTATGTAGAGCGTTCTGAACAGAAGGGCATATGAGTGGGGAAAGGGAGGAGGGGGAGGGGGAGGGGTGAGTGATGGCTGTGGAAACCAGACGTGTCAGACAATGTAAAGCCACCCTGACAAACCATGTCCCATCTCCATGTTTCCGCTCAGTAATACAATCTGTGAGATGGCCCTGCCTGGCCTTCTCACTCAGACAGGTAGAAGTCCTGTAGGTTAATTTGAAACAGTGCTAATTTACCACTCTTCTAAATTAACCTGCAGATTGTCTGTGGGAAAAATTTGGTTCAAAGCAAAAGATGTAAATCCTTCTCCCCTTCATGATACCTCTGGGGTTATTTCAATACAGCCTAACGTTGCTCCGTCTGGAAGGCATTTCTCAACATGGTATGACTGAATACATCACTACGATTTGAAACCCTGAAAATCAGAGTGGGTGATTGTAACTGTGACTGTTCTGTACACTTATATGGGGTAATTAAATAGGGTTTGGTAGGGCATGTCGCAACAATGCAATCCTTAGTGACTACTAATTACAGGACTGGACTAAATGCTGGACTAGCGACCTGGAGGTCCCTACTACAAGAGTCTGCAATGTTAGCAAGCAGTGGTAGAAGAGAGCTGCATTGTCAACTACTGCTGCCCCACACGAAGGAACACACAGATATTAGTTTGGTATATTGTTGGATTCCTTTTATAATACAAGTCAATGGTACTCTATGGTACAACAACCCCCTGTTCCACCAGAAGTTTGCACTTGGTACCATTTGGGTAAGGCTTATTTTAAAGACTTTTTGCATTTGCTCCTGTTGCATATTAAGCCTTATTCTAGTTCCATGATTCATGCACTAACTGCTCACTAAATTACCCATTCCCTATTCTAAAGGGAACAGGGAGTATTTAATGCCTATAAAAGTCAAGTCGCTATTCCTTAGGGAATGAATAGCAAAATGGCCATGATAAGTGCCAACCCTGACTTATCGCTTGGTGAAAATGCGGGTAAATGACTAACTATAGTGGAACTCATAATCTGTAAGCAGAGCTCATGACACTTGGTACCAGCCGTCATCAATATTCATGAGCTTGTAGTTCATGAATATTGATGAAAAGTATCATGCTGCTGCCACCTGCTGGTGTGTAGCCATAAATCAGCTGTATGTGGTGAGGCCCGGTTTATATTTCAACTGCCACATTTGTATGTTTAAATTGAGAAATTTACACTGTGGAATGTCAAGAAGGTATCCTATGAACCTTGTTTTTAAAACAGCCGTTAATTAATTGTATGTAGAAGTGTGTGCGTGTGGGGGGAGGTGGATGGGTGGATGATGGGTTGGGGGGATGTTATCTAACCCTTTAGGTGCCATTGAGTGCCTAAAGCCTAACTGTCCTACAATTGCATCAATTGTGTATACCAGGTTAATTCATTAGCTTATGACTTTCTATCAGATAAATCTGATAAAAAGACATAAGCTAATGAATTAAAACACAAAATCTAAGTGGTAACAGTTTTGCTGTCTTTCTAGTCATATTTTTCTAAGGATGTTGTCAGAGTGCATAGCAATCATGGCTTTGGCTGGACTTTACAAGCTGACAATATTCTAGCTTTAGATTTTGTGGAGAGTATTACTGTATTTGCTCTTCAAAATGTCAAGTTAAATAATATATTCATTTCATTCTTCTCTGGCAAAAGAAGAATTCAATATCCCAAGTGGTAACTAGCGGTAACTTTTATAATGTATCTCGAACAAATGTGAAAGCGAGCAATATGTCTAGAGACGACCAAATACCGTCTGGTACCAACAGCTTATGCAATCTCACCTGAAGCACATTCTAGGGAATACCTCTCCTACTTTAAGCCATTATAAGTAGTATATAGGGGCAAACTCAGCTCATATGAATAGCTACTGAAATCGTTTTGACCTACTTACTAACCGCAAGTGACCTTTTGACCTCGACTTTGCGCATGCGCAGAGATAGGTTAAATTCAAAATGGCAGACAGCGAAACATTTGACTGACGTTGTGGGATCAATAAAAAACTGAATTTCCACCCTTTGAACTTTTTTTTTAGAGACAAAGTTTTCTGCCTTTCGTGTGTGAAAGACGCTCAATTCCTGCTACCTGCCAATTTTTACTTTTTGTGATCAGTTTTTTTTATGGATGGACAAAAGAAGTGTTTGCCGTTCTTTATCAAAGGTGCAGTGTTGTTATGTAGGAAACACTCTCTAAAATTTAAATCGGGAGGAATAAATGCATCTGAAGGATGATGTTCAGGACAATACCACCACAGTTGAAACAGCTTTCCTTGCTCTACACCACCCCTTATGCATCTGTCCATTTCTCTTTTGTGAGAAGTGGATTAGCCCAGAGGTAGTGCAGCAGGAGTCATGATCAGGTGAGCAGTGGGTGAACCTTGCACCATCAATGCTCACAGTGGCAACTCGGTGGTCAGTTTAAGTGGGGTAATACATATTGGGGAAAAGGGTCTAACTACAATTTAAAGGTGAACTAGGCTAAAGCAGGTAGGTAGGTAAAATAGGGTAAGGGTAATAAGTAATGGAGGAAGCAGGGAGTAAGGGACATCAACTAGTTAATGAAGATTAAATAAGTGACACAACCTAACTGCAGCCCCTCCCCTTTCTGGGGGTGGAGGGCAGGGGAAGGGGGTAAATCCTGGGTGCAGGGGTGCCCTTTCACACTGCCCACTCACTCACTCAGTGTCCAGCGTGCGTCGGCAGCAGCAACATTGAGGCGCTCACCTTACCATGAGTCAGCAAGTGGCTGATAACCAAGAAGGAGAGCAAGCCCCTTTCAATTTCACTGACTGGGGGAAACAAGTTGATAATGTAGCAGCACTGAACATAACTTTAGGACAGCCAATGCTCCTCAAGTGTGCACTGGGACAACTGGATAACACCCACTTTACTGAAGATACTAGTGGGTTAACAAACAGCCAGGGACCCACTGTGCCTGAAAATGGTCAGGACATAATCCCTTCTGACCAAAGATCAAGCAGTCAGACGAACCAGGCATTATTGGAAGCAGACCTACACCTTCAGATCTTTATGGTGAGGTCGTTATAGTCTATATTTGTATATGTACGTAGCCATTTACACTACAGCCCACCAGATTAGGACATGAGTTAAGCGGAGTAACTCATGCCCCTTTATTACACTGATCTAATCTCTGGTTTATAGCCTAGGTTGAGTTTAGTTCCCTCGGCTATATTTATGCGTTCCCCCCAGTGGTACAACACGGGGTACAGTAAAATTTCCTGTTACAATAAATTTTTGTTTACAACAAACAAATTCCATTGTACGGATTCAACCCCATACATTTCTATAGTGAAAGAGTCCCTTTACAACAAACTTCACATGGCCTGATGTAATTTACATCGAATTTTTTTAGCATATAGTGTACTTCAGTTGACCTTACAATGACTTCAAAGTAAAGTTTGGTATCTTCTTTAGGTACTCTGAGGGGTGTCATGGCTTCTTCATCCATGTCTATTGTGCTGTGGGCGGCCGGAGCGCTACACTGAAAACATGGAAGATCCGAAACTAGTCAGCGGTGATCACTTTAGGTCCTCAAGTTGACGATACCTAAAACTACAGCTTTAGGTAGTCAAAATGACGACTTTAGGTCGTCATCCTGATGACCTGAGTCATCAGGATGAAAATACTGACAGTACAGAGTCATCAGACAACTCCTGAGGGGTGGATCGGCCACCGAGGACACCAGGGGAGTTTAGTTCTATATTTATTTTATGTTTTTAGAGTCTTTAATTAACTGAAAATTAACAAAATCCGTTACCGTATTGCCCCGTACGAGCGGCGGTCTGCCATTTTGAATGTTTACATGCACCCAGAACGAGGCTACGGTACCGGATCGGCCGCTGTGGTGGATCGGCACACGTTACGCCACTGGGGGTGTGCGGATCGGCCCTGCAATGCTATCTCTATGGGAAGAAGTTATTCACATAAAATAAAAAATAAATAACTAGAGGTAAACTAGGCTAAAGTAGGTAGGTAGGTAGTTAGGTAGGTAGGTTAAAAAGGGTAGGGTAGGGTAGGGTAAGGTAGGCTATGGGGTGGGGAGCACCCCTTAAGTATGGGGGAAAGGCCACACATGCGTGTGCATAACAACTACCCTACCTACTCCTACCTACCTACCTACCTACCTACCCACCTGTTGTTAATAATAAACACTCCCTAACATTTGTCTGCCATTTTGGATTTAGCCTGTGCAATGTCTATGACAACATAAGTCAAATGTTTCGCTGTCTGCCATTTTGAATTTAACCTATCTCTGCGCATGTGCAAAGTTGCGGTCAAAAGGTCACTTCCTGTTTGTAAGTAGGTCAAATCAATTTCAGTACCTGTTCCTATGTGCTGAGTTTGCCCCTATTTACTACTATTATAGGTCCCCATTTAGTGGGGAATATTACTATCTACAATACCTGCCTACATCTTACCACAGCAGCAACCAGTGGCCAGCTAGTACTCTTACCCAAAATCCCTGTGAGCCAGTTACGACTCATGGTAGTATTCGAGACGGGGCCAGCTTGCACTTTCTGAGTTAAGAACACAGTTGTAACCCATGCTCAGTGGTGCCCCCTGCAGGTCCAAGGTGAAGTCAGGATATGAACACTGTCTCCCTCTGGTAGTGAGGCAAGAATAATTGAGCATGCCATACATAGCACATACAGCTTTTCTATTGTAAGAAGATTATAGAAGCTCGGATCTCCCTTATTGCAGCTAAATCTGAGGCCTTGAAGAAAAAAAACTACCCTATTTTAAAGATAACGTATTTTGATGGTCTTTCCACCAAGTAAAACGATTTTGACCAGTTGTCCATGGTAGCTTTCTATCTAGCATGGTTTTCTATTTTCCTCAACAAATGTCAATATATATCCTAACAGAAGGTCCCTGTGCAGTGTCATCATCCCCTGTCTTTAAGAAATATAACTAAAGCACCTTTGGTAACACATCCCATGTATCAGCAATGTAATATCTAAAAGATTTTGCCAATCATGACGTCATCAGATGCATTATATAAACCTACTGCTCTATTCTTTAAGCGCTGGTTCCACAGGCATAAAATCGGTCGGAATAGTCCTAATCCGACGATTTATAATATACCAAAAGTATAGAAAAAAATCGGTCGGATTAGTGCTCATCCGACCGATTTACTCCTACGGAACCAGCACTTAAGTGACACATATTTCAATTATCATGCCAGAATCTTTTTACTTGCTGGACAGACCATCAAAATATGTATCTTGAAAATAGGGTAGGGTTTATCTTTAATGCCCATGCAAAGAGGAGGGACACCCCACATCTTTCGTCTGAATCTGCCACTGCATTTTGAGTATGATGGATTGAATACAATGTAACCTCAATTAAGTGTTCTATTAATCATCCCCTTTGCACTGTCAAAAGGATGTTTGTAACATGCCGTGAATTATCAAAGAGACAGACATTCAACGTCCCTTGAGGTCTCAAGAAGAACGACTGCAGCATGTAATACAATTCCTACCAAACTTTATTTCTTCATGAATTATCATTTTCTTCATAATCCACACAACATAAACTACAATGCTGAGCCTGGTGCTGTCAGTAGTTCATCCAATTCTCCATCAGCCGAGGATGTCTGATCTACCCTGACTTCATCTGACAGCCTTCTCCCATCTTTTTTCCTCATCATCCTTGGTGGGGAGGCTGGGACCTTGGCCGCCTCCTCATGTTTGATAACCTGGAATACATACAAAAAATGTAGAGTCCCTTGGTACTTCTAATCGAACAGCATGAAAGAAAAACAATTCAAAAGCTGTCAAATTTTGCTTGTCGCTCATGGAACAGACTCTTCATATTGAAGACTTTAGATGGTCAAGCTTATGGCCCTACCTGACGAACCTGGAGTGGCAGTCCATGACATTGTCAACATAGGCACATACATTATCAACATAAAGAGTCTGTGCCAGATCTGGCAAGTTAAATCTGACAGGTTTTGCCTCATTATTTTATGCTGTTCACTTTGAAGACCATATTTTTGAAGTGTGAGTATTGATCGAGGCATTTTAATATCAAACTTTATCTGAAAATGAACCAACCCTACACTTTCGGCCCGAATTGTAAATAGGCAGCACATACCGCTGTAGTACATATATTTCAACCCCAATCAGGTCAGTAGGACTGTATTAAGATGAACTTCCGGTGTACACCCACATAATAAGCAATCCACTGTAAAACTGGAGCGCTAGGCTGACAATGTAGGGTTGGCAAGAACTATAGATGTAACCCTGCTGAGTCACTTGCCAGAGATGCATTGCTGTATCATTGCTGTATCATATCCAGGTGGCAGGGCATAGACCTTTACCCTGTTTCAAGATTAATAACTTACCTCGAATGCTAGTGTTCTGATGGCTTTGAACATCTGTTCTCCAGTACGTTTAATGTAGCGTGCGGGGAGGACAAAGCCGTGCTTGCCAGTGTCAGCTAACTCAACTGTGTAAGAGTAACGAATGCCGGCCGCACCCTTAGCCCAGTCATCTGACCCGCCTGCAGCTAGGTCTGGAAATGAGTTTCAAACAATTCAGATTTGAGTTTTCCTAGTGGAGGTGTGTACACCAACCCAGTAACCAAGGACTCTGACCCCAGTGAAACCTGAGGGGAATTCAATAGGCGGCACGCCCAGCCATCGGCGCCCGCCCGGACCTGAACGTGCTCGCACTCCAGCTAGAGAGGAGGTGCGCCTGTGGCGCCCGCCGCGTGGCTGGCGTGCGGCTAATGAATACCGTGCCGATATATGATGTGTTGGAACTATAGCCGGTCCCTTGACCCCCATACAAACAGGTTTTATGTATATGTCGTGTTAGTTCGTAATTTCTGAGATATTGGAGATTATTAGATTCTCCTATGTTGATGACACTGCCCAGTCTTTGAGTATCTTTATTTTAAAAGTACCTATTTTAGATTTATACTCACAGAGCATTCTCGATGAGGCCCCAACCCGGTACTGCCGAGTGCCACCTTGTAGGTTCATGGCGTTTGTTGCACGCTCTCCAAGCACAATCTGTAAAACAACAAGGTATTGTCAGCATTCTTTAAACGTCCGTTTGACCTTTAATCTTAACCCTTTAGAGAAAGCCAATGGGAATGCAGAGAGTAACCCATGGCATTACTTCTATGTATATTTCTTGCCCATTGTGAGGGAATATAGAGAGTAAGTATGAATCATGAATCTAGAAACCACAGGCTATGGTGCACAATGGCAATAGATCGTTTAATTCCAGTATTCGGGGTGGGGGGGGGGCTAATTACATTATCTATCTACAGGAATAAGATTTAGCTGGTATGGTAGCCTCTATTCCTAATTTGACTAGTATTGGGCAATCTCTAGTAATTCTCCTTAACAACAATGAAAATGAAGCCTTTGTTGTGCCTTTAAGCTACAAACATGCATTTAGGGTACAAACAGATACCTGATAACTCAACTGTGTAGGAGTAACGAAAGGGTTAATATATGTACAGACGTAAATCATTTGAAAAATCTATATATTCTGCGACACAATTCCAACCAGAGCCCAATATTGCAGCTGGTCAAAAACCATAGAGGTCTGTGGCATACCATACACAGTGACGCAATCAGTGAAATCTGAGGGAAAGCATTACTTCCTGCAATTGTTTAAGGACTAAAGGGTTAAATCAATGAGGATTCTTATTTAACCCAAAAAGTTGATTGATTGATTGATTGATTTGTTTAACATCCTAAGGCCTGTAGGGTCTCATGTGACTGCCTCAGGGGTGAACAGACAATTAGTCCATTTTCTTTCTCAATGCTAATTTGCGCATATGAGTGTGTTAATGTGCCATGGGTGTGCGTGTGCACATACTTGAGGAGGACCCTCTCGCTGTGTGAACAATAGATTGTTGAAGGTAATAACTGACTCAAGGTTGTTTACAGTCTAAAGGCTTTCATGTGCTGATGTTTGTAGCCCAAAAGCATTTGTAGCCTAAAGGCATTTGTAGGGTGAAGAGTTTGAGTTTTGAGTTTAACAAGTTTATTGGCAGAAATCATACATGTACGTTTTTCAGATCGGCCAAAACACGGCAACAGGAAAGAAATAGTGTAGCGCTCAATCAGGTTGTACAAAGTTACATCAGGCAGGCATCATTTTGGGTGTAGATCATTACGATATTACTAAAGACATAACTAAAGCCTCTTAGGGGCTGTATGTATCACCATGATTTGCACAAGTCGATTATCCGCAGGCAGCATGTATATTACATCTTTCAAAAATAATTGCGTAGTCTATCAAGTGACGGTTATACACCAAATACATTCAGATTTTGTTCATGAATTCTTTCTTACTGCCTATCTGCTGAGTATTTGCATCCAATTTGTCCCAAAGGACACATCCCCTGTACAGTGGTGACTTATCATACGTCAAACACCTAGATCTGGATACCTTTAACTGTTTTTTAACATTGCCGCGCAAGTTCCTGGCAGGGAGTTTGACACAGTTTGGATCACAAGAAACATCATACATCATAGATAATAAGTTCTTATCACGTCTAACCTTTAGCATTTTCATGTAAGTTCTAACATGGAGATCGTATATAGATATATCCCGAGTATTAAAGATTCGAAGACATAACCGTAGGCAATGATTCTGCATAAGTTGTAAGCGGCCAACACTGGATTTAGGACCACTTTCATGTAGAAAACTTGCATGTTCCAGCACAGGTAGAACCATTTGTTTGTATAAAGTCAGACACAGCTTATTATCGACAAATTTCCTTAACTGTCTTAATTGGTACATCTTGTGGCGGAAACTAGATATTATTTTTTCGTTGTTTCTCCGAAAATTAAGACCACGATCAATGATAACACCAAGGTAATTGAATTCATCAACCACTTCAAGGCGCTTACCATCCAGTTCAGCACTCATTATACTCAAATTGTGTCTGGCATTAAGTAAATCACTTGCACACCATAACAACTTTGTTTTTTCATTATTGATAGTAAGCTTGAACAATTTACACCATTTACTGATACTATCCAGATCAGACTGTAATTTCCTTAGTACATGATTGGGGTCGGTATCATTGACATAGATAGCGAGATCATCAGCGTACAAACAGAATTTGCAGGATTTTATAACCGATACTATACTATCAATATATATTATAAATAAAGGTGAAGGCGTTTGTAGCCTAAAGGTATGTGTAGGGTAAAGGCGTTTGTAGCCTAAAGGCATTTGTGCTTTAAAGGCATGTTTGTAGCCTAAAGGCTCAACAGCCTTCATTGATCAGAATGCCCTACAAGGTTGCCACAGCTCTGACGCTGCACAGTGACACCTTCAGTGGACTGCTACAGAACTAATCTACTAGCTCCTGCTGCCACCTGGGTAATATTAGCCGATACTGGGCAAATGGCAGTTCATACTGATGGAGGCTTATATTGGTTATAGTAGCAGGCATGGTCAGCTAAGAGCAAATGCATCTTTCCTTTTGTTGCATTGGAATAGATTACATTGCATGAAATAAATGAACAAAAATTATGACAGGTTAATATTAAAATCCCTTTTGCAAGTCATTTATATCTTACAGTTTTAAAGGCATCTCAGAATTCCGGTAGAAATCACCAATTTGGGAGCCCTATTTATGCATGTTTGGAAAGTACATGATTTTCATAGGCTATGCATATTGATGGAATGATACACTGGAGAAACCTAAAGGCTTGAGGAAATATCTTCATACAAACCAGTTCTCCATAGTCTCCGGGTACATCATAGGTGAAGCCCCATGGAGTGAGCCAGTACTGTCCGTATGAGTGTAGTGTCAGATAGATGGACACACGACCACGCATACCCAGGATGAACCGAGCTATGGCCTGTGTCTCTGGTTCTGAGAAGGGCCGACTCCCTCTGTAGTTCTCTGAGCATGGGTCCCCAGATGTGCCCTCACCTTGAAGAGATAAAAAAGATAATGAGATTAAAAACTAAAGTGATAAAATTTGAGTTGAGTTGAGTTGAAGAATTTTTTATTAGGTACAAAACAATCATTACATTTTGTGAGTCTCTCTCTGGTACCAAAAACAGACAACACTGATAAGGACAAACACATAAGGCTGACTTCACTTCAGCCAGTACAATACATAAGTATATACAAAAGGACAGGTAAAGACGATCCATAATACCATAAGTTCATGACTTTAAAGACATTTGGTTAAATTCTTGGTTAAAATGTTACATATAGAAAACAATTAAATATTGCATTTTTTTAAATGGGTGCACCTCACGGGTACAAGAGACAAGAAAATACTGAGCACGGGGCAGTAGACTTGAAGCAGAGATGGGAATAAAGGTGTTGTTTAGAGGAAAATATGAGGCATTAAATGTACGCAGAGTTTGGCTTCCATTATATCAATATTATCTCCATTTGTTCTTTGAATTGAATTGAATTTAATTGACCAATAATCATGATATTACACTAAGCTTTTCAAGCCAGTTATGATTACAAATAGAAGTATAGTAAGCTAATAGATCCTGGATATTGGAGCCCTAGGGGAGTCTATGCTGGATATACCCGAGCCGCGGAGCGGCGAGGGTATATCCAGCATAGACTCCCCGTGGGCTCCAATATCCATGACCTAATAGGTTTATACCATGATTTCCCCTATTTTGTATTAATTTCTTACCTGATATCCAAAGATTATAGCCACGAGAAGACATTTTGTAAGTGCAAGCGACACGGCCCGTGTCCGCTCTGCGCGAAGCCATTGTTTTTGTTCCTTGCCGAGAGATGAACCGCCGTGTTCACACTCACTTTTCGTATGGAATCCAACCATGACAAAGCGGCAAATTAACAGGTTCATATCCTTAGATAGTCTAGATGATCCCTCCATACGTATTATGTCCAATATATTCAAAATAAAGGAGAATCCATTGATTTTCCAAACGGGTCCGAAATTTTCGGCGTCTTCCTCGTACGACGAGCAGATGACCTATATCTACATCTGGGCCACTGACACAGTTTCGTCGGACAAGGAGGCGGGTGGGAATGGCCAGACCGCGACTCGCATACGATGGAAATATCAATGGATGCTTCTTTATTGTTAATATTATGGACTCATTTGTCATGGAGGAATCATCTAGACTATCTAAGGATGTATTCTTTTTAATATCTCGACATGTCATGGTTGGATTCCATACGAAAAGTGACTGTATACACAGCGGTACCTCTCCTGGCAAGGAACAAAAACAATGTGCGTCACTTACAGTTTTCGCATCAATGCTTTAGGTAAGGCCCAATGGATAAACTCCATTTCACTCACTGCCAGAAATATGTTCTGTGCCATGATGAATAAGGCTGGTTTGAACCAAAATACCAGTCTTTAATTAAAGGATTAATAAAACTACTGCAGTGCATGTATCAGATCCTATAGGACTCGGTATGGAAGCCCAATGGATCCGCCATTTTGAATCACGCTGGTTGAGGTAAAACACACTGATAAGACATATACATGATGGGTACCTTCTTGAATAACACCCACCTCCAGAGATATGCTAATCCCATCTTATCAGTTCTTATCTGTGTATGTTGCCAGAACCAGCTGCAGACTTTGCAACTAATGTGTATACCTTTAGCCTTCAGATCAAAGTTGGGGGTCTGCCTAATGCGCAAGGTAAACAATATTACCAATTAGGCAAGTATAGTAATGATCTGCCTATAATCGCATCTAATTGTTAGAATAATTGACAGAAGCAGTGTTTCATCTGATTCAAAGTGAATGACAGATTAATTATGGTGTTTGGTACCTAGTTTAAGGTTGCCTTAGATGCTATCTGATATAGGGCCTTATCAGCAATGATTGCTTTATGATCCACCCCAGGTAGCAATCTTAAATATTCAATGATTGTTTATTAAACAGGTTGATTGGATATACCTATCAACTTTAATTTCCATGACTGTAATAAATGGTGGGAGAGATGAGAGTTTCACTCACACTTCACCAGACCACACTTTAAGAAAGACTGTCGAATCTACCAGGGCCCCTGTAAATCTCTAGAGAAAGCCATTGTATTTGTAATGCAGTCAAACAGAGTACTTTCTGTAACCCTGATTGGGCTACCGTCCTACATGTAGGACACCTATTTGACTGATTAAGACACGGTCTACACAGAGAGAAGAACACTGATCGCTTTGACGCATACTGCACAGGTCACAATTTGTCTCCCACATGACATGTATGAAGGCATGTCAAATGAGGTTGACCCTCTCATATTTGGTTCGTCAACTCCATTTGACATGCGTAATGAAGACACGTCACATATTTCTGATCCATTCACCTGAGTGCTAGGTAATACTGTGAGACAATTATGTAAGGGTCAAGAGCAGTCAATAACTATGTACCAATGGTTCAATCAAGGGAGGCCTATAATAGAAGGCAGGGGATATCATAATCCCACAGGCCTGCAACAATAAGGCACTTTTTCCTATCTTTAGAACTCCTACTTGACTAAGGACCTCTATGCAGTCCATAAGACAAGGGCATGGAGGTGCATGGCAATGCCATATGTCTCCCTGTACTGTAGATACTGAGATTATAGATTTTGGGTTAGAATACAGTCATTTGGTATTTTGACTGACCCACTCATAAGGTGACTAACCACTCCAGTTGGAGTATTCAGGATGGTGGGTGTCTATTTTGATATTCAATAACAAATGCAGATTTAACAATGAAATAGAATTCATTACCATTCATTGATAGTATTTACAGACCTTAGTGATCTATTCTTCATGAAAACAAAATGACACAGATACATCAAATGTCTCAAGTGTTGGTAGTACTTCTTGGTAGTGATTAGTCCTGGTACCAAAATGGTTGTTTGCTCCATCTAGTGGAATATCCTAGAACAATTATGTATGTCAAACCATCACATGTCAAGTGCCTTCGACATGGCCGTGACCCTAGTCAACTCACAGATGACATGGCATTTTAAGGCATGTCAAATCATATGAGGATTACTGTGTGCTACAGTTGTCATTGTGACATATGTGCACAAGTCCCAATGATGTGTGCTCTCTGTGTCAAATCAAGTTGACATGGGTATACATGTCATTTTGTCAGGAAGACTTTTTTCAGTGTATATCCAGAAGCAAAATTGATAGATTCAGAAGTAAATAGTTGTAGCTTATTGATTTAGGGCCCTGACTTCCAAATATGGTGCCCAACGATTTCTTAGCCACTTCTATAATATCACACACATGTTCTAAATCACCTACTACTTAGAAAATTGCCAAATTTAGAGACTTTGACCTTAACAGAGGGAGCAGACCCTCAGGGTTTTGGCCTGCTGTCCTATATGTAGGACGGTGCTTATCTCTAGATCCGTAAAGGCAAAGCCCTAAAATTTCTTGTACAGCATAAATAGTCATCAGGTTCTAGCACTCTCCAACAGGAATTGTCATTTCCATGGCAACCCCAAAAAAAAATCAATATTTCATAGGACAGTAGTGGATTAGCCTACCGTCCTACTTGTAGGACTGTGGGCAAACCCTGATATCTCCTCGGTACAGCTCCAAAAATTTAAACAGGGCATTTTTGGTCATAATTATATTGGCCTACTTAACACTTCTCAGCTATTCTGCACCCAAAATTCCTATGTTAGCTTTATCTAGGAACTGTGACAGAAAGTTTCAGTGGAAACTACAGTGAAGGCTCTCGGGAGAAGGTCAATATTTTGACATCCTTTTTTGTACAGTTAAGATCAATTAGCATCATAATGTAAATGGATGTCGTGTTCAGTATATGGAGTTATTAGGTAAATTTAATCCACATCATTGGTGTACAGGTACTGCTAATGACCTGTGCCTTCGCTATCCAGTTTGTATATTGGCTCCCTAACATTTTGTCTGCAATTGCAAGCAATATGGAATACTTTTAATCATGAGATCTTTTGCATTCAAAGATGCTGCTTTCACAGTCCAAATACTTTCCCTAGGGGTGTCTATTGGAATGGACTTTAAAGGAAATTCTTGTTGATAAAAGAAGTGTACGCCTCTAGAGACGAGAAATATGTCTCCAGGGTTTCATGGGAAGCTTTTTCAACTGAAAATTCCTTCTTGAAGAAGCAGCTGACATGCCAATATGGTGTTGCTCGTGTTCATGGGCACTGATTTTTAACAGTTTGATACCAATTTCATGTAAATGATATGATATTATTCTGTGGCATAAAGGCAACTTTTTAGGCTAAAGACCCCTAGTTAAAGACTCTATAGTGAATGCTTCATGGTCTATCTACACTTTCTTACCTCCCCAGTGGAAATCCCAGTTGCGGTTAGGGTCCGCACCCCTACATGGACTGTCTGGGTTTATTGAACGTGTCTTGCGCCACATCCGGTCCTGCAGCAAGAAAATAATTATATCTTATGAAAAAATATGATATTGTCCATCATATCCCAAATAAGGACAACCTCAAAATAGGCACTTGGTTGGAAATGAGCACTTTAAAGGCCAATTGAATATTTATTGGTCATCATGATGCTTGGATGCAGCCCTGGCGAGTTACTCACCAGAAATCACTAACGAGGTGCCGAAGAGCAGATTCACCAGCTCTTCATGAGTTGGTGTATTATGCAGATCAATAACTTACATAATGCATGAATACATCGGCTACCCTTAAATAGATAATGATTATCTTCCGAAAGTTCCCAAATCTTGTGTGCAAAATATGAATGTATTATGCGGGAATAAAACTTACTTTTGTCCATGTATAGGCATATCCATCTGGGTTGGCTAAAGGCAGAATGTACCACACATAACGAGATAGCAGATAGCGGGTCTGCATGTCCCCCGTGCTGCCAGTCAACAACTGTAAGACAAAATATAACTAATGTAGACAACAATAAAATCTAAGAATGAAAAGATAAGTACTTAAGCACCAGGAGGATGCTGCACGATACTACTGCTGTAGCGCACTGTAACTGTACTCTCAGCCACAATTGCAAATGGGCTATAAATACCGCTGTAGTGCATACAGCAGGATCCACATCGGGTCATTGGTTTTGTACCTACAGCAGCTACTAGTGTGATACAAAATAAGAAGCACTCAACTGTAAAACGCTTGTGGTTGGCTTGTGGTTGCCTTAATTACAGTTGCATGCATGTGTGTGTCAGTATTAGGCTTTATATGATTCTGCACATCCGTCATAGCTCTGACAGCACTAGTGAAGGACACTATTGACCACCTCATACTCATAGTGACTCACTGAGGATTTGAGGTTTGTGTATAGTTAGGATATTGTGCAGATGAGTCACCAATGCTTAGTTCAGTATGGGACTTTGTTCAAGCCCAAAGACCATGACATAGTTGCTTGGTATGGGGTTTATTCTAGGGCTTTACCCAAAATAGTGTAAATGACACCAGGGGGCCATTTCTTAACAATACTAGGACAGCACCCTACAAGTCGTACCAAAATGTCAATAGAAAAAGCATTGATTTATCAATTCGCAGGGATGTGTGCGATCGTAGTACATTAAGAAATGACCTCCTGAATGAAAAATGGCATGTTATTGCCATTTCACAGGATAATGCATCTATACAAATCTGAAGTGAAGAATCCCAATTGCTTCCCCCCTACCCTTAAAGATCATTAGTTATCTAAGCTTCAAATCTACAACATTTTCTCCCTTCTATTTCTGGGAGTTTGCAGACAGAACCAAATAAAAGTGATACTGGCAGATAATGACCCTGACCCACTAATGTAGCTGCAGATTACCTGTTATCAGATGTCACACAATCCTGATTGGATTAAACGACCTGTTGTCCACCACGACCTGACCCCTGGTGTATCATCATACTTATTGCTACTACAAGCTCGTGTGTAAACCTTTGGGGATAGTGTGATGTCTTAAGATTAATGTACAGTTTATCTTTATAAAACAGAGGATGGTGAGTAACCCAACATATTCTTCCAGCTTGCTTGCCTTTTTTAGTATATCAACTCTGAAGGGTCAACATGGATCTAACGATTGCAGCAGGGGGAAAGAAATTGTTTTTTTTTCTTTTATGTAATATTGTGAATCATGCACTATCCATTTCTTGCCGTGTTTAGGGGTCTGCCAGAGTTCATAGTAATTCTGTATCCTAATACTTTTATCTACTACCAGGAACTAATGATACCATGCCACAACCACCTCTAATGATGTATGATTTCCAACATATGGTAAAGGATGCTGCACAGAGGGAATGAAGGAGTATCCTTTTTACTTGGCCACTGACATCACTAATATGAAAATGGGAGTTAAAGTGTCTACAAAAACATGTTGAGGATGTCATGCTTTCCACAAATTGAATAAAAAGTGAGATTTAATGACCATCTAGTTCATCATCTATATACAAATGGCCGGCCTCAAATGGTTTCCTTTAAGCCTAAAGTTATAGGCAGTATAGTGTCCCACCAGTAGCCCAATAATATTTGCTTATGCTCCACCTGAGTGCATTGAATATTCTGTACTGAACATGGCTGTGAGTCCACACATGTGCCGTATGAGCTAACAGGCACCGAATTCCGGCCACTCGTTATGATATCCTACGATAACGGAATGAGGTGCCTGTTAGCTTATACCTTACTAAGTTAATTACACGATTAAACAATAAAAAATCAATAATAATCAATTGAATATCAATAAAAACAAGTTGAAAACAAAAATCCGTTCCTGGAACTCGAAGCCTGCCATAGGCCTAGTGTGTGTACACACGGCGAAAAAAAAGATGTGCCCGGACCGGGACTCGTCCAGCCTGAGCTGAGCACAATGCGCTACCCACTAGACCACCGGGTCTTGGCTTGCTTTGGTTTGAATGCGTCCCGCGTCTCGCGGTTATGGCCCGCAGTCGTCGCCGTTATGCAAGCAGTAGCGACGCAGCTGGGGGGTCACAACCCAGACTGCTGGGGATTTTCACACTTTGAATGTATAATAGTTATATGTAAGTGACCTCCCCAGGCTTTGTATCATATTGAGACCTGGTTCTAGCCAACCACTTCTCGTCAGTCCCTGTGGCGCAATGCATAGGGAGTTGGATTTGGTATCTGAGATTGCAGGTTCAAGCCCTACCCTGGCCATGAAAATTTCGTGGGTTTTAACATGTAACATATGACATGGTAGGAGTGCTGATATCTACCCTAAACCGTGCTGATATCCACCTTGCATCTGTTCACATTACAGTGCAAATTATGCAGAAATATCAGCATGGGGATATCCAGAAAAAGCACCCAAAATCACAGAAGTCGTGTAATAAACAAGGCTACTACATGGTCTGAACATCTATAAGTAAGGAAAATTCTGGGATATCGTGTCATGTCAGAGGCAGCAAATAATCATTTGTATTTTTTTATAATCATAGTGTATTGCTGGATGAATAGCAGATAGGAAACCCAACCCCTTATCTCTATTTTTTCATGATGGAGAGATGTGTAATGTTTAGAGTTCAGGAGTATCCATCCCCCACGAGGTTAATTCGAAAAGGTCCTGGGATTGCTACCTCAGCGATCTTAGGAACTATTCTGCCTTATCCAATTCAGCAATCTTAAGATTAAACTGTCTTGCCTTTTCACAGCCAGCACTAAGATCTTAGCCTCAGCCCTCCTACACCATTCCAAGTAAAACACACTGTGCACAGGGGCAAGAGGCCCATAGTGAAAGAATAGCAGTGGAAACACTCCTTCTCACAAGAGTGATTACACAAGTGTTCCCCCCCCCCCTTATATGAGCTACTTACAGAGTATAGGGTGCAGTTGACCTCGTACAGTATTCAAGTGCACTTCATGCCTGAGTAGCCAGGACGTTAATTCAAAACATCCTGGGATCGCAACCCCAGCGATCTTAGGAATTATTCTACCTTATCCTTTTAAGCGATCTTAAGATTAGATAGGGTTCACATTACCTAGCCAGCACTAAGATTGCATCGATCTTAGCCTCAGCCCTCCTACATCCTCCAAGAAGAACTGACTAGGCACAGGGGTAAGAGTCCCAGAATAAAGGAATAGCTGTGGAGTCACTCTTCTTCACAAGAGTGCTTATACCATCGTTCCCCGTCCCCATTATGGGCTAACAAAAGAGCACAGGGTGCAGTTGACCCCCATACAGTATTCAAGAGTTGTTCCCATGAATGTATGATTTATGCTTGCCTATTAGAAGCATTGTGCCCTCCCCCTAGGACAAAGAGAGAGAAGGGAAGAATTACCTTACAGTGCACTTAACGCATGAGTAGCCCCAAGAGCTCTCAAGGACAATCAGCAAAAGTCCTCCCTCCCCTCTATATGTATGCAGCAGGCTATTCACTCTTTTGATCAGGAGTGTTCCCTGTAAGTGCTCTTGTACTCAGGGGAAACCACTATGCAATTCTTTCACTAAGATCGCAGTGATCTTAGTGCTGGAAAAGGAATAGTGAAGTGATCCCAGGACTTGCTATTCCTGAGAGGCTTGCAACCACTGCATTAGATAGGGTAGACAGGCCAGGTCTTATGATATGTGCCTACACTAAGATCGCTAGGGTTGCAATCCCAGGATGTTTTGAATTAAGCTCCTGAAGAGCCCTCAAGGACTCTCAGCAAATGTCCTCCCTCCCAGCTATATGTATACAGCAGGGACATTCTCTCTTGGGAGCAGGAGTGTTCCCTGTGAGTGCAATTGTACTCAGGTGAAACCACTATGCAATTATTTCACTAAGATTGCAGTGATCTTACTGCTGGAAAAGGAATAGTGAAGGGATCGCAGGACTTGCTGTGCCTGACTGGCCTGCAACCACTGCATTAGATAGAGTAGACTGGCTAGGTCTTATGATATGTGCCTATGCTAAGATTGCAGGGGTAGAAATCCCAGTACCTTTTGAATTTACCTCCTGCACAGTTTGCATAATGTAACCCTTACAATTTACCAATCATCCAATCATCATGAAGGCAAAAATAATGTATAGTAGATTCGGGACATTAAAGGGCGAGGATGAAGATAAAGGTAGCAGGGCATTAAACATTCCCTGAGTCACTCCTGGGTAAGCTTAATGTACCTTAGCATCTCTCTCTCTCTCTCTCTCTCTCTCTCTCTCTCTCTCTCTCTCTCTCTCAAAGGTTAGATGGGATTATAGCCTATTTCTAATCAAGATTAATAAAGAAACACTAAGAAATCTGGTATTAAGGCCACTGCCGTACATGCCAATATATACAGCTACAATAAGAAAGGTGGAAATACAATAAGAAAAAGATGAATATCAAAGAAAGAAGCAGTTAGTCCTGTGTGGCAATATTTAGAATAAGTAAATTTCTGCCTACCTTATCTATTAGATGTAGTGCTGTGGCTGGTGCAATCCACTCCCGTGCATGAATACCTGCATCCACCCATATGACAGGCTTGTCATCATCAGGTGTGCCAATCTGTAAATAAGTAATGAGAACGCATATAGAAATAATTCTGTTCAAAAGAGTGAAGTGAATAGGAATACTTTGATCCTATTTTGTCATTGTCTTCCCTTTTATACATGTTTAACAATAACCAGATAATCTACTAGGTCTCCTCGTAAATCTGAATCATTGTAATGACATTGCAGTGAAGTAGTGGAGTTTCTACAATGAAGCCCCAGATGGCAGTATGGTGCTCCGAGAAATCTCTGTGTAAAGTTAATAATGACGGATCTTTGGTACTTATGTGTACAAGGATTTCACAGTTATTTTGACATTTTTTAAAGTGTACTGTGTTCACTTGCACAAGGTTGTTCGCCTTATAGGCAAGCATTTTTTTCTATCGTAGAATAGTTCTAGAGGTCCCAAATCAAGCCCCAACCGCCTTATGGCCTCAACTTTCCTTCGACTCAGGTTACACCTTATAAGCTCAGCATCATAATTTATATGGAGGGGTGAATCACTCTTTCAATGAATCATTGGAGCTGTAGCCACATATTAGTCCCTTTTCAGTTAATGTATATGATATACCGATCTCGCACTAAACCAGTGGCCAGCAATTACCCTGCCATATATGTTATTACTTTATTACATTGCTATAATGGGTGGGTTATCCCACCTAATCATCATCAGCTATCATAAAATTAGAAGTAAGCCTATTTTGTAGAGGCAATTCATGATAAAGAAAATGATCAATGAGGTTTTTTTATGAAGTTCATGGCAGCACTCCTGTACTATTTACTGTATCCTCCTGTTTAAGCACCATGTTTTGAATGTGCGCCGGTCTCAAAAAAGTGCTGGAGGTGCAAGAGCCATGAAATATTTCACTAGATCCGGAATAAGCACCTATTTGTTTAAGGGCCAGGGCTAATGTCCCCTGCAGATCTGTAAGTGCAAGGGCGTTTTATCACGATACGATAACAGTCCCAGTCATTTAACGTCAAAAAACGTTTTAAAACATTTGGCTTTTTTGTTGACTGGGGGGGGGGAGTAATTAGGTAAAAGTACCAATAAGTTCCCCGGAAAAGCTGATAGCCTAACAGTATATAAATCTACTACTGCCCCAACCTTCGAGTACTGCAGCAATTACCTAGGTGGAGCCACCTTAAGTTAATTGAATAAGCTTCAAAGGTTGCAAAATAATGGTATCCATATATGCCTAAAAACTGGAATAAGTGGGAATAGTATAGCTGAGCTGCACAATAGAACCGGCCTAGAAATGCTAGAGCAACGAGAAACAGGCAACTATTGGTGTACATGTGGAGAAAATCTAAAAATCGAAATACTCTAATACAACGAGAGGCCCGCATGAGCGGAGATCTGAAAATCAGGTTCCAAATTAGATGTGCCAGATCCAATTTCTACCACCGATGCCCCTACTACCGTGGAGTGAAGTTATAGGATACTCTTGATGCAGATGTACAGAAGACACAGGATCTCCAATTATTTAAACGTCGAATAAAAACACTACTAGTAGTATAACTGGTGTAGTTGCCTCACTGTAGTATAGCTACCGTATCTCCTCTAATATTGGTAGCTTGTACTAGACTATGCAGTCAATTACTATTCTTGGTCCTAATTCACATTGTCCCCTCCCTAACTGAAAGCAGGCTATCTCGTCTCATTAAAATCGCATATCATATACCCCTAGCAAGGGTTCATCTTCCACACTTCGGCCAATATACATGGAAGAACGCCACTTCTAAGGGTGATTCCGTACAATAAATGTTATCAATCAATCAAGCTGCCATGAATGACTATCATTATGGCCTACCAGATTAATGCACTAGCCAAGACCATATTTTCTATGCATATGACAGTAGCAAAACCAAGAAAATGTGGTCAAATATGCAGTTTATGATTTCCAGACTTAAACTTAGCCTACGACTGCAAAAACGGTCATATACCTTAAAAGTCATATAGACAGTTCACATGCAATCTCTTTATGACCATCTATTATACATGTACATCTGATGTATATAATTATGGGACTAGATCTTTAGACTTACCTGGATGACATTTCAGAGTCTTCGTGTGATGGCCTTAACCTTAGCAATAAGGAAACTTATTATCTGAGTTACTAATATTTGAGAATGAATTGCTGTCCCTGCTTGAAATCAGGACTTGTAAGATGGATATAGTTACTCTGTTAGCCCGCCTATACAGACAAACCCTGACTCTAGTTCATCCTATAAGGCACATCAGGGGCTTGCTGTTGGGCAAATTTTGTACTGTTTAGTAGTATGAAATCCTCGTCTATAATGTATAGCCTGATTTCAGGCAGATTCTATATATTATGGAGGTATAGTGGGATGGATTAAGAACCAATAAGAACATTCCCTTCATTCAGTGTAGAGGATGCATTACATGGGTCCGAGAGTTTGGCACTGTCTTTGCTGGGCTTTTGATTGATGTCTGGTACCAAAGTTCCCGCACCTTGTAACCCAATTTATCGATTTAAGCGGCTATTCCACTGATGTCAGTCAGCCAAATTTTCGCTAATCCCACCGATATTTTCTATACTTTTGTATTATAAAAAATTATTGGGTTAGTGAAACCGACAGCAGTGGAATATCCGCTTTATATAGCAATGTTCCAATTCTTACCCGTATAACTTTGAGAGGTCGTCCTTCATAGCTGTCCCCTATATTGACAGTCTCACACAGCGGTCCACAGTGCAACACCAGTCTGTCCAACCAGATGGAAATCTATGACACAGGTAGAAAACAAATGATATGTGATTTCTAGATATGTCATACAGGTTGATAACATCAATATAGTTTTATACACCGTTCAGAATGGTGTAAACATGAATAGAGATTCTATCAATCTCGCTCACAGATACAAAGAAAGAAGTATCCAAAAGTTATCTTTAAAAGAGATAGTTAAATCGTACTCTTTCAAGAAAGAAAACAAATAATTATTGATGATATTTCAAAAGAAATGTCTAGATAACTTTGTAATCTTAGGATATGGGTTTCTCTGGTGGAAACGGAAAATGTTTCTCCATTACGTGTTAGTAAACTCCATCTTGTCTCTTTACATAACATAAATGTGCAGGGTGAAATATCAAATTATTATGGGGTAAATTAGCTACTTCAATGTGATGAGATTTGTAACAGGTTGTACCTCATCATAGGTGTGGTATACTGTAAGGTTGAAGTCAGGTCCTGACTCTGACTCTGGTATGGCACGCTTCTCTGCCTCTATTGAACTGGGAGAAAATGAAAATACATTTAAAATGATCTATATTGGAAATAACTGCGAAAACATTAAACAACTTTAATTCATATAGAAATAAAGAAAACCCTTCGTATTGACATTAACTAAGTGTTCCCTGTGTGGTTTGAATATATAGTTATGAGGTATGGTCATCAATTTTTGTGTTTTGCAAACAGTTATATCCCTTTGTAGGTAACATAAATGCTGTATCCAGTCCCGTTTCTTGGACACATATCAGAACGCATAGTTCCTTCTTCCTTTTTGCCTATTCTTTCCTCCTAGGTGTCTTTACTTATATAAGTGCTAATGTAGAATAAACAAGACTATGTTACACTATATTGATCTTAGAAAGATGAAATCACAAAATCACCTTTGTAGGTCCTTGATTGAGACCTCATATCGAAGTTTTGATGACTCCAGCTGATCCAGCAGGTCGCTGACATGGTCTGGACCCACCCTGATGTCGACACTGCGTTTGACAACACTCGGTGGACGCCAGAAGTCATACTGTATGAATTCAGATAAATATTAGCAAAAATGTTATATGCACTGTAAAAAAAAAAATAACTGGTGAATCTACCAGGGATCCTCATAAAACTGAACAGTGAACCACCGGAATTGTATTACACTGAAACAATGTAGTTTTTATAAGATGGTATTACGTTACTACAAGGAATCTCTGTGACAATAGCAACAGATCTCTGTCAACTGTGGGACAAGGATCCCTTCGTTATTTCTACGACATTTTATTGAGGGTGTACTTGAAGAAATGGTATTAGATGCTAGATTAGGATATTCCAACATGGAAATTATTGTTTAGTCACTAAACAGTAGGGGAAAACATAACCTTTGCAAAATCGTCTCTTTTCCTTTTGCAAAATGGTTCTTACTGCAACACAAGCTCTAGCATCCATAGTAGGCCTGCAGCTGCAACTATAGTATAAGGCCAATCTGGCAACACCTGAAACCCAATCACTTCTGCTAGCACTTTTGTACATGTTGTGAATGTGATTAGTGCGAGGTGCAATTCGTAATCGTATTGCAAAAACCAATTTCCGTTTTTTACACAATGAAGTTTGGGTTTACATAGCTCTGTAAATTTCTATTTTCAAGTATTTGATAGGGAATGTCAAATCTTCTCTCAAAATGAGTATTTACAACTTACATGTAATGAAAATTCGTTCTCTCTCTCTTTATCAGCACACCCAAAAGTATCAAATTTCCTTAACATAGTCTATATATGACTATGATTATTCAGGTTATTTAAATGGTGTATTTATTGAAAAGTCATAGCTACATAGTTGTTCAAGAATGGATCATTGCCTGACATGTCACCTAATATGTCCTTTAACTAATATGGAAAGTCTACAGGGCCCTGTTTAATGCTGTGCCTATAAATGGATGCTTAGAAATCTGAGGATGTCACATTGTCAACTGTTATTATCCTTTTCTTTGTTGTGCATGTGCCAATATACTGGGAAAAAGCGAAGTTGTCTCGGTCCTTCAATTTTAAAACCCCTGTGCCATGATTTTAAAACCCAAGTATCACAAGTAACACATCCATCACTTTTTACCCATGTGTACGCTCGATGCTGGTGCAGTACTGGTGAGTTACTCGTCAAAAGCAAATTTAGTGTGCATCACAATGACGCATGAACGTGAACCTGGAGGTATCATATTTACAGCCCCAAAAATCTAGGAGGGTGAGTGTCCCCTTACGTACAACTCCCAGGGTCCTTAAGCTCTTGAAGCTTTTGTCTTAGACCATACCAGCACAGTAATCCCTAATTAAGGCATGCATATATCGAGTAGCGTGATCTCTTGTTATGTGTATGTAAATGAACGAAGATTACAGGAGCTTCAAGCCCTGGATTGGGTGTGGGCTCTGTACAGATAAACCTGTGACTGCTCTGTGCACGTACACAGATAGAGTCCTTTTGTGTGTATGTGTGTTCTATTCTTTTCTCTGTCTGCCTGTATGTCTCTCTGGCTGTCTCTGTGTATGGCTGTCTCTGCCTGTCTCTCTCTCTGTGTCTCTCTCTGTATCTCTGTCTGTCTCTGTATCTCTCCGTCTCTGTCTATGTCTATCTGTCTGTCAGTCTGTCTGTCTGTCTCTGGCTCTCTTTTCTCTGTATGTCTGTCTCTCTTTCTGTCTCTCTGTCTCTGTCTCTCTCTGTCTGTTTATGTGTCTCTGTCTCTCTCTCTGTCTCTCTCTCTGTCTCTCTCTCTGTCTCTCTGTCTCTCTGTCTCTCTCTCTCTCTCTCTCTCTCTCTCTCTGTCTCTCTCTCTCTCTCTCTCTCTCTCTCTCTCTCTCTCTCTCTCTCTCTCTCGGCTTTATTTATACCCTTACCTGACCAAAACTCTTTGAGTAGAGATTCTCCATGAAGTCCATGTGTGCATCGTGCTGTGGCCACACGCGGATTATGGAGTGTCTGCAATAAAGAAATCAAAAAGGTAACTACAATTTTGAACCCTTTGAGTAATATATTAGAGTTGCAAAATTTTTGTTCCTTGGTCATTATGATATTGATGTCTACTCTTTAAAGGTGAACAATTTCCAAGTAGCTGTGGTTGTTTTATTATGCTAACCCTCATATTAACAGTGTTGGATTTTAGCCAAATGATTTTTTTTCGCTTCATCTGTTCGGAGGTTTGTAAATCCCATGAAAATTGCAATCTGTTATAACTACTAGGACCCCCCCCCCCACCAGAATATGATTTGTATAGAATTTCACTTTAAATGATTCGTTAGTTTTCATAGATGAGAAGCTGAAAATTATGCCCAATAAGATAATAATATGTTGGGTCATATCAATCCTTTTAACCAAAGGGAAATGACACTAGTAATATGAATAACTGTGCACTAATCATTATAATGTGTCACATTCCCAAGAAAGTACTCGGGTGGTTTGTAGCTGGTTCCTGACATGAAGGTGATGTAGATGACGTATGGTTGTCATACATACGTCATGGAGATCATGTTACTGTGGGGATCATTTGCTATGTCTATGATGACGGACGCCTTCTTGATAAGTAAGATAACCAATTAAGTGTTGCACAGTGCCTCGATGTTAGGTTGTACCCACAAGTCACAGGTGGTGCTATTATCCACACAGTGACAGAATTTGTAACGTCAGAACATTTCTATCAGCAACCACTTCCATTGTTCATTTCTGATTATCGAAAACACCTCTATCATTCATTACTGGAAATAACGTATTTTCATGATTTAATTTCGATATAATAGGCTCCCATCGTTTAACTCAGACATGAAAATTAAACATGTTTGATTTTTATTGTTAGAAATAATATGCTGTTGCTTACAAATTCTGGACCGCCCTTCAGGAGTCCCAAAAGTGCTGCCTTTGAATTTATGCGCACGAGCGAAATGGGTTCATCGATAATGGATATTAGAATTAAGTTCAAAATATATGTTTTGGTAAAATAAGAGGTTTATGAAAGAGGTTCTATGAAAAAAACTGCTTCTGTATTGAACTGAATGTTAGATATATTACAGGAAATGTATGTTGCTTCCATACAAAATGGGTGCACAATCATTTTGATATAAAAAACAACAACATAATCATAACCCCATAAAGAACATGCTAGTTCCTAAACAAAAGAAAACTTTTATTTCTAAATAAATGTATGCCCACTTGATAAGATTTTATTCTTTGATTCGAGTCTCGGGGCCTTGTCCCACTTGTGACATTGGGAGATACAGATTAGGATCCTGCCAGGGGTTATTGCAGATTTCTTCTTCTTTTTTTTTTCTTTTTTTTTGGATGTCATAAACTTGCAAGGAAGATGCTTTTTCATTGCTGTGTTGTCGGTCTCTGCTAATGAACTATTTCCTTTAACTATTTTCTTAGTATGATATGTTTCTTAGATGGTGATTTTTGCTTCACAGTGTTAGTTTGTTTTGTTTTTTCTTCCCTGGCCTGTCTTATAAATATCCACAAATGGCTTCCTTCTACCTGTCAACTCTAACACCCCATTGCCCACACATCGTCTATATACATCACATAACACGTCACGTAGGGCCGATGTAGTTCTCACACCCGCCGCCAGTCGTAGCACGCCTCGCATAATCCCGTCAAAGCTTGTGACGTCTCGCCACGCCAAGTAATTGCCGTGAATGAAGCGCCTCTCTGCAGGGTGCCTTTAATTTAGAGTCAGGCCCCACCACAGGGGGCAGGGCAAGCAGACTAGGGCCGACAGATGCCTAAATGCAAATGAAGACGCAGGGATTTGCCACTAATTCTCCTTTAGACGTCATTGTCCGTCCCTGACTTGATCTGCTCAGTATTAGGTCATGTGATATTTCCCAGAGTCCCCCACGCTGCTGTGGAGGCAACTTCCGGTTGCCGCCATATTGTCAATTACAGCACAGAGGTTGGTTGTTGGCTGCAGGACACTAATTATTTTCTCACTGTTGGCTTATATAGCGTATGGGCGAAAATAAAATATTTGTGCGAATTTCTGGGCTTAGCCACTGTTATTTTCATGTAGGCACACATTTTTCCCATAAATTTAGGGCCATGAGATGTGGTACAATGTAATTAACTTTTCTGCTATCGTCCGTAGAGTGCGGACATACCCAGATTTGGGGGTTTTGCAGTGAATGATTACAATAAATTCTGTAATTGAAAAGAGTGCACCCCCCTCAACTTACCCTCAAATATCAGCCTAAATAACACTCAAATCGAATAATATACATCCTAAGGATTAATTTGATGCCTGGTTTGCCTACCCACTGTCAGATTTTAGACCAATAATCATTGTACAACACCCTTCAGTGCGGACCAACAAAGTGTCTCCTGCTGCCACCTCCCGTCAATTGGTGTTCTGCAACCTAAAGGCCTGGGTTGGAATCTTGGTGGTCAATGAAATAGCTTGGAAAGCTTATATTCACTGGCCCAGTAATGTCTTATCCAGAATCTTTTACTTTTATGCCCCTCAGGCCCCTCAAATCTCTCTGAGAATCAATTCCCAGAGCGGGTATCAGTCTGTGCGCTCTCCGTAGATTTCATCGATTTCTAGCATTGACATGGAGGTATGGTCCTTTCCCATAGAAAAAATGGTCACAGGGCCAAGAAATTTGACATGCTGATAGCCAAGGGGCACCACCTGAGGTGCTGAGTGTTATTCTCTCTCTAGGTGCTATAATTCACAGAAATATCTGGCTAAAATGTATGAAAAACCCTCAGAAATATAATGTTATAAAGGAATAAATTCAACAAAATGCATCTTAACTCCATGTGTAATGGCTTAGATGGCCCTATTTACACATTATTCAAGCTCCCCCATGTGAGGACGAAAAAATAAACCAGATATGGTGAATACAAGGACATTTTATTAAGTGTCAGTAGACATTCATTGGCTGCATAGCTCGGGGAGAGAAAAATGATGTTTTCCCCCGATGCATGAAAAGGCCTCCCATAGAGCACTGAGAATGATAGAAATAGATGGAAACAGCTGAAAATGTAAAATTTAGGTCATTCTGACCCTGAAAACCATAATTTTGGTTACCTGGCACCCCCAAGAGAGAAGTATCAGGCTTGCGGATTGACACCAGAATATTTCTCATAAACCTCTCCAAGGCCGAAACTCCGCTACTACGATTTTCAGTGATTTCTTATTAATTTTATTGATTCCCTTGCCCTTTCTCACCATAACATTGTCAAACTGACTTACCCTAAGCAAAATAAACACATTTTAGCGAAATTTGACAAACTTGGTAGAAGGCCCTATATAGCCTGTAGAGGCTGCAGGACACTAATTATTTTCTCACTGTTGGCTTATATAGCGTATGGGCGAAAATAAAATATTTGTGCGAATTTCTGGGCTTAGCCACTGTTATTTTCATGTAGGCACACATTTTTCCCATAAATTTAGGGCCATGAGATGTGGTACAATGTAATTAACTTTTCTGCTATCGTCCGTAGAGTGCGGACATACCCAGATTTGGGGGTTTTGCAGTGAATGATTACAATAAATTCTGTAATTGAAAAGAGTGCACCCCCCTCAACTTACCCTCAAATATCAGCCTAAATAACACTCAAATCGAATAATATACATCCTAAGGATTAATTTGATGCCTGGTTTGCCTACCCACTGTCAGATTTTAGACCAATAATCATTGTACAACACCCTTCAGTGCGGACCAACAAAGTGTCTCCTGCTGCCACCTCCCGTCAATTGGTGTTCTGCAACCTGTTTGATTTATAGTGCTGGTAATGTCAAAGGTGGGCATTGTGTGAGAGTTGATTAAGCATGGTTTTAATAATTTTGTGTTGATAAGAAATTACCTTGTCTATTAAAATAGCCTCTGTGACATAGGAGATTAAAACCGGCCTTTATTAAAAGTTGGCATGCTGTGGTTGATTACACAAGTAAAAACCTATAGTAGAATTATTTTGCCGAAAGACGTAAATTCGACCCAACTACCGATTTAAACATAAGAAACGCTAAGAATACTATGTCGAGAGACTGGTATATAAAGTCCATAAAAAATGACTGGAACTTCCTACTTCATATTCTATCCAAGGTTCAATTTCCGAGTAAATCATGCTTTGTATCATTTGCCCTAGTGTGTAGATTGAGAGGAGTTATCTGTGTCCATTTGAATGCTTGGTATGTCATAGTTGACTATAGATGAGAGACTTTTTTTCGAAAGTTCAGTCAACACTGCAGCAGTAAGATTTAGGGAAGCATAATTTAACTGTATTACACTATACCCAGTGTGGACAAATGTGTCTTCCCTTACTAAATCTGAGGAAAAAACTGGATATATTGTATTTTTATTTCATAGATGGCTTGAGGTTAAAACTATACAAACTATAATTTTATGTAATCATTCTCTTTTTTATAATGTGTCACTTAGAACACTATTTATAGCTATAGGGCCTCATCACTATACCCCTCTTAAGAGACTAAAATGTATAAACTTTTTTATAAGTAATCGAGCCTAATTGCATAGATTCACATAGACTGGGGTCAACCAATGAGAAATGCAATTGAAGAGCACTAAATCTGTATGTCACAAAAAAAAAAACAATTGAAGAGCACTAAATCTGTATGTCACCAAAAAAAAAAAAAACAATTGAAGAGCACTAAATCTGTATGTCACAAAAAAAAAAAAAACAATTGAAGAGCACTAAATCTGTATGTCACAAAAAAAAAACAATTAAAGAGCACTAAATCTGTATGTCACAAAAAAAACACTAAAGCCTTGTGTCCACAGGACAACACAATTGGTGAGCAACAGAATTCCCGACGACAAAACAGCTTTTGTCGTCCATTCCCAACGACAAAAATCAAACATGTTAGATATTATTTTCGGAAATGGGCGACAAAAGTGGTTTTACCATCGGAAATGAATGACAAAAGTGAGTTTGTCGTTCGAACTTTTGTCGGTACCCATTTTTATCGCTATGTCGACACCCGGCTTAAATTGAAACATTCAAATTCGAAGAGCATACAGTTGTCTGGCCTTGATCCACTGATACTACTACCCCTGCCCCTCTTCTACCCTCAATGTTCCTAGGCAGAGCAAAATACAGTGTTCATAACCCACTGTCGTATCGACTGCACTGTATGAATCTAGTTCGGGTGATGCATTTCTGCAGCCTGTACGAGTCACTCACCAATTCATGATACTTACAAAACCAGCATAATGTATCAAATTATTGTGTGGCCAGTAAACCCCTTTATGAACAAGGCATTCTCAATATCCATCTCTGTTCCAGCAGCACAGTTATAGCAGGAGGTCATTTCTTACACAGCTATAAACCTTCATATCGTACCAAAGCCCCTCTTAGGAATAGAACAGGAATTTGCAGCCAATTGCAAATGTGATCACTTTGATCAAAACATTGACATATGATGCTGAACCTGTAGGATTTACATGTTGCATTACTGTGGCAGTGCATCGTCACAATAGTGGATACTAGAGTAAAGAGTCAATTTAATTAGGCCAAAAAAAAATCATGTTTCCAGTTACATGAATCACAGAGCTTTTTTTTTTTCTTTTTGGATTTTGTATAGAAATGTATGGGCAAATCTATCTGTTTTTTTATATATCAAGGTAAGAACATGGACAAAAAAATAAGAAATGTTAAATATATGCAAAAGATGTGTCTTATAAAGCCATTACCTGTACATCCAAAGATTATATCCATGAAAATCTTTTTTAAAAAAATCATAAAAAATCGAAAAAAAAAATCGAAAAGATTCTTAAAAATTCTCAAAATAAAAAAAAAGTCTAGGGTCGGCCCTGTTTTGCTAGGGTCGGTCGGGTAACTGGAAACAAACCTTTTTTTTATTTGGCCTTATCTAAACCTCAAACCAGATTTTACTGGTGCCATTTTTAATGAACCTGGTCAAGCTAATGATTGCTAATGTCCTGAGAATAGTATGTAGAAATGTCTCCAAATAGCTTGACCTTAATGAAGTTCATCACAAATATAATTGATTGGTACAGTTGTTGTATGTATCAGTTCATCTCATACCACTCCAATGTGATTATCCCCTATTAACAGGTACTATTGCAACATTTAGTGACTCAAATAACACTGTGAGCTACGCCCAAATCCACTTTATAGTTGACATTGTCATTTCTATAAGTGTCTAAAACTGTCAGGTTATTTTGATATCCTTTGTAAAAGTACCAATCGTAATACCTCGCATATAAGGCACACCATGTGTATAATACATGCGCCTAACTTGAGAGAGAAATATAAGTCGCACCTGGGCTAAAATTCTTAGGATTTTAGTACTGTTCTTTAGTACAGTATATCCTCGCCTATAAGGGGTTACTTCTATAATGTGCACTGGAGGTCTCTCCTCATGTATAAGACTGCTCTGGAAGATCCTGATTCGTATTTTGGAAAGAGTTTTCTCATCAACCCTTTAGTATCTGCCAGTGAGCATCAATATTGACATTTTTTTTTTATGTTTGTAGAATGCACCAATGCCATCAAGCTGGCATGATGCATGAATGCAGCATTGGCTTCATGACCGAAAATCATTAAAATCATTATCAAAGAGAAATAAATAATGCGCCGAGGCACACTGCGGTCGTTAACGGTCTAGGATTGCTTCCATTTATCATTGCTGGCATCATTGTCTGTAGTGTACCATTTACATTCCCTCTGTTACCCCTCAGCAGGCAGCAATGTCATTACACACAGAATGGCTGCCATTACTGCTTAATCCTTTAAGGACTGCATGCACTCTCAGCCCGAATTGTAAATGTGCTATAAAGACCACTGTACTTAGTACAGGGCAATCCACATCGGGGCATTGGGTTTGTTTTGACAGTAACTACCACTGTTTAGAAGCAATCTCCTGCAAAACTCTTTGCGCAGTCTAACAATGTGGTTACTTGATAATTCACGGTATCGACCTGTAGTTATAAGCACTGGGTCTTAAATAATATCCAGGCCTTAAATATGCACTGGCCAGTCTTAAATAAGTGCAAGTGGCACAGAGGCTTTGAAATTTTTAACCTTCATTAGGGTCCAGAAAAAACCCGAATTTGATAATCTGAGAAATATGAACTCCTAGGGAAGGTGGCACATTTCTTACCCATGTGTAACTGTAACCAAGACAGATACATTATACTGGAAACATTGGAGACAAAGGGTTTAATGTCTACAAAATGGAAAACAAGCATACAACCAAAGTACCCTAACCCAGTATTCCGAGACCTAAGTATTCTGAGCATGCGCCATGCATCCCCTAATCTTCCTACTTCGGGCCCATTCCGGAAATAGATGTCTTTAGCTGGGCACTGTGTGTCCCTTTCAGCATCCCATCATAGTCAGACGTACTTCCGGTTGTGACATCAGTCGAATGGTTAAAAGTATGCAGCATGTGAACCTTTTTCAGGTTCCTCTTTCACTGTTGAAAGAGGCCTCTATAGAGGCCACTACCAATTAATTATCTGGCTATGAGTAAACTGATGAATATGGGGGTGGAGTCTTGGAAATGGCTTAATGCGCTGTGCACACAAAGGGCAAGACTTGGCTAAATATCTTTAGAAAACTATTTCAGAAACTAGCCGCTCAGGTGTATCACATTGTCATGAGACTGACACAGGAAACAAGAACGGATGCAATTAACCAGGTGGGTCAGGCATTGCAGGTCAAGAGAAGACTGTGTGCTTTGTTTGAGATTCCCCATAGCTACTCCATAATCTGCTGTGTGCTGCTTAACCTGTCATTCTTTACTACCATTGTGGCCTGTTTAAGCGCCCCAGCGCTTATAGATTTCAATACCAGTGTACCCCTGGCGCTAATACAAGACCGCACTTATTCAAGACATAGTTTATAGTATAAAGTTTAAACAGGCAGTATTAAACGGTAACTGTGTTTTGTGCTGCTGTGTGTGCTATGCGTACTGCTACATAATTATGTGGTTTAGGTGTGCTGCTTTCTGTATTGATGTAATTGTATGATACAGGATTAGCTGTAATTATGCTGTTCTGTATGATTATTTGCGCTTTACACATGTATAAAGAATGTATAATTGTGTAGGGTCTTCTAATTGAACAGCATTTAAGATGAATGAGTCAAAACCTGTCAAATAGAAGTTGTCAGCCCTGGCACAGACTCTTCATTTTGGTGACTTTAGACGATCCAGACACATGTCCCAACCTGACCACCTGTACAACCACTATCTGTGTAAACTACTATCATCTGATGTACTACACCTAGAGGCTGACCATCCAACCACTATCTGTGTAAAAATGAACACTAACTGAAGTACCCATCCAAATACTATCTGTGTAAGTGTACTCTATGAAATTTTCCATCAACATGTTGAGGCATGTAAACTGTGTTTATACACTTAATGTAAGGGTGAATTTAATGTGTCTTTGATACTGATAATAGCCTTTTGAAACACTGAATTTGACACAGAAAACATTACCTTTACACAGATAATGGTTGGATGGTCAGCCTCTAACTGTCATACTGCAGATAGTGGCTCTTTACACAGATAGTAGACTCGACAGGACGGCCATGAGGTTGTCCGTGAAGGCACATAAGTTGCCAATATGATGAATCTGTGCCAAGTCTGACAAGGGAAATCTGACAAGGGAAATCGGAAATCCCTTTATATCTGCTGCTCATTGTAAAGACCCCTTTTTTGAGTGTATATCATGAATCATGAAAGGTATGCTGCATACTGCTTTGTGTATTGTTTTTTTTGGTTTTTTTTTTCATATTGAAGAAGCTGGGAAGCCTTGACTGTATACTGTGCTCTGTGACCTGCTCTGCCTGCGTCTATATCAGTATCTAAACTTCTTGATGTTATTCATAATACCCCTAGAGCTGTTCTCTGACCAGATCCAATTGGCGACAAGAAGCTGGACATCTGTGCTAATTGGCAACTAGATGGACATAATTCTCTTCTTAGTGACCTGCTTTTTTATGAGCTGCTCTCTGAGGCCTAAGTTCCTGTAAGTGGACATCGCCAGCTGCTAATTTCCATGTGAGATGTCCTCAGATCTGCTTTGTGAGCAGCTATACTTGTCAGCCTGTTGACCTATACCTGTATATACCTGTGAGCATGTTACAACGATGGATACCCCAAGCACGGTTTACTGGGCTATCCTTTCTGCTTGCCAGGTCACATCTCTGCTATCTTCTCTATGGGCTACTGTCTCCCATATACTCTCTGTGCATTTCATGAGTCACTAAATAGGCTTCTCTGCTGGCCTCTTTGAGACAGGCCTGTAATTCTCTATGTGAACCTTTCATTCATGAGTTACTCACGCCATCAGCTCCTACCACAGTCCCTCCTCCTTTCCCTGTTACCTGTGATCACACACACCTTAAGGCACCTACCTTTTACCTGCACCAGCTCACAATCAGTCTTACATTGATCAAAACTCCAGGCTATGTTTGACACAGGAAGGTTTTCTCTGCTCCCTAAGATCCGCCTCCAGGGTGTGCGGCAGGACGTATCTTGTTTCATTTTGTTCTGTGTTAACCCTTTAATGACAGCATGGTGGGCCAAAGTGTCATGCTTATATTTACCAATTTGAATCACCGATTCGGTACTGGTAGGTAGCTCTCTGGCATTGCTTTGCAGCATCATTCCAAGAGTGCATCAACCCTGTGCGATTTGCATGATGCATAAATGCACTGCCCGTGAGTTTCTTTTCAATGCTGCATACAGTCATGTATTATGAAACCTAGATGAGTATCCAGTTTCACTGCGGGCTGTCGTCTGCATTGATTTGGGCAAAAAGTACAGAGTTTCTTTTTAAGTTAAAAATGCAGTTTTGTCTCTCTCCAGTCAGGGCAATCTATGGATTTGAGTAGCATGCACTGAAAAATATTCTTACTCACTTTAGTCTGGATCCAGAATGTCGCCAAAATGAGTATGATTGGAGACTCAGTCTGATCCTGGGATGATACTAAGGGAGTGATCATTTTTTAACTATAGGGGGGGGGGCTGGTGGGTTTCATGGGGGGGTCAGAATTTTTTCAGCCCCTTGACCAGGGGGGGTCAGAATTCTTTTGTCCCCCTTGACTAGGGGGGGTCAAAATAATTTCACCTGTTTTCAGTGAAAAAGCCTGTGTGTTACTATAGGTTAAAAGGGCGCGTCTGCACACGGTTCACGAGAGGGGGGGGGCAGAAGTTTTTTCGTGCTTCTGCGCGCAACCCCACCAGCCCCCCCCCCCCCCCGTTGTTGAAAAATGATCACTCCCTAAGGCAGAGCCAGAGTATCACCCCCAGGGTCAGCCTCAGGATCTGTTATTATTCATTCGCAAATTTATCTTGGGTGAATCAATATAGTTTCATAATGGATATATCTTTCGTGTCAGTTGGATTGTGAAATTAGATTATGTGAAGGACGTCACTACAAGGGCAATGAGACTTCATAAGCCCCGCTTGTAAGGTAACGGCATGTAGAGTAATATATAGAATATAGAGTGATATAGGACATTACAGTACATATAGAGCTTAATATCATTCTTTACGGCATGGCTGACTGTGGCGACACCCTGTAGAAGGTTGCTGATAAATGATAATGCAGGGGTGTCGTGTTTACGCCATTCCTCTACAATTACTAAATAGAAATGGAACTTTGTGCAGTGACTCTGACCATTGTTTTCTTGTTTTTTTTTCCGTAAATCATGGTAGGGACCTTCTACGAACATCTGTAGAAGTTTCTTCATGATTCGCAGTAGATGTTCCTGTCAAGGTTCTGATACTCACAAGGGCTGTATTCTTTTATCCTAGGAGGGCACTTATATTCTCTGTGCAGTATTTAGGGGGAGACCACCACATATCTGACAGTCACAACCAAAAGAAACTGAGGTGACCCCCTCTATTATAGATACCCCCACATCCATATTATAGGTGTATACTGGCCATGGTGGCCTTCTGGATGTAGGTTATGAACTAACTTTTTGACTACAGTGTCTACTGTCTTACTAGGTGAGGCTCCACTATGCGATTTTTGCCGAAAATCGAAGCTATTCTCACAAAAGCAGACACAAACAAAGATTATAGAGTGGTGTTTGTTATTATTTCAAGGTGTAAATAGAAGGTTGAGAGAGCTTTTTTTGGGGAAGACTTTGTGTACAATCTCAGGCACATTTTTTGTTGCCAAAAGATGTTTTTGTTTACTAAATCAAGTTGATCTAATGTACTCATGTAGCAAGCCAATTCAGTTTTAGCTCAGAAAAGCTGGTTCAAAGCGGGCAGAATACTATTCATGGTTTTAGGTTGGGCAAATGGTGGGTTTCCACTTCCAGTCAGGGCCACATTAAGTTGCCCTAATAAGTCAAACTGAACGAAGACTGTTGGGCTCCCGACAGTTTTTTTCCTCAGCAAGTTGTGTGGGCCACATAAGGCTAACTGATTTGGGCACAGAGCAGCTTCGAAATGGGCAAACACTTTGGACACAGATTGGTTTGAAGGTGGGCACCCCGAATCAGGCATAGATCATTTCCAAAGATAATTCCCCAGACAGGGTTGAGGATGGGTTTGCACAAGGCATACTGAGCTGGGAGTTCTGAACTTTGACACTAGATGACCCCACTATGTCTGATATGCAGCTTTCCCCCCATGTCAGTATTGATTTTCTTTAGTACGATATAACAGAAATAGGCTAATGAATCTAAGGGCCCTTTTCGCAGATCCTGTCACATTTGAAATGTGCAAAGTTAGGTGAGGTCTGGTTGACATGCCTTGGCCAACTAAGTTTGAATTGAAGGTTCTACTGTATTATGAGGATGGGGAGAGTAATACAGTATGTTTAGTCTTCTTCCCACTATGGAGGCCAAGGGGAGGGGCTAGCACCTGGAGGCTAGCAGAGCATTTTCAGGGTTCAAAATTTTAGTAAAAAAGGAAAAAATAGATTTTCTATAATATCTATCCCAGATGGCGCCACCTGATCAAAGTGGTCAGCCCACTTTCAGCCACACCAAAAACCCATGTTGACCCCAAAATGATAAATTTTGACCAGATGGCACCATGTTGGTAGGTTAGTTGGTAAATATGGCACACAAGGAGAGAGATCACCCATAAAATAACCCCTGAAATCTCATGTTTACAATTTATAATCTCATTTTTACAATAAAGGAGTAGTATAGTATGTATCGGAACGGGACTATAGCTAACTACAGGATATTACTCACTGGGGATGCAGCCAATCAGAGGCCTCCATTTGGTCACATGACCCAGACCCCCATGGTGCATACCCATATATGGTCATGTGGCCTTGACCTAATTAGGGGATTACGCCAGTCACGTGACCCCTCATTTGCATAATAGGCCATGCCCCCTTGACCTAATTAGGGGAACAGGACTATAGCTAACTACAGGATGCACCCAATCAGAGGCCTCCATTTGGTCAAGTGACCTGAACCCCCCATGGTGCATGCCCATATATGGTCATGTGACCTTGAGCTTGACCTTATTAGTGGTATGCATGCCCATATATGGTCATGTGCTCCATTTGGTCACGTGACCTGGACCCCCCATGGTGAGTTCCTTATTTGGAAAATAGGCCACGCCCCCTTTGGCCATGTGACCTACACCCCGTGCGTGGTGAGCTCCTCATTTGGAAAATAGACCACACCCCCTTAGCCAATTAGAGGCGTTCACTTGTGACCCGATTATGTAAATTGGGTTGGTTAACCATGTAACCTTTTTGTTTGTAAACAACACATGATTTAACTACGTGTTTTTTTTTGGGGGGGTAAAAAAAAAAAATGGGGGCCCTTGGGGTTGGGGGCCCCTTAGGGTAGGGTGGGGTGGGGGGTTTGGAGTGGGGGGGCCTTTAAAATAGGGAGGGGGAAATTTGCCCAAAAAAAAAAAGTAAGTAAACCTACCCTACCCATTTAGGGGTGGGTTTTACTGGGTAAAAAAATTTAATAAAAAAAAGTTAATTAACACTAAAAAAATAAAAGGATATATGTTAAAATTTGTTATTTGTACTCATAATATTATTCCTCCTGAGAAAAGTACCAGGTTACTGATGATGGGGTAGTGTATATTGAACTATTTGTACCTATGAAATGACAATTGAATAAATGTGTTGAAATAGAGACCATTTGTTAGCGTAGAACAGCTGATATGGTTCACAAGTTTGGTTTCGGTCAATACAGAAAAGATAGCAAGGTTAAATTCGTATTTGATAACTTGACAAACACAATACATAGAACTCTATAGACCTAGTAAAGGCGCGGGTTTGGTTACCAGGGACGCTTTGGTTAGTTCATGGGTAACACACCAGGTGGCTACACTGTGCTAGCGCTGTGCGGTCATGGCGAGATCGTAAATCAATTTATGCTTTATAAGCTCTAGTAATTGGTCAGAAGTGCTCCCACCTTTGTTTTTGGGAGTATATGGGTGCATAACTTGATTTGGGTAATGTATGTTTATTGTTGTTTGAAACCATGGGTCCAAAGAATTTAATTTCGAAAAGGTCGAAAAATGTGCTGAAAGTTTTGGAGCGCGACACCCAAGTCCCAATGGGGTTATCCTCCACCTCACGGTGGTGATGACGGGTGGAAGGTGGGGAATTTATCAAGATCACGTCTCAAATTTGGAATTTTGAATTAATTTTGTGTTTGGTTTGCCGTTGTAAAGAGAAAGATTCTTTTTTATTTCTAGTATTACGCAAATCACCTTCACCATCGTGAATCCCGGCGACCAGAATGGATTCTAAGGTAGGTGGAAGTTTACTGAGCAAAAAGTCGTGTTAACATGTGTCAATGTTGTTGTTATGACGCGTGCGACAGTTTAGGGCGTCACCAAATAGATGGTTACCATAGTGATGGCCATGACAGACGTCAGTTTTGATACAACGATGCATATTCAAGATGGCGGCGGGCTGACGCGACGGGCGGCTAAAGTCCAACCAGGCACTGTAGCTGGCGTTCTTTGGATAAGTTATGGTGCATAACGTGTTAGCTGAACTTATCTACTGTTGTCACTTGATGATATCGTAAGTGGATAAGGGGTTACGGGGTGAGCTGATATGGTGATACCACCCTAATTCAGCCACTTCCGGGTAGAATGGCCAAATAGTTCCTCAGAAATTTTGTCATTTCAAGGAATTTCGGACCATTTGTGAGGAGGGAAAGGCTTAAACCCATGGTTATTTGGTATCAAAATAATCAGGAAGTGTTTTTCTTTAGTCCAGAGTCAATTTTTTATTGATATCAAGAAAACAGTTGAGGGTTATGGGGGTGAAATGACCATAATAGTGTATTTCCACACTAGTCAGGTCTCACTGCTCAAAATCAGTGTGGTGGTTGCCATGGCAATTTTAAAATAATCGAGCCTGACTTTTATATTCTGGACCTACTGCATAATTTTCTCCATTTCAAAAGCTAAATTTTGGTGTATTGTGCTAAGCTGTCAGGGAATTTTAAGTATTTCAAATGTTACATCCAAGGTCGTCAACACTGGTATTTTCCGGTCCCCACTGGGTATTTAGGGTGGTACCACCATCTGATATTGAGACTTGGGGTGTAAGTGGGGTCCTGAGGGGGGCCAGAGGTTCTGTAGGGGGATGGTGTTATGGGATGGGAAAAGGGGCATCCCCACATCAGCGTCATCACTGACCTATCCAGTGCTATGTCCGACGCAGGACATAGGACAAGGACGATCATCACATGAATCTTGGGATTTATGTCAAAAAAGAAGGAAAATTCACCATTAAAAGTGTCAGTACCCCTCTCAGCCAGTGTAGGATCAAACAGGAGGTATTTATCCTTTGGTGGTTTGAGAAGAAAGACCCGTCTCCTTGGGGATCATTTTCTCCATTATTGAGCTTCAAAATGGCGGATGAAAGGTGAGGTCAATAACCAGTCATGGTTGACGTTCTTAACTTTTTGTGCCCAGGATTATTTGGCAATTTCTGTTTAATTCTCATTAGACAGCCCTGATTTCGGATACATGCATATTTCCACCAATGATTATTAGTTATCGTTCAGATTATATTTTATTACCAATTTTTGAGTGCATACAAATGTATTCCTTTAATTTATATTGAAACATGAAAGTATCTTTTGTTACAATGACAACCAAACGTTTTATCAGCTGGTGATATTAGACAGCAGCTTGCCCAGGTATTTAGAGGGTAGTCTTTCTCTTTAATTAGTGAAACCCTACTATTTTGACACAAAATGATTCCTTTGGCATTTCAAGAAAGAGAGCTTTGGTTATAATAATCGAAGTATTTATTTTAAATTGAATGAAATAATATCATTCAGACTTTTACTTATTTATTCTTTTTCAGATAATGTATAAACTTATACACATAAAAGAGCCCAAATCATTCTTTTCTGCCAAGTTCTGAACTAACAGGTGAAAATTGACCAAGAAGGAGTTTTCCTGTTTAGCCAGAAAAGGAAGCGTCAAATTATTTGTACTTGCACTGATTAAGAGGTTTTCATCATTCTGATAATTGAAATGGCAGGAAATGATCTTTCTTCTTTAAATGGTTGCTGTGAGGCATAGTCCACTAAAGTGCTTTGTAATGACAGAATGCAATCCTAATAATGCTGACTTTAAGGTATTGATGCATTTCCAAAGGACCAATATGATGCACCAAAAGGGTATTGGGTGTGATTTAGGTTTGGGCACAGCACTGGAACACCATAATGACAAAATGGGCATTCAGAAAATTATGGCATTAAAGGGTTAAAGGAAGACCACCAAGAAGTGCTCAGTCCATTAGGGATCAACCACTCAGCTCCCAATATTCATTGACTTGTCTGACCTATTATCGCACAAATAAAGCTTCACTGAGAAAATGATAAGGATCGGTTCCTTTTTATGACTTTTTATTTCTTTGAATTCCTCTGTCAGGTTTCATCATAGACTTGGGCCCCTGTTGGTTCAGGTGGGGGCGACTCGACAACACGTCAGCGGAGCGAAGCGCAGCAGTGTCTGCCGATGAACACTGGAGGGTGTTGCTCCTATAGTAAAAGGAAGAGCTGTCTAAAAATGCCCTCATTTCCAGTCCTTTCTTTTCTTGTCGCTGTAACTTGTCCCTTTTGTTGCTCACATGTGGTCATTCTAGTACAGTGCTAAAAAAGGGGGATTTGAGTAGGTACCTAGTTAGGAGAAGTTAGTCAGTATAATAAACTATAGAGCGTGTGACATGAGTAGGTACCTGGTAGTGCAGCTCTCTCTATTTTAAACAAGGCAGGTGACTTTTCAGTCTAATGTGGAGAGTGCAAGTTGAATGGTAAAGCAGTGCATGACTTGTTTAGAAAAGAGGGCACATACTCACAGCTCTTTTTACAATAGGAGCAACACCCTTCAGGTGGCCCAGTGTAGTTTCATCAATGCAATACGTTTTTAAATTGAAACAAAATACCTGTCTCAGCTCTAATCAAAACGCAAACTATTGACTTTAGAAAATGAAAAATTCTTATTCCCCCTTAGTAAAGCAGAAGTGCCTCTCATTGGCATTACTGCTTTAGAGCTCAGATTAGAATCAATAATAAATGTTGGTGCAGGGGCGTTGGAAGCAGTTTCAGAGTGGGTGGGACCGGGGGGGGTTTTCCCTTTGCTTGACCTTTTAGTTTTGACCTTTTTGAGGAGTTGGCCAAAAGTGGGGGGACATATGACCACATGGGCTTTCCACGCCCATGTGGTGAGTTAACTCTGATACCTCACGTCAATTGCTACTTGATTGTCTAGAAAGCAGGGATCAAAAGCTCCAGCAAAGACATCTATATAGACTAGCCTGTACCTTGTACGGTGATTCTCAATTGTTTTATATGCGTTTATATACCCCTTCTCTACTATCCCCTTGTTTTTCTCCGTGCCTGGAGGGTCTTGCCAAAAAAGAAAGGAGAACCCCATAATAAAGTGCACACACTTGTAGTGCAAAATTAATGCTTATAAACTGATTTAGATGACCATGGTGCTTACAACTCAAAAAGTGTTGGTTTCTTACGTGTGTCAGTAGACCGTTATAGCCCAGTGGGCACATCAATGTTGATTCAGCGTTGAAACAATGTTTGCAATGTTTGCATATCAACATTGATTTAGGGTTGAAATAGAGTTGAAATTGAAAGTTGAAACAACATACTCAAAATCAACTGTGATTCAACATCTAACCATCAGCGCTGATTCAATGTTTGTGTTTCTATGTTGACTCAACATTGTTTCAACAATGTTGAAACAACGTTGACAGTTGTTTTGTTGACATATCAACATTGAACCAACATTGTATCAACATTGAAATCAATATTGTTGATTCAACATTGACAAATAAATGTTGAATCAACATTGAGTTGACAACAATATTTCAACATTGATATGTCAACTGTTGACTGGATGTTGAAATGGTGATGGTTGACAACGTTGAAATACAAATATTGAAAAAGTGTTGAAAACAGGTTGATCAACACCATCAACATAACATCAACTGGTTGTCAATGTTGATGCAACATTGTGTGCCCACTGGGAGGTATTGTACTTATCATATTTATTTTTCACCTTTGACTCTACCATGTAACCCAGTGTCCGAGTCTACCCACAAGCCAAGCCATACCCATAGACCAAAGGCTGGCGGTGTCAACTGCACTCAGTGACCCCGCCTCCTCCCACTGGAGGATACGCCGTCAATCACAAGCAGCCCACTGCATGCTGGAAATTCCTAGCAGACAATGTTTAGAAACAACTCCTCCTGCTGGAGGACATGCCCATTGATCATGAGCAGCTCACAGCATACCGGGAGTTCCCGGCAGCTATATTTAGAACCACACTGAACTCTGTGAACCCCAGTGCTATGTTTGGGATCCCCCCTACATACCTGCACTGGAGTTCCCCAGTTACTATATTTAGCTCACCTGATACTATTTTTAGGATGAGCTGGGTGAGCGGCTCCTACTACAAATACCTGTGGAGGGAGCAGCTCACTCATCTTTCCACCTTCATACTTCATACCTCACACACTCACGTGAGATCAAGGCCCTTGGCTCAAGGGCTAGGCTTGGACACTGTTGGGCACCTTTATACTGTATCACCAACTATACCTCGTGGACTTCAATGAATAAAGTGGATATCAAACTGGATTCCTGATTCGTCTGTATTCATCCTTATTCATCATTTACGGACTCGTTGACAATGGTGGAAAACCCTCACGTATCATCCCACAAGTTACCACCTCTCATGAGCCATGGACAACAGTGAGACCCTACCAAAGGAGCCAGCCCCACAACGTATCCCTACATCTCAAGACAGAGACCAGCAAGAAGCCACCAGTACACAGTACGCCGCCCCGATAGATTCCTCGCCAGACGCGCTCCAGCTGGACCCAGTGCTACCAGCCCATAGACGCACACATAAACAGACACCTGTGAGTTCAAACACCTTACATTTCTCATCTACCATAGTGGACACCAACACAGGTGCACCTACCAGTACACCAGCAGGAGCCCCACCACCAGGTTTAAACCTCACCCTACCTGGCTATTCACCCTCAGAATCACCACCCCTAAGATTAGGTGGTCTTCAAAGTACCACATACAGCACGCCTGAAAATCAATCACCTGGTTACCTCCACCTAGATAGCCATCTAGAGGAAAGATCCAATAGCCTGCAGGAAGCCCTGGAAGCTGCCGGACGGTCACCCTCATCCAGCAGTGATTCTGACCCACAGTGTACACCTGACCTAAGTTGGGACAACCTTACTGTACCGGACATCCAAGCCCACCCATCAGTAGCAGACAATTACTGGAGGAGCAGGCTAGACTCAGCAATCCACAGGTGGAGAGAAAACAGACTCAACACAGGACGTGCACAACAGATACCAACCGGAGCTACACCAAGCTACCAGTGTGGTGAGAGTCCCTCTGTTTTTCTAGACAGGATAAACCGTATTCTAGAAGAGCAGTGGCAAGACAACTCCAATCCCACCAATCTGCTAAGGCCGCACCAAAACCCACAGCCTGATAGCAATCCACCTGGAGGAGACCCTAGGCCTTACTACCCCTACTCTACCTCCGAGGAAGACAGGGCGACACCTCCAGCACCAAATTCATCCCTGAGCACGCCTCCAAGAGCCAGATCCTTTGAAAGGCCATACCCCACCCATAGACCCAGGAGAAGAGTGCAATCATCCTCCCCTCAAAGGCCAAATACACCTGTATTTTACAGACTTCAAAGAAGCTTGGACTCTGCAGCTAGAAGAGGCGACCTTGTGGCCACTACTCCCATACTACACAGAAACAGTCACTTCCCCGCCCATTTACAAACAGAATCCACCTCTGAAGAAGACACAGAAGTAACCTTCCCCCACCTGCGCAGAGCACCTGCCTACCCAAACATGGCCACCGCAGCTCCACCTCCAGAATACAACCAGGATGACATGACGAGGAACATAGTCAGAGAATGCACCCAGGCAGTCAATGACTCCCTCTCCAACCTACTAACAGGACAAATGAACTTATTGTCCGCTGAAATAAAAAGGATTGGGGACGACTCCTCCTGCCAACTGTCAAGAATAAATGACAGGTTGAATGACATGGACACTTGGAAATCGCACCTGGAGAATGACATTGGCCAAATACAAAGAAGAGCAGCTCAGGACAACGCTGATGTACTGAGAAGGTCTGAAATAGCGTCAGCCAATCTGTCTGACAGAATCAACAGAAATATTGATGGAATGAGATCTGAAATATTCAGGGCCATTGATAGGACAAGAACACCTACCAGCCAAGGCCAAAACAGCCTTTTCTCACCCACCAACACTAGGCTACCCCCTTCAGGCCAACCTTCACAGGTTATGAGCACCTCTACCAGAATGCCGACATCTGTACCGGTAGGATACAGGCTCAGTCCCCCAAGCCTTTTCCAAAATACAACCCGAATGATAGCGACAGGTGCCACGCCCACCCAACAAGGCGCGACACATGCAGGTCTTGGTAGTTCAGCCACAACCCACCAGATGGCGCCCTCTACCACTCGTCCATCACCGGTAGCCGCCACATCACTTTCAGGCAGTGTTTACAACCATGTATACATACCCCACCAGGCACACACGCCCTACAACAACCCTATACCAATGTATAGTTTGTTTACAAACACTCCACCTGCCCAAGCAGCTGCCCACCAGCCTGCAGCTCAGTCCACACCAATGATACCAAATCTAGGACAATCCAATTTCTCCGCTCCTACTGGATACAGGAGTTTTGAACCTGAGCGACTCACATCTGCTCAATTAAGCTGTTTTAACAAGCCAGAACCCTTTGACAAACCCTCGCCCTACAGGTCTGCAGCCAGATTCCTGGCAGAATTCAAATTCTATATAAGAAATGCATACCCCCGCAGCCCAACAATGCATGCATCCTGTATGTATACCTTTTTAAAGGGCAGAGCAGCACAATGGTTTTTCACAAACATTTTTGACAAACCAATCATGTATGACACTGAGGCAGTCTATGCCGCCTTTCTCAGCAGATTCAGCCAGCCTGACCCTGCCACAATAATCAAAGGATATAGAAACAGAAAGCAGCAACCCAAAGAGACTGTGGAGGAATACATAGCAGATATGACCTTATTGCTATCCAACAGCAACCTGGATGAATCTGTACAAGTGGACTATCTCATAAATGGCCTCAAAGATGAAATAAAAAACGTTGTACTCTCAGACAGCCCCAAAAGCATTAGGGAAGCCGAGACTGCAGCATTAAAACAAGAATTAGTCATGGAAGCAGCCAAAGCAGCCCATGCCTCAAACCAATCTTCAGACTTGTGCGCCATGAACTATAATAACTACAATGGGCAAAGGAACAACAACAACAACAACAACAATAGCAGATCCAGGAAGGACCAGTACAATAACAACAGTTATAACAACAAGCCCCCTGGAAATGGCAATATTAAGCAGTATGACGATAAACCTAAGTCAGGATACAACCAAAATCAACAAGGTTATAACAACCCCAGATCCGGCTCAAACAGCAGATCAGGCTCCAAGAACAGGTATCAGTCGCCAGGCAGGAGCAAATCTCAGGAAGGAAACAGAAGCAGGTCCAAATCCAGCGACACAAGAAACAACTTTGTTTTCATCCCTGTTGCCTCCACCCCCACCAACACCCGCCAGGTGTCCTTCCAGAAACTACTGGTCCCAGCAGATTTCCCAATCCCTGATGATTGGACCCAGCAACAAAAGAAATCCAGGGACCCAACACCAGGCAGAAATGACAACAAAAAGACAGGAGACAACCAACCTCCTGATTCTGGACAAGGAGAACACTACAATGACAATATTGAATAGGATACAGGGGAGGGCCACCATGCATCTTACAGCCCCGCCCCCACCTTGGACAACAAAATTGGAACGTCCCCCACATGCCATATTTCACACACAAATAATGGAGCAGAATTAAATTCGGCAGAACAACAGAACCACGGCCCCCAGCCTGTGAATTGTGACGAAGACTCCTCATCAGACAGTGAGGACCTCTATGAGAACCAGAACAAGAGAATTTCCACCCTCCAATTAAAAGTCGAGACCAGTAAGTATGGGCAGCAAGGTAAGACCTCTTACATTAATACTGAATTGACTAAAGGCGCAGTTAATGTTGATATCAATGGCAGTTCTTACAGAGCCCTTGTAGACTCTGGAGCCTCCCTTTCCTTTATCAGCCAGAAAATGGCAGATAAAATCATATCAACCCCCAATTTCAGACATGGTAGGAGATCTCGCATGGTTATCCTACTAGCTGATAAATCCTCAGTTCAGGTCAACAATTCCATCACTATAACTTTCCTAATCAATAACACAGAGTTTAAAACAAGACTACATGTTGTTCCAAAGCTAAATCACCCCATAATTCTTGGCGTAAATTTTATGACCAAATATAGGGCCAAAATTTCCTTTGGAACCAAGTCCCCTTCACCACACTTCATTAGAGCAGCCAAAGGCCTAACCATGCCACCAAACTCTGAATCCACATTCAATGCAATCGTCATAGGACCTGATTCCTTAATAGGTAAAACAGGCATCACAGAAAATATCGACACGACATTACCGGTACTAATGAAACACGCCCTTGTTGAACCAAGGTCAACAAGAAAAATCATACCGGTAACGGTGGCCAACCCAAATGATTTTTCCATCGATATCAAAAAGCACATGAACCTAGGCATTTTTGCACTTAACAATCTAAACAAAGCCATTCCCATTGGAAAACTGAACAGCCAACACTCCCTCAACAGCATAATCTCCGACAAAGACATGCTCCCCATCAATTGTGGAGATGATCCCCTAGATCAGCTACCCAAAGGGGACGACCCTCTAAAATATACAATATGTGACAAGCTCACTGAGGCCCAAAAACAACAAATCAAAAACATTGTTGAATCAAATAGAGAGGCTTTTGTATTAAATGAAAGTGCTATAGGATTAAATGTTGAAAATGAGGTCAAATTAGAATTAATCCCTGATTTCAAACCCTGCAACAGACCATCCTACAGAATGTCACCCAAGAAAGAGATTTTTCAAAGAGAGCTGTTAGATAAACATTTACAGCAAGGTGTCATTGAAGAATGCACCAAACCCTGTGAGTGGAACTCCCCAGCTTTCTTAGTACCCAAACCCCAGGGAGACAGGTCTGTGGCCTCAGGATGGAGAATAGTCGTGGATTATAGATGGGTTAACCAAAACCTAAAATCTTTTTCCTACTCCTTCCCCAGAGCAGACGACCTCATGCAACAAGTTGGCAGAACAGGTGCTAAATATTTTTCCAAATTGGATGTATACAGCGCCTACCATCAAATTCCTCTAGCTAAAGAATCAAGGCCTTTAACAACTTTCTCCGCCAATGGCACAAGATATATGGCCAAAGTATTACCCATGGGTTTAAAAACTTCTGGTTTGTCATTCATGAATGTAATGGAACAATTGCTCATGAAGTGCAAATACAGAAATGCAGTAGCCTATGTGGATGATGTGGCCATATACAGCCCCACATGGGAAAGACACCTGCAAGACCTAGATGAAGTGCTAAAACTTTTCATCAAAGGAAACATCAAATTAAAGTCAGAAAAATGTGAGTTTGGCACCACCAAAATGGAATTCTTAGGTTTTACCTTAGATCAACACGGCATCTCACCTTCCCCAGACAAAATCTCACCGGTTAAAACCTTCCCAGCACCTAAAAACATCCACGACCTTAGGTGTTTCAATGGAATGGCACAATTCTATAAGAGATTCATTAGAGGTTTTGCCCATATAATGAAGCCCTTATATGAAGCCACAAAGGGTACCTTCAAATGGACCACTCAATGCCAAACAGCCTTTGAAAAAATCAAAGCATCAATTTGCACTGAGGCAGTCCTAAAATTCCCAGACTATAACAAACCCTTTATCATCTTCACAGACTCCAGCAATTTCAGCTTAGGAGCAGTTATTACACAGGTAGATGAACATGGTTTTTATAGACCCATTGAATTCTCTGGGAGAGGTCTAACACCTCAGGAAACCAGATATGGAATAACTGACAAAGAGCTACTTGGGATAATCTTCGCTGTCAAAAAGTTCCACCATTATGTGGACGGCACTCACTTCAAAGTATATTCAGATCACACTGCCCTAGTCTCCCTCTTCAACAAAAAGGAGAATATCACCAATGGGAGATTGGCAAGATGGATAGATACTGTTATGTCCTATGATTTTGAAGTAAAATACCTACAAGGTAGAGCCAATTTAGTGGCAGATTGCCTGTCTAGAAGAAAATATCCCCCTGGCTCTGATGATCCAATACCAATTAGATCACAAGGAAAAATTATCCTCCCACCAAAGAGGGTACAATTTTCAGATATATCCATGACAAAGGTTTTCGGATCAGACGACCCAATCCCCAATAATCCCATCTGTTTGGGACCTCCTAGATCAATATTAAAAGGAGGCAAAATTTGGGGAAGCACAAATAAACCACCAAAAGGCGTCATAGCAAGAAAGGGCACCCCAGAAAGGCAGCAAGGTGTGAATCCTGACCTGTGTGTACTCACTCGAGCACAGTCCCAGTCCCAGGATGACACACCTCCAGCAGCCAGCCAATCAGCGCCCAGTAAAAAGACCCACCCACTCAAGCCTAAGTGCAGCAGTCCTCGCCCCAGAGGCAGGCCCGCAAAATCTAGGTCACCTAGGGTCTCCATCAAAGCTGCAAACGCCAAGAGAGCTAAGCTCTCCCGCCGTGTGCTACCTCTAGCTGAAAGGGCAATTCAGGAAATCTGTAAACACCAATCCCTGACACCTTCTAGAGAAACACTGATTAAAAGCCAAAAAGAAGACCTTTTTGCATCCTCCATGGCAAACTACATTGAAAAAGGTAGCCTGCCACACGACTCAGGATTAATGAATCAAATACTACGTAACCACGACCAATTCATCTTACTGGATGAAGTCCTCTTTAGAATTACTGATACCAACTTGGGTAAAACCCTAGAGCCCACACTGCAAATTGTAATTCCAGAAAAGTGGACAGAATCTTTAGTGGAAGCAACCCATTGCTCTCCCCTAGGTGGACACCTAGGTCCAGTCAAAACCTATACAGCCATAAGGGCTAGGTATTACTGGAGATCAATGTTTAAAGAAGTTTTTGACTTCTGCGGTACTTGCCACACATGCCTGACCACCAAAAAGAGACCCAAAAACCTGAAAACTCCAATGAAACTACGTGACCCAGTACTCACAGCATACTCTCACGTCACCATGGACACAATAGGCCCTTTTTCCAAGGCCGCTGATGGCTCTCACTACATACATGTGGTGACCGACCATGCCACCAGGCATGTGACTGCCTGGACAAGTGAAGAAAATACTGCTGCAGTTGTAGCACTTGGTTTCTTCCAAAGAGTCATATGTATCCATGGCACTCCCTCAGTACTAAACACAGATAATGCCCAGCAATACGTCTCAAAATTATTCAAATATTTTTGTGAAAAGTTCGGCATCAAACATGTGACAGGAAGTGCACATTGGTCTAGGTCCCAAGGTCTCTGTGAGCGCCAACATCAAACCATAGAATCATCCCTCAGAGCCTTTGTATCAAAATCACAAAAACACTGGTCAACCTTCCTGCAAGCTGTAATCTTCAGTATCAATAATACTATAAGCAGCGCCCTAGGCTACTCACCAAATCTGTTAGTCTTTGGCAAGCAGACACACCTACCAACTGAAGCAGCTTTGTCCTTGATTAAAACTGAAAAAGACTCAAGTACCAGGGAGAAAATTATGACCAGCCTACTACAGTTTAGGGATGATATTCAAATGAAAGCTGCAGAAAACATGATCTCTGCTCACAAAAAGATGAAAGCCAGACATGACATTTCAGCAGAACTCAGCTCATATAACACAGGCCAGTTGGTATATTTACATATACCAACCCTACTAGTCAAATGTACATCAAAAAAGTTGCAACCCACATACTCAGGCCCCTACATCATAATGAAGATGACCTCACCAGTTACAGCTATTCTAAAAAGGCTACAAGATGGAAAAGTACTGAAGAAATCAGTACATGTATCAAGGCTGAGGAGACCAATCACAAGAGCTAGCGCCAAAGCCGTCATAAAAAGGCTACAATCAGGGCCCACAAGCTCACTCCACGACCCCGACCAAGACGACCCCTCCAATGTGAGTCTCACCACTCACAAAACAAAGAAAAAGAGAGGAAGGCCAGCCAAAAAGGGAATAATCTCCTTCAGCCCCATGCCCTCCAGAAAATCAAGAAAAATTTCTAAGCGTCCATTATAGGCCATAAGTCGTTGTGTCAAACACCAAACATCTATATAAACAAACCTCCTTCATTCCCCACAGGCGCCACGCGCCCCAACCAAATTAATCAACCATTAATACACCAACCACTTAACACTATCAGCCCGGGTGTTGGGATTTCCCAACACCAGCCAAATCCGGGAGGTTGGGTTTTCCCAACACCAGCTAAATCCGGGTATTGGGAAAACCCAACATTTTTTGGCATACCCTTATTCAGGTATAACTATGGCAATATTAGGGTTAGAGGGACAATTTTTTCGGTGCTTTGGCTCTGACATCTACTCTCCACGTAGGTATGTTATTTTTCCAAATGGATCAAGTGTTTATTGCCTAGTGGTAAATATGAACTGACAATTAATTAGAAAATTCCTGGTCTTATCTCACGGATTTTAATGGTGAAAAACATAAAAAATAAAATAAATAGTCATTTTTGTGATCAAAAATGATTTTGTTAGTTTTTGATGATAAATCTAATCGTATCAATATTAATTATGGATTATGCTGCATTTTGAACAAGAAACTGGTTTCCATGGCAACGGAATATCAACAAAAGAACATAAAAAATGTAGATTTGTTGATTTCTGTTGCCATGGTAACAGGGAAGAATAATTCCATATGGGATTTTATCACTACATTTCAATAGAACACTAGAATACCCTTTTTAACAAAGTTTAATTCAGTCAAATTGGTCAAGCCAATCCAAAAATGTTCTACTTTATAGTTTTGTGGATTTAGTGATTGATGAATAGTCAGCCTTACATTAGCAGGCTATAACATTGATTATATTCCACAAATGGCTAGGACAGATACCAAAGATTTCATAGCTTAAAGTTCATTAAAATGTTCATAGATCCATTAATAATAGGAGTATACTCGAAATTCTTTCAGTTTTAGAAAGGTTATCTCGTCTGGAAAAAGCAAAACTTGTCCACAAATGGCTCCCGACCTACACAAAATTATATGGTAGTACCCCCCAGTCCTTCAGGGGTTAGGTTTTTATTGGGCCCGGGCTGAAAGTGTTAAACACACTGACAGCAACAGTCACAGACCAACGCCCAACCTATTTATACTAACAGCCATAAAAATTCCTATGCATCCAAAATCAACACCGCCTTGATTAACTGTATATACACACACCTACCCTTTCTAAGTGGAACGCCAAACATTGGCAAATGGATTATCAAATAATTAGGTTAGGTTACACACGCCACATACCGACCGCCCAAGGCAGCGCTGTATCCTCGGTTTGTGTATAAACTTAAATACACACATGCGACGGCTTGTTACCACTTCAAGACCACTATTTCCAATGATAAACCTATTGTAGGAAGATGGACCTCTGACACCCACACCCCATGTTTACACCGCTGTCTCTGCCAACCCTTAAGTGCTGTGGTGGCACATATACAAATCAATAACACACTGCCCTCAAGGTCTTCAAAAGCTACAGGGACGCCATAGCGACCATATCACCTTGGCCAGGGATAAAACACCCCCCGCCAAGCTTCCCAATATGCTATCTTTAGACAATATCTCACCACCAACCAATCCAGGCCAGGATAACCCTAATTTGCATATGGGACCGTACAACCCCACTTGCATCCACCAATAATATTTGGCCTACGCCTCTTTCAGGGCAAGACATACCACCTATGGGAGATCTCAGACTGAGAAGTAGCCAAACTCAATCTCAGGTTTATAAGCGCTTGCCCACCCACATCTGATCACAACACAACCCACAACCAATACCACCACACCTTAAGCACGGCAACAAGTGTCTGGGAAGGGACCATGGCAGACCCATCATGCAACCAGCCCAGGTAGGGTTATCTTATGGGTCTATTTTAGCATTTAGGATTTTTAACAGTCGTTCTAGCATTGTACATGATAGTAGTTTTATTATCATGGTGCCCAGGTACCCCTATTAACCAATGGCGGTGTGAGCCTTAAGTGTGTGTAAAATGTGGAAGAACTTCTCCACTATCCTATAATTTTTAACATTGATAATCCAATTTACTAAACCTCTTCAGCCAAGCAAATTCCCCACCTTTACCTCTCCCCCCATCCACAGCCCACTTAGACCCCTTTTTCCTTTTATGACTTACAGCCTGGACCCACCGGCAAATAAGCACGGCCCAAATGCTACATGGACCATACACAGCCTCCTTGGACCACATGGGATCAGGAGTGATCTCATGGATCCTTTTGAAATTAGGAGCATAATCATGGAACAGCAACACCTCATCACCTTCCTCGCCCAGGAAGATATTAAACATTACCTCAGCAGCCCTGTGCTAAGACAGGAGCTGGACATGAACAATCACTCCATAGCAGCAACCATAAAAGCCTTCATGGTCGCTGTAGCTGGGGATAATCCCCGCCGGCCTCCATGGGGCAGGTTTAACCATAGATCTGCATCATACATAGCACTCTTATGTGCTCGCACTCTTCTAGCGTCAGAACAGCCCCTCAGGGACTTACCCCGCCAATACTCCAGAATTGGACGCGAATTGGCCATAAGGAATACAGCCAGCCTGGTATTCCAATTTGCTGTTTTTGAGATAAACAGATTCCATGCCCAAGCTCGTGTGCCGCCCCTGACGGTGACAACAGGCACCAGTCCATCTGCATAAAACCATCCATGTAACAACAACCCCACCACCCATGGAATCCCCGACCTTTGTAAATACTTGACCATACTAACATCCCATTTTTGTGACTAAGCTAATGCTATTTTTAAGTGAACCCCACCATCAAAATTCCAAAAACCTCAAAATTTCTCAATTTTTCTCATTTTTCTAGAGCAGCAGCCATCCTAGCAGTCTGTATATTCTTACATCTGCTCCTCGGCTGCACCTCAACATCAGATAACAATCTGAACACCATCTTCAGACCCAACTATGGCGCACTGTTTACCAAGTTACCCCAAACATTACTAGCCAATTACATGGACTATCCCTTGACCTTCAGCCTGAACTTGACCTTTGACCAGAACCTAAGTCAGCCAGAACTACTCAGCCCACTCATCAGCACTGATGCACCCCAATATATTAAGCACACAGCCCATGCCCTAGATAACATGATACAGAGCCTATTCTCCAAGTCAAAAACAACACTAAAAACCTTGTCAAAATTGATTTCACCTCCAAACGTCAGAAAAGCCAGAAATGCCCCCGGCCAAGTCATTGGTGACATTTTAAGAGCTTCAATAGGCCTCGGGACTCAACCAGAAATTGATATTTTGAATTCTGAAATGTCTGACCTGGATAAAAAGTTAGCCACCAAAATGCACGTGGTAGAATTAGCCACACATTTCTTGTTAAATATTTCGGAATTTAATTACAATTCTGTCAACATCTTCTCAAAATTCCAAAACGATACTGATGATGCTCTATCTTTCATTTCCGGAAAATTAGAGCATTTAAATTCAAACATCTCATCAATATTATTAAAATTAGAACTCCAATCCAGACAAGACACCTTCTATTCCATGTTATTCACAGCAGCAAATTCACAAATAGAATCCTTAATTGACCTCCAAAGCGACTTGGAGAATCTGCTCTTAACCATTAATAATCTACTTGAAGGCACCCTACCCCAGTCCATCATCACACAAGACGACCTCAGTTTAGGTTTAAACAATTTATCCAGCCTCCTGCACGAGGCACACCACGGCATTATTTTAGAAGGCCTACCCATAAGTTATTATTATCAGCGCCGAGTACATGTGCACTGGAGTCATAACTCGAGCCTGTTAATAACCATACCAGTACCCATAACCAGAGGGGGAAGCACCTTTTCTATATTTAGAATAGAAACCTTCCCCGTGCCTTTCGACACCTCCGACACTAAGTCAGTAGGTCACACCCAGGTGGAGCCACTTCCCGGCTACTTGGCCATGTCCAGGACCCACTCACACTACATACAGTTTACACAAGCTGACCTGGATATGTGTGACCTCGGCCACCTCATCAGCTGTAACCTACCCCTACCTCTGTTGTCGGCCACACACCCCACATGCACTCTATCCCTATTTTTAGACCTACCAGAGGCGGTGCACCATACCTGCAGTTTTAAAGCACACATGGCGGCACCCATACCAAATCTCATCCAACCCCTATCTCACAGCACTTTCCTATTAATAACTGACCATCCCTCTTCCATGCTCCAATGCACAGATTCAGGCCAAGTCGAAATTAAAAATAGCGCATACTCAGTCATCTCAGTCCCATGCCTGTGCTCCATCAAAAATGCCGGCATGATTTTAACCAATTCTGATTTATCTTGCACCCAAAATTTCACCCTAGAACCCATATCAAAGGCCTATTTCAATTTACCACTGTGGCGACATTTTGGTCAACCTCCAGCCAATGTTTCCGGCATCACCTTGGCAACCACTACCCAGACCCTTCACCTGCCCAATTTTGAAAAATTAAAACACCTACACAATCAAAAAATAGCACCCCTCTTCCAAGACACCCTAACCCTTAAAAGAGCCGCACAGGGACTTAAGGACCAATCCGCCCTCCTATCCACCAACTCCCTGATGCATCTGGGATATCACCTCCAGTTCTCACCCTGGATACACTTGGTATCACCCCTCCTGGCACTACTTTGCTGCGCATTAACCCTTAAAAACCATCTTCGTGTCAATCAGTTGGCGCGCTTTATCACACTAGTCTCAGCAACCCGAACACCCAAGATGGCTAATGCGGAGAGTTGGGATCGTTTTAAAGATCTGATACGCCAGGCTAACAAAAACTGGCCAGCCCCACAAACGACCCCAGACACCGATCTAGATTTTGTACAGTCGCCTGACCGCTACCAGGACATGTTCACCTGGATTTTAATGGCAACCCTCCTATACATCACATGGAGTACCGCCAAGAGGTGCCTGCGACACTGGCCCTACTGCAAAAAGGACAGCCACAGGACACCTTCAATTGTGGCCAAGATTCATGCTAACGGTCAAACCTTTGACTTCACCGTTGGCAAGATGATCTATGGACAAAATCTCTGGGCACCCACCATCACAGCCCCTAAGGTCTCCCCAGCCCGCCTTACAGCACCCCTAGGCAGACACTTGGATCTCCATTGGAAGTCCGACATCAGGACGATGATCGGGGGACAAGTCCGGCAGATCCCGCTGCAGCGCTATCCTCCGGTACCACTTCTATGGAGAATACCACTGTACAGAATCTTGAAGGGAGCCCACCACATGACAGTGGTCATCTCTTCAGAAGGACAGCCCGATTTTCAACTGGCCTCTAGTGACACTGACTCAGCCATACAGCTACCCTGTGAGTCCTGGCCAGCTGATCGCCATGACTCCCCGGCAGAGCTCACTAAGTACACCCCACTCCGGCATCAGCCAAAAACGGGCAAATACATGTACAAACCACCGGAGATGATGCTCACACCACCCTCAACATCAACCAGCGGTAAGTTTTTCATCAGAAACCTACTTTTGATCCTCATGTGGGGATCAATTAACCGCCGGCCACCCCCCCATATAACCTGGTAATGGACTCTCCCGGTCGCCCAATCCACCGGATAGCCCCATCTAACACCTTCATGTGGGGATCATCCCCATCCTCAATAGCTCTAAAACCGACACCACCCACAATTAAAACCTTTTTAACAACATCTCCAGTACCATAGCACAGCTTTGACCCACAATAACACAGTTATTTCGACTCACTGTGAAGGCCCACTGCACGATGAGACGTCGCCATCTTGCTTCTGACGTCGCGTCTGGTTCCCCGCCAAACGCTGCGTCAGAACGCCGGCGCTGCGTCTCACCACTGCCGTCGGCCTCCCCAACGTCAGATCTCCTTCATTTTTCCCACGTTGGCATGACAACTTAACGTCAGTCAGGACACCCGCACTCAATATCTGCGTCAAAACAACAACATAAGCACGTGTTAGCAATATCACTAGACTTGTTTTAGACCCAAGCTAACAATACCACCCCGCATGAGATTTGAAAGCCCGACCTTTCAATTTGGAAGCCCAGAATAAACAACATAACTCCTAAATGGTGGTGGACTTTCAAGTATATTATTGGCGTAGAATTATCACAGTGAATCAAGAACATTATGAAGAGCACAAGCCAGGCAGCAGGTTTTTGTGATCTTAAGATGCCATAAAGTTCTTTTTCTTTTTCACACTGTACCTTTTTCAAACCCAACCATGTCAAATATTTATGGGTTTTAGCTAGTTTATACTTTTCTAAAAATTTTTACAAGGAAGCGCTGGCAACCAGTATTTTTGCAGGATCAACTGAGATCCAATCCAAATATCAGCCAGAGCCACCATCCTTTTTTTGTATTAACCTTGTCCTTTTTCAGCAAATGATAACCCCAGGTAGACTGAAGGCTAAACATGCTAAATTTTCCATTGACTAAGACAAACCTTCTACAAATTAACAGAAACTTCTACAGATAAATAAAAGACCAAAATCCAAAATTTTTTTTTTAGAAAATTGCTTAAACATACCACCTAAAAGCCTTCAGACTCCCTAAGCCTTACCAGTATTATAAGGAATGATTGATCGACTTGCCAGTCATCAATTACCTTACCTCTGTTTTTATTTATTATGTTGTATTGTATATTGGCTCAAGACCTATATAATAAGTGCCTACCGGTACTGAAACAAACTTCAGTATTAACGTGTCTACCTCAAGGTCTGCCTTAAATCCAATAACTGCATGTTTTAGGATAGTTTTTATTCCTCTATCCTCGTGTGAACTTTAGTACTAGATAAATAATCCAGCCCTTGTATCCTACCACGACCTGAATTTTTCATATTCTTCTTGTCAAAATTACAAACAACACCTCTTTGGCACAGTTTCGTTTTGTACTGTTTATAAATTATTCATGTTCAATCAAAAACCAATATTAAATATCTCCTTAATACTGTAAACTTTCAACTTAAATGATAAGATGTAATACCTATTATTACACATCAAACATATTGTCAGTAGACCTTTTCTCACGAACTTCCTCCTTAAAACCTCGCGTGGAATCGAGTAGGAATGTGGGGATTTGTCAGTAGACCGTTATAGGTATTGTACTTATCATATTTATTTTTCACCTTTGACTCTACCATGTAACCCAGTGTCCGAGTCTACCCACAAGCCAAGCCATACCCATAGACCAAAGGCTGGCGGTGTCAACTGCACTCAGTGACCCCGCCTCCTCCCACTGGAGGATACGCCGTCAATCACAAGCAGCCCACTGCATGCTGGAAATTCCTAGCAGACAATGTTTAGAAACAACTCCTCCTGCTGGAGGACATGCCCATTGATCATGAGCAGCTCACAGCATACCGGGAGTTCCCGGCAGCTATATTTAGAACCACACTGAACTCTGTGAACCCCAGTGCTATGTTTGGGATCCCCCCTACATACCTGCACTGGAGTTCCCCAGTTACTATATTTAGCTCACCTGATACTATTTTTAGGATGAGCTGGGTGAGCGGCTCCTACTACAAATACCTGTGGAGGGAGCAGCTCACTCATCTTTCCACCTTCATACTTCATACCTCACACACTCACGTGAGATCAAGGCCCTTGGCTCAAGGGCTAGGCTTGGACACTGTTGGGCACCTTTATACTGTATCACCAACTATACCTCGTGGACTTCAATGAATAAAGTGGATATCAAACTGGATTCCTGATTCGTCTGTATTCATCCTTATTCATCATTTACGGACTTGTTGACACGTGCATACCACTACAGGATTATTTGTAAGTACTATGAAATCAACCTAAGGCCATGCACATTTCCCTAAGTACTCACTGTAAAAATTTATAGAATTTCTCCCTCATCATATTTTGGCAAGACTCTCCTGGGTATTTGGCCCCTATCATTCATGGTTTGGTACGAAATGGCACTTGGACTATGTACATAGTTATTTAATTGGCTGCTAAATCAATTTGCATAAATGGATTTAGCCGCAGGCATGGGCGTGTACTTATTACCAAGTTGAGTCTGTATAGTTGTTTTTCATATACTAAGAAAAGTACCTTTGCTGCCCTCTGGCAGCTACCCTTTGAACTATTTCCTATACATATAGCCATGGATGACTTTGCCAAAGTCCCCCTTCACCTCTGTCACCAATGGCTATGCATAGGAATAGAGCTGCCAGAGGGCAGCATCAGTCATAGAGTGTCACACCCTCTCCTTAGTACATAGATAACAACTATGCAGACTCTAATAAGTAACTAGTACACGCCCATGGCCGCAGGGCATTGAGTGTTGTTAAACAGAATGTAGTAGTAGACACTACATTTTCACAACAATATGTAACATACGGGTCCCATCCAAATGGCCTTAGTGACACATGGCCTCATGACAGAGAGCCAGAAGTCATTCGGCCCAAATGCCAAATGGCATTTAAGTCATATAGCCTTAGATAAAATGGCCGAAATGGACACATAGCCCCCTGTCAGATGGCCAAAATTTGGTTGAACATTACCACCCATGTGTCAAATGTAATCATATTTGATCATACGTGATCACATACATGATCATACATTATCATATGGGATCATCATACGTGATCATCATAAATGATCATCCATGATCATTCCTTCCACTTCCGTTTTTTATTTCACCACCCACATAGCCAAATCTCACTATACGTTTTCATATATGATCACAGATGTTCCCCCGTTATCATACATGATCGACGTTATCATATCCTACCTTACCATTCCAGGAGTGTGTTGCTCCTATGGTAAAAAGAGCTGTCAGTAGGTGCCCTCTTTTCAAAAGAAGTCAGGCTCTGTTTCACCATCCAACTTGCACTCACAACAATAGTCTGAAAAGTCACCTGCCTTGTTTAAAACAGAGAGAGCTGCACTATCAGGTACCTACTTATGTCACACACTCTATAGTTTATTATACTGACTGACTTCTCCCAACTAGGTACCTACTCAAATCCCACTTTTTTAGCACCGTACTTGAATGACCACTTGTGAGCAACAAAAGGGACAAGTTATAGCTACATGAAAAGAAAGGACTGGAAACAAGGGTATTTTTAGCCAGCTCTTCCTTTTACTATAGGAGCAACAGCCTCCCGTGATTTCACCACCAACATAGGTAAACCTCACCATACGGGATCATATGTGATCATAAGTGACCGAATATGTTATTATACGTGATCGAATATGTTATCATACATGATCGAATACCTTATCATATCCTACCTTACCATTCCAGTAATTTAACCACCCACATAGGTAAACCTCACACTACGTGATCTGACGTGATCGAATATGTGATCATATGTGATCGAATACATTATCATACATGATCGAATATGTTATCATACATGATCAAATATGTTATCACACATTATCGAATACTTTATCATACGTGATTGAATACATGATCAAATACCTTATCATACATGATCGAATACCTTATCATACATGATTAAATACGTTATCATATGTGATCGAATACGTTATCATACGTGATCAACTACATGATCGAATATGTTATCATAGAATACGTTATCATATGTGATCGAATACGTTATCATACGGGATCGAATACGTTATCATACATGATCGAATACGTATGATAACGTATGTGATCACATATGATAATGTATTCAATCATATATGATAACGTGTTCGATCACGTTATGATAACGTATTCGATCACGTATAATAATGTATTCAATCACGTACGATCACGTATTCGATCATGTATGATCACATATGTTTAGGTTTACCTATGTGGGTGGTGAAATTACTGGAACGGTAAGGTAAGATATGATAACGTATTCGATCATGTATGATAACGTATTCAATCACGTATGATAATGTATTTGATCATGTATGATAACATATTCGATCATGTATGATAACATATTCGATAACATATGATAAAAAATTCGATCACATATGATAACATATTTTTGATCACCTATGATAACATATTCGATCATGTATGATGCCGTATTTGATCATGTATGATAACATATTGGATCATGTATGATACCGTATTCACTCACATATGATTACGTATTCAATCATGTATGATAACATATTGGATCATGTATGATACCATATTTGATCATGTATTCGATCACGTATGATCATGTATTCGATCACATATGATAACGTATTTGATCATGTATGATAACGTATTCGATCATGTATGATAACGTGTGAATTGGATCACGTATGATAACGTATTTGATCATGTATTCAATTATGTATGATAACGTATTCGATCACGTATGATAACGTATTCGATCACGTATGATAACATATTCGATCACGTATGATAACGTATTCGACCACGTATGATAAAAAATTCGAACACGTATGATAATGTATTCAATCATATATGTTATTCGATCATGTATGATAACATATTGGATCATGTATGATACTGTATTCGCTACCTGTCCAAATAGGGGCCTGCATAAGTGCCCGGGCACTCATTGTGACGTGATATTTATTGGCCAATAAACCTATTTAAAACTCAAACTCATTGCTAAAAATGGCCACTGTGGCTATCTAATCGATGCCGGAAGCTCAGTTGTAATCAGTTTTATCAACTGATTATTGTTGTAATAATCAAAGGGGAGAAGGGGGAGGGTAAACAAATGTGTACCCTACCTCCTCAACAAAGTGAGCGAAAGAACATAATATTTGGGGGGGAAATCCAAACAAAATAATTTGAGTAAAATAGCCTTTACCTTGAGTAGTCAACTGTAGAGTTGGACAATTCCTTCTCGGACTGGTCATCCTCCATGCCTATCTTGTATCCACCTAGTGCTTTGTGTCCAATTATTTTCTGCCCATTTGGGGCTTTTGGCATGTCTAGTTTCTGTCCATCTAGAGATTTATGCTTCTGTTCATGTTTTCCAGGGGCAGCTACAGAGGCTGAACTTACAACCCCAACTAATACTATCATCCACACGGATAGCCTAAACATGTCTCTGACTGGTCTGCCATCCCTGTGGGGTCCTATGCTGACCTGAAGATGACCTGTCATATTGTACACAGCCCAGTATGCACTCAAGGTCTATGGCACTGTTTAGTTAAACTGATAGAGATGCTAAAAAGTGCATTTAAATCTCCAGTGTCTGGTCCTGAGCTTGAGAGATATTGGCAAGATCCAATTGGCGTCAAACTATGTTAAAACTGTTTGGTAGAAATAAGTCAGTTGGTTATAGATTCTGCTCTTAAGGATAAAGCAATTCTGAAGTCCTGAGTTAAGTAATTTGGCAAGATCCTTTCACTTGATTCATCACGAAGTGGTCAGCTGTCTGCAGTAGAAGTGAGTTTTTGATTTCCTCCCATTCTTAGCGGTCCTCCAGGTGCATGTGCGTTCACCAGCAGGTAGCGTGGAGCTGGTCACCCTCCCTCCAGTACTCATGAACGTGTGTGCAGCTCCAGTGAGTTGTCCCCGAGTTAACCCTTTACGGACAATATACTACCTTATGACTCTATGCTGAGTTGATGCTATAATCAGTGAATTCAGCATTGGTGAGCAACAAGCGAGACCTACACATGTGCATTATATGGAGCTCAATGGACCTTATATATGCACAAATGCAGTTATGGAGAGCTACTCACACTTGCTGAATTAATATAGGCCTATCATTACAAGCAAAGTCTCCTAATTCATCATGTCAACCCTAAAGGGAATAGTCTAAATCCAGGTAGAAAGTACAGGTAGTCCTGTTAATCCACAGGTGTCTATAACTGCTTTTGAACTCCTTGATAATCCTATCTACCCTATTCAAGCTTTTGCTTTAATCAGTGTTACTGATATAGATAGGAATTTCCCGAGAAAAGGATCATTTGCTATTTAATGCCTCCGCCCCAGTCTAGTTACAAGTGTCTTTTGCTCTCTGATCATTATCTAACTTTCCGTTGGGGCATTATTAAGTTTGCTGCCCCCATGTCTCTCTCCATTGCTCTCTCTCTCTCTCTCTCTCTCTCTCTCTCTCTCTCTCTCTCTCTCTCTCTCTCTGTCGTTCTCTCTTCCTTCTGCCAGTTTCCGTTTCCTCTCTATTGCATTACTCTTTTGGCCTCTTTTTCTAACTATGTTTCTACTCACTGTCTGTCTCTCCTTTCCTCCCTTCCCCTCTCTCTGCATTGGTATAACTTCTTATCTTTTGATGTTCCTCTTGGTCTATCTGCCTATTTTTCTCTGTTTTGTCTCTACTCTCTCTCTCTCTCTCTCTCTCTCTCTCTCTCTCTCTCTCTCTCTCTTGTTGTACCTGTATCTATTCTCTTGGCCTCCGTGCTACATTCCGCTGCTTCATCTCTCTGCTCTATCTTCCCTCTACGCTGTCCCTTTCGCCCCTCTCTCTCTCTTTCTCTTTGTCCCTTTGGCCTCTCTGTCTACTGTTTTACATCTCGCCTATGTCCCTGTGCTCTTCTCTTTCTCTCTCTATCTCTCTCTCTCTCTCTCTCTCTCTCTCTCTCTCTCTTTCTCTTTGTCCTCTTGGCCTCTCTGTCTACGGTTTTGCATCTCTCCTATGTCCCTGTGCTCTTCTCTTTCTCTCTCCCTCCCCCCCCCCTCTCTCTCTCTCTCTCTCTCTCTCTCTTTCTCTTTGTCCTCTTGGCCTCTCTGTCTACTGTTTTACATCTCCCCTATATCCCTGTGCTCTTCTCTTTCTCTCTCTCCCTCTCTCTCTCTCTCTTTCTCTTTGTCCTCTTGGCCTCTCTGTCTACTGTTTTTCATCTCCTCTATGTCCCTGTGCTCTTCTCTTTCTCTCTCCCTCTCCCTCTCTCTCTCTCCCTGTCTCTCTCTCTCTCTCTCTCTCTCTCCCTCTGTCTATCTCCTAGTCCATATCTCTGTAGCTCCTCACCTTGTTACAGCTTACACCTAATGAGACCGCAGACTGCAGACTGAGTGGTAGGAAGATGTGTTGCCACACCAGTGCCTCCCCCTGGTGGTCCTCATACACAACACACAGGTGTGAACAGGTTATTTTGTCCAGGTGAGTGAGCCTTTTTTTAATTATAGTTTTTTTTATCTAAGACTGGGAGTGTTCTGTCAGGTGAGTAAGCAGAAAGTGGTTGTATGTATTTTGTGTTTTGGTGTTGTTGAGTACAAGTGTAGACCTCAGTCAAATTATATATGTACAACCCTCTCTGACGCACATCCTATGTGTCTGGCCTTCTGTCTCTGTCTCTGTATCTGTATCTCTCTCTCTCTCTCTCTCTCTTTGTCTATCAATCTATTTCTCTTTTTTTCCTTTTATTTCTCTTTGTCCCAAATCCTGCATGTGTCTCTGTTTGTCTATTTCTTTATTTCCCCCATCCGTCTCTGTTACTGTATTCACCTGTATAAGCGCCGGGTCTTTGATGAGTGCCGGTCTTGAAAAAGTGTCGGAGACACAGGGGCTTTTAAATTTTAAAATACTCTGAATCTATGTCTTGAATAAGCACCGGTCTTGAATGAGCACCGGAACGATGGACTGCTTTCAATCATGAGTGCCCAGGCGCTTATACATATACAGGCCAATAGCAATACAGTATCTGCCTTTCTGTTTTCTATGTCTCACTGCATGATAGCTGTCTCACATAAACCAACCCTCTCTCTCTCTCCCTCCCTCTCTAGCTGGACTCCCTATCTAGCTAACTCTCTCACCTGAGGTAGCAGTGCCTCCCCCTATTGGCTGCTGCAGTAGACTGGCGTGTATGATTGGCAGCAGGGTGCAGATTGGGGTGTGCTGTGGGTGAGCTGCTCACGGTGTCACTGTGAGTTAGACCTACAGGTGGTAGATCTATAGGTGTGTACTGCTCATGCAGCGTGCATGCTGTCCGTGTCCATACTAGAAATACACAGGCTTCACAGTAGCAGGAATGTGCATGGATGAGGCTGAGACAGATTGGGTTGTGGGGGCGGCAGGGGGGAAGGTGTGTGGGGGAGGGGGCTAAGGCAGGGCCAGAATGGTAGTATGGGGATCTGTAGGAACTCTAGGCCCGGTGTAAGTATTTTTCCTTCCTAGTAGCAATCCTGCTCTCGCGTTGCAAAAGACAACTGTCACATTGCGTTCTTTCCTCAGGCTCTGGGCGTCTCGACCTGTAAATAGCTAAGAAAATCTTATCAGAGGGGAGCCAATATTTAAAGGTATTTTGGATGCTGGTTTGGCTGCACGTTTAGATGTGTAACAAAAGTGGGGGCCAAAATTAAAGAATCAAGGGGTCTGTCGGCGCCCCTGGCATTGCTTTATGTAGGGTCAAATAACCTGAAACGTGCCATAATTTACTGTGAACCCCCGGTGTGGACCTCATCGTCAAGGCTGACCTCTGAGTGGTGCCTTCAGGGTGGCCTCCACGCAGCACCCCTGCCTCCCCTGCCCCGCCCCTGCACAGCAACCCCTGGAGGCCACTCGCCAAATTTTAGATGTGAACAAGATTTCGAGGGAAAGGCACAGACCCTAACTTCGAGGACCCTTGATATTAAAGGGGTGGTTTTCAGGTAAATCTTGAGATAACAGAGTACATTCTTAGACCAGGGACCTTTTTTGTGCAGATTTCCAGACCTTTCTGAATGTATTTTTATCGGGTTATAGGTGGGGTTGATTGGAGGAGTGGCCTTAATAAGGGTACACTCTCAGCCCAGCGACCCATTGACTTGATTGGGGTTCTTGTGTAGGTGCTACGGCAGTATCTACTGCCTATTTACAATTCGGGCCGAGAGTGTATGCTAGTTGGCTTTTTCCCACACTCTAAGAAATAGCTGTTGAACATACCACCCTGCTAGCACAACTCATCCAAATGATGTCTTTTTTTACGTGAATCACATGGGGTTTCAGGTAAAAATGACGTTAATTGCACGAGTTGTAGTAGCTGGACAGGGACCCTTGTAAAACTGAACAGTTAACCACCGTCAACATATTGCAGTTAAGCAGCGTAGTTTCTACAATGAAGCCCTAGATGGTAGTAGAGAGGTACAAGGAATCTCTGAAAATAACAAAGGGTCTCTGGCAACTTTGAGAGGAGGTCTTCTAATATTTGGACAACACTTTTTTACGGTGCATGGAGAGGGGTCCTATATTGTCAATATTTGGCCTGTGATATGAGTACTAAATCTAAGGTATTCTCAGACTAGGGGATTGTTAGACCAGAAGAGATAGGCAGTTCCCCCCCTGGGCAGCAACGCTGAAGCCTGTGGAGGCCCTTGGGGTCAGAACACACATGTAAATATTTAGTGTATGATGGAGACTGACCGTGCAGATTGGACTGTGTCAAATGTGTGTTGAGTTTACACACTTTTTAACACGCTTATTTGCAGCACATTTTTACTCACTTATTTTTTTCAACACACAACACACTAAACTCAAAAGTAAACTTAAAACGTGTGCAACTCTCAGAAGTGTGTTGACAGAAAAAGTGTGTTGACATCAAGAGTGTAAACATAAAGTGTGTGGAGATTAGTGTGTGTTAAACTTTGAGGAGGGTGGAGGGTGGGGAGGGGGAGGCAGTGTTAGTGGGGGGGTATCTTTATTTTTCAACATTTATCATCACTTCAGTGTGTCTGTTAAGTTATTCCAGGCTCTTGCATTTAAAGCCAGTCCATCACTATACAGTTCTTCTCTGAGCCATGATGAATGAATGGTGCAAATTCTGACCTGAAATATCAAGAAAACAAAGGATTAATGTTTAAGGTGAAGAGCAAAGGAACATGTTATACAAAGATAAAACATTAGTCATCACAAGAACGCCACAGGAGTGATTGATAGTATATTAGAATACTCCATGATTAATTCATTAATTTCTTTTTGAGAACTCACAAGGATGTCTATATAAGGCCTTCATTGAACTATACATGCCATGTATACATTGTACTATAATGATATCAACATTTCAAAATGTAGAATAGCACCACTTGCTAGTTCCTGATAACTTACTCTTCTCAAGTCCATGTACCTGCAGGCATTGGAAGAAGCAATTATCTGAATAGAAAAAAAACGATGAGGATATACTACATGTATTTATATAATAGGTCACTTTGTACAACATGAAAGATACTTACTGGATGGCACACAACATGCTACATAGTCATAAAGCCTTTAATAGAAAATTATTCCTTTATATAAATGACATTGTATTGCTATGAATTACTACAATGTACCTGCAAATTATACCACAATTGCCATTTCAATCATTTTTAAGAGGATAATATATAAGATTACTTACCAGACATAACATATAAGTGAAGACACTTCTCTCTCCAGCAGGTTTAGATTCAAACTGACTGTGTGTAACTGTTAAAACTGACCTTTGGTCAGGTGGGCAGGAGGGGTAGTTAATCTGTTGCATAATGCCACTTAAGACTGAGCTGGCATGTGTGTATTGCAAAGGATTAATTCAATGTGTGTTGATTGAACACACTTTTCAGGATCTAAACACATTTCAGGATAAAGTGTGCATGTGTGTTAGAATATGTGTGCTTATGTCCAAAAAGTGAGTAAAAGGTTAAAAGTGAGTTGAATATCCATGTGTGTTACAATTTAGTGTGTTCCTGCAACACACATTTTTTACAGTCGGGTTGTGTTTATATATAAACACAACCCGACTGGACCCTAAACGCTGGCTCTACACACCCTAAACAGCGGTGATAGGGGTTGTGGCAGGAGAGTCAGGGTTTGGGTGGGAATGATGAAGGGGTATGGCAGAGGATGGGGTCATGTAATGGGGTCTGCCATCGCTAAAGTAGCTGTTTTCCTACCTAAGTTAGTAGCACTATCTTTAAACAATTGTCCCCCCCCCCACTCCCGAATCTATATACGTTCAGATTTCAAACCCAAACTGGAATAGGTTCAGCAGTAAACTGGTGTGAATATAAAATTGAATGTATATATACATTCCCTCTTAAGTCGATGTATGACCTTAGTGACCATACATTAGGCACCTAGACAGGGGTCTTATGACCCTTGTCAATTTTGAATAAATTCTCTTGTCCCCTTTTTGTTTTCAATGAGTGACCTTAGTCCCGTGTTGATTTTTAAAAGTTCCATTTTCCCTTGTCGATCTTAATAAGTGGTTTTGTTCCTTTTCTCTCAACACCACGTCTCTTGAGGATGTTTGATAAGTAGCCTCCCTTGTACCCTTGTCGATTTTACCCGTCGGGAGGGGGGTTATACATTTTGTGTGTGTGTATCAAGATTAAGCCTAATAATTCCTCTATCAATATACCTGCTTCAAATCAAATGATATACCAACCCATTATTGTAACGTACACGATACAAAGCACAGGCTTTATCAGCCTACTTATGGTCTGCTATCTGTACCATTGAGACGCGGGACAGGTGATACCATACAGTGATATATAGATTCCAAGTTATAATAGCGAGTGAGTGCATATGGGAGCCCGGGAATCGGAGGTGGGGACCTGCTGCCATGTGGTCCGTATATAGGCTGTATACCATCAGCTGAAGCAGATAGTTTACATAGTCCATCAAGTTTACTACCAAACTGTGTACCTTGCACCTGTAGGTGGGCACCACTACAACATGTGTTAGTGGGCAATGTTCAAAGGACTGAAGATGCCCTTCATGTCGTGGTTTGGGCAGCTGGGGATAGGGGACCTGATGGGTCCTGATGTGTTTAATCCTTTCATGGTAATGTTTTTTGTAATACTCCTTTTGATAATCTTCTTTTGTCATAATAATGTGTTTGGAATGTCTCATGTTGATCCAGGTGTATACACTACTATAGAGATGGCAATAGTACCAGCCATAAGTAACGAATGAAATAATTATGTAGCTTCATGTCCTAAGGTATTAATAACTAAGGGGTTGTGATCTATGAGAGGTGCTGAGTGAGGGGAAGTTCATTAACCTCATGATATAAATACCTATGGACGAGGGCAAAGCGAAACTGTCCATTTTTTTTTATTATTAACAGTCTAGGGAAATCCGAATGTTTATTTGTGATTATACATGCACTCGTTGTACTACGATTGAGAGATATGATATGCAAAAAAAACCTACATTGTTAAATGGATACCAGCAGATTTAAACTGTTAAAATAAATCATGGGTTATTTGGTTCCATGTAGCCTTGATTTTACATTTAACATGCGTATAGCTGGATTGACTCACAAGTACGGTATATGATAATCAAGTATGACTCATCAACGCGATCCAGACATATAATACTAATATCATTCGTGACTATATGCACCCTCGAATTAAATCTTTAATTGTGGTGATAATCATCTATGGCAAACATGAAATATCTTGCGTCACAAACCCATGACTTTAGGTCTAACAATAGATATCAACGCCATTAGGCCTAATCAGGGGGAAGTTAGTAACCTCCCACCCATTTTCATAGTATTATGGGATCAAAGTTTTTGAAACAATTGTTGATAATGATTGTCATTCACATTCTTCTATCAGAGTAGTTATTTCCATGACTCATTCTATCAAGTGATTTAGTATTAGTCTTATTTGGAAAGAAATGCCTATTGCATGGCAACACATCTTTGTCTTTAAGAGGTTGAAATACATCTATTGCAAATGGAGAAGGATTGTGAAATTGAAATTTTCCTTGGGAACACCACCCGTTTGCCTGTATATGAGGTAACCAAAAATCAATTTCCCGATTATTTTTCATATACCTCTGGCCTTTTGAACCCCCTAAAATTAAGGATATGGAGGCAATTAAAAAGGTTTTTGCAGTGATGCACACTCTCAGCCACAATTATAAATGGGCTATAAGGTCATTGGTTTTGTACCTACAGCAAATACCACTGTATTTTAGAAATAGAAGCACTCTACTGTAAAACCCATGTCGTGGGCTGACAGTGTGATGAAACAGTGACTGGTTTGTAATTAGTTTTGTTCTTGCTATCTTTGTTGTTGTTTTCTATTGAAGTGACGTTAAGGTTTTGTGTCTGTATCATAATACATATTTTGCATTAATGATTCTCTGTGTTTCCTCCCTTAACGTTGTAAACTCCTTTTAGATAAGAATCAGAAACCTTCGTGATAAAAAAGTTAGGCTGCGTTTGGCTCAGCTTTACATAGCCTACAATTTGTTATGCAAACCAAACAGAAATATGACACCAAACAATCATAAGCTATATTCAGGAGGCCATTTCTTAACAGCCTACGACTGCACCCTCCCAGTCGTACCAAAATCCCCGTAGGAATAGCATTGGCATTTTGTAGTCGTAGGGCTGTGAGTGATCATAGTACCTTAAGAAATGGCCTCCAGGGACCTTTTTTGCAACGATTATTCAGATTAATTGGGATTATTTGACGATCATCTGACGATTATTTTGAAATCTCACGATTTTTCTTTTAGAGGCCATTTCTAAAAGCAAAATCATGAGAATTTCTGAGAGGTAGCTTAAAACACAATCTCACGATTTTCCTTTTAGAAATGGCTAGTCGTGGAGGTTTGGAGATAATCATCAGATAATCTTTATAATCTCAGTCAATCCGAAGACATTTCCTAGACATGTTTTACTATTGAATCAATCATTTCACGATTATTGATTGTTTTTGTCATGATCATAGAATAGTCCCATTTTAAAACAACATGGATAGAATGAATAAAATTCAAATTAAATTCATGTTGGGCTATTAATATCCGTCTTAAAACACCTAGTAACTTTTTTTTTAAAGATAAACCAAATAGTTAAAAAAATGAGTCTCTTATTTTTAGGTCAGAAGAAAAAGTAAGCCCCCTCCTTCAGCACTGTACAGAAAGACTTTAAAGTCGTAGAGTAGTTATCAAAGATTATCTGGAATGCTCAGTATTATTGTGAAAACCCTTTCAGAAATACAAAAGTCGTTTACTTTGGAGACTCTCCTTAATATTGTTTTTAATCTCATTAAAATCGTTTTTGAGATTATATATAATCCCCAAACTGTCACGATTTTCAATATAGAAACACTTTTCCTATACGACTTAGTGAAAAATAATCGTTCCTAAAACAGGAAAAGCCCCCTGATCTGATTGTATGTCTTTGTATTTTGTATGTCAATGTTCTCCGTTTTCATATTGTCTCAAATTGTTCAATAGTTTAAACTAACCTTTCAATTATCAAAAAAATAATCATTTATGGTTCTATTACAGTATGGTTTATAAGTTCATATTAATATCATTTTTGCCTTCATGATTGATCAATCAAAATGCTTTGGAATGACCCAGCAGTTAACGTTGGTAATAAGCTGAGAAATGATACTTCAGGTAATCGTGCTTAATTATTTAGTTCTTTCCGCTCGCAACCATGCTGAAACTCAGCATTGCTAGAAGTGGGCATGAACTTGGATTAGAAACTGGTTGTTTAAACTGACCAATGAGAGAGCTTGATTTGAGATCGTCTACATGCCATAGTCACCTGGGCCATGAAAGCATCACGTTTCTAAGTTGGAAAGAGACTTTTATGGTGTTCCCATACCTGGAGGCCATTTCTTAACACACTACGACTGCTGACCTTAAAATCGTAGTGAGAACCTAATAATTTGGCCTTGAACTAGTAGTCCCTAATGTCTGCACCAGTACGACTGCCCTACTCAACCTTATGTAATTAGTGCATTGCTGCTAATCATAGTGAACAGTCGTAGGACAGTTCCTACTACGATAGCCAGGCTTATTCTTGGCATTTTTAAATCGTATTGGCTGTGTGCAGTCGTAGTACATTGAGAAATGGCCTCCAGTGCTATCTTCATTTGAAATATGGATAATCCAGCATTATATGGTTATCTATCAGTGTCTATGTGTAGGATAGAAACTTTTATGGGGTTTCTACGTTATTTAGATGCCCGACAAAGGAGGGCATCTAAATGATGTAGAAACCCCAAATAAGTTTCTCTCCAATTTAGAACATGATACTTTTATTGCCCAGTGTTCTCAAGCATATTATATAGACAACCTCAAATCCTGCCGTACCATTGTCCAGTTTTAACTATCATTCAATCCATCTACAAGATGGAAATTTAACAACATCCAAATATCATAACATGCTTATATATGCATAAAAATATAATGAAGTCCTTCTATGGGTAGGTCAGGTGTTAAATGGCAAATTTTGCCGTTCGGTTTCGGGGACAGGCTTAATTAAACTGGTTTTTTTAACCCCCTTGACCCCCCCTATTGTAATGATATGGGTGTAACCTCCCCTGGGGAAGGGAGTCGGCCTTGCTAAAATACCGATAAACCAGCTATTTTCGAGGTAAAATTTGCTCATATACAATCCAGTGCTTGTTCCACCAGTGGAGATCTTCCTAAAAGGCCAAAAGTTCATTTTTACCTCCGATCCCCAAGTCCCCACTCCCTGCCCACTCCTCGCCCCACCACTACACCCACCCCATGTTCTGTTACAGTATGTGGTAAATAGAAGGCATATCCAAATGTTGATTGCACTATATCATTGAGTATGCTTTTCTACTCCCTTTGCCCGTTCTGGGAACATAATTTCATGAAATAAATAAGGGGGGGCGCTAATACCACTTAATCCAAAGTAGATGAGCCAAAATGAATGTCTAGGCATACCAAGAATTAGCTAAGACCATAAAGATGTGTAGGGGTATGGTACTTGTATTGTAATATTGCACTCGTAACGTTCATGTACCCGTGGGAGTTAGACCTAGGTCACAGGGTGTGATGGGGAAGTCTGGATAGAAGGTGGCAGCAGCTGCCTCCGGGTTCGTATCCGTTACACCAGGGGGCCTTCCACTCGTTCGTCACACGTCACGTGACGGGTCTGAGTTTCACAGGCTTTTCCCCTATATAAGGGCAGTTCCTACCATAGTTCTTCAGTAGTGGTCCTAAAACTGCTCAGCACCCTTCTACTGTTACCTGACGGAAAACGAATGCCATCCGGCATGTGGTCTCTATTGGCTGTGATCATATGTAACTAAGGTCAGAATAAAACACTTGGTTGCCTACCCGGAAACTTATCTTTTCATTATGATTTGACATCTAACCAAAAGGACGAACCACTACAGATGCATAAAATCCTGAAACTCAACTGTCCCAGACACTTAAAGAGATATAAACTACAGTCAACTCTCTACTTATAGTCACCTCTCTAATGTGGTCACCTCGCCAATGTGGTCACTTTTGGAAAGAACCAAATTATTTCCCTCTTTGTTCTAATATAAGGAACTCTCCGTAATGTGGTCACCTCTCTAATGTGGTCACCTCTCCTTATGGTCGCCAATTTCCAGTTAAAAGGTCACTTTAACTCTCTCTAATGTGGTCACACAGGTGCAGGTAGGCATGAGAGAAGTCCTTACACAAGCCCCTAACCCCCTCTGATCTTCCCCCACCTCCTCCCCCATGCTCTGGCTGCACACAGGTGCAGGTAGGCATGAGAGAAGTCCTTACACAAGCCCCTAACCCCCTCTGATCTTCCCCCACCTCCTCCTCCATGCTCTGGCCACAAACAAGCACAGGTAGGCGGGAGAGAAGTCCTAACACAATCCTTCAGATGTTCAAAGTTAAAATTTTGACATTTTCATTCAATTTTTCCATGAGAGAAACACTTTGTTCATAAATCATTATATAACCAATCAAATCCGTGTACAGTATGGAGCTTTTTACCATAGAAATGTATAGGATTGAATTGGTAATATGGAACTTGTTTGTTATATTCGTTAGGACATGATACATGACCGTTCTGTATGTGAATCCCATATTATTAACATGAACTCTCTGTAATGTGGTCACCTCGCCAATGTGGTCACTTTTGGAAAGAACGAATGGTGACCACATTAGAGAGAGTTGACTGTATCTATCTGGATATCTGTGGGATAGTCAGTTTGATTCAGTTGGAAAGGCTTGAGTGTAAGGGATATGTGTGTTTTCCCCCTCTTTTACAACATTCTCAGTTAAATCTTGTATCCTAATGGGGTGAGGAGGGGTCTAGGGAGCTGGGTCCCCTGTCATCTATCCTTTTCTTTCCACTGTGTACAGTGAGTGATCCTGTATAATTACTCTGTATGCAGTATGCCCTAGGCCAGCCAGTCACCCTAGTGGCCCTTCAAAGGGTTTAACAAAATAGCCTTACATGCACTGTCCCCCAATGTAGGCCAGTAGTATACCATATGTTTAGTATGTTAGTCTTATATTGCACACCCCAATCAAATATTGTCCCCAGAGCTTAATAATGAATTGCAATATGATAATAACCACAACAGGTTCAATCTAGCATTGTGCACCAATGATATTGTACAAGGTTACCTGAGAAGAAACTAGGAACAACCAATGATATGCATACATGACACCATAACTGTGTCTAAATCTGAAATACAAGTCCCTGGACTCTGGGGTTGAAGCTAACATAGGCCTACCTGCCTTTAGGTTATTTCAGTATTAAAACTGAATGACCATGAAATGGTTTGGGTTAGATGGTTCTCTACTTCTTTTACCCTCAATAGTCTTCATTAGGCATGCATGGTTTATAGTATCAATGCATGCATGAAGCGCACACATAAATGATATCATGGGGATGATTACCAAGAACTGACCCCAATAGCACAGTATATAACAGCTAGTGTCGTTTATAACATACCTATATATATATATACAATACATTCGTTCTTGATTAACAGAACCCCTTGCTGTAATTCTACAATAATATTCAAGTTTCTGTAATTTTACAGCAAAAGTTGCTGGAACCTCAGTTGCCAGCAAATATTTCTGAAAATTTACAGTATATTTTATTGTTCATTTACAGCAAAATCTGATGTCTATTCACAGAAAATATTGCTGTTTATTTACAAGAAATTCCTCTGTAATTATACAACACATTTTGCTTTAAACTTACAGCATATGCTTCCGTAGAACTGAATGAGCTTGCTGTATGATCACAGTGACTGTTACTGTATGATTACTCTGAATTGTTCTGTAAAATCACAGTGATTCACCTCCTGTAGATTTATTGCAAAATGTACTGGAACCAAAGTTGCCAAGGGATTTTGCTGTAAAATAACCCTGTCCACTTCTTACAGTGCATATACTTATTGCCCAAGAGGTCTATGTGATACAAAATGATTTGAGATTAAGAAGAAAACACTCTAAAGGTGCTTGGTTCTTTGAAATATTATCAGTACTTCCATGGGCATGCCGCGGTGATCTTCTCCATTATCTCCAAAATGTCGTTTTCAGAAAAGAAAATAGGGGTTGGAAGGGAACGGCCCTATTGGTGACTGATGGGGGACAGGTTTTTTGTCATTTAGAATTTTCATATCGACTCCATTCAAAAAGGGTTGGAGGGCCCTTGAACTGTACTTTGGAACCAAAATGGGAAAACCGAACCCACCAGGTAGCCTTCCTTAGCACAAGATGGAGATTAAGCAAGCTATCCATCAAAGTATACTGTCTGTACCTTGTCTATGGTGGTGGGATGGTGAACATTTACCCCACACAACATTTAGTATTATAGTCTACAATAACTAACTTCTGATGGGCCCCGAGAGTAGACAACTTTATTACAGATCAATTGAACAGATTTTGTATCACCCATACATTTTCATGAATTTCAAGCCTTTACAAACAAAGCAACTTAACATTTCATAAACCTTTCACACAAAAGGAACAAAAGGAAACCATTCGTTTGACGTCAAATGTTTTGCCAAGGGGAAGACTTTTAGTGGTCCCAGGATTTCATCAAGTGCCTCCAAACAAATGAAACAAAAATGGCCCTGCTACCGTAGAGTCCTAAGAACTTGCCAGCATTGACTTGCCAATTGCTTATTTCCCATGCAATAGGCCTAATGCGTTGGAAGAAAACATCAAACCAGGCCTTTATCTTAACAACCCTGTGTACCTACACAAGCTGCCATTTTTATGACGCTTTTATATCTCGGGATGGCCCACAATGCATCTGTGAAGGCAGCCATCATGTCACTTCCTGTGGGGTGCTAAAAGGGTAAAATGGTTGGCATACTCCAAAGGCTGTCGTTAGAACAGGTAGTGAGAGACACCTGGTGGTGTGAGAAGGGTCACGTGGCCACTCTTCAACCAGAGTCCTTACACCTAGACTCTGCAGGAAGCTGGAAGTCTTATGTGGGAGGAGGTGAGAAAATAGCACTATTTCAATCTAATTTGTGCGGACGGTAAACACAGGACGTAGCAAATTTCCAAGGTAACGTGTCACGTGCACACGGCCCACGCCATTTTCCCCGGGGGACAGATTTGTATGCTTTAGCACTGGGCCCACCACTCAATGTTCAAATTATCCAAGTGTCTAAGAATAAAAGCAGATCGAATAATAGAGATATGAGTGAGAAGATGATTATCCTTCATTTTTGAAGGGATTGGGACATTATTATGGCTGTATCAGCCTTTTCAATGATGTGCAGCATGCCAGTGTAGCATTTTTATTATAGTATGTCACAGGGAGCGCAGAGCACCCCTTTGTCCCCGGCTTCCGGTGTGCCGACGTAGGCATGTAACCAAGGTTAACAGACTTTTCCTCTCAACGAATGACACACTGATTTTCTACCATCTAAATCAACTGGCCTAATTCTGATTCACAGTCATTACACCAATGTTTTTGTTTCTTCAGAGATGACGCATTGCAATCAATCAAGTGCACAAAACCATTTTGAGAGTGAAAATCTATTTCTGATATTTAAGGTTGTTTTCGGAGATAGTGGTCTAAAACCCCATAGTATGGGGGGTGGTAAAAACACGGAAAATCACAAAAATAATTTTTTTAACCCACCTAAACCGCCGTACGGGGGTCCAAAGTTTTCCCATATAGTGGAAATACAGCCCAAATTGAGACTTTTAGAATCCTAATCAAACCTCATTTTAAACTCAGAAAAGTGGTCAGAAATGCGGGGGTCCGAAGATTGCCCATATAGTGGAAATACATCCCAAATTAAGACTTTCAGTCAGAAATATTCATTTGGGACCTAAAGAGACCCTTAGAAGCCATCTAGTTTTGATGATAAGGGAATAACCTCCCTTGGGGAGGGGGGTCGGCCTTGCTTAAATACCAATAAATCAGCTATTTTGGAGGTATTAGGTCATATACAATCCAGTTCTTGTTCAGCCACAATACATCAAAATGAGACCATATTAGGCAGTGTAGACCAGTAATGACCCGCCTAGAACAGGAGCGGATCCCGGGGAGTTGGGTGGCGGGGGGCTAGGGGGCACATGCTTCTTCTAGAGACCCTGAAAAGAGACTTGCAATGAGTACTGTGGTCGTACATATTTTCACTGGTATAAATTTTTGCTGAAATGCCAAATAAGACAAATTTGTGTGTACTTAAATTCGCAGATTTCCAGAGTGTTTGTTTAAAATTCAGGCTGGTGAGAAGTTTCCAATGCTTCTGATGTTACTTATGGTAGTTAATTAGTGACAGCCATTGGGACACAAACTTCTATCTAGAGCACCTCACTTAATGTTTGCAGTGATAGCTTTTATGTAAGCCTTAGTTAGGTCGTGGGAGTTTTCACACCTTAGAATGCTGCATTGATTTGGGTGGCAGGGGAGGGGCAGGTCACTGGTCATATACCTAGCCTAAGCTGCTAAATCATTTAACAAACCACCACCCCCCCCCATGCCGACTTATGTGACTACTTCATTGATTAATTTTCACTGAGGACATAAATTCACGGCCTATTTATTTCCATAAAATCCCCGAAAATATATACAGCACGAAATAAACTATGACTACAGTATAGACACTATAGAGAAAATCTGTACTTGGAGCCTATCTATGCTCCTCACTGACCCAATTTTCCTGGCTGTGCCCTCACCCCATCTGGGTCCACCCCTGTAGAAGCCATCATCTAAACCTACCCCACATGATGATGCACCCCCCCCCCCAATACCTAAGCTCCAACTTCCAAACCCCATGCAATTACAAGAGAGACAATGCTATCCTATGATATGCAGTGAACACTGTGTTTCACAAGAATATGTTTTACCCCCACCCCCTAAATCTAGAAATCAGTGTAATGAACCCACAAATTGGCCTTAAAATGCAATAAATGATGCCTATGTTCTTATAATTTCTCTGGGGAAAATGCCCCCAAACCCTCTGTAATGTGCACAGTGTGGTGCTCACCACACAAACCCCAAAATTAGACACTTCTGGTACCCCAGCTAGATAACAGTTACTCCTAGAAAGGCACCCCTATACCCCAACAAAATCCTAGATGTGTTGTTTGGGGATGGATCTGTCAAAATACCTATATTGGGCAAGATCCTTACACTGAAAACCCGCCACTATTGGAAAGTCGTCATATATGATGAGTTTAGAGTCATCAGAGGGTCGTCAGCCCTTTATAACTACCCTAAGTCATCATACTAACTACCTCTGTTTTACTACTAGGCTGTGTATGCGCCATAAGAGGTCCCCACTATACATTCCTGCTATACATACACCACATCCTTGGGGATGTGTAGGCTTGTATCAATGCATTGTACTTGTTGTATTATCTGCTATGAAAAGGGGAATACAATTACCATTTGATACAAATATACCTGTCAGAAAGATGTGAATGTTTGAGTACAAATGTAGAAAAGAAGGCAGATTTTTCTCATCTACACCTCTTTTATGGATAGTGCCCGATTATAAGTCCTTATTCATTGGGTACATACATGTAGGTGAGTGTACTCATGCAATACCCCATACTATACACTTGAACTATGACAGTGGCTGGGGATCTCCATTGACTGATCGATGGATGAGGGGATGAGATATAATCTAAAAAAGAATTCAATAATATCTAGATGGCAATGCTAGGATGTCTGTAATGTGTGCACAGGATGATATGGCTTTCAGGGGCAGCCTAAGTGACGACTTTAGGTCGTCAGTGATGACCTAAAGTCATTATCTATGACTACCCCATGACGACCTAAAGCTGTAGATTTAGGTATCATCAACCTGAGGACCTAAACTCGTCACTGCTGACGAGTTTCTGACCCTCAGAGGTTTTCAGTGTATACTTAAAGCATTCACCAATTTCTAACATACACTTGTACCTACTAGGCCACCATATCCAATTTCTGCTAGATTTCAGGAGCACAATAAATTAGGCATAGCATAGAAACATGGGGGGAGATTATGTCAACATACACCTTGTGGATTTGTGTGTTTTGTTAATGGTTCCCAGTATTATGTAGCAATTATTGCATTGGTTAATAGATCTAAAAACCATCATGATACTCAGTGATAGTTCAATGGTGGCTTATATGCCTGTCCTACTGATAATGTAGCAGGCTCATTCCAAGAAATATTGGACATGGTTGGCCCTGGGACTGAATAAAACAAAGTCAGCATTACTTGATAACATTATATTTTATTGATAGCCCTATGTCATTCAAGGATCCAACTACTAACATGTCAGTTTTTATCACAGATACCATAAAACCTTCCAAAAAAGTCAAACGATACTGATTGAAATCTATCCTGCATGATTAAAGGGATTTTCCACTATTCGGTAAATCCTAAACAACCAGCAGTTTCTCCAAATCACTTGCTATTATTTAAGTTCTATATATAATGGGATAGATGAAGCAATAAAACCCATGGTTCATTGTGCTAGTTTCAGATTTATTGACATCTAAAGATGAGGAATCCTTAACTATTGCCGCTTATGGGAGAAACCCCCATTGTTCATCATTTTCTCAAATATTGAAAAATTGCCCAGCAATATCTTAACTAACCTTCTCATAATAATAGACATCATCTGTACCATGACCAAGCAATAAAAATAGGTAGTCATTGGACAAACAAAAGATTGATTGATTGATTGATTTGTGTTTTACAGCACTTTAGCGGCACTAAGTGGCTATCCTGTGCTTCACAGGTTGATAATTTAAAAGAGGAATGTGTCAGTGCCCGCGCATATGTGCACCACACACATCCTGAAGGGATAGGAAAGAAGTAGAAATAGACCCTTTTAAGTGGGTTAGGGAAGCCCGACAACCAAAAGAGTCATTGATTATTCAACCAAAAAAGCGGAAATGAAAAGTGTTGGAATTTCTTACATTTCTCATTACAGGAAAGAAACTGCCAGGAATTTGGTTGCCAGACTTTGCAGGGATTAAGATACAATCATTATGAACATTTTATGAGCAAAGAATTGGAAGGTTACTGTCAGAATCTAGAAGATACAGATATATGAAAAAAATCTTTTTTCCTCAATTACAGAAAGCCAACAGTGAATCTTAATGTTTTGTTGGGAAAAATGCAAAGGTCTGATATTCAACAGCTAGCTTGATAGTGATAAGTTATGGCATATACAAAAGTGAAATAAGCATATATCATGAGTTTAGGTAAAATTAGGGAGTTTCAATTTTTGGCCACCAGGTGGCCATGAAATAGATGGTGGGAAACACCACTAATAACAGTCTTATAAACACCAAATATTGTGTCCAAACTGGTACAATGTATGACTTTATGTATACGAAAAAGCTAAGGTTAGGATTGGAAAGTCTTGAAGTTGCGTGTTAGCGGAAAAATTGGAAAAACTGAAAAGTTGGGAATTTCTTCTTCTATATCTTAACTTAACCCTATGTCATTTAAAATCCTATATACAATGACTATGTTAACTGTCTATAGTCTCTATTATGTCTACCATACAGGATAATTACAATTTCCCTCCTACATAATACTTGCATGGTAGGTGGCTCTGTAGAAACCAGTATATCTCACGAATAGTCAGTATCATTTCACATTCATTGACCTTTCAAAGAGTGACCCTAGCTCATCCATACCTTATCGTATACCATTCAGATCACACACACAAGGAGTAAAGAGGTTGTGCTATCTATCTAGAGTCATTTAAACATAATATCAGGACCATCTTGGGTATCCACCATGACTTTGAAAAACATGTTTACAAATAAATAGAAATGATACAAACACCATACAAGATGATAGATTGATGATATAAAAATTTAACTATGACCACTGAAAATCCTCGAAACCATCAGTATCGTTTCATATTGTTTACCTTTCAAAGAATGACTCCAGCTCACCTATACATCATCATAATTATACCAACGGGATTGCACACACACACAATGAGTAAAGAGGATGTACTACCTAACTAGAGTCATTTAAACATTCATAAGGCCCATCTTGGATGTCCGATATCACTTTGAAAAAAAATTACAATTTCTCTACACTTCTCAGGATGCGTGCTTGGCATTAGCTACAAAAAGCTACCTTTACAAACCTTAAATACTCTTTTATAATAACCCACACATGTCTGTTATTGAATATAAATGATAATAACATCCTACAAGATGACAGGTTGACACAATTGAACTTTAACCATATGAAAACGGTCTTGAGCCTACAGAAAACAGTATCATTTCACATTCATTGACCTTTCAAAGCTTGACCCTAGCTCATCCATACCTCATCGTATACCATTCAGATCACACACACAAGGAGTAAAGAGGTTGTACTATCTATCTAGAGTCATTTAAGCATAATATCAAGAGCATCTTGGGTATCCACCATGACTTTGAAAAAGAAATATTACAATTTTTCTACACTTCTCTCGACCCATGCTTGCCAACAGGTGCAAAGATATATCTTTACATATACCAAATACTCTTTTTTAATAAGTCAAACATGTCTACAATTAATAGAAATGATACAAACACCATACAAGATGATAGGTTGATAATGATTATAAAAATTCAACTTTGACTATTCACAAATACTTGAAACTGTCAGTATCGTTTCACCCCTAGAATTACTTTCAAAGAATGGCCACAGCTCACCTATACATCATCATATATATACTAATGAAATCACTCACACAGGGAGAAAAGAGATTCTTCAACCTATCTAGAGTCATTTAAAAATACATAAGGCCCATCTTGTGTGTCCAATATCACATTTAGAGGAAAAATGAGGTGAAACGATACTGATTGCGGTGTGCATTGAAAATCACTTATATCTACCTGGCAGGGATAATTCCTGGAGTGCATCAAAGCCTTTTCTATTGATGATACCCCCCCCCCCAGGGTACCTCTTGATTGCATTAATGGGAAGACCGGTGATATCCCCTAACCAGGTTAGATGGTCCCTGTCGTTCCGCTCATGAAAATTCATAATCTAATGCTTATAAAAAGTAAATAATGCCTCAAGATCCAACTTAACCACATGGAACTCTTAGCTAAGACCCCTCACTAAGGAATAAAAAAATAATTGGTGGTTTAGAAGTGTTTCCCTTGATATTATATGACCAACATGTCCTATATATCTTGGAATGACCCAGCAGCATTTTTGTGTTTAGCCTGAATCATAAGGTTATAATTATGTTAACATCTACAACAAAATGGGTTTACATTAATGCCGAGATAAGAAGAGGGAAAGAGCAGCCCTAACCTAAATAAGGGGAAGGGACAGGGCACAAAGCACAGGTCAACCTGGATTAATGAGGGTCATTCGATCAAATTCAGTTGGAAAGGCTTGCATGAAAGGTATTATGTGTATTTTTCCTTTTATACAATATTTTCAATAAAGTCTCTTAGCCTAAAAGGGATGGGTGGGTAGGCGGAGAAGGGGTGGGCTATGGGGGCAGGGGCCCCCTGTCTGCTATCCACTTTCTTCCCACGTGTGTTAGGATTTCAGGCATCCTTCGGTCTTAGTCAATTCTTGGAATGCCTAGGTTCATTCTGGTTCATCTCCTTTGGAATTTAGATGGTATATGATTAAGTAGTGGAGGGGGATAAGCCCCCCCCCCTTCCTTTCATGAAAGTATTTACTCAGAACAAGAAAGGCCAAGGAAGTAGAAAAGTGTATACATATCCATACTCAAAAATATATATAGTGCAATCAATATGTAGATGTGCCTTGTATACACTGCATATTGTAAAACAGGTTTTAGGGGGCGGTGGTACAGGGGGGTTGGGGGCCATTGGGCATTGGAGGTAAAAATGAACATATGGCTTTTCAGGAGAATCTACACTGCTAAATGGGATCTTATTCTGATTTATCATGACAGAACAAGCACTTGATTGTATATAAGCTTATACCACGATTTCTGGGTTACACAGTGCTTTTTTCTGGCTATTCCCATACACATATCTGTCAATATTGCACACCCTATAGGCTGTAACATCAATTTTGGAAGGCGTGCGGTTATCAATGTAAGGCGTGCGGTTATCCATGTAAGGCATGCGGTTATCCAGAATAACCGCACGCCTCTCATGTCCTCCCATGTCATATGTTACATGTTAAAACCCACGAAATTTTCCAGGCCAGGGTAGGGATCGAACCTGCAGTCTCACATCCCAAATCCAACTCCTTATGCACTGCGCCACAAGGACTGACGAGAAGTGCTCGGTTCGAACCAGGTCTGGATAAGATACAAAGCCGTCTGCGCTGTTGCTGTCTGCTGGCGGGCGACGAGGTGTATTACACACAAACATAACCGCGAGAAGCATCTTTTTTCGCCGTGTGCTTTGTCGCTGTCCGCTGCCGGGCGCAGAAGGAGGAGACGTGGTGGTCTAGCGGTTAGCGCCTTGCGCTCAGCCGTGAGAGGTCCGTGGATCGCGTCCCGGTCTGGGTGCATATTTTTTCGCCGTGTGCGCTGTCGCTGTCCGCTGCCGGGCGAGGATTTGTATTATACACAAACATAACAGCGAGAAGCATCTTTTTTCGCCGTGTGCGCTGTCTTTGTCCGCTGCCGGGCGAGGAGGTGTGTTATACACAAACATAACAGCGAGACGCATTGAAACCTTTAGCCGTGTGCCACACTGCCTGTCCAAGCCGAGACGGGCGCTGTCCCTGTCCGCTGCCGGGTGAGGAGGTGTATGTACCTGTGTACACACACAATGGCTGGCATCGAGTCCCGGGGAGGGGGAATAATTTTTGTTTTCAACTTAAATTTATTGGTATTATGATATACCATTTTATTATTCCATAAATCGTAACATATTTTGTATTAATCAAAGGATATCAATGAAATTAATACATAGGTTGGTTCTAAGAGCTATAAGAGCGCTCAAACTTTGTATAAGAGCGTTCATGCCCCACTGCACACCAGCCAGGTCAGTTACAAACACTCTCTCTGACATCAAAGGCTCCGACCTAATGGTTCACTGCACAATATAATAAAGATGAGGGTCTCAGTGTGCGACCTCATGGTTCAATGCACAAATTAATAACTTGTAAGTGAATGCAACCGGCCGTCACGGGTGCCTGAGCACCGCTGACGCCGTCATGAGTGTCTGAGCACTCTAATAACTGAACAATGGGTTACATAAGCACGACGCCATAACCTTCCAGTCGCTCTAGCGTCGCTCCTGAGCAAGCTAGGTCAAATATCAAAGCATTTATGGAAAGCCCATAATTAGACGGTCAAAATGAGCCCAAGATCAAGGCGGAACTCCCATTATTAAGGAAGTTATGCCATGGAGACTGAAAGGAGCTCCGAGTTCCCTACAGACAAACCGGCGGGAGTTAGGCGCCTATCCAACAAGCATTATAAACTTGACATATTCAACTCCGCACATGCGCAAAATGGCGGTTATAAACGCATAAACGACCGAGTTATGAGGGTCTGAAGTTGCAGAACCGACCAAGACAATGGGGGACACAGCGGCGCCCATGGGGGTCCTTTGTCCCCCTGTGACACATGAAAGACTCCCCTCAAACAATTGTAGAGTTAGGCAGATGCTGCTGGCTCCAGTCAGTCTGGAGGTGCTTTTCCAAGATTTGCTACAAATAGCCTGTCTGCACCTCCAGGAGGACAGATCACCAAGAACCGCTCTAGAGGTAACATCTCCAGTCATCTCCTGCTACCTGCTATACCACTGCACTATGGTGAAACTATGCTAGACAGGCATTGGTTTCTATCATTAGTGGCCAGGGGCTATCTCCTTCAAGACTTCCACCAGAGGGTAAAGTTATTCATTATTACACTATTCCTCTAAGCAGCGGGTCAGGAGCTAGGTGTGGGAACCCACCTAGAACTATGCTGGACACTGTATTATTAATACCTCACAGGTGGAGTGGGACAGAACATTGTACTTTATAAATTACTGTATGTTTACTGTATGTACAAATTACCTACATACTAACTACTGTATGACTGATATTTCTTACATGTTGCCTAAAGCTTAATAAACCAGTGACAACTGGAAATAACACTATTTATAAGAGCCTTGAGATAATTACACTATATACCACTAGTCTTATGATATTTCTCATATGACAACTTGATCATGCCAATTACTAGTATGACAAAGTGGTGGAGAACATCCTACTAAGATCCCATCTCTCACAGGCTCATAAAAATTAAAGCTGGTAACACAACTAAGAACAATCATACACAGTACACAGTAAAACCCACTCCACCCACCCAGTGACCTTGACCTTGACACCATGCCCACCAAGGTCACCAGTGAGAGCTCCCACATACCAGTGAGATCTCCCACATACCAGTGAGATCTCCCACATGCCAGTGAGATCTCCCACACATCAGTGAGATCTCCCACACATCAGTGAGATCCCCCACACATCAATGAGATCTCCCACACATCAATGAGATCTCCCACACATCAGTGAGATCTCCCACACATCAATGAGATCTCCCACACATCAATGAGATCTCACACACATCAATGAGATCTCTCACACAACAGTAAAGATCTCCCACATATCAGTGAGATCTCCCACACATCAATGAGATCTCCCACACGATCAGTGAGATCTCCCACATATCAGTGAGATCTCCCACACATCAATGAGATCTCCCACACGATCAGTGAGATCTCCCACATATCAGTGAGATCTCCCACACATCAATGAGATCTCCCACACGATCAGTGAGATCTCCCACACGTCAGTGAGGTCTCCCACACGTCAGTGAGGTCTCCCACACGTCAGTGAGGTCTCCCAAACGTCAGTGCGGTCTCCCAAATGTCAGTGAGGTCTCCCACATGTCAGTGAGGTCTCCCACATGTCAGTGAGGTCTCCTACACATCAGTGAGGTCTCCCACACGTCAGTGAGGTCTCCCAAACGTCAGTGAGGTCTCCCAAAATGTCAGTGAGGTCTCCCACACGTCAGTGAGGTCTCCCACATGTCAGTGAGGTCTCCCACACGTCAGTGAGGTCTCCCACACATCAGTGAGGTCTCCCAAACATCAGTGAGGTCTCCCCAATGACATTCTCAGTTTGATCTCCAACATGTCAGTGATACCTACAACACACCAGTGATCCCACACCTTCCACCATGGCCGACACTGAAGAAGGTCCTCAACCCAATCAGGCAGCTGAAAGGATAAGGGCCTACGAAAAGACCATCCAAGATGCAGTTACTGCCCTAGAAGCAAACAAAGCCCAACATGATGCTCATGCCCTTGCCTCAAAGGAAAGCGAGAGGATCCTCAGTCAACAATTAGATGACCATCGGAAGGCCCTAGAACAGGCACAACAACAGATATCAGACCTCATGAAGCTGGTATCAACTCAGACCTCACAGCCTCCCACACCCACCACAACACCTATTGTCACACCATCTGCCTCTGGATCCAAGGAGGATGTCATGATCTCCATGATGTCCAACATGACCAGGATCCTAGACAGACAACAACACGACGACAGGAAGATCAGGCAACACGAGGTAACCAAACCCAAAACCTTTTCTCACCCATCACCACTCATGTCAACAGCACTATTTATTGATCACAAATTCCCAGAGTATCTGAAGGACAGGTACAAATTAACAGACAGTGACACCATGGTCACATATTTACCCAAGTACCTTGAAGGACAAGCATTGGCTTGGTTTGAATCCTTCAGGGAGAGTGCCACACCTGATATGTTGACATGGACCAATGTAGTGAATAAATTAAAAGAGTATTTTGCTACTCGAGATAATATCATCTCAAGGACTGCACTCCGTGCACAAAAGGTAGATGAACCTGTCCTAGACTATGCATGCCATCTCAGGAAAGTGTGTAATGCCCAACGCCAAAGTGATGAAATCCTAAGCAAGGCATTTACCCAAGGCATGAGGCCCTGGATCTCTGTGGCTCTTGAGAACAAGAAAATAGACTCTTTTGACCAAGCACTAGACCTAGCCCTAGAGGTTGAGACCCAAGAAAGATCTAGGAAGGTGAGGGATGCAGAGTCCAACCCACAGCCTACTAAGAAAAAGGTCCAGGAAATCAGCACTAGTGCAGATGAAGATGTTAACCTAATGTCTAGTGCCCATGTAAGGCAACAGGAGGCTAAGGTTGCATCAAGGGACCCTACCGGTAGATATAGAGGAAATAACTATGACCCCAACTACCACTCCAGTAGAGGTAGAGGTAGAGGGGGTAACAGCAACAACCGGGGGGGACACAACAGTAGAAAAGACAACAACTCTGGATCCTATAGTCAAGGATCCAACGGTAGGAGCCATAGTCCACATAGAAACTACAACAGTGGATCCTACAATAACAACAATGGTGCCTACAACAAACAGGGATCCAACAACTCTGGATCCTACAGCAACCAGGGTTCAAATAACTCTGGGCAATACAGCAACTCTGGTCAATATAACCAGGGTTCCAACTCACGTCAGGAGGATTACAAACCTGACACAAGAGGTTACCAGGGGAACCAACACAGTAACCCCCAAATACCACCCCACGTGATGGATCAAATCTCCAAGCTCCTGGTGGCAAGCATCTCAACCGCCCCACAGAACCAGGAAAACTAGGATGTCACAGTGCCGATGGGCCAGTGCGCTGTGACACCCCAAATACAAACAACCAATCAAGATTAACAAAGATCCAACCAGAGACAATTGCTAGTGCCAATATACCATCTAACAGACAGAGACGTCCATCAGTGATACACATCACCCCACCAGATTCATCATCAAAGGATACAGGAGAGAGTACCAAGCTTTCTATTGTACTTCTTCAAAATGGCTGTGTCAATGCAAATCTATATGATGTTTCAGATGTACAATGTTTGGTTGATACAGGTGCTACTATCACCTGTGTCAGACAATCATTCCTCATGGACCTCCAAAAGAGATTCCATATCCAACTGAGGAAATCTAAAATCAACATCCATTTGGCAGATGGATCGGTGTGTCATGTTAGACATTCAGCTATGCTGAACTTTAGAATCCAAGGTGTCAGATTCCAATACCAATTTGCTGTAATACCCAACCTCACACAGCCCGTTGTTCTCGGCACAGATTTCTTAAGCACTACAAAATCTCAAATTGAATTTAATGTTGATCCTGAACAAATTCTCAAACCCATTAGGGCAGTGAGGGATTTTACCATCCCTCCATTCTCTGAACTTGCAGTATTGGGTAAGGTCACATCTACTCAATCACTGCAAGGGAAAACTGGAGTAGTAGATAACCTCCAAAGAAATAACAATGCCCCATATCTAGTTCAAAGGGCAGCAGTAACCCCCAGGGAAAATAACAAACATCCCCTAGTGTTACTCAACACCAGCAGGCGCCCACATAAAATCAAAAAGGGTGCCATCATAGCTCTATTTCAGGAAGTCAAGGAATCTGATTTAGAAAAACCTCAACAGGTGTCAGACACAACCCCACACACTGATCAATCCATCTCAGCCATACGGCCTGAGGATGTAACTCAATTCAGTGACACAGACTCAGACTGTGAGTCCACATATGCTGACCCTGAACCCAACTCAATCAGACTCTCTGAAATAGCTGCTATACATAGTGAGGCACATGACCTCGAGCCAGAATTGGAAGAGAATGTTCCACCAAAATCTGTGCTCACATCCAAAGATCAGCATGATAGATTAGGATCACTGCTGACCAAGTATGATGATATATTTGTAGGAAAAGATGGAGACATTGGTGCTACACACCTGTATACCCACTCAATACATGTAAAACCTGAAGCAGTGCCATGTCATTTCCTACCATATAGACAAACACCAGAAAAACAGGCCGCAATAGGGGAAGAGTGTGAAAGGCTAGTACAACAGGGCATTCTGAGAGAATGTGCCGAGGGCCCCTGGGCTTCCAGATCCTTTTTAGTACAAAAATCATCGGGAGGCCATAGGCTCGTCACAGATTTTCGTTATTTGAACCAGAACACTATAAATCAAGCCTTATCTACACCCCGAGCCGATGACACTCTAGACATGATAGGGTCACTCAGACCAAGAGTATTCAGTAAGCTAGATGCCCAACAGGGATTTTTTCAAATTCCTATAAGACAGGAGGACCAGCATAAAACCGCATTCATAGCAAATGACAAAAAATATGTCTATGAAAGGATGCCGATGGGTTTAGCGACGGCACCGGCGGGATTCTGCCATCTAGTCACATTAATTCTGAACAAACTCAAATACAAATGTGCCCTACCATACCTAGATGACATATTGGTATTATCACCATCAATCGAACAACACTTCCATGACCTGGAAGATGTGTTCAACAGCCTAAGAGTTGGTAAACTCAAACTGAAGAAATCAAAATGTGAATACTTCATAGACAGAATAGACTTCTTGGGAATGAGAGTCACACCCATGGGACTGCAACCATCTCCCACAAAGGTGGAATCAATCAAAACCTTCCCAACACCAAAATCAGTCAAAAATGTCAGATCCTTCACAGGCCTATGCCAATACTTCAAAAAGTTTATCAAAGGTTATGCCCAAATTGCTAGACCATTGTATGATCTACAGACACATCTCAAAGCATTTGTCTGGACAGAGGATGCAGATAATGCTTTCAAAACATTAAAGCATGCCCTCTGTACCAATGCTCTTCTCAGATATCCAAACTATGAGAAAGAGTTCAGTTTGGCAACTGATGCTTCCAATGTGAGTTTAGGAGCTGTACTCTCACAGAGGGATAATGAAGGAGTGCTCAGACCAGTAGCCTTTGCAGGTAGAACCCTCTCCAAACATGAGAGAAATTACAATACCACAGAGAGAGAACTACTGGGAGTAGTGTATGGAGTATTACATTTCAGACACTATCTAGAGACTAGACACTTCCAATTATACACAGACCACGCAGCCCTAATCCCACTATTAACCAATACAGGACTCACACATAGATGGGCCAGATGGGCTCTAGACATACAACAATTTTCATTCACCATCCAACACGTGAAAGGTGATGATAACACACCACCAGATGCTATGTCTAGAAGAGAATACCCAGATTCTGGACCCATGACTAACCCTCCACCCCCACCAAGGAGAGTTAGAGCAGCCAGTAGAACCAAGTTTGCAAAAGTAACAAAGAAAGTACCATTCAAAAGGGATGATCCACCCAACACCATTGAAAGGCCAGAGACACCCATTAGGGGTATCTTGAAGCAATCTACACACTATGTGTTTTGCCACTGTGAGAGAGAATACTCACAACTCTTTCCAGATAATGACTTCGAGCCTATTGAATTCTCATCACTCAATCAGATGCTGAAGGCAACTCCTAAGGAGCCACCCTTCACCCCACCTGACTCAGATGATGAAGATTCAGAAGACACAATATATGCTATTACTCAAGCGACTTCCAAATCAGTCAGATTCTTTGAACCAATGCAGGAAAAACCAAACCATTTGTGTCCTATGACCACACGCTCAAAGACTAGAGAAATGATTCAGGAGGGCACACCAAAACCCCCCACACAATCACAAACTATTCTAAATGAGAAAAAGGTCACAGGAAACAAACCTACCAAAACCCCACCTGCCAGGAAAAATGTCACAAAAGACACTGCATCTACTAAATCAAAGAACTCTGAGACAAAGAAGAATGACAAAAAGCAAATTGTGCCTTTAAAGAAAAAGGTTGCCACTCCCACCAAGGCGAGAATAGGCCCTCCAAAGGAGCCTACACACCAAAACAAGAGTGACACACCCCAACAAAAGGCACAAGATAGGCCAATAGTCGATGAAAAAGAAAAAGAAAGAGACAGAATAAAACAACATGTGCTAGATATAAATCAACTACTGGATCAGATTCCCGACACATCCATCTCAGGTACAAACCTTGGCTTGGAACAAAGGAAGGACAAGGAACTATTGCCCCTCATACAATATCTTGAGGATGGGACCTTGCCTGCACCAAAAGCACAAGGAAATAGAATCATCAACCAAGGCCAGACATACACCTTGGTAAATGGTACATTAGTCCATATATGCCCCATAAATTGGAGAAAAACCAATACTGTACCACTTCAAATTGTTATACCACAGCAATGGGTAACAAGTACACTACAGTATTTCCATGACTCACCTACTGGCGGCCATCTTGGTTCAAGTAGGATGCTGTCAGCACTCCGACCTAGGGTATATTGGAAGTCTATGCTAGCAGACACAACAAAATATGTTTCCACCTGCCACACATGCCTCACAGCAAAAAGGCAAGTACACTCACACAAAACACCAATGACAGTGAGAGAGTACATGGCTTCACCAATGAAGTTCCTAAACCTAGACGCGGTGGGACCACTTCCCACAACTGCCAGGGGAAACAAACATATACAAGTCTGCATAGATTATGCTACCAGATATGCAACAGCTTGGGCTACTACTGACTTAAAAGCTGAAACAACAGCAGCAGAGTTCTACAAGAACATAATTTGTCATCATGGAACACCAGCCACTCTTCAAACAGACAATGGAACATGTTATACAGGTGCAAAGTTCACAAAGTTAACTAAACACCTCAAGATCAAACATAAATTCTCCTCACCATACAGGCCACAATCAAATGGGCTTGTAGAGAGATTCAATGCTAGCATCGGCACAGCGCTCAGAGCATTCTGCTCAAAGCACCAAAACAATTGGGATTCATTTATTGAACCCATAACCTTTGCATTAAACAACACTGAATCCCAAACCACAGGATTCACCCCTTTCTTCCTACTCCATGGAAGAAACCCAGCCACCCCAATGGACTTAGGGCTGGGAATACAGGAAGACATATCCACCGTAGCAGACCATGTAGCTAACATGATAACAAATCAGGATACCTCTAGGAGGAAAGCTATAGAAAGGGTCGCCAAGCTACAAAAGGAAAGGAAGGATAGATATGATAAGAAACTTACGCCACAGGAAATCAAGGTCACCGACATGGTGTACCTAAACATACCAAGAATCCTGACCAACACAGAGTGTAAGAAACTTCAACCCCTTTTTATGGGACCATATGTTGTAGTAGATAGACCTAGTTTGACAAGCGCCAAACTCAAAAACTTGGACACCAATCTATTGGTGGCCAGACCAGTGCACATAGACAGACTGAAAAAGGTTGTGGCTGTCAGAAACAATGAATTTGCACACAGGCTTATTCCACATGAGGCCAAATACTACAACAAAATTGTAAGGAACAAAAATGATATCACCCTTACAAGAGAAACCACAGGCATAGGCCCTATCAGGCCTAGGCCTGCACACCACATACTAAGAAAAACATCTAGGTGTGGTGCAGTTTCAAGAAATTAAAAAACAGATTGAGATACCAAAAGAACATAAGATTTTCAAAGTGTATTACAAATTCTCTTCATCCACACATAAGACATGTGTGACTGATAATGAATTACTTATATGTATATAAAGCCAATCAAATTTGTAAATATATCAGTAGGTTATTGCCTCTGAATGGTCAAAGACTGGGACCCTCCAAGTAAAGCAGACATGAAGTCTAAGAAGAGTAAGGGTAACACAGTGGAATGTCTAAAACCTAATCCCCACATGAAAGAGCGCGCTATGCCAACACAGCAGTCTATAGAGATCAATTGACCTTATAAGCTACCCTCAGACAACTGTCTAGACGGTCATGAATGGCTGTCCTGGATGACAGGAGGAGCTAATTACCAGTACACAGAGTATACAATAGAGCCCCACAGTTGCAGACACTGGAGATTAGGTGCACTGACTCCAGAGAAACAATACCATGCCCACAATGGATGTGGGTAGGGTAGGCTACATAAGAAGCACTGTGGACCATAGCCCACCATCAGTCTTCATCCAGCTGCAGTCTGGAACTCAAGTCTACAGGACCCCACTTGGGAATTAGCCAGCCCACTTCTCCATTAGGAGAGACTGCACTAGGATAAAGAACACTCCTACTTCACCTTCAACCTGACCTTACCATTTACTGGTCAATCTCTATAGACTCACCGGACATATTGCCAAGACAGCTCAATCTTGCAAAGGTACAGTTTGAACCACTTCATTTAAAGTGTTGCACCATACACTTAGACTTTACCAGCACCCAAATCACTACAAATTTGACAAGACTTTAAACAGCAAACTTGCTTTACACAAGCACCATGGGGAGACTGAGAGTTACACCCATACTGCTAACTATGCTGTTATTATATACTATAGAACCACTTACTGCAGGTTATACACCTGTGGTGAGACAAAACATAGGAGTAGTATTCAAACCTAGCCCTCAACCATTGGTCAATGGACATACAACCACAACGCTGTTGTTAGCTATCCCCTACAAGATACCTCGGGCACCCGTTACCCAAGGATCCATAAGGGATAGAATACTCCATTTGACCACTCCTACTCTACAAGATCATACCTCTGGCCAAATTATCCAACAAGCCAAAGAGCTTGACACCTTGCTGGAAATTGCAGACAAGGAGATAAATGAAACATTAGCCTCCATCAAATTGTTCCTATCCAACCCCATAAACACATTGGACAAGGCCAAAAGAGAGGCCATACTGGGTTTTCTAGCACCCCTGTTTCGCGGTGTGCTAGGTCTAGCCACAGTAGAAGATGTAAACCAAGTAATGGGACAGCTCAAGAACATAGATGAAATACTAAGAAAATTTGCTAAACAAGATCAGGAAGCAGCTAGTCTCATTGAAAAGATCACAGACAGACAAGATAAGTTTGTTAAAGCATACATCCAAGATAAGAAGGTACTGGACAGCACAATCAACACCATAGGTGACACCGTCAACCTGTGGGCCTCTAACATGTCCAGGTCACTTGACTCATATTCAAGGCACGAGAAAACTCAAAGGGAAAAGATGCAAGTATTAAATGATGCATTAATTATCATAGCAGCAAGAATGAATACAGTTCAATCACTGCAAAGGACAAATGCAGCCCTGAGGATGCTATCATCAGGAATCCTAACCCCTGATATAGTACCACCCTCAGACCTTGCTAGATACTTAATTGACATTAATAACCAACTTAGGATTACACACCCTGGAGCACAAGTCGCAATTAATGACTTAGATTTCTATTATTCACAGAAGCTGACCTCATACACTTACTCAGCTCACCATATATATATTCATCTGGACATTATAATTCAATCTACCACCTCTACCTTCAAATTGTACCAAATGATTACATCGCCCATGCCTATAGACACACAGGAGACCCCCACCAGAGGAGTCACCAAATTGCAAACCACAACTGAGTTTCTAGCAGTATCTTACGACGAATCATTATTCATCGAATTGGACTCAGCAGATATGCAGGCATGCGAAGGTACTACAGTGAAGGTATGCAGAGATGTAAATGGTAGAATTTATAAACACAGGCCTACATGCCCTGTAGCCATTTTTACTAACCAGGCTCAACAGATTAAGGAACATTGCAAGTTTACAGTTTCGCCACTGCAAGCACCTACCACCCATGCTATTTCCATTTCTGAAGATGAGTATCTGGTCACTACTAATGAACCCCATTACTTTATCAACTGCCATGGTAAAACGTCTGAAACTCGAAAAGCCCAGTCCTACTCAATCATAGGTGTACCCTGTGGGTGCACAATCAGTGTAGGAGAATTTTCTCTTCCAAACACAAGGTTGCCCTGTAACTCAACCTTATCATTTCATTACATTCTCAAGACAATTAATTTACCATTCATGGCAGCACTTAACCAAATTTCTGAAACCAAACCAGATGAAAGAGAGAATCTTCCAAATTTCCCAGTAGTAAACCTTTCTAGAACCTTAGAAAAACTACAGGAAAATCCAATCATGGATGATATTACCCAACTAAATTTAGAGCCCTTTGCCAAAACATTATTAAAAGATGCCTCCAACCTTGACAAGGCAATGGAAACGCGCTACGAGGAATCATACCTACGTCGAGTTACAGAGCATCCAATCTTCCAAAGCTTAGGACTCATCCTAGGGATATCAGCTCACATTTTTATAGTATACATACTACTCAAACTGTACAGACTAGGAGGGACTGTAGCCTACCTGCCTACAGCCAAAGCCTTCAGACTAGTCACCGAGCTGCCCCTACACAAATTGCTCCCAGATAAGAATCCTACCAAATTAACCCCTACAGAGGAAACCCACACCCCTTTCCTCACAATTCAGGAAACCCACACCCTGATAATTGCTATATTATTCACCCTGACCATCTACTCAGCCTACAGAATAATGAAGTACCTTAAGAAATTTGCACAGACACACTGTGGCAAGAAAGAATGTGGCCAAGCGCACAAATCCCACAATATATTTTAAAATATATTGTGGAGACTCAAACTTCGCGCTACCCCTGAGGCCAATACCACATGAATTTGATGAGATTAAATCAGCAGCTGCCCCGACCTATAAGGATATAGTGGTTAAAACCTTCCCACTAGCTAAGGCTATATTTACCTGGAATGGACCAGCAGTTATAACAACACAGAGAGGAGAATTTGCTTATCACCTCCCTCAGGTGATACACCTACCTTGGCGCACTAGGTTCAGTACCATACCAGCCCTTAAAAACAAAGGACTGTACTACTCCATGCTTCTCCAGAATGATTGTGGCACCAGCCCGGTGACCATGACAGCACTGGAAAATACGACAGATATAATTATTGATGAACATCAGGAGGAGACCACAAGGTCAAACATGCAGACTATTGCTAATTTTCTAAACCACCAACCCTCCCCGGTGACTGTGGAAACAGCCTAGACTGCCCCCAGTCCACCACCAGGAGACACTGAGATGACACATCTCACACATGACACACACCTCCACTGTCAATGAAATTATCTAAGTATTGAAAAATTGATTTAGAGAAAAGAAAATATACACAGCCACTTGTTGATGTATAATATGAAAATCTATGGTATTCTCACAAAATCGATGATTAATGCGCGCATATACGCGCAAAATTGCGAAATTGCAAATTACAAATTGTAAATTGTACAAATCTAACATTAATATACATGAATGCAGGTAGATAACTAAGACAGTTTTTGTACCCACTAGCACTTGTATACTATACCAAGGTTTACTTAAAGTAACACACTTTAGGTATCCAAGAAATTGTTGGAAAAATGAATTGAAAAAAAAAAATGTTGAGAAAAAAAAATTGTTGACATGAAAAATGTTTACTTAAGATACTCACCAAATAATCTCTTTCAGGGACAAATACTCAAAAAGGCTAGGGAAAAGTCAATTAAGCAGCGGCCCACTGCCGAAATTGCCAATTAATACACCCATATAGCAAAATCAAAGAGTAACTCAGAGACAAACAAGCCGACTGTACATGAAGTACTTTGTTTTTCCGGTCCTCGGAAAAATTTGTCTCAAATCCCAAAAATTGTATAGTGTAAACTAGATCGTACGTTGTACCCAATTTGCACACTAAAATTGTATGTTGCACACCAGATTGTACGCTTGTACCCAATTTGCACACTAAAATTGTATGTTTGCACACCAGATTGTACGCTTGTACCCAATTTGCACACAAAAATTGTATGTTTGCACACTAGACTGTAAGTTGTATCCAATTTACATTTGAATTGTATGTTGCACATTATACTGTATGTCTGTACCCAATTCATACACTGAAGTCAGATTTTTAGAAAATCAACATTTCTATGTGTATCCAAGCTGTACGCAAAATTATATATGTACATACAGAAACTATCAATTGAACGCAAAATTATATATTGGCATACTAAAACTGTCAAATGTACGCAAAAATTATATATTTGTACACCAAAAATTGCCAAATACACGCGAAATTATATATTTGCATACCAAAATTGCCAAATGCACGCGAAATTATATATTTGCACACTAAAATTGCCAAATATACGCGAAAATTATATATTTGCACACTTAAATTGCCAAATGTACGCAAAAATTATATATTTGCATACTGAAATTGTCAATTGAACGCAATTACACGCGAAATTGTAAATTTGCACACTAAAATTGTCATTTATGTTCAATTTGCACGCTAAATTGAACATTGAATGCCAAAACGGCACACTATTTGCCAAATTGTATGTTGTACATAAAAATGGAAAACTGTACCCAAAATTGATGTTACATAAGCAAATAAGCTCAGGTATGGTAAGATATAGAAACTCGGAAATGTACTTATACCCAGGAGAAAATTGTTTATACTGACAAAGCTCTACCACAAAAATTGCATTTGAAGCACTCCCCATCACTTCAAATCCTCTTACAAACAGTATATAACTCCAAAATAAGGTAAAAATTGTATAAATTGTACATTCCCTCGGCGAAATGACGGAGTTTCGCATTCTCTCGGGGGAGAGGGAGTATTCTATGATATACCATTTTATTATTCCATAAATCGTAACATATTTTGTATTAATCAAAGGATATCGATGAAATTAATACATAGGTTGGTTCTAAGAGCTATAAGAGCGCTCAAACTTTGTATAAGAGCGTTCATGCCCCACTGCACACCAGCCAGGTCAGTTACAAACACTCTCTCTGACATCAAAGGCTCCGACCTAATGGTTCACTGCACAATATAATAAAGATGAGGGTCTCAGTGTGCGACCTCATGGTTCAATGCACAAATTAATAACTTGTAAGTGAATGCAACCGGCCATCATGGGTGCCTGAGCACCGCTGACGCCGTCATGAGTGTCTGAGCACTCTAATAACTGAACAATGGGTTACATAAGCACGACGCCATAACCTTCCGGTCGCTCTAGCGTCGCTCCTGAGCGAGCTAGGTCAAATATCAAAGCATTTATGGAAAGCCCATAATTAGACGGTCAAAATGAGCCCAAGATCAAGGCGGAACTCCCATTATTAAGGAAGTTATGCCATGGAGACTGAAAGGAGCTCCGAGTTCCCTACAGACAAACCGGCGGGAGTTACGCGCCTATCCAACGGGCATTATAAACTTGACATATTCAACTCCGCGCATGCGCAAAATGGCGGTTATAAACGCATAAACGACCGAGTTATGAGGGTCTGAAGTTGCAGAACCGACCAAGACAATGGGGGACACAGCGGCGCCCATGGGGGTCCTTTGTCCCCCTGTGACACATGAAAGACTCCCCTCAAACAATTGTAGAGTTAGGCAGATGCTGCTGGCTCCAGTCAGTCTGGAGGTGCTTTTCCAAGATTTGCTACAAATAGCCTGTCTGCACCTCCAGGAGGACAGATCACCAAGAACCGCTCTAGAGGTAACATCTCCAGTCATCTCCTGCTACCTGCTATACCACTGCACTATGGTGAAACTATGCTAGACAGGCATTGGTTTCTATCATTAGTGGCCAGGGGCTATCTCCTTCAAGACTTCCACCAGAGGGTAAAGTTATTCATTATTACACTATTCCTCTAAGCAGCAGGTCAGGAGCTAGGTGTGGGAACCCACCTAGAACTATGCTGGACACTGTATTATTAATACCTCACAGGTGGAGTGGAACAGAACATTGTACTTTATAAATTACTGTATGTTTACTGTATGTACAAATTACCTACATACTAACTACTGTATGATTGATATTTCTTACATGTTGCCTAAAGCTTAATAAACCAGTGACAACTGGAAATAACACTATTTATAAGAGCCTTGAGATAATTACACTATATACCACTAGTCTTATGATATTTCTCATATGACAACTTGATCATGCCAATTACTAGTATGACAGTATAATATTGATTATTTATTGGTTTCATGGTATAAAATAAGTAGTCAATGGATAACTCATGACTCGTGTGGGTTAGCAAAGGCTAATAACACTCGGCCTACGGCCTCGTGTCATTATCCTTCACTAACCCACACTCGTCATGAATTATCCATTGGTTACTTGTTCAAAATACCTCCAAAATAGCTGATTTACCCGTACTTTAGCAAGGATGACCCCCTTCCACAGGGCAGGTTATACCCATATCATTTATGAATATTTCTGACCACTTTCATGAATTTATAATGATGTTTGATTAGGATTCTGAAAGTCTCCATTTGGGCTGTATTTCCCCTATATGGGCAAACGTCAGACCCCCATACAGAGGGGGGGGGGGTTAGGGGTGTTGATTTCCCAGGTTTTGGGGTCCAAATGCATAGTTTAAGACTGTCCACGAAACCGAACGGCAAAATCTTCCATTAAACACCTCCTTCTAATGATATGGAGGTCTTAAGATTCTATTACTTTTCTTCGGAATTCTGGGAACTTTGAATATTGTAGAATCGCTAGTTTGTCTTTTTTTTTTTAAATAGGTTCACAATAATGAATTGTGTTGGGTTCTACATGTAATTAAACCACCATCTAGGTGTTTAAAACAATGAATGTGAAACATCATATAATGTAATTTTCCAAACAAGAAAAATACCATGTACACCCCTGCAGCCAAAATGGTCACGTGTCTAACTCATGCAAATGTAAATGGCCATTTGGCCATCTAACGTCTATGCTGTCGATACTACCTTACAATGAATGTAAGACCAACATTTAGGGGTCACAGCGAAGATTCTGTATGCTGCAATTTTGTGCATTGTTCGGGCAAGAGTCTTCTTATATAGTATCCACGTACATACTCAATTATATAATGTTAAGATCGCAAAGGACGATAATTTCTGGAGATATTTCAGCTTGCTAAGTGAAACCAAAAATTCACATCATAATATTATATTTCTTACTATGAAGAATGATAAAACTACAGTAGTATTTTCTTAGCACCGCCATAGTAGGCAACCTTACCAGCAGATGACTCAACGGTATCGCATTCACAGTATAGGCAACCTTACCAGCAGATGACTCAACGGTATCGCATTCAAGTAGCCAAGATTGAGTGGCATGTGTACTCGCAGATTTTACATATTCACTACACCATAATAATTTTAAGCAACATTTTAGGCCAGACAAACCAATGATGAGCATGTAGAAAACAAGAATACCCATGTACAGATGGGTATAACGATTCAAAACATGATGTACAGTCAATTTGGTGTGAGTTGGCCGATTTTGTCATCAGGACTGTACTCAGGGTATAGTGTATATAAATGCATTTGTCATCAACAGCAAAGCATTGTCCAGTCATTGAGTGTGCATATTGATCAGTGAAACAATATAGGACAATGTAGAGGAAGTCTTATCATGTGTATGTGCATACAGGAACATCAGTGGCTAAAGTTGGTGTCAAGGTTCAAGAGAGTTCATAACCTGGCATGTTCTCTCACTTTGATAGGGATATTTACCATCGCGGTTGAAGGGTATTGGCAAAGTAACATATAAGTGAATTTGCAAAACTGACCATCCACCTCCATGTATGCAAATGACATTGTTAGATCTTAATTTGATGACCAAAATGTTATCAAATCAAAAAGGCCCAATCCCCTCAGTGTGCATGAACATGTTGGTTCCATCCTAGGCGTGTAGCAGGTACCGTATTCCACTGTGGTTTCTGTCCTTTACAGAACAGTCATGATTGTTGCTGGATCTGGCATCCCCCTCATTTTATCCTCTGAATAGCCTCCTGGTCACCAAGAAAATGAAAATAGAAAGATTTAGATAAGTGAAAGAGGTCGCCTGTGGGCTGACCTTCAATGCAGGATATGATTATAGTCCATGAGTCAAGACAGTTTTGAGTGCCAAACATAACAATGTTTCTAAGTTTGGTAAATCTATGGGAACCCAATTTGCTTTCTTTAGACATCTGGAGCTTAATTCAAAAGATCCTGGGATCCCAACCCCAGCGATCTTAGTGTAGGCACATATCATAAGACCTGGCTGGTCTACCCTATGTAATGCAGTGGTTGCAGGCCTGTCCAGAATAGCTAGTCCTGGGATCACTTCACTATTCCATTTCCACCACTAAGATCACTGCGATCTTAGTGAAAGAAATGCATAGTGGTTTCACCAGGGTACAAGAGCACTTACAGGGAACACTCCTGATTGAAAGAGTGAATAGCCTGCTGCATACATAAAGAGGGGAGGGAGGACGTTTGCTGAGTGTCCTTGAGGGCTCTTAGGGCTACTCATGCGTTAAGTGCACTGTAAGGTAATTCTTCCCTTCTCTCTCTTTGTCCTGGGGGGGGAGGGCACAATGCTTCTAATAGGCATAAATCATACATTCTAATAGCATAAATCATACATTCATGGGAACAACTCTTGAATACTGTATGGGGGTCAACTGCACCCTGTGCTCTTTTGTTAGCCCATATGGGGACGGGGAACGATGGTATAAGCACTCTTGTGAAGAAGAGTGACTCCACAGCTATTCCTTTATTTTGGGACTCTTACCCCTGTGCCTAGTCAGTACTTCTTGGAATAGTGTAGGAGGGCTGAGGCTAAGATCGATGCGATCTTAGTGCTGGCTAGGATATGTGAACCCAGTCAACTCTTAAGATCGCTTAATAGGATAAGGCTGATTTATTCCTAAGATCGCTGGGGTCGTGATCCCAGGATCTTTTGAATTAAGCTCCTGGCCTACCCAGCTTAGGCCAGAAAAAATAAAGGTTTGTTTCCAGTAACATGAATTGAAAAGCTAGGGTCAGTAGTACAGATTTTTCTTTCAATTTATTTTTTACATTCATTAAAGAAATGTTAGGGCACATAATTATCAGTGGATGTATCAAATTATTTGATTTCATTATAAAATAATGACGGAAATCTACAACTGTGTGAGAGGGGAAGAATAAGAAAAGGATAGAGGAAATGGATGAAAAAAAAGTAAAAATCCTTAAGAAGTAATGAAAAGTTTCTTTAATATATGAAAGAATGAGACAAAATTCTTCAAAATAAAATAAAAAGATTTTGCCCTGTTTTGCTAGGGTCGGCCGGGTAACTGGAAACACAGCTTCTTTTTTTTAGGCCTTAGCCTCGGAATCCAATAAGATGTACAGCAGCATCAGTAATAGTGCAGATATCCTACCCCAGTTAACAGCATCATACAGGTTGGCCAAGCAGCTCTGGAGCTTAATTCGAAACATCCTGGGATCCCAACCCCAGCGATCTTAGTGTAGGCACATATCACAAGACCTGGCTGGTCTACCCTATGTAATGCAGTGGTTGCAGGCCTGTCCAGAATAGCTAGTCCTGGGATCACTTCACTATTCCATTTCCACCACTAAGATCACTGTGATCGTAGTGAAAGAAATGCATAGTGGTTTCACCTGAGTACAAGAGCACTTACAGGGAACACTCCTGATCAAAAGAGTGAATAGCCTGCTGCATACATAAAGAGGGGAGGGAGGACGTTTGCTGAGTGTCCTTGAGGGCTCTTAGGGCTACTCATGCATTAAGTGCACTGTAAGGTAATTCTTCCCTTCTGTCTCTTTGTCCTGGGGGGAGGGCACAATGCTTCTAATAGGCAAGCATAAATCATACATTCATGGGAACAACTCTTGAATACTGTACAGGGGTCAACTGCACCCTGTGCTCTTTTGTTAGCCCATATGGAGACGAGGAACGATGGTATAAACACTCTTGTGAAGAAGAGTGACTCCACAGCTATTCCTTTATTTTGGGACTCTTACCCCTGTGCCTATTCAGTTCTTCTTGGAATAGTGTATGAGGGCTGAGGCTAAGATCAATGCGATCTTAGTGCTGGCTAGGATATGTGAACCCAGTCAACTCTTAAGATCGCTTAATAGGATAAGGCTGATTTATTCCTAAGATCGCTGGGGTCTTGATCCCAGGATGTTTTGAATTAAGCTCCAGGTTTTCAAGCCTGCCACATGTCTAGAATTCATCTACTATATGACAGTGACCATGTATCCTCCAAGTTATGCTGAACTGGGCAACCCAGGTGTCTAGCATTGTGATTTGGGATCTTTAGACATGTAGCAATCTCAAAAGCAGTAGCAGGCAGACCTACCATATTCCACTGTGCTTCCTGTCCTTTACAGAACAGTCATGATTGCTGCTGTATCTGACATCCACCACATCATTATCTTCTGAATAGCCTCCTGGTCACCTAGAAAATGAAAATAGAAAGATTTAGATAAGTGAGAGAGGTCGCCTGTGGACTGACCTTCAATGCAGGATATGATTATAGTCCATGAGCCAAGACAGTTTTGAGTGCCAAACATGACAACGTTTCTAGGTTTGGTAAATCTATGGGAACCCAATTTGCTTTTCTAGACATCTGGGCTACCAGCTTAGGCCAGAAAAAATAAAGGTTTGTTTCCAGTAACATGAATTGAAAAGGTAGGGTCAGTAGTACAGATTTCTCCTTTTTTTGCTTTCAATTTTTTTTTACATTCTTTAAAGAAATGTTAGGGCACATATCAATGGATGTATCAAATTCTTTGATTTCATTATAAAATAATGACGGAAATCTACAATTGTGTGAGAGGGGAAGAATACGAAAAGGATGGAGGAAATGGATGAAAAAAAAGTAAAAATCCTTAAGAAGTAATGAAAGGTTTCTTTAATATATGAAAGAATGAGACAAAATTCTTCAAAATAAAAAAAAAAGATTTTGCCCTGTTTTGCTAGGGTCGGCCGGGTAACTGGAAACACAGCTTCTTTTTTTTAGGCCTTAGCCTCGGAATCCAATAAGATGTACAGCAGCATCAGTAATTGTGCAGATTATCCTACACCAGTTAACAGCATCATACAGGTTGGCCAAGCAGCTCAGGTTTTTAAGCCTGCCACATGTCTAGAATTTATCTACTGTATGACAGTGACCATGTATCCTCCAAGTTATGCTGAACTGGGCAACCCAGGTGTCTAGCAGTGTGATTTGGGATCTCTAGACATGTGGCAATCTCAAAAGCAGTAGCAGGCAGACCTACCGTATTCCACTGTGCTTTCTGTCCTTTACAGAACAGTCATGATTGTTGCTGGATCTGGCATCCCCCTCATCATTATCCTCTGAATAGCCTCCTGGTCACCTAGAAAATGAAATTAGAAAGCCAAGCCCATGGGCCAAGACAGTTTTGAGTGCCAATCATGTGCAGAAAACCTGACAATGTTTCTAAGTTTGGTTAATCTCTGGGGAACCAAAGTCCCTTTTCTAGACATTTGGATAACCCTGCTAAGCCTTCCCAGGTAGCAAGGATACATTGGGCCAATGTCGGCTTATATTGGGCCAATGTCGGCTTATATTGGGCCAACGTCGGCTTATATATGGCCAAGCATAGACAAGCATGGCCCAATGCTCCATTGCTGTTTGGGACATAATCTTGCAAGATGTACAGTAGCATCAGTGGTAGTGCAGATATCCCACACCAGATAGCAGCATCATACAGGGAGGCAGGCAGCTCAGGTTTTTATGTGGCTGGTGGGGATTGTTAGTTCAGGGGTCGCTGTGTTACATTGGCATTATGGATAAACGAAATATGCAAAATATAGGAAGGCTTGGCATGGATTTGAACCCTGGGTCTTCTGAAAGCAAGGCAGATGCCTTACACATGAGCCATGGGGGCTGGTTTATGTGACCACCTAGAAGAGGCTACACAATCTACATGTCACTTTTATAGCCATATCAATTAATTTTTCAATCATCCAAAACATAGAAATATGCCTGGGACTATAATGTCAGTGTTGTATCTACTGCAGGGATATGCTTAAAATTCAACTGCTGGAGAAGTTATAGAAAGTTCTAATTACTTTTGGATATGAATCTGGGGATTTATGTGACAATTCACTATATAATATAATATATAGGGTTGAATCTTCTGTATCTCAAAAATATGCATGGGACCCCCATATTATTTTTGGACACATGAAAAGTACAGATAATTTTGGGACTCTATATAGCGAAAACCTAATTACTTTAGGTCTATCCCCGACAGCCACCCTAAAGCCAGCCATATGTCTAGAATATAGCATATGTCCTCCTAGTTATGCTGAACTGGGCAACCCATGACATTGTGTGTAGCAATGCTGTTTGTGCTCTCGAGACATGTAGCAATCTCAAAAGCATTGTTCATAGTTTTACTGTGCACGACTGGTACCCTGGAGGGTAATTCAAAAGAGTGGTAAATCGTCACTGTTTTGAAATAGCCCTCAGGGCCATAATTCTGGAGGTAAAGTCAAAAGGGCCTACCATCAGGCCCCGAGCGATGGTACGAAAATCCAGCCTTATTGATTTAGCCAATGGTAGTATATGACATTTTATGCTAATCTGACGGTTTTATTTCATTTTCTGCAGATTAGCAAAGAATGCATAAGTTCACTGCAGTAAATAGACATGGTGCATTCATGCACTCTGCTTCTAAGATCCCTGAAGTCATAAATGATTAATTAGATTGTATACTCCCTGAGTTCTGCCCAATCTCTCCTGTGTTGGTAGGGTGAAAATGAAGGTATTCCAGAGGATCGGTTTTAAAATGCTGGTGTACATATGGGACCGTATAATGTCGTGAACCATGTGTGGATAGTCTCGTGAGACTGCCTTATTACACATTCCTCAAGACCCAATGTGAATGTAGGATCAGCATCAATTGACAGCTGAAAAGGGAATAGTGCTGTATTAGCAGGTGTAGTAAAGGCATGTGAATATCAACCTTAAATCTGACTGACCTGCTTTACCTTTTGCTTTCACAGGCATTTATGGGCTCAGCGACTTCCTTGCTACTTTGTTTTTGGGGTTTGACAAGCTCCAGATTCCCATCCATCCACAGTCTACAATGCACTTGTACATGTACCTATAAGAGACTACATTATGTATAATGGTTTAGTATTTATTCCATAATGCACCACAGGAAACTCTCACCTGTACACATTCTATGTAGATCCATACTATCCCCTAATTGAGACAAATTCTGGGGGGAAAGCACACTTGAAGCCCCTGTTCTGGCTTCTTCATTGTCTGAGGATCTATGAAGCAACCTTCAATGACAAGATGAACTGCTTTGAATTCAATCAATCTGTAATCTATGTCATATGCATTCAGAGCAATTGAGGCACCAACCAACGACTTACCCTTCAGGCCTCGGCATGTAGATATGGTTGTATGGATCAGCATTTATAAGAGTAAGTCTGATTGAAACCTATTTCCAAAATCATTAGACAAACCATACTTACAGAAAACCCACCTCTTATGTCCTAGAAGACTGAAGAAATTGCAGTTACATCGAATGAAAAAAATGTGTCCAGTGTTCTCGACATGATCAGTGGATTTTATGTCATACTCACATTTAAAGTTGTTTCCTTCCACAAAAATTGTCAATAATTATGAACATTGTTTGTCATGTTTGTCATGCTTGGAAAAGTCTTCACAAAATGCACGGCCTTGATCACGTTCGTCGCATCTACGTAACGCACATATGAACGCCATGAAACCAGCTACCGTGCTACCGCATAAAAACGATGAATGTGAAATTACCTACTTTGCAGAATTTGGTATTAATCAGAATGGCTTGGAAAAAATGAATAGTTTTGATACTCCAAGAAATAATAACCGCACTTGATAGAAATCTGATTAACTATACCTACACTGTTGGTACTGTTTCAGCTCTGGCTATGGCCAGAGTTTAACTGCACCAAGAATACTCACTGCATCTGGAGTCGATGTGCTCATAGTAGTTGCAGCATGTACTGGGAACCCTGTTCTCACATCCTCCCTGGTCCTTGGTGTGGAACAAACACCTGTTACGTTTTAAGGTGGTTGGCAGTTTGTTCCAGGTGTATCCTACACAGGTGGAGTCATAGTGGCACTCACGCTCACATTCGTGTAATGAAAGCCACTGGGGCTTTGGGATACCATTGACTTTCATGTGGTCCATCTTCTTGGAGACTAAAAGAATATTAAAGTCAGACATGGTGATCATGTTCAATGTGATCAGAAGTATTAAGAATGGTATCAGCATATAACATCACAGACCTGTATAAATAATTGTAAGTCTTTGATAAGAGCATACCACCACTCAAGGATAATAGTTCTCTTTGGAACCACAAGGAGCACAAAAAGCTTTCATGAATTGATTTGATATATTACCCTCCACCCTAACCCCTACAGCAGCATAAGGGGGTCCGTGACAGTGAGTGGGATACACATGGTTTATTAAATTTGAAAATTCATTTGAAAATTCATTAAGCACAACAAAGGTTATGTTATTTGCCATATCTTTTTACAAAATCATGTTGTTTATTTGGTGGTAAAGATTTTAAGTTTAGCTGACAAAAGAAGGAAAATGATTGATTTGACAGCAGGGAGTACTTGCATTGACAGGGACGCTTAAGAACTGTATAGAAGTCTTTGGTTTGGACAGCAGGTTGACAAGCGATGCTTCTAACCACATCATAGTCATCATACAGAGCACATCGTGGGGTAATGGGACCAAGAAACTCTGCTATCGTGCTTAAAAAGAATAGAATGAAATCTATCATTAACCAAAAATGTTAAAGATGATTAACCTAAAATATTAGGAAAATTAGCATAGAATAGTGTCTGTAATTTGGTTATAATTTACTGATGGTAAAGAATACATTCTACTGCACGGATATGGATATTATTTCTATATTGTATAGACAATTTCCGTTCCTTTAAAGACTTGATGGTTACCTTTATTTGCAAATACTTTATTTGAGGTATGTACATGGAGCTGAACCAAATTATAGTCATTATCATTTTCTTCATCTTCCACACCAACATAGAGAGAAGGTAGGACGTATAGAAGCAGGTCCATGGGTCTTTACACATGAATGGGCACCCAGGACTCCCAGGACCCTTCACTGCCTCAGTATAAGGAATAGGGGAGTCCAGCCCCCTGACTCTAATTTAAGGAAGTCTACTGTAAGTTAGATAACGGTATCAGAGAGATAAACAAAAACACAAAATCTAACAATAGGAGGACATAAATGCCTCCAGTTTAATGTACCCCTCTTATGTAATAAGGGAGGGTTGATATATATATATACAGCTCAACGATTGTACCAATTTGATGCTTCCCCAGAAAATGTGCTGACCCCTAGGCCAAGAAGGTTAGATACTATCCTTGCCTAGGCTACAGAACCAATCAATGGCTAGTCAAGTGACATGGCTATATATTTTCTATCATAGCCCCAAAAAAGGGCAAATTATGATTAGCTGTATGTTGAAAAAAAAGGATTACTGTGGTTTACCCCTCTGAACAGAAATCATGTGCCTCTGGTGTCGGGATCAGTGCCATAGCGATAGCATTGCAAATGAGATCAGTCCCTCATGCTAGAGGCACCTGATCTCAGCGAGCCTCATTTTCAGATAATGAGGTCATGATGTCACATGCAGCTATGGTGGCCGGCTGGTGGCTGGAGTCGGCCGCTGGTGTGCAGTGATAGTAGAATTAAAACAATTAGGGATGAATAGTGAACCAAATAATCATACTCCAAGCTCTAATAGAACTAGAAACAATTAAAGAGCAAGAGCATACAACAGGGAATTTTCCCTGAGTCCTGGGCCAAGGCAACAGTCATCTCCATACCAAAATTAGGTGCACTGAACCAAGTCTCAAACTGGAGGCCAGTAAGCCTACTTCCCACACCAGGTAAGATGAGAGAGTCAAGCACAACCACATTACCAAACTAGCCAACAAGATGGGTCTTATCACAGACAAACAATATGGGTTCGCGAAAGGTAAGGGCAAAGCCGAGGCTGTGAACTACCTAGTTAATAAACTACACAGGAACAGGGACGAGTCAAAAGTAACCTGTGCCTGTTATGTAGACTTTAGCAAAGTGTTCGACTCCATACACGACTCACTACTGATTGGGAAACTAGCAAAAACTGGGCTCCCATTGGGTATTTTGAAATGGCTCGTGAGTTACTTACAAAATAGGAAACAGTCAGTTTTACTTAACGGCTTCAAAACCGAACCGCAGGATATACTCTTTGGGGTACCCCAAGGCTCAATATTACTATTTATACTATACGTCAATGACATTATGTACACCACAGTTCACTCAGATATGATATTATATGCTGATGACATGGTATTGACCTCAAGCCATAAAGATCCATGGGAGGCTAGAGCCATGCTGCAGCAGGACGTAAACAAGCTAGATACCTGGTGCACAAGTAACGGTATGACTCTAAATGCTAAAAAGATGCAGACGGTCTGGTATGGTGAGAAATTGGCAGTAGTGGCCTGTGACAATATGTCACTATACATGAAGGGCAATAAGCTTGAGTCCACATCTGACTACACCTACCTGGGTGTAAAGTTAGATACAGAGCTAAAGTTCATTTATGAAGACCATAGAACTTAAAGTCAGACAAAAGATATTTAAATTGGGAAAAATACGCTACCTCATTGACAAAGACACTGCCCTCACAGTATACAAACAGACCATTCTCCCATACCTGGACTACTGCATTTTTTTAATGGATGGCGCAAAGAAAAACAGAGTAGATCAGCTACAAACCCTCCAGAATAGAGCACTCCACATCAGTACTAAGAAATATAGCATACACTTCCGTACTAACCAACTCCATGAGGGGTGTAAAATTGAAAAACTCAATGCTAGAAGGGTCAAGCAACTTGCTTCCATAATGTATAAGCAATCCATCAGAATAGGGCTTTGCCCTACCAGAAACGCAAGGACTAGAGGTGATCTCAAGCTAAGATTCCCATCCTATAAGCACAAGAAACAAAAGTTTAAAAAGTCACCGCAATACCGCGGTGTGAAGCTCTGGGATCGGCTCACACCAGCCATTCAACAGGCGCGATCAGTGGCAAGCTTCAATAACCTCTTTAACAAATACAAGCTTCCCCAAGCACTACCAGACTAACCACCTGGTAGTGTCCGTTGACTCTTGACTTACCTGACTCTTGACTCTCACCATACCTCACTGGTTCCCCTCACTGTTTTCCAATCCCCCCCCCCATCCCATTTGTATCCCATTGTATTATATTGCTCAATATACCACCTGCAGAACATGCGAGTTGATAATCAAAACACTCTCTCTCTCTGTCCGTTGACTATTGCCGCATATAGATGGTAAATTCACAAACTCATCTCACCTCATTCATCACACTGTATCACCAGTAGAATTGCTCAGCAGTACCTGTTAAACACTGCTATTTGCATGAATTATCACTAATGATACTGTCCCTATGCCGTCCATCAGTGACTGACGGCCGTCAGTTGGCCATGAATCGGCGTTTTTACGTCGCTGAGGTCAGGTGCCTCTAGCATGAGGGACAGATCTCATTTGCAATGCTATGCTATGGCACTGATCCCGACGTTTCAATAGTTTCTACGACAGGTTCAGTCATTTCTCATACCTCCCACTACGATTTGAGGTCATCCTGTCGTGGAAACTATTGAAACACGATCCAAGTGAGTCTTGCCGAAAGATGATGAGGGAGAAATTCTATAGATAATTATAAAGACTAATTATCAAAAAAGATCCTCACCCCATACCACTCATAGAGGTCGATCGGTCTTACTGTAAATCCGCGCGTATAGGACGCCACTTGCTTATAGGACGCACACTAACTTAAGCAAAATGATATAGGATGGATATGGGGTAACACTTTTGTCAATTTGGTACTGTTCTATGGTATAAAATCCTTTCCTATGAGACACACCGTAAGTTGGGCTATATCCTATAGGATGCAGAGGAGGTAATTTAGGTGTATAAGCAACGTCTTATTTTGAGGATTAACGGTACTTTATCTAGCATGGTGCAAGTTGAGAGACCTGCTACCAGAATATAGTGTCTGGGAAATCGTCATCATTGCAAGTAGATGGTAAGTTTTCATGTCCCTTAAGTATAAAAAGCATAGATCTCTATTTCTTTTTGTTTATTAACCACCTGTCTAATATCTTTGAATGTATTTAGGCAAATTTACCTATTTGAATGTATCCTCTTTATTACGGCTGATAATTGTAAAAGCTTCAGTACGTTAAGATATTATTGGCCAATAAACCTTTTTCAAACTCAACTCAAACTCAGGATAGAGCATGATAACAACCCACTGTTATGACCTACAAGAGATAGATATTTCAAATAAAGGTATACATATCTGTACTCCATAGGGCCCAGGCAGGATTACCTATATTATGTTTACTGCAGCTCTATACTCACTTGAACACACGAGTGCTAACTAGACCATGAGGGAGGTATGACTGGTCACTATTTAGCCAATAGTGGCTCCTATTGATGGTGCTATGACTTAGTGGGTAGTCTTAGCTGCTGACCTCTGCACTCCTTTCCTCAAATGTCTCCAATCTGCGCTCTTTGCTTTGTAATCATACGAGTATTCTCTCTATATAGATTAACCTTTTAAGGGCTGGGAATGCGGGAGTGCATCATGCCCATTGGTCGTCATGATGTACTAATGAAGTGCTGGCAAACCTGCTTGCAACCACTTCATTTAGGTATCATGCTGACCCTCCGGGGATGTATCGCCCGCACAGGGTCAGCATGAATGTAGCCCTGGTGAGTGACTCACCAGGGTTGCATTCGTGCATCAGGACGACGAGTAGGCATGATGCATTAATGCACTCTGCAGTATTTAAGGACTTAATGTAGCACCTTGGCGGGTCCCAAGCTAATCAAGGACCACCTGAACGCGTGCTTCCCATCTCATGACGCTTTAGGTTCCACCAAGACCTGGAGGCCATTTCTTAAACCACTACGACTGCATACAGCTACTACGACTTTACAACGTGAAAGTTAGTGCCAGTGATTGTAGGGAATGCACTACGACTGCTCAGTATGATCACTCCTCATGTAGTAATGACATAGCATTTGGTAGGGCAGTCGTAGTGCTGCAGGCATTACATGGCCAATACTATTGGGCTGTAATGTCACTAAATTAAGGGTTACCACTACGACTTGAAAGTGAGCAGTCATAGCCTGTTAAGAAATGGCCTCCAGGTCTAACTCACCATTGAGCTACACCTGTATAGTGCCGTAATGTGTCAGTTTGTGTAATACCAGGATGGCTGTAACAGTGGTAGAGCATGTGGTTAGTCTGATCATTAGAGTTCTCATTGACAGGCAGCTACAGTTTAGGCTTTGAAGGTTGTTTGTGAGCATTTAACCCTTTAAGGGCAGAGCAAAAAATGTTGCCCTGGCCATGGGGACGGCCTCTGAAAAAAGTATAGTTCCTAGAGGACGAGCCTATTTTCAATTCCTATGCTAATCCTCTATAACACGCGTAGACTATAGTCTACGCTAGGCCTGTCATGGTGTCGACTATAGTCGATGCTAGCCCTGAACGGGTTAATGATTCAAAAGGTCTTGACCCCAGGCCGAGGAGCCTCCCTATATATAGCATTCCTGGCCTCAATGCATTGATTTTGCAAGATAATTCTAACTAATTGTGTTGTATATATATATATATATATATATATATATATATATATATATATATATATATATATGGGCTCCTATAAGAAATAAGCAGTAGGCAGAATCATGAGCATTGACCTTATTTTCATGATCCATTTTCATGAGAATTGACCATGTGTGTGATTGTGTAACCAGGTGGGATCACCTTTATATAGTTAGGGAAGAGTCATTTATTGCCAGGTGGGGGGGGGGCTTGATGGATTTCGGTGGATGGGCAGACATTTTTAGACAAAAATGATTGAGACTCCCCCCCAAGAACTGATTTTGCATAATGACCCCCCTCCCCAAAAAAAAGGTAAGATACACATGTGGAGTGATGCATTGCAATGGGTATTTGAATTGTCCATACTTAGTTTTGACCCCCCCCCCCCAGGGAGAAGGTTTATTGGGTTTTGCCCCCCCCTCCTGCCAATGGAGTCTTTTTTTCAAAATGACCCACCTATATTTAACAAGCCCCCCCCCCCCACTGGCAATAAATGACTCGACCCTTACTGCAGCCCTATGCTCATTTGAACACAGGAGTGCATACTAGACCATAAAGGAGGTATGACTGGTCACTATGTAGCCAATAGTGGTGCATACGACTGGGTGCTATAACTTCATAGTGGTGGGTATTAAGTCAGTAGTTGAATAAATAGCAGCTCCTATTTTGAAGCCTGTACTGTAGCTCACTATGTAGTGGGGCTTCCCTAGCCCACTTAAAAGGGTCTATTTCTCCTCTTTCCTATCCCCTCGGGATGTGTGTGGTGCACATATGCGCGGGCACTGACACATTCTCCTGTGAAATTATGTAATGTAGTTGTCGCCATGAATATGACCTTAGCTGTTGAAATGGCGTTAAACATCTATTACTCACTCACTCACTATGTAGTCACTAGTATGGAGCTATTTCTTATACCTCCCACTACAATTTGAGGCTGTCCTGTCGTAGAAACTATTGAAACACGATCCAGAGGTGGGTGATAATCTGTTCAGCGAGGACTATGATCCTTACTTGTACTGGTAACCGATGCACTCAGGGTCAGCCTCACAGTTGGCTCTACATTGAAAGAAACTTTCCGTTGTGGCAGTCCGAGCAACAGCATTTGGCACAAGTCCGCCCTTTATGCCTCCAAATGCAAGGCCTGAAATGACGAAATGTGGTGGTACTGCATAATTGTGTGGTCATTCATGATGGATTCGTACCATTTAAAGTCATACTATGCTATTCAGTAGGGCATTTCAAAACTATATCTATAGCTATGGTTTTGAAATGCCCTCCTGGTCTGAAATAACTTCCATGATCCATTTTGGCTCATTAGTCACATATAGGGGAAAATGGATTTCAGGGTTATATTTGCTTCTCAGATAGTACGCTAAGAGTCTGAAATCACTAGTCTTTCTATTTCATCAAAATATCTTTTCTCAAATAATACTGACTGTCAAAATCGGCCATCATCAGCTCTGAGAAATATGCCTTCAAATATATTCCAATACATGTAATAAACATCAGTATTCTTAACCTTTTGATCTCATTATTTCTGGTCTAGGACGATTTGATAAACCAAGTATTCACTAAGGAGTTATGTGCCTTACTACATGGGAGCGTGTAGGTTGTGGCGCCTAAAGTGGAGACGGTTGGCAGGCAGTCACCAAGGCTAGGGGTGGAAGTCTAAAAATGGCGGCAGCCAGCAAAAGCACTGAAGTCAGAAGCTACACAATTATGCTTGATATTACACAGCAGTCCACAGCTAGCAGCATCCGTCTGAGTAATAACACTGCTTACGGCGATCCCGGCGGGAAGATTATTTAGTCAAAAATCATAGAAAGTTGGCTTTTGCTATTTTTGCACTTCTGCTGGCCCTTATCGTTAGGATTTTAATTTTTTCATTATTTTTTTGGGGCTTATATTGTCAGACCTGATGAGTTCTTTGTGTTACACATAGGTTTATGTGGTGGGAAATCGATATTTCATCTTACAGCGCCTCAAAATAGGCCAAATTTGACCCAAACTGGGGGAAAAATGATAAAAAAAATACACAAAAGTGAAAATTTTCAGGATATACTACCTCTGGACATATTTCTTTTATATGCTGGGAGCATTTGAAGTTTGGTGAAGGTCTGTGTCTTCCCGAATAATTTTGCCTAAAATAACACCCCTAAACTAAGTCAGTAGGGCATATGGGTTCAATATTGTATTTAGAAAATAGAGGAAGGTAAGGTTAATATCTGTTAAAGAAAAAAATTAGAATTCCTTGGTTAACTTCATTCTGAGGATGCTATGAATGGCTTCCATGGAATATACCCTGTTTTTCTCATCTGACCAAAAAAATCAATGATTTTGCCCCTCCTGTGTAAAGTTGATATATTTAACTGTTCTAAAAATGGCAGTAATTTTCCCCTGGCACACACCTAAGTATCCAATGTGTAGAGTATTTGATTATTGCACACCCTGTGCAACAGCAAAGCTGGGAAGTGGATTTTTGTCTTCCGGAATCAGTGTCTTCCCGAATCATTTTTGAGTACCATACCATGTTCAGGACTTGATTTTCTACATAAATGCCCGCTGTATTATTGTGAAATTCACAGATCTAGACTAGTTTGACCTGTAGATTACAGAAATCAAGGTTTATTGATGTCAGATGTGTGCTCATTATCATGAAATGCACATGCTTTTAATAAATGTTTATTGCGATTCTGTTCACTTTTCTTGTCTGAAAAAAAACACAATGATTTTGCCCCTGCTGTGTAAAGTTTATGTATCTAACTGTTATAAATATGACAGTAATTTTCCCCTGACACACACTTAAGTATCCAATGTGTAAAATATTTGCTTATTGCAAACCCTGTGCAATAGCAGAGGTGGGAAGTGGATTTTTGTCTTCCCGAATCAGTGTCTTCCCGAATCATTTTTGAGAAATATCCCATGTACAGGACATGATTTTCTATGTAAATAATCATTGTATTATCATGAAATTCACAAATCTAGATTATTTTGAGCTGTAGATTACGGAAATCAAGGTTCATTGATGTCAGATGTGTACTTATCATCATGAAATGCATGTACCTTTTTAATAAAGGTTCATTGCAACTCTGTTCACTTTTCTTGTCTGAAAAAAAAATCAATGATTTTTGCCCCTCCTGTGTTAAGTTGATATGTTTAACTGTTCTAAATGTGTCAGTAATTTTCCCCTTACACACACCTAAGTATCCAATGTGTAGAATATTTGCTTATTGTATACCCTATGCAATAGCAGAGCACGGAAGTGGATTTTTGTCTTCCCGAATCAGTGTCTTCCCGAATCATTTTTGAGAAACATGCCATGTTCGATTGAAATTCTTAGGTTTACACAGATTTTCCCCCATTAAAGCTATATACCACTTGAAAGCACATGTCTTAGGAATTGTCTTCCTCATAACTAATAGTTCCCACCTGACTCTGCCTTCCTTTTATGAAGAATAGCAGATAATAAATTTTCTTTGCCCTGAAATTTACTTACAATCCAATATCAGCCCAGGAGGATAATGACCCATTAGCAAAGCAAAATCAAAGAATATCGAGCTAAAACTCTATGAACCCGACCTTTAGACCCAGGAGTATAAGAATAATGTCAGAACTGTTGATTAATAATATATTTCTATTCATATAGGAGGCCTTAAGGCTAAATACCCCCATGAATGATTCGGGAAGACACCCTTTCAAGGGTATATAGTTTTGGGGTGTTGCCATAGCAACGGTTTTCATATTTAACTCATAATATTTTGTGAGGAGTTACCCCACCACCCATACACTATCCACAAAAAATATCTTTGAGGTACTCATAGGTTTGATTTCAGACCCCCTCCAGGGCCCCCCAGGGGCAAAAGCTCCGTCTCTATGACTTTTGACCATTTATGTCTATACTGACTTGAGATTCAAATCTAATCAGGCGCATTTCATCTGCAAGAGCGGAAGAGATATTTTAAACAGGGTGAACCTCAGGGACTGACATTCATTTGGTAAACTTCATCTCAAACACCCAAAATTAATCTATTTCCTTTTGTGACTTCATCATGTGAACATTGTCATCGTGTTTTCCTGCGCTACTAGAGTATCGCTATTATGAGAAACATGGCATGACATGACATCAACATAACTTAAAGTGGGTCTTAAATGTAGCTTTTGTTACTATACATAGAATGAGGCCTTGATGGCAGCAGGTCAAAGACTTAATTATTCAAAACAATTATGCACTTTGTAGGGTGTGGTAAACAGAGCTGACAGTGGATTTTCACAACCATGCGCCAAACAATTTTCGATCACCCATGGAGCACTCTGAAATCCTTTTCCGCCCCTCCTTAAGGGGTAACAGTTTTTTTATGCCCCCCCCCCCCCGTCGATGGTCCAAAATATTTTGGTTCTCCCAAATCCAAAACATTTCTCCCCATCCCCCCCCCTTGTTAAAGGATAACCACTCCCTTAGGTCCATTTGGTTTTGCAGGTCGAAAAGAGAGGTGTAGTATGCTCCTCCAAACCTGTCTCTTTGGCTACACCAATATTACAAAACCAGCCTTAGTTCATTAAGGCAATTGATTCCAATCTTCCAGAACCCCTGAGAGAAACTAATTCTTTTAGGTGTCTCGACTCGGTTAATGTCAATGAAAGAAAAAGAAATACACCAAACTTACCACATAAGTGGGCAATCTTGTAGTGAGTAGTTACTACTGGAGCTGCCGGAGCAGTATACATTGCTCGGCGTATGCTGCATGCTGAATCATAATGAGTGATACAGTTATCGGTTGAACCAGTTGGCGTCGTAGATAGGAAGTCAATGGCATTGCAGGTTGGGGTCCCAGTTGGAAGCACTGCTCCATTGGCATTCAAACATTGCCTCAAACATGAGTCAAGGTCAGCAACAGTCCCTCGAGTACTTGTACTGATATCTGCATTCCTCCTAACGCCATTGTAGAATCGTACGGGATATGGGCTACTCATTCCATCTGCCATCACTGAGAATGAAAACTTGGGCACCGCTGAGCATTAACTGCTGGCTGTACGTGGATTGCACCATGGCCAACAAGACAATGAACAACCACTGAACAGCAGCCATTGTGACCTGTGGGCGAATTAAATGAGTATTCTTTTAGAACATTTTTATCTTTATTGCTGACAGAGGTTGATATAAATTATGTGAACAGTTTTTGCATGTGGTGGATGGTATGTGTATGCATGCAAAGGAATATGATGATGAGTAGAATAAGACCAACTAAACTACCTAAACATCCTTGAGCTTGACAGTTATAAATATGCATATTGGTATGTAGTTTGAAATCTATCAAAAGAAGGTAAACATTTTTCAGGGAATTTAGGTTTGTTTGTGGCCTGACCTTATCTGTCAGTCAAAATCTATTTCTCACCACCCCTTTTGGCTAATTTGTTCAAAATCAAGGTTATTGACCGAGAAGGATTCTGACCATTTAGAACAAATTCAGCTCTAGCTTAAAGTCTATGATTGGAAAATGACATTTTTTTTCTGTCCCATATGGTTACCCTGTGTCCAGACTCCATCTTTCAGTGAAAATCCTTTCCCCACCCCTTTTATCAATGACAGAATTGGCTTATCTTTTCAGTCCTATATTTGGAAAAGTTTCAGGAGCCATTACAGGTAGGATTTCGATATTTAAGAAGTAATTGTTACAGTATCTTATTAGGAATGATATGACCTAATAGATTGTAGAGAGAAAAAGATTTCTGTCTATTTCTGTGCATTTTGCAACAATTTCTACTGGTCAGAAACCTATGAGATATCTCCATAATGGTTTCATTAATCAAGTCAAATGGTTTTCTCTGTAAAATTTAATGTTTTAGATTTCTATGAAAAAGAGTTTCCACTTGCTTTTTAGTTGTTGAGAAAATACATCCAAAAACCATTTCTCCTTGTGGTTGTTTGTTCTTCTTTTCTTATTTTGTTTTTCTCATACAATTCCTCTGGTTAGGTCACCAGTGGCGCATTATGTATCACAATGATAAAGGGATAGCATATAGCATGTCTAAATGGTAATGCTCTGCTGCCCTCCTCAACCAGTCCCCATTCCACTAATTCGCACTTCCTTCTTCTTCAGGCTCATGTCTCCTAACATAGAGTATATTGAGGTCTAGCATAGGTCTAGCAGACACACAGACATACGGAGACAGGCAGAAACAGACAGAGAAAGGGAGAGAATTAAAAAAAAAAAAAAAAAAAAGAGAGAGAGAGAGAGAGAGAGAGAGAGAGAGAGAGAGAGAGAGAGAGAGAGAGAGAGAGAGAGAGAAAACAAAGAGTAGATGAGTGAAAGAAAGAAAGAAAGAAAGAAAGAAAGAAAGAAAGAAAGCGTTTACCATCCTGACAATTAACCCTATCCCCATCTTCCATCTTTAGATATCCATAACTTACCAAGCTCCCCCAAGGGGGTGGTAGGCCTACAATTTCTCTAGAGGTGATCCGCGTCAACTGTGTGCTGTGGACGGTGATGTGTACCTCCTGCTACTGGCACCTGGTCCTACTATAGTCACCCCCTGCCTGGCACCTTATGCAGAACCACGTGCATCAACTAACTAGACTGGTACCTCATGAGTGACCTAACTGTACATGTATGTCATGGGAGCCAGGTCAGTTACCAGGTAATCAGAAAAGGGTACCTGCTTGACATTCCTTTGTGTAGGGGCCTTCTAAAAATAGATTAGCTGAAGTAGTAGCATGTTCGGCCCCAAATAGAAATAATCAAAATATCAATGCAAAAGTCATGTCAATGGAAAGATATCAATTATACAAGGGAGTTATAAAGCTCAATACAAGAAAGAGATTCTATCACTTGCCACTTGATTTTCCTGGTTCAAATGACTGAGCAGGTGGAGACGACGACCAGGGATGCCACTCACTGATCACCAAACATTAGGAGATCCTCCTAATTTTCTCAATTTCCAATAGGAAACTAGACAGCAATTAAAAGATAGAGGAAAAAATATGTAACAAAGTAGTACTTGTATGGGGGACCATAGTTAGACTGCTCTAGCTTGGAAAACGTACCATCAATTGTATGAATACTCCTCCCTTAAAGCATGGCACAATAATGTGTCTGACTTAAAATTAATTCTGAAGATCTATTCACTTGCAAGTACCAATTGAGTAAATACTCCTCCCTTACAGCATACCTGCCTAAGCTATATAGCTACAGCATTACAAAATACAATAATAATAATAATAATAATAATAATAATAATAATAATAATAATAATAATAATAATAATAATAATAGTAATAATAATAATAATAATAATAATAATAATAATAATAATAATAATATGAAATATATCACCACCAATCATCCTTCGGGAGTGATCATTTTTAACAACAGGGGGGGAGGGCTGGTGGGTTTGAGGGGAGGTCAGAATTTTTTCAACCCCTTGACCGGGGGGATCAGAATTTTTTCGACCCCTTGACCGGGGGGGGGGTCAAAATGATTTCACCTGTTTTCAGAGAAAAAGCATGGGTGTTACTATAGGTTAACAGCCTGCATTCGCGCGCGATTTTCAGCCCTTTGCGGGGGTCAAAAATATTTTGATCCCTCACGAGGGGGGCCAGAATTATTTTCCCGCGTCCACACACAAACCCACCAGGGCCTCGTTACATAAAGACCTCGGAAAAGTCTTAAGATAGGGTTAAGACAATCTCCGTTACAATTACCAATTATCTTGAAACTTTCCGTAACTTTTTTGTCCTTGTGAACTTCCTTAACAGGTTAAGGATGTCCTCAAAGTTGAGGATATCCTTAAGATAGATTCCGTTACAATTAACAAAAATCTTAACTTTTTTTCGAAGTTAAGGCAGTAAAGTTGCCATAACCTCGGCTTTTTGTGAACCGATGTTTTGATCGGTTCTAAGCAAACCAAATTTAAGGGTAACTTTTTTTTTCATCTTAGGATTGTTTCATTACAGTTATCTCTTGGGGAATGAAACTTTATGTGTTTTGTCAACTTTTCAACATCTGTGCACCGTTGTTGGTCTACGATGACCTACTTTTAATTGACGTTAAACTCGAGGTCTCCAAAATGGCGTAGTTAAGGAAAACTTCATAAAGTTAAGGATTTCCTTAACTTCTCGCTAGTCTTTGGCGTTAAGGCAACCAGCAAAAAAAGTGCGCCAAGCTTCTCTTTTGGCGACTTTTGACGATGGAGCGAGACAGAAATGGGCGTTTGCGCAAGGTTTACCTGGAAAGACATAACCCGTACCGCAAGTGGTCGGAAAGGAAGTTTGTCAGAAAGTACCGGTTGTCCAAAAAATGAGTGAAGAAGATCAGTACAGAGTTTGCAGTCTGGACCACAAGGACAAGAGGGTCCAGCATTGGGGTGGCCTTTCCTTCATGAAACAGGTAAGACTCTACACTTAGGTAAACTTTGGTAAAGTCTTAGCCTTGACATATTGTAAAGGTACGTAGCGAGGAGCTCACCTAGCACACGATCCTGAATTTAATTTTTGTCAACTGACTTATTTAGGTGTATGTTGGTATTTGGGTCTACATGAGCTGCTCACTCACCTCACATAAATTGAATAATTTTTTATTTATTTGTTTTTGTGTGGGGGGGGGCTAAATATAATTTTTAATTGGCTTTGATCCCTGAAATTTATATATCAATTTTTTTTTACAGGTTTGTCTAGCTTTGTGATTTTTTGCAACCGGAGCTAGCTTCGGCTGCATATCTGAGACACAGCAAGTGTCCATAGCCACCGTAAGCCATGTTGTCGAGGATGTGGCTAACTTCTTCTACGAGAATGCTGCAAGGTGAGTTTGTATCAAAAATGAACCTTTAATTTCATGGTTAATTAAAATGAAGGTATTGTGCTAAGTAACCATAAAAACTTTTGGCTTTATTTTAGCAGTAATTATAATCAATTCCCAAAAAATTCTTCTACCTAACATTTTCTTAGTCACCTTGAACATTTCATTTCAACCTTGAACATTTCATTTCAACTTTATTCTTTATTCCAGCTATATACAGTGGCCCGACACCCCACGCACAAAGATCCAGAAGGCTCGCCGGTTTTACAACCGGCATCATCGTAGGCCCTTTGTGTTTGGGTGCATTGACGGCACCCACATACAAATCATCTCCCCAAGTGCCACGGACTATGAGGGTGCACACCCCCCCCCGAGGGAGTGTTCGTTAATCGTAAGGGCTTCCACTCAATCAATGCAATGGTAAGAATCTTCATTTATCCCAACCTTATTTCCTTGAATGAAAATACAAATGCGAAAATGTTGAATACATTGGTATAGGTCGCTTCCTTCACTTTTTTGGTCCATTTCATTCAAGGTAATCTAAACCATGTATTTGTCACTTCATTGTATGTATTTTCATCATTGCAGGTCGTTTGTGATGCTGATATGAGGATAACTCAGGGTACTCAGGGTAGGTAGCTTAACATTCACCAATTGGAGAAATTGGTTAAAATGCAAAATTGAAATCTGTTACATTTTTTGTGTATTATGTTTCTTTAAAATTTTGTCATGAAGTTACTACTTACATGTCGTTTGCTGTTAAATTTTCTCTCTTTTGATTTTAAACAGATACACTCTAAGGCCGTACATGATGACCCCATATGACAACCCGCGCACGCCGGAGCAACAAGCATTCAATAGGTGGCATCGGTCCACCCGGTCCAAAGTCGAACGTGTCATCGGTGTTATGAAGCAGCGATGGAGGTAAGTTCTGTATTGATTTTCAGAGAGATCCCAAATTTCTTAAAAAATGATTTGACTGCCCCATAACTTTACAAACACTCCTTTAATTTACAGGTGTATAGACAGCAGTGGAGGCTATCTCCACCTTGAGCCAGCGAAGGCCTGCAGGGTGATAACTGCATGTGCATGTTTGCACAACATGGCTATGGAGGATAGCACGCCTCACCCGGATGCTGAGGACGACGGAACGGACCGGTTCAGACCAAGGCGCGCTGCTGCTGTTGGGCCGTGCGATTTCAACCAGGATAACCCTGAGCCGGTTGCACAGGACCATCGTGACGAGTACGTCCAGGCCCATTTCCAACGTCGACAACGCGATGATAACAGCAGCAGCAGCAGCAGTAGCGAAGATGACAATATAGAGTCAGAGAGTAGCAGCAGTGATGATTAAGAGCATACATAAGACATTGACAACATTATATTTATTTTTTTAATACTGTTAAGTCAACCTTTACATGATATGTATTTGTTTTATTTTGGTACTCGACTACAGCAAATGTATATTATATCTCTCTTAAATGTTAGATTTTCTTTGCCATACAGCTATGTTTGTACTCGACTACAGCACATATTAAGACATTATCTCTTTCTTAAAGAATGTTTAATTTTCATTGTTATACACTTATTTCTTAGATTTATTGCTCCTTTTCTTTGAGGTGCAGTGCAGTCTTGTAGTTTCTAGTTCAGCACCATAGTCAGGGATGTTCTCACGTTTATAGTCCCAGGCCTGGCGTGCTGCCTTCTCATAGCCCTTAGTAGAGGCAGCAGACATGGGGGTGTTCGGTTTTAGTGGGACTCCCCTGCAACCAGGTATCCCTGCAATATGTAAAGATTCTTTAAGAGGGTGCTACATGGGTTGGGGAGTGTACATAGGTTTGTGTTAGTGAACGACATAGGTATATTTTATATATTTAGATCTCAACCTTGAAATCAGGTATGTAATGTTATAAAACTGTACCTACACAGTGAGACAACGTGATAATGATCTCAGATATTATACTCAGGTATTAAGTGATTCAGATATTGTAAAAATATTTTTTCTGATGTACAAGTTGGATTTACCTACCGACAACACCTTCCACACCAACATAGTCTAACATCGATTGCTCTATCGGTGTCAGGTACATGTCATCCGTGATGACGCCCCCTCCTGTCCTTTGCTTAGCTCGGCGCAGAGCGTTGTACTGCAAAGGAAAATGGGGGTAGAGTTAGATTAGGTTTTATATATATTTTTTTGGGGGGGATAATTAAACCATACAACCTGATGCTATTTATTACTACAGAGCGATTTCTTTTTATTCCATTGTCTATTGTTAAATAAAGTATTGACAGTAAATTAAGAATCTTACCTTTGCCTTCACTTCCTTCGCATACCGGGACGCCTTCCCCTGTGCTTGTGAGACATTCCACTTCGTCTTACAATGCTGGTTCACATGTTCTGAGCAAAAGAAAATAATTTGGTTGTTTAATTATTGAATGCTGACAGAAATTTTTTATTGACAACGACATACAGTGTTTCATGAGTGATCTTTGTTAGAAGTAAAAGAACGGCAACACCCTCCCTTACAAGTCTAACTTACCTACAACCTTTTCCCAAGCACGGACACGCTTAGCTTTTCCACCGCCGCATCCCTCAAAGTTTCCTTTGAGGTCTTTGCGGTAGTGGTTTAGCGCTTTTACGAGTACATCCCTGTCCTCGTCCCACCAGAAGCCAACATGATCTTCCGACATGTCCTCATCATCAACATCGAATGTCTGTTCTTGTGTTAAGTCCAATAGTTCTCGGGGCAGTTGATGTTCCGATGGATCAAAGCTTGGGTCTGGCTTGTCGAGCGCCGTGACATCCCTCTTCTGTGTGGCCTTCCGCCGCTCAGTCTTCTTCTTCTTTGGTGGGGGAGGAAGAGGTGGTCCTGCCTCCATGGCCTGAGAGTCAGAGGCCCAATCCGAGTCGCTCTCACTTGGTGGCATGTTCTACAATAAAGTTAAGGTAGAAAGTTAAGGTTAACCTTAACCTCAAATCACACAAAATTTCGATCAAATGAGACAGATTATGGCTAATTTCTGGCATGGAAAGAGACCATATGGATTTAACCATGTTCTTTAATGAAAGTTCTTGTATGTTAAACATGTTTTAGGCCTATAAAGCTTACCGGGTCGACGGGAGAAGCCATAATTAAGGTGACACGCGAAGCACTTTTAGTTGGAAAAACACCCTTGGAATGATGTCATTTGCACGGGATTCCCGCTAGAGGGCACCCCAAAACACGAAAGTTAAGGAAATTCCTTAACCGGTATTTTTTGGATTTTTGGGCTATAAACTGTTCCAGAATAGATATTGCACCATGTAAGCGTCCTTTTACATACATTAATATATTTCCCTATATTTCTTGTATGGCATAAGTTTGTGGTAACTAACAGAACGACAGAGATATGAAATTAAACTCTTTATTTTTCAGATATTTTTTTTTTACAGTAGACATAGAAGTAACTGCTGGAATTATTTCTTATCCTTTGGATATGAGGTAACGCCTTGACTTATTTAGTGTCAACTCTTTGTTATAATCACAGATTTTTACTAATTATTCAAGTCTGCGATTGCTCTATTATTATTATAATTATTGAAGTACTATGAGTGCTTGCAAACTATGTAATGTCAGTTAAACTTCTTTAAAGGCAACTCTTTGCAACAGGCACTGATTTTGACTATATATTTGAGTAGTATGAGTACTTTTCTTCAAATAATTTTTTTACAAACTAACTAGGCTGATTCTCACAGCACCGAAACTAATTACCTATAACATGCAAAGCATCATAAGAGAACTGTCTGACAATATTAACTTGTTGAGTCAGATTGAAGGGAAAAAATTAAGGTACTGTGAATTAAGGCTGGTTTTGGCAATTGTCATGTCCATGAATAAAACCGGTCCACACAGGCCAAGAGTCTTGTACTAATAATTGGCTTTATCTGCGGGATGGTATCAGTACAGTAAAATTCCGTTACAACAAAGTGCTTGGGAAAAGCAAAAAAGTTCGTTATAAACGAATTTCGTTGTATCCAAATCACGTTATTAAGATAGCATAAAGGGCAACCTTTAACCTCTAATCCCTACCCTACCCTTACAGAAACATGCAGACACCCAGGGCACTATTTAGGTGGGTGGAGAAGCATTATCTCACCGGGTAAACAGAAAAGAATAAAACATAGTTTCTCTGCTAAATTTTTATTTAATTAATTAACATGCACTGACACCTCACAGATCCCCCATTCCCTTATGGATGTTCAGAGCAAAAAATAGCCTCATGAGGTGGGAGTAGAAACCTCTCATAGTGCTACTGCCACTGTGGTTTCAATAGAGGCGCGTAGAGATGTCCTATCACACCCTTAACACCCCTCAGATCTTTCAGACCACTACTGCCACTGTGGGTTCAATAGAGGCAGCTAGAGATGCCCTATCACACCCCCTAACACCTCTCAGATCTCCCGTTCCTGACCAGAGGTTGAAGCTAGCCAAACAAATCTCTAACATCCTTTTGAATTCTTTGTAAGGCCAGGTAATCTACTGTATAAGCCAAACAAATTCGTTGTAAACGAATTCATGCCATGTGAAGTTCGCTGTAAAGGGATTCCTTTACTATAGAAATGTATGGGAGTGATTTGGGACAATATGATTTGTTTGTTGTAAACGAAAATTCGTTGTAACAGGATTCGTTGTAAGGAGATTTTACTGTATATGAAAGTTAGGTTTTGCGTCCGCCTCGGCGTGGACGCCCCCTTTTGGATGGCACTTTGTGTTCACTGCTGTTCTCCTTGTCTGTGCCACCAGCCTCCTCGATAGGAGCCTCTAGCTCAGCCTCCGCGTCAACTGCATCACCATTACATTCTTGTAGGACTCTCCTCTTTACGCGGGAAAGGTTAACTGGTTCTGTCTGGGCCTCCCCATCGGCACTCTCAGGATGTGATGTCTGTGCTTCATTGTTGGCTACCGTAGGGGGGGTGGTCTGAACCTCCCCCTCGCGGACATCACGTTCAGTCTGGGTCTCTACTGACACACGAGCTAGGCACCGGTGATGTACTATTGCAAGAATGTCCCGGACCCCACGCAACTCTGCAAAGATTAAAGATCCAAGGTTATGAGGTTAAGAAATTTGAAAAAAATGAAGAGACTACATGTAGATCATTAACAAAATTACATCTTTAAATGTGAAGGTCCCTTGAGTGAGCAGTAATATTTCATGATACACAAATAACATGGACAGAATTTTTTACCATTTACTTTACTTTACTTATATATATTAGACCAAAACACAGAAATACTTACGGCTTGCTAGTAGCTCTTGGGTGGCTGCACTTTGGGTCAGAAGTCCAAGAAGGGCCTCCGACAAATGCTCATGAGAAGTAGCCAACGTCCTTATGGCCTCTGTGAGTTGTGGGTCTGGAGGTGGCTGTGCCCGAATGCGTGGGGTCTACATAAATGCGATTGTAGGAGTAGAGGGAACGTCGAGGGTGGACCTTGCATGGTCCTGTGATGTGTCAAGAGCGTCTGGTACAGAAGCCTGCTGGCCACTGCTAACATGATCATCCACGTCATTCACGTCATTCAATGCATTATCAGCATCAACATCATCATCGGCTTTGCCAGTCATAGACGAAGCTTCACCCGACCCCCCCTGATCGGGATGGTCATCATCATCACCCCCATCATTGTTTAGTTTGACATCCTCGATGGCATTCTTTTTGGCTGCCTTAGAACGAGGCTGCTTTGGGTCAGTGTCTTTATCAAGGTGCCTCTTTGAACCTTTCGAAGCACGCTCACTCTCCTTGGTGTCCTTGTTGTCTTTGGATGAGTTACCCCGTTCTTGGCCTGTTCAATAGAACGATATTAAAAGAAAAATTGTTCTTAATCACCATTATGGTCGGAAATATAACACTTCACAGTATATACTAATATTAATAACTATAAAGAATCTTGGATCGTACAACAGTTAAGATACTTCATTACACACATTCAATAGATAACTTATGACGTGGGATCCATTACTAGAAAAGAATCTTGTTTATTTGGTAAATACTTACCCGCAATCTCGGGGACCATCTTATACTTTAAGGCGAGGACCTCTGCGTCATCTAGCTCCATACCGTGCGGAATAAACCTCCCCTTCCTCACGTAATTTTTGATTAAGGCATCATTCTGAAAGACAAGAAAGTTAGAAAGTTAGAAAATTGTATAGTAGTGTATTAAGTCGACCATTGAAATGGGGAAGCCTTAGTGGCTTCAATAGAATAACTGTACACTATGTCTTTGGCAAAGTTGACAATTGAAATGGGGAAGCCAAACAATCACCTTAAGGGAAGCCTTGCCCAGGAAATCGCCCAGCTTCTTCAGTACCTGCTCCATCGTCCGTCCGTTTGGCACTTTGGAAACAGAGTTGACAGCGTCTGCAGAAATCAAATCAAAATGTAATAACATTAATTATACCTTATGTAGAATGTAAAGCAAGGTTCTATGACAGAAGTTAACATGATATTTCAAATTTCTATCTAGTATTACAAATACATACATATTTACTTTAGATGTAAAGAATCTTGATATTCTTAAGAAAATTCTAATTATCAATGTACAGAGAATATCCTACTTACCCAACATCTTACGACTAACAGCATCTTTGACATCCCTGTTCGTGGCAGTGCGATACTCATGCAACAGACGGCGGTGCTTCTTAGCAACCTCGAATAATGCCACCTTCTCATCAAGTGTAAACCAAAGGGATTTCTTCCCTGCATTGAGAGAATCGTTGGCTGTAGAGGGCGACTTAGAGGTGGACGCCTTGGGTTCAGCAACATCCTTTGATTTGGAGGAGGTGGACTTCGATTTGCCCTTCTTTAAAAGGTACTTTGCGGCACTAGTAGAGTCCTCTTCTGATTCTGAGTCATCGCCGGAGGGTCCATCCTTCTTCATTGCCTTATCGATGTCGAATGTAGCGTCTTTTGTGGAGTCATCTGTATCCTCAGAAGATGATTGTTCACTTTCTGGCATGTCATCGTCTCCCCCCCCTTTGACTCTGCAACCTTGGTGGTTTGGGCAATACCCCGTGGCATGATGCTGAAATGAAACAAAACCAAAATATCAATTATGTGTCAGTCTAAAACTCCCGAGGAAATGTTCTTTATGCACACGAGTAAGTTAAGGAATTTCCTTAACCCAAAATCCACCCTCAACACCCCAATTATCGCCCAACGCGAAGATCGAAATTTCGACTTAATCTCATATATATGTGAATCCATTGTTGTTATTGCATGCCTAAGGCAACTTAGATGAGTTGTGCACACTAAGAATAGCTTTGGATGAGATAAAACATCGATTAAACCTACCTTTGTTATGTTTGTAGGTCGGGCCGACGGGCATGTGATATCCTTTGGAGTTTGCGACAGTTAAGGTAAAGTCTTTAGGATTCCCCGTATATTGTGACGTCATAGGGGGAATCCCTCGGATGACATCACAGATTTCCTTACCTTAAGGATTTTCCCTCAAGGTAAGGAAATTCAAGTTAAGGATTTTCCTCAACCCTTACGGCAACCTAAAGGCAGCTTTATGTAACGCTCGTTTAAGGCTACCTTTACGTTTGCCTCAACTAGGCAAGTTAAGGCAGATTCTACCTCAACCTTATGTAACGCTCCCCAGCCCCCCCCCTTTGTTAAAAAATGATCACTCCCTTAGGGCAATATGCAATTGATCAACTACAGTGAATAGCCAATCAAGGTAGTGAACTACCTAATTAAGACAGGTCTAGATATGGGGTCAGCACTTGCTGATGAAAATACACATCTATAGCTGATGCAATGTCTCACACCACCCAGCCTGTTATTTATTATACTTCAGTTTTACAATAGACCAAGAACCAATCTTCTAACCATAGGTTTTTGCTCATATTTGCGGTTTCTACCTCTTTATCAACTTCCTACTGCCACGCAAACTTGTGCTTAAAAAGCTTCATTAGTTTTGGAGATAATTTTACTATGGAAGTCTATGGGAAAAACACAAACTTCTCTTTCCCTATCCACTACCCAAAATTGAGCCACAGGATGTCACTTAAAAACAAACAACATAATTAGACAACACTTTTTGTACTCTTCATCAAATTTTAATAAACTTCTATCAACCAGTTTTATCACAAATGCCATCAGAGTGATTACTCCTTTTTCTTGCCAACCCCCTCTCATAAAATGGGGGACTGACGTCATATGCTATTTATAGCTGCAACATTATTAAACTGACGGTCCCCCATAATAACTACAGAATTGGATGGCAGAAATTAGGGATTCCTAAAAAGTTAGGAAAAGTGGCATCTCTGGACGACCCCCACCTCTTTAGAAAACTGTATAGGGTTTTGTAGTGCCAGTTTTTATTCCATGAAAACCCTTTTCAAATGTACCAAAAAGCCCACAATAATAGTCATCATAAAAAAAAGTAATTTTATCATTGTGAAAAAGTGGATGTGATTTACATCCATTGATTCCCCTATCACTGATAGACCCTTTAGGTGCCATGCGAATGCACTTAATGAAAATGGTTAAGTCCAGGCCTTAGGCCTATGTGTGATTGAGTCCTATGTTTTATGTTCAATGCCCTTTTAGGGTTAATAATTTTACTGCTGCTATGTGGCCCTTAAGGGGTTAATGACCACTGGTGCATGCAGGCTCAAAGAAATAACTATTGTTCTTATATGCTGACCTGTGACCACCCCAGAAGGAGGCTATTCTCTGTCTCTAAGGTGTAAATACTAGCTGTACCATGTACATGGCCTATGGGCTACCATCAACTATATTTTATATCAAAAACATATACACCAATACCAATGTGTACAGAGACAGAGTATGGGCCAAATTTCCCTCTTTGTTCCTATGTCTTGTCAACGAGTCCGTAAATGATGAATAAGGATGAATACAGACGAATCAGGAATCCAGTTTGATATCCACTTTATTCATAGAAGTCCACGAGGTATAGATGGTGATACAGTATAAAGGTGCCCAACAGTGTCCAAGCCTAGCCCTTGAGCCAAGGGCTCTTGTCTCACATGAGTGTGTGTGGTATGAAGTATGAAGGTAGACAGAATGAGTGAGCTGCTCCCTCTACAGGTATTTGTAGTAGGAGCTGCTCACCCAGCTCATCCTAAAAATAGTATCAGGTGAGCTAAATATAGTAACTGGGGAACTCCAGTGCAGGTATGTAGGGGGGATCCCAAATATAGCACTGGGGTTCACAGAGTTCAGTATGGTTCTAAATATAGCTGCTGGGAATTCCCGGTATGCTGTGAGCTGCTCATGATCAATGGGCATATCCTCCAGCAGGAGGAGTTGGTCTAAACATTGTCTGCTAGGAATTTCCAGCATGCAGCGAGCTGCTTGTGATTGACGGCGTATCCTCCAGTGGGAGGAGGCGGGGTCACTGAGTGCAGTTGACACCGCCAGCCTTTGGTCTATGGGTATGGCTTGGCTTGTGGGTAGACTCGGACACTGGGTTACATGGTAGAGTCAAAGGTGAAAAATAAATATGATAAGTACAATACCTATAACGGTTTACTGACAAATCCCCAGATTCCTACTCGATTCCACGCGAGGTTTTAAGGAGGAAGTTTGTGAGAAAAAGGTCTACTGACAATTATATCTGATGTGTAATAATAGGTATTACATCTTATCATTAAGTTAAAAATCAGTGGTACCAAGGAGATATTCAATACCGATTTTTGGTGGAACATGAATAAATTATAAGCAGTGCAAAAAGAAAACTGTGCCAAAGAAGTGTTGTTTGTAATTTTGGCAAGAAAAACATGGATAATTCAGGTCGTGGTAGGATACAAGAGCTGGATTGTTTATCTAGTTCTAAGGTTCACACAAAAATAAAGAAATAAAAACTATCCTAAAACATGCAATTATTGGCTCTAAGGCAGACCTTGAGGTAGACAAGTTATTATTGAAGTCTGCTGCAGTACCGGTAGGCACTTACTATTTAGGTCTTGAGCCAATATACAATACAACATAATAAATAAAAACAGAGGTAAGGTAATTGATGACTGGCAAAGTCGATCAATCAATCCTTATAATACTGATAAGGCTAGGGAGTCTGAAGGCTTAGGTAATATTGTTGAGGAATTTTTCTAAAAAAAAAATTTTGGCTTTTTGGTCGTGGTTGACTTAATTATAAAAGGATTTCTTATTTGGTGAAAAGGTTTGTCTTGGTCAATGGAGAATTTAGTATGTTTAGCCTTCAGTCTACCTGGGGTGATCATTGGTTGAGAGTGACAAGGTTAATACAAGAATAAAAAGGTGGCTCTGGCTGATATTTAGATTTGATCTCAGTTGATCCTGCGAAAATACTGGCTGCCAGTGCTTCCTTGTAAAATTTTAGAAAAATATAAACTAGCTAAAACCCATAAATATTTGACATGGTTGGGTTTGAAATAGTACAGTGTGAAAGGAAAGAACTTTATGGCATCTTAAGATCACAAAATCCTGCTGCCTGGCTTGTGGCCTTCATAATGTTCTTAAATAGTAGAAAAGGATAAAAATAAAAATGCAGCGTGTTGTTTTGGTTATGTATCGTGGCCTTGTGAAAAAAACAAGAAAAACTGGCTTTATAATCAGTTGACTGGGCTGACTGGGTCAGTGTTTGTAGTGTCCATAGGTGGTCAGAAAGGAAAGTGTGTCTCTACACTTTTGGTCCATAAATTAATAACAGTTTGAATGTTAAAGCTGCAGGTATTATTATTGAGATTATTTTCTTTTTCTATGGCGATTGTTGTTTACAAGACCCTTTGGTGGTAAGTCCTGGTGTCTGGTCTACCACTGCTGAGGTTGTTGGATGTTGGCTTGTCGGTGATGTCTTTGCCTCCTCCATCAAGTCGCTGGCCTCCATATAGAGAAACAGAGCAAGAGAAAAAAAAAGGGGGGATTCTTAGTCACAAGAATCGCTAATAGTGTATGGTTCACAAGGCGACCAACAAAAATACCAAAATGACAAGTAAGGCGGTGATTAGGCAGTATAAGTTGATGTACAGGTTCTAGAGTTATAAAGGATGTGGAAATCATCCCCACATGAAGGTTCTAGGTGGGGCTATCCGGTGAACTGGGTGGCCGGGAGAGTCCATTATTGAGGGATGTCAGGGGTGGCCGGTGGTTTGTTCTGATCCCCACATGAGGGTCAAAGGAGGGGTTTAAAGGAAACTTACCGCCACTGGATGTAATGGGTGGGGTTTGTTTAAAGAGCATTGGCTTAGTCACAAAATATGGGAGGTTAGTAGGGTCAAGTATTTACAAGGGGTCGGGGGTTGTGAGTGAGGGGAGAGGTAAAGGTGGGGAGTTTGCTTGGCTGAAGAGGTTTAGTATGTTGGGTTATCAGTGTTAAAAATTATAGGATAGTGGAGAAGTTCTTCCACATTTTACACACACTTTGGGCTCACACCGCCATTGGTTAATAGGGGTACCTGGGCACCATGATAATAAAATTACTATCATGTACAATGCTAGAACGACTGTTAAAGTAAAATCCTAAATGCTAAAATAGACCCATGAGATAGTCCTACCTGGGCTGGTTGCACGATGGGTCTGCCATGATCCCTTTCCAGACACTTGTTGCTGTGTTTAAGGTGTGGTGGTATTGGTTGTGGGTTGTGTTGTGATCAGATGGGGGTGGGCAAGCGCTTATGAACCTGAGACTGAGTTTGGCTACTTCCCAGTCTAAGATCTCCCATTAGGTGGTATGTCTTGCCCTGAAAGGGGCGTAGGCCAAATATTATTGGTGGATGCAAGGGGGGTTGTACGGCCCCTTATGCAAATTAGGGTTATCCATGCCTGGATTGGTTGGTAGTGAGGCATTGTCTAAAAATAGAATATTGGGGAGCTTGGCGGGGGGTGTTAATCCCTAGCCAAGGTGATATGGTTACTATGGCGACCCTGTGGTCTTTAAAGACCTTGAGGGTGGCGTGTTATTGATTTGTATATGTGCCACCACAGCACTTAAAGGTTGGCGGAAACAGTGGTGTAAACATGGGGTACGGGTGTCAGAGATCCATCTTCCTACAATAGGCTTATCATTGGAAATAGTGGTCTTGAAGTGGTAACAAGCCGTCGCATGTGTGTTTTGAAGTTTATACACAAACCGAGGATACAGCGCTGCCTTGGGCGGTCGGTATGTGGCGTGGGCAACCTAACCTAATTATCCGATAATCCATTTGCCAGTGTTTGGCGTTCCACTTAGAAAGGGTAGGTAGTTGTATATACAATTAATCAAGATAGTGTTGGTTTTGGGTACATAGGAATCTTTATGGTTGTTAGTATTAATGGGTTGGTCGTTGGGCTGTGACTGTTGCTGTCAGTGTGTTTAAGTGGTTGGTCTATTAATGGTTGATTAATTTGGTTAGGGCGCATGGCGCCTGTAGGGATTAATGGAGGGGGGTTTTTGTGGGTGGGGAGTGTTTTGACACAATGTCTTGTGAAGTATAATGGACGCTTAGGAATTTTTTTTTTTTTTTTTTTATTTTCTGGAGGGCATGGGGCTGAAAGAGATTGTGCCCTTTTTGGCTGCTCTTATGAAGTGTGGTGAACGAGATTTGGTTCCAAAGGAAATTTTGGCCCTATATTTGGTCATAGAGTTTACGCCAAGAATTAGAGGGTGATTTAGCTTTGGGACAGCATGTAGTCTTGTTTTAAACTCTGTGTTATCGATTAAGAAGGTTATGGTGATGGGATTGTTGACCTGAACTGAGGATTTATCAGCTAGTAGGATTACCATACGGGATCTCCTACCATGTCTGAAATTGGGGGTTGATACTATTTTATCTGCCATTTTCTGGCTGATAACGGAAAGGGAGGCTCCAGAGTCTACTAGGGCTCTGTAAGAACTGCCATTGACATCAACATTAACTGCACCTTTAGTCAATTCAGTATTAATGTAAGAGGTCTTACCTTGCTGCCCATACTTACTGGTCTCGACTTTTAATTGGAGGGTGGTTTTCATAGAGGTCCCCACTGTCTGATGAGGAGTCTTCATTACAATTCACAAGGTGGGGGTCGTGGTCCTGTTGTTCTGCTGAATTTAATTCTGCTCCATTGTTCATTTGTGAAATATGGCATGTGGGGGACGTTCCAAGTTTATTGTCCAATGTGGGGGGCGGGGCCGTAAGATGCATGGTGGCCTCCCCTGGGTCCTATTCAATATTGTCATTGTACTGATCTCCTTGTCCAGAGTCAGGAGATTGGTTGTCGGGATGGTTATCTCCGGTCTTTTTATTGTCATTTCTGCCTGGTGTTGGATCCCTAGACTTCTTCTAGATGGCTATCTAGGTGGAGGTGATCAGGTGATTGATTTTCAGGCGTGCTATATGTGGTACCACCTAGTCTTAGGGGTGGTGATTCTGAAGGTGAGTAACCACGTAAGGTTAGGTTTAAACCTGGTGCTGGGGCTCCTGCTGGTGTGCTGGTGGGTGCACCTGTGTTGGTGTCCACTATGGTGGACGAAAAATGTAATGTGTTTGAACTCACAGGTGTTTGTTTATGTGTGCGTCTATGGGCTGGCAGCACTGGGTCCAGCTGGAAGGCGTCTGGCGAGGAGTCTATCGGGGTGGTGTACTGTGTACTGGTGGCTTCTTGCTGATCTCTGTCTGGAGATGTAGGGATACGTTGTGGGGCTGGCTCCTTTGGTAGGGTCTCACTGTTGTCCATGGCTCATGAGAGGTGGTAACTGTGGGATGATACGTGAGGGTTTTCCACCATTGTCAACGAGTCCGTAAATGATGAATAAGGATGAATACAGACGAATCAGGAATCCAGTTTGATATCCACTTTATTCATAGAAGTCCACGAGGTATAGATGGTGATACAGTATAAAGGTGCCCAACAGTGTCCAAGCCTAGCCCTTGAGCCAAGGGCTCTTCTCAGGTGAGTGTGTGTGGTATGAAGTATGAAGGTAGACAGAATGAGTGAGCTGCTCCCTCTACAGGTATTTGTAGTAGGAGCTGCTCACCCAGCTCATCCTAAAAATAGTATCAGGTGAGCTAAATATAGTAACTGGGGAACTCCAGTGCAGGTATGTAGGGGGGATCCCAAACATAGCACTGGGGTTCACAGAGTTCAGTATGGTTCTAAATATAGCTGCTGGGAATTCCCGGTATGCTGTGAGCTGCTCATGATCAATGGGCATGTCCTCCAGCAGGAGGAGTTGGTCTAAACATTGTCTGCTAGGAATTTCCAGCATGCAGCGAGCTGCTTGTGATTGACGGCGTATCCTCCAGTGGGAGGAGGCGGGGTCACTGAGTGCAGTTGACACCGCCAGCCTTTGGTCTATGGGTATGGCTTGGCTTGTGGGTAGACTCGGACACTGGGTTACATGGTAGAGTCAAAGGTGAAAAATAAATATGATAAGTACAATACCTATAACGGTCTACTGACAGTCTGTCAGAATCTCTCTTTGTTTCAATGTGATTTTGTGCAGCAGACTATGTATATATAAGTATGTGATTGACGTCTAGTTTCATTGAGTAGTATGCTGTAACTCATGCTCATTCCAATTTACCGTAATCTCCCGCATATAAGACGCAGTGCGCGTATGCATAAGACGCACCTAGAGTTTTAGATTGTATTAAAAAAATCATAACATTTGTTCTACTGAAGGGATTTTAAAAATTGAAAAGGTTATGTGTAGCTATGGCCTCAGGGACACCCCTGGAGCCCTCAATGTTCTATTATAACTTAGGGGAAGTGTTACATATCAAAAGAAAAGTCTTAGTGTCCACCTTGCGGATTCAGGCAGAACTAAAATATGGATAACACAGCCTGAATAGAAACATCATGTGATGTAATAAGATACCATAACTCAATACAATTATTACATTGGCCTACAGCTCAGCAACCAATTAATAATCAATGCCATAATCGATTCGTCTTGCGAACACCACAAATACTGATGATATTTTTCATCAAAAATCTAGTTTCAACTACATATCTTCGAAGCAAATATACTAGAGTACGTCTGCACTCATAAGAAGTCATGACTCTTTGACACAAAGATTACAATATATATATATTGAATTTTATTCAATTTCTGACAGATTTCACAAATATTTGACCCAACAAAGCACCATGCATTCAATCATCGACTTGTTGAATCCATGCAATATCATACACTCAAATCCCTTTCATCCTTCACATTTTCCGCTTCTTTGCACTCGCTACGGAATCCCCAAAACTGCTCCCAAAGTCAGATTTAGCATCTTTTCCCTCCAGACTCATGCGACTACTGCGCTTATTTCTGTGTTGGGGGAATGAAGGCATAAGGTCCGGGTGACACGGGAATGGCTGTTCTTTGAAGTATGATGCCTCAAGTGCATCAGCCGCAGTAGCGCGCTTATTGGGATCATACATAAACAGAAAGTTCAGGAGTCTGAGCCCAGCCTGGGACAGCCAGGGGAAGGTGTGACGTAAGTTGTTGTATGGTTGCTTCTTTAGTGTGAATTTCTCAAGTAGCGGTAGATCCTTCATCCCGGGCCAGATGGCGTCACTAGGTGTGCCAAACATGTCGATGACGAGAGTCATTTGATGGATCTCTGAGCGACCGGGGAGGAGTGGCTTGTGGGCGAGCAGCTCTCCTAGATGAAAAGATTTTGAATTGGTTTAAGTCATTTTCAAAACGTTTAAATTCAATTTTTAGCCTTTTTTTTATCTTAACTATTCAAACCCAAACAATGTCATCTGCAGCGAAATTGGTACAAAATAAATAATATTGTACAAATAATTACCTTTCTGGTTGCCTGTAAAATTAGTACTAGCGCATTTTACCGTAAAACTCGGTCATAAGTCTGCCCTGGTCATAAGCCAGGGGTAGAGTTAGCAGCCTGTTTGAGGTCAAATTTTTACCATTTTTTCTTTATTCTATAGTAATAAAACACCGTTTATAAGCCTGGGGTACAGTTTGAGGGAAATTTAGAAGCCTGGGGTTTTACGGTAGTAGTTTTAACGAGAAAGAGAATTTTTTTAAACTTCTAATCGTAAGATTCCAAAGATTGGGTTAAAAGTGAGGTGCGAAAATGGTTAAATGCATGCTGTGGTCGAGTGCCATGTGCTATTTGCTTACCTAGGATACAGCCGCTGGCCCATGTGTCAATAGCAGTGGTCTGTGACTTGGAGCCCAGTAAGAGTTCTGGTGCACGATACCACAATGTCACCACACATGGCGTCATCTTCTGCATCGGAACGCCAAACTTACGCGCCAGGCCAAAGTCAGCTTTAAAGCACAAAGAAGGTAGGCTTCGTCAGGACTGCCATATTTAATTTAAGAAATGCTCTGTATACAAGTACGCCAATGTCCCTTTAAATATCTAGATATATGTAAAGAATTCTGATTTATGGCAGCCAATTTTAACTGTTAAAAGGTTTGGGTAAATGTGAGTCATAAATATTCTCGAGCACACTATATAAGGAAGATTTGAAAAAATGAATTTCAAATCTCAAAACAATGATCTCTACTCACCTATCTTCACACATCCCTTGTCGGTCATGAGAAGATTTGAAACTTTCAGATCTCTACAAGTTTATCAAAGGCAAGATATTTATTATTGATGGCATAGAAAGTGAATGCTATGTGAAAGAATAACATGGATTTATTATCACACATCGGTAGCATTTATGTTTTTGGACCAGTGTGTTATGACATGAGCTCATATTATGACATGAGCTCATATTATGACATGAGCTCATATTATGACATGAGCTCATATCCATTAGGAAACCGAATACAGACTTATCATATCCTGTATATGATGTACCCCAACGTTTCGAGAAAGCTCTGAGGCATACTTGGGGTTTGATTTTGAGGGGTTCAGTTGTGCTCTATACTATAACACCCTTGCCTTTAAGGTGCACCCCTAGCTTTGAATAGTTATAAATGACATACAATGTACAAAATAAGCAGGAGAAGGTACATTTCTTTATATGTGACATGTACTGGGAATGGGGACCTTAATGCAGCATGCACTAAGGGCCCTTTTCGCAGATCCTGTCACATGTACTTGTATGAATAACATTTAACACTCTTTACCTGTGGATGATGTAGTAGTCGTGCAGATATTTCAGTCCTTTGAAAACTTGCAAAAGGATACATTTCACCTGTCATAGAAAGAAGCATAGAGGTCCTATACATTTATTGTTTATCATTAGCTAACCGCATTGATACTGATGATTAAGGCAGAATAAACGTTTACTATTGAGTAGTTTACTGGACAAAAGAATTTAAATCTTTAGGACGTGCTCATGGGTGCAAGAATCCGCCCCAACCCACTCTAACCTAGAGACAGTCAACATTTAAGGACAAAGTTGGTGATTAACGTGGTAGTGTGCAGTAAATAGGTAGTATTACCGTAATCTCCCGTGTATAAGACGCGTCTTATACGCCAAACAAAGGCCAGGTGCGTCTTATAGGATTTCCACAAGAAGGGGGTGCGTCTTATACGCGAGGTATATTTATTATAGAAATGTACTAATCTTACAAAAAAAATCACCCCTAAGTGGTGCGTCTTATACGCGAACCAGCCTTTGCTGAGTTTGGGGTGCGTCTTATACACGCGCCGTGTCTTATACGCGAGAGATTGCGGTATGTGGTCTTTGTGAGCTACTTGATATATACATGGTGACTTAAACCCTATGCATGCTCTAAAGGGGTTTACACCCTCACCCCCCAGGAAAATAATGACACCACTGACCTGTGCCTCAGAGAAGGGTCGCTGCATGTTGTCTAGTAAACTTGCCAAGTCCTGTTCACAATATTTCATCACTAGGAACAGGCTGCAAAACAATGTCATAATGTGTTAGCTTTCTTAGGACCAGTCAATGCTATTACCATACCTGCAAACTCCAAATGAGAAAAAAACTGACTCGTAAAATCATTTCTTGTTTGAAGATGATGCAGGGAAAACGGATTTGGGGGGAAATCCCTCCACGAGTCCAAGAGATTTTGCAAATCCAGAGGCCAAATGTTACTAAGACCCACCACCCCCATATAAATTTTGAAATAAGATCTCATTGGATCTGGATGAATCACAAGGTCGACCATGATGGCTATTAAAAAAACTTAGAAAACTGAAAAAAAAACTGAGGAGTTTGCAGGTATGTATTACATTTTTGTCACTATCATGTTATACAGCATGTACGTATCCCCCGTGAGTTAACCACTTGTGCTGCATGCTTGTATTGTTACAGCATACCTTCCTTTGGGTAGGTATGATGCACGCCTACAGAAGTCAGTGAGTTACTCGCCCCTACTTTAATGGTGCATCATGATGATAAGATGAACATAGTGTGCTATCATAGGGCCCTTAATGTGATCGACAATGGTCTATAGACTTACTGGAATACACTGTACTTTAAGACATTTTCACTGATTATTATACATGTACCATAATCTCTCGCATAGAAGACGCACCCCTAAGTAGCCAATGGCTGTTTCGCATATAAGATGCACCTTTGAAGACTGAATTCTGTAAGATTAGTACTTTTCTATAGTAGAATAACCCCTCGTATAAGACGCACCCCCAACTTGAGGGAATGCTATAAGACGCACCAGCCTTTTGTTTGGCGTAGAAGACGTGTCTTATACGCGAGAGATTACGGTAGTTAAAAAGAACAACCTTTAATGTGACTCCTACATGTGTAGTCTAATAGTAAGATACCAACCTATCTAGACTTTTCCCAACGACTATTTCAGTGAGTTCTACGATGTTCTCATGTCGTAGATTGAGGAGGATATTAATTTCCCGTAGCCCGCTGATCGGGATGCCATCCTTCTCGTTCTCCATCCGCATCTTCTTCAGTGCAACGATCTCATCTGTACGTGTGTCTCGTGCACGGTCTGGTATCAATCATAACATTGAAGGTTAATTTAGAAAAAGCTGATAAATAGCACTTAGTCTATATCAAATTGTATGATTGAACATTAAAAGTCTAACTTGTAGACTTACTAAAGCAAGGAAGTATAGCGTATACCAAGCCAGATTTTAATCATAAAATCTTTAAGCAATAAGCATGATCAATGTGACATGATTGAAGACGACATCTTGAGTCAAGGAAACATGTGTTCCTATGATGCCCCAACGCATCTCTGGGGTAACTACGTTATTCAGCTTTCCCAGTGTATCTGTCCCATAAGTTTGCTATGATACATTAATGATGACAAAAGGCCATACTACATAAAAGACAGTAACACCATTACAAGATCAAAATGGATGGGACTACCAGTATCTTTTTCCCATCCCCTTTTCTATGTTTGGGTACTTACAGACAATTCCATATGTTCCTTCTCCTATGCGGTTCAGTTTTTCAAACTCAGATACATTGCGGCAGCAACCATTCTGCAGATAGAAAAAAATAAGAGATGGAACAACTTAACGTGTAGAGCAATGTGTTTGACTACCCTATGTGCAAGTAGATTAGTAGTAGGTATACATGTATAATGGGACCTAAAAGGGTTGGGGGGAGGGAACGTTTTGAATAAGTCAAGGGTAGGATTAGGCTACCAGTAGCACAACAGTAAATCACCCAAATGTAGAGGGACTGGTCTAATGGACTAGGAGTTTTTTTCTACATGCCCCCTCGATAGCAGTCAAAATTCCTTGCACCCCTCCCCCCAACCACAAGAAGAGAATGTTCAAGCCCCTCTTCAATCTACAGTAGCACGAGGACTTGTTAGCTGAAAAGAGGGGATATTCCTAACCCCCCCCCCTCCTCAAGAGGGGTCAAAAGTTTTCATGCGACCCCTCCCCCTCAGCCTCAGGAGGGGTCTGAAATTATTATGACCACCCCTCAATTTCAAACACCCCCACCGTTGATAAATAATGACCACTGCCTCTAAGGCCTTTACAGGCTTTAGTACCGTACAGGGAGTGCATGGACATTTTTTTAAAACAAGGGGGGGCGATTTTCATATCCCAAAACGGGAGGGGGGTTCTGAATTTTTTTCTCGAGCGGAGACCCAGACCCAGTCACTGGCTCAGTGGCTGACTGGGGCAGTGCAGTGGCACAGACTACAGACTAAGAGTAGCGATGACAGCCAAACACAGCTGAATACTCCCTGTATCTGCCACAGTGCTAAACACCTGGTACTGCAAATTCAATTCTGACGGTTCTGGTGGACAGAATTACATCAAATTACCACCAAATAAAAGGAAAAACTTTATTCTATCCAGATATTATGTTCTCTAGACCCATGTCCATAGTTTAATGCCAAATGAGACAGGGGGAAGTTAGGTAAGTTTTAGTTTCTGTAGGACCAAACACCCCAAAAAATAATATTTTTTGCCAAGCAGGATGAACATACTGGGTTCTTCTCCAAAGATTTTTAGTCAGAATTGTTTGGTTTTATGTAGCTACACACCAGCGATTTTTGGCGAATTTTAATCTCCTGGAGGCATTACACCAAAATGTTAAAAAAAAAGAAAATAAATTACTGATTTGGACTTGAAATTTAAAATACTTATCACCCTAATAATATGATGTGGCCTTGTAGTGTCAATCTATGAACTCTCAGTTACATTCTGCTGAAATCAGCTAGTGGATTCTCCTTTTCAATCCAAAGTTATGAATGATTAGATAAAATATGCCAAAATGCTGTGCATGCAGCACATGTTTTATTCTGTCTCTTCTTGGTCAACACTGATTGGCAAAGCATGACAGACTCTGTCACAGAGTCAGAGAGATTTTCACTTTTCCAATTTATAAAGTGGCATAAAAATGGTTCTAGAAGGAGTATCAACTTGATTCAAAAAGCTATGGATTGCAAATATTCTCCTGATTAATGTGGTATATGTTATATCATTTCATTAAAGTCCTTACTTTTGGCTGTCATCGCTACTAACTAAGAGTACAGTGACTGAGTGAGTGCCAGACTTACCCTGTCTGATTCAGGGATTTCCCGATATTCTCCCGTTTGAAAGGACAAGAGTAGGTTTGGCCGATCTTTAGAGCTGCTATCTTGACGTCCTTCCATTATAAAAACAACATTAATATCCTACTTTACATAAAAAATAAGTATTGTACGATTTCCCTGTCCATTTCAATTTTCAGTATTTTCGTCTTTAGCGTGTGGTGGAACTCTTACTGTGGAGGTAAAAAAAAATCTATACACTTCATGATGCCGCATACTAATATAAAATGATGAAAATGCTACGTTATCTGGTTCGTATATGTTTAAAAATGTAAAACATGTCATTTATCATTGTGAATGCTGTCGTTGTTCAAATCCTAGAATATATTCATCCAGTGTCTGAATTAAATTCATTGAAAATCGATCGTGAACGGAGCGTGGTTGAGTAGCCAATCCGAGCAAGGTCAAGATGGCGTCGTTGATGAGGCGGCTTGCTGCGCCTGCAGTGCAAACTTTGCTTCGTTCAAGAGGTAATATTTGTTAAGTATTTCATAAGATGCCACAAAAGTAAACCTGAATATATGAGTGTCATTTTGAATTTAGATTAGAATGACTGACATTTATCGATGAAGTGAACAGCACTGAATACATCAGTGACAGCGCCACTCAGTAACTGACTCAACAGTGACAACACGCACAGTCACAGTTGACACTATAGTAGGTATGTCAGCATTGGTGCTGATATGAGCCTGGACTGCGTCATGGAAAACTGTGCCAGGCTTGGAAGGTTTGTGCCAGGACAGGTCTCAGTGATCAGCTTATAACCATGGGAAATATTGGATGGTTTTATAACTGCCTGAGAATTTGTACCCCAAGGCCAAGTACACAAAATTTCCTTCAATTTAGTGTTTGATTTTTTTTTCACAACTCTAATTAGTTAATTAATTGACACCTTAAATAGGTCAATGTAATCAATACCCCCTGATCAAATACACGAAGGATTATAGGAAGTCATTCAAAAACATATAGAAGAGGTAGTGTATGGTCTTAGCATCATCTCTGCCAAATATGAAGAAAATCTATCGTTGAGCACATAGTTTTCTAGGATCAGCAGAAATTTGTAATTAATAATTTCTGCCCAAATTAAGGGATTTTACTAACTTTTTATTTAAAAAAATTGATATTTCCACTTCTTTTGGTCAGAATGACCTGGGATGAACTGCATTGTGATGGCAAAGTTCCAGGCTTTCAGGGGATGTAAGCGTTTCCATGATACAGCAAGTTTGAAAATCAGACTAAAATCATGGAAAGGTCCAGGGATTTTGACAGGATTTTTTTGCAATGGGCCAAATGGTGCACACCCGGGCAAAAGAATGCGCCATTCTACAAATCAATGGGCCATCATAGACTTAAAATCCATTAGCCCTTTTTTTTTGGGGGGGGGGGTCCATCTCAAAAAAGGGCACCAGCTGACCTCAGACCTTTCTCGTGGTATTAATGATTTTAGAACCTTTGTGTTCTGGATATCCAGCATTTCTTGCCAAGCTCCTCCTTTTTGACTGGTATTGATAGAGGATTGATAAAAGGCCCGTAACTGGGGGGGAGGTTCGTCGGTTCGAACGAGCCCCCCCAGTCACCTGATGGGCCAAAAAAGTTCCACCCTAGCTAGCCCAAAAGTGCACATGATAAGCTACATGTCAGTTTTTGCAGCTTGTAAATCAGACAATTATTAAGGTTTTTAGAGAGAAATCCTTAAAATTAGGACATTTTGCCTCAAATGACCCATTACCATACAGATTTGTATACAAATTAAGGTAATATTTGCTGTTTATTATATGAAATTTTTGGCGGGTTTCACCTTTTAACTGATCGAGTTCCACCTTATCGAAAATCGAACCACCCCGCGACAAGGGCTAGTTACGGGCCTGTTGATATATTACCTGTGGCTCATTAATCAATTAAGAAAAAAATCCAATAAATGGGCCAAAATAGTTTAAAAAAGATCTGACCCTCCTACCTCAATTAATTGGTCTACTCACAAAAGAAAATTGCCTTAGTATATGTACATTAAACAAGATATGATAATAGTCTTCTCAATACCAGTGCTGGTAGCATATCAAGTAAAGTGTAAAAGGTTAGGAGCTTTTGAGTTATTAGGACTTCATTTCTCATGTTTAGAGATCTCTAAATAAAACTTGAAATATATAACAACCAGTTTCCAGAATCTGGGAATTTGTATCTTTCCAAAGAGGGGTCTGCCATTTCTGTATCCTTAAAAGTTTCCTCCCCAGGTATCTGACAGATAGGAAAAAGCCTCTCATGGGCCATAGGGTGCATTTTTACCTTATTTTAATGCGCCATTTCCGATTTTAATGCGTGTATGGCGCAGGGCGCGGCCCTATGAAAATCCTTGAGGTCACACTTGTTCCTTCTTTGTACAGTTTAAAATGATGACGAAAAAATGCCCACTTTCGATCATGAAAACCACCATAACTTCATCAATTTTCACTTTAAATGAAAAATTCCAAAAGCATATTATTACTAACATGTGCCTCTAAAGGCTGTGCTAAAAGCTAAGTGATCAGACAGCTTTTCAATTTTTAATGACATACCTAAACATGGGCTTGTGAGCACTTTTATAACCACTAATCCTTCAAATTTTGTAATTTTTTAACTGCTCCAAATAGGCCAACTTGTCTCCTTCCCAATGATGGGCCAATCCACCCAATTAAGAAATCAAATGTCTAAAATTGAATATTTCAGGGCATTTTTTCCAAACTGTTCCTGATTTTGAATGCATTTAACTCTAGACTAAGGATCGTCTGTGTCACGGGTTTGCCGTTCACAGACTGACTGCGATGTATTGGCTTTTGGGGGGAAAGGAAAATATTACTATGGCAACTAATAGTTACGTCATATAGACGTCAGAATGGCCGCCACTGTGTTTCCTACAGCAGGTACCACCAAAAATATGTTCAATACACTTGCATAAATTGTTATTTAGTTTTAATTTGATGTAATCCCCAAAGGTGAGACATTAATCTATCCAAACATATATCAGTTAATGTGTAAAGATCATGTTTTCAATGCAATCCACCCTTTCAAAAAATTTCCCCTCAAAATTCAACTCCAGTCTGGCCCAGCAGGGATTTTAAAAGGGCAGCGCACCACGCATATAATATTTAAATGCAGCATTAAATACTCAATAACATGCGCCATTGGCGCATTTATACCATGGTCAAGATTCCAAAATATTTTACAAATGTTTCATCCAAGGTGAGAGGTGTAGAATACATGGGAGTGTTATATATCTTTGGAAAGCTAAGGTCATGACTTAAACAGCCATGGGCTTCTCATTTTCATTACATCTCTCTACGCGTTCCTGAATTTATTTCTTGGAAACAAATTTGTTTATTTTGTTTATCAGGGCTGCTAACTCTCTCGCTTTTTACCTTGCACTCGGGCATTGTGACTCCTTCTGGTGCTAAGCATGCCTATTCCTTTCTGACATTCTAAGCTTTCCGAAATTGAAAGAATTTCTAAGATATACCTACTAGAACCAGAGTTATCATCGTTGTCAAAAGCCCATTAAGATTTTTCGAAATTTTCTATGGTGTATGCCCTGTGCAAACATTCCCTTTCTTTCACAGAGTTATATGTAACGTCCACATGCTGAATTGAATGCTTTTCCATTGTAGGAGAGTAGTTCCTTATTATAGACAACTGAATATGTTATACAGGGCTTGACAACTCTCTGTGCCCTATGCCTTGGTATTATTACTAGGCTCGGAGAAATTAAAAAGTTTTGTCCGGTGGGTAACGTTTACAGAAAAATACATTGAGCTGTTCTATACTTCCAAATGGATATTCATATAGGACACATAGCTATCTCTGTATGGAGGTCGCCATTTTTGTTTTTAGCCCCCAACGCCATCTTGGATTCTGTCATAGAATTTTGGGTAATCTCTTATCTTCACTCTCATCCACAACAGAACAATGGCCACTGATAAAACTGATAGGGAAGATAAGCTGCACCCTGCCCTTTATCTTAATCACCCTAAGGCTGCATAAAATCGATTTTCAGCTTTGCGGACACTTTTTGAAAAAATGAAGTGAGGGAGGGAGGCTTTTTATTTTATTTGTTCTATGATATTTTGTCAATGAGGGAGGTAACTTTTTATTTTTTCCCTTATTTGAAACAATGAAGGAGGTAGATTTTTATTTTTATTATTTTCATGTTTGATTATTTTTGTAATATGCTGCAGCGGCTTTGATGTGCTCCCCAATACCCTGCAAAATGTATTTCCTAATTATTCATCGTGCAGAATATCAAACAATCTCTTGATCAATTAGCCAGTTCTAGGATGAGATAGAATACATTATAGGGATTCCAAAGCCATTTGAATTATGAAAATTGATCAAGTAGAAGTACCACAATGGTGGTGAGGGTATATTTTTATTATTTTTTCAAGGGGTGCACATTTTTGTAGGTCATTTTTTGTACTATGATGATAATAAGTGTCCATGAGGCCCTTTTAAGGGGTGCGGGCGCTGTCTGCAAAGCTGATTATCAATTTTATGGAGCCTAAGTACCTCCCTGTTGTTTTAGGTTTGAAGGGAGAGGATTAGCTTGATAATGAGACAATGGCCTGGGCGTACTCGATGTGGGTGACATTTGGTCTCTTATTGAAATCTTAAGTTGTATTTCTCTTGTATTTAAAGTATCAGATTTATACTATTCTTATGGAGTAAAAGTTGAAGGGTTTTGCTATCCATAGATATAAATTTCAAAGAATATCTACAGATGGTACATGAGGACGAGACCATCAAACTAAACTATACAAAGAGGCTAACTGTAGGATTAACCCCCGACTACATGAGCCACCTAGTTGATTTTCTTATCACTAGCAATGTGCTAGTCCCGTATAGATTCTATATCCTGGTGCACTTTGGGTTCTGTTTAAGCCTGAATATTAGAAAGAGGGACAATCATAAAAGTCTGATCACTTCTGCCAGAAATGGTTAGATATGGAAATATACTTGGAATCTTGACCAGAGTACATAAAGGCCCATTGATCTACAAAATGGCGCATTGTTTTGGCCATGGATGCGCCTTTTGCCCATTGGAAATATCCTATCAAAATCCCTGGCCCAGTGACCATGGTCAGTGCATTGATAGGCTGACTGTCTGTCACTGGTGACGAAAGTAAGCCTATCAAAGCGCTGACTGTGATGAAAGAGTTCCTCCACTTTTTGGAGACTGTTTGGTTAGACTCTACAGTAGACTACACAACTTCATCTCAGCTGTATAAACAGTGTAGAGTCCGATCTTGGACTAAGTTGACACAGGGTTGGAAGTCTTCATGGATTTCCCTGATTTCAGGGATTTTAAAGTTCCATTGACCTATACTTCCAAATAAAAACATAGGTTTTGGGGCGGATTTTTGGACAATTTCAGGGATTTTCGTGTTTTGTGAACTACATCCCTGTTGTCTGTGTTGACAACTGCAATGCAGTTCACTGCTGTCAACTCGACGTTTCGACGAGATACAATCAAGTTTCTACAGAAGACACAGTGACACGTCAATTACCAAGAAAGTTATTTGAACATTTCTTGAGTTTTCGACTCCATGCTTCCCATCCCTCGGCTAGAACCCTTTACTACAAGGGCCAAGGCCCATGAGTCTAGATATATTTTCCCTTTATCTCAATAAGCGCCCCAAAAAATTCTAAAAGGCTGAAAGGTATTACCGGGTAGGTAGTTTAATATTGTCGCACTCGATCAGAAGTCCACGCAGACGCTCATGATGGGCCGATCGAGTCCACCCCATCTGATCAAGTCCGGCCCATCTGTGGTCCCCTTTACCTGAACACAAAACAGCAGAAAAAACTCCTTTTAGCAAGTTGATGACATTTAACTAAATTTGAAAAAAAAGAATAAAAAAGAAATTAAGCACAAATTCCTCCAGACCCTCTTGGTCCTGGAGTTTTAGTTTGCAAAAGAGCTGGTATTCAGCCCCTACAAATCGACTTGCATCAGAGAGAGGAATGGTCGCTTCTAGTTGCTTTGCGAGGGGGAGAAGGGAAGTCAGTTATCAACAGAAATGTCATGTTACATTTCTAAAAAAAAAAAAATCATTCCCAGTTTTGAAAAAAAAAAATCGGAAATATATATGAACTTGTAATGTTAAGGAAAGAGATTGTAGTGATGCAATGCTCCTTTGGGATGAATTTATAAAGCAGTCATATTTGACATTAAAGCTACTGATACCTGTATTTCACTTACATTTACTTTCCCCCCTCTTTTGCTTTTGCCCTCCAGCCTAAATATGGGATCCCCATAACCCTATGATGATATACAAATGTAGATCAACATAACATTACATGTCAATTTAATTAACCTCTTTTTTGGCTCCCCCCATCCTCTGTCCACCTTATCAATATCATATGACACACTATTTGGATAGAGGTATAGGGATCCTTAAGGACCAAATTCATTTTGGTGACACTCTAAGCTTTAATTTGATACCAAACATGCCTTTACATATCATCAGATGTCAGGGTTTTAACTTAAAATCTTCATATTTTTCAAATAAGACACTACCATGTATCGATATTGCAGTAATGTTGATACGATAATCACTACATTAATAATGGCGATGCTTCATTATTGTGAATATCGATGACATCCCTACTTTCTTTTTCATACCTGCAAGCTTTTTTTTTATTTTATTTTTTTTTATCACGGGCCTTCTGCCTGATTCGTCCAGATCCAATGAGATCTCATTGATTATTTACATGTATATGAGCAGGATTGGGTATTAAAAAAAATTAGGGGCTAATTTTTTTTTCTTGTCCACAGTTTGCAGGATTTTAAAGAATAGGGACAGCATCCTTAGGGTTGTTCATTTCTAGGGAGGAACCGACGAATTCCTGTCCAGTACCTAGGGGGGGGGGGGTGTAGATACAAATTCTCGTCTCTTTTTCTTTAAAGTTGTGCCCAGTTAAGACAACTGCTGAATTAGGCTTAGATATTGAGTATAACAGACTCTAGCCAGGCGTGCAAATTTAATTGATGGAGCCAAACTAATTTTGCATTTGTGATTAATGGAAACCACGATTCTATTGTGATTTTTGACTCCTGCATATTAAGAAGTCATGTGTTAGATGATGAATTAAATCATGATCTTCACTTCAGCTGTTGCAGCCAACCATGCGGCAGTGACACAAGTTCCAGTACGTCTGCAGTGTACAGAGGCTGAGCTCCCGAAGCCGACTGTGCGCCCCTTCAACCAGCTAGAACGTGACACACTGGTCGAGTATGGCCGCTACGTCGGAGAGTGTCTCCCCAAGTACGTCCAGAGCGTGCAGGTGTCCCATGGCAATGAGCTGGAACTGATGATCCACCCGGACGGTGTGGTTCCCGTACTCACCTTCCTAAAGGAACACACCAACGGACAGTTCCTGTCATTGGCTGATATTGCCGGTGTAGATGTGCCCACCCGACAGTGCCGTTTTGAGGTTAAAGTCATTTATATTTGAAATGCATTGTGATAGGAAGGTGTTGTTATTTAGGGAAAGTCAAATTTGTTTTAAAAAGGGAAGATATCTTACCTATATTAAGACAGCAAATGTTACATATATTTACATCATTCAATTCATTTACTGCCAAAACTCATGAGAACGTACATTGCAAAGACCTATACCCAAAAATGTAATTAGATGAGAATGTGAGAAACCCAAGTATATCTAACACACTTGTGTTTCGCTTGTATTATAGATTGTATATAACCTCCTCTCACTGCGGTTCAACTCCCGTATCCGCGTGAGGACATATGCAGATGAGCTGACGCCCGTCCAGTCTGCATGCTCGGTTTTTAAGGCGGCTGACTGGTATGAACGAGAGGTAAGTTAAATTCTATAATTCTAAACAGACATACCAGTCAAAGGTAAACATCTCATGCCTCTGCTCCAATGTCATCTATGTTTTGTCATGCAAACGCTGTAACAAACAGTATGTGGGACAAACCAAACAAAAGTTACGGCAAAGGTTTTACCCCCACATTGGTAACATTACGAAAAAGAGGATGGGCACTGATATTGGTGCCCACTTCAATTCGGATGGACACCAAGGCCTCAATGATGTGGAAGTCCACTTTGTGGAATTCATTAACAAAAATCCACACTCTGAATATGCTGAGAAACTCCGCAACAAATTAGAAAGGAACTGGATACTGAAACTCCGTACCCAGGTACCTTTTGGACTGAATCTAATTGATGCACCCAACTTTTAGATCAGAAGATGCACCACCTAAAAACCCAATCCTGCCCATAGGCTCCGTTAAAAAAAACAATGATTACAGGGTAGGACCGCTTACTTGTGCAATTAACCACCTGTTGGTATTTTTAGAAGCAAAACTGATCATTTTAATAAAATGACAAAGCACCTAAGCCATTTCCCTAGGGGTGATGCATTTTTCCAACCTACATACACTTGGCAAATAAATTATTTTAACCCATCTGTACCTAAGTCTCCTTCTATTTTTCTTAGGTTGATTGATGAAAAAAATCCCCCTAAATATGGAATCTATTATTTAGGATGTAATTGTGACATTGTCACATGCCTTGTATTACCTCAAGTGACACCTGATGAGATCTAAGAGGGTCGAAACCTTGTCTATATCACCCATATTGATGTATCATCAATAGACTCTAAACAAATGTTGGGATTTATGTGTCAGTGCTTGGAGAGTTACACTCCTCCATGACTCTGAGGGCCAACAGGAAGTCTGTGGTACCTTGGTGATATTGCATTATTGTTTATTGAGAACAATGATTGCCCTGGAGACTACCCTATCAACGGATGTTGATAAGGTAAGGCGAGCTTGGCAACCACGCCAGTAGTAGCTAGGTAGTGTCAAGGTGTGGACGGTCTTAATTTTCGTCCTTTGAGAAGGTTTATTTCATAACACAGGAGTAATTCTAAGTAAATCCATAGAGTGTACACATATATATATCTCCGATAAATCTAAATTCAAAATTAGTGTTTCTAATATGAGGTAAGAGCTATTAGTGGTAAGTAGCAAAATGCATACGAGCTGAGGTCACTCTTTGAAGTACAGTGAATTCTCTTGTACACATGTATAAGCCGAACCCTCGTATACACTGCACCCTGAGTTAGAGAGAAAGTTATAAGCCTTACCTAGGGCTTGAAAATTGGCATTTTAGTACTGTTTTATAGTACAAAATGTCTAGTACAAAACCCTTGTATAAGCCGCACCCAGGCATTGGGTCATTCCCATATGCCTAATTTTTATTTGGGTTCTGGTACTAGCCGCAGCTTATACGAGAGAATTTATGGTAGGTCAATTATAGAGAGCATGATTTCTTCTCATCATGAACATATCGTGTAAGTAAATGCAATGAGATCACATGGAAATAATCTATGTTTTACAAAGGACCTTATCTAAGAAAATTTGTGCTAAAATTAACAGATCTGGGACATGTTTGGCGTGTTCTTCGCGGGCCACCCTGACCTGAGGCGGATCCTCACCGACTACGGTTTTGAAGGGCACCCCTTCAGGAAGGACTTCCCCATCCAAGGATTTGTTGAGGTAAGAATAGACTTGATCTTTGCATCAGGAAAATAACAAATATTACGGGTGTTGCATCAAGGCCGTAACTGCATATACCGTATCCTGCATATAAGGTGCCTCCCACCTATAAACGCACCGAGAGTTTTAGAATTTGGTCAGAAAAATTTTAAAAAATCTTAACTTTATGAATTTTTAAGAGCAAGGTAAAAAACCTAGACTGGGTACTGCAGGCAGTCAATAAGTAAGATAGGTTAGGAATAGATTCTGCATCTTGCTGGTGCTACATTCATGCATCATGCCTGCCCTGTGGGTTGATACTCTGTGAAGGGGTAGTAAACACGATGCCAACAGATCTGATATTTTAAGGTATATCCACATCCATAAAAGGCATGACTTAACCTTTTAATGGCTGCTGGTGCAAGAGTACATCATGTCGATTGCCACGTGATAGCGCACAGTGCACATGTTTGTTAAAAACTGTATTCATTAGGGAGTGATATTGGGTGAAATGCTTCAAGACCCGACTGGTTAAGAATTTGGGGTCGAACAGCTGAGCTGATCCATTGATGTAACCAGGATAAAATAAAAACCGTTTCAACAAAAGATATTTACCCTCCAGGAGTGTACCAAACTGTAAACTCAGGCTCTTGGGCTACATTTTGGTTTTTACAGCTTACAAATTGGACCATTATTAAGGTTTTTACAGCCTTAAAGAAAAGGTTGTTTTTCATTATTTCTTTCCAATGATAATCTAAAAATATTTGTTCCTGCTGAAATCAATTTGGGCCTGCGAAATGATAAAACTCGCAGGACTAAATGGCCTGCAAGGGGAAAAACTTTTCGTATAGACTGTATAAGGTGTAAATTTACTGAATGTCAAGTATCACAGTAACATTATAAAATTCTCTGCCCACAGGTTCGTTATGATGATGAAGTTAAGCGCGTTGTGGCAGAGCCCGTGGAGATGGCGCAGGAGTACAGAAAGTTTGATAACAGCAGTCCGTGGGAGGCCTTCCCCGCCTACCGACAAATAGAGGGGCCTGAAGAAGTACCACTAAAACAGGATGCAGAGAAGGAGACAAAATAGACTGTATCTAGTGTGCTATAGTGAATATAAGGAAGTGAAGACGCTGAAACCTAAATATAAAAAAAAAAAAGTATCAAAGCCAACAAATGATGGAATGATGCTGTGAAATAATATGTGATGAGAAATACAATAAAATATTACCAACTATATGCTGACGCTGGGGTTCCGTTGTTTAACGACTTGGGTTTTGTGTGGAAGAAAGAAAACACAAAAAAAAAAGAGAAAAGAAAACACTTTAGACCCTACCCCAGACCTAGTTGGACTACCCAACTCAAACCTAGGCTAGACTACGTGTTTTGTACAAAAAAAAAGATTGAAAGCGGTGGCAACGCCTACCCACCCATGCCACAAGAAAAAAAAAGTATTATAAACCGAGGAAACTGAATGATTCTAATTGGTATGAATCACTCCAACCCTCCACTGCTCTGCCAGTGTATCAGGGAGCTAGAGATTCATATAAATTTACCTACCCAGCCCCTTTCCAGCGTTCCAAAGAGACATTTTTAAGGCGGGAATAGTACTGGTAACGTCCCCTATCCATGTTTAGTCACACTGCAATATGGAAGTTGCAACGAGTATCATACAATTACGGTACTTTCAGCAACCAGATGCCCTTGTAGCAGGAGTGCGATTGCGTCTGCCAGCCAAGTCCCAAGGACTTAAAGCTGCCGCATACTGCGTCATGCTGCTTGGCCTCCGTGGCATACGCCCTGGCGCCCCCATATACAGACCTAGGGACTTCTAGCTTAGAATACTAAACTCTCATTTCTTTACCGCCGTGATATAGAGATAAGAGTAGGGCCCTAGACAGGGGGTCCCATGTCCATTGTCGATTTTAAGAAGTGGTTGTTGTCCTTTGTCTCTCAAACCCATGTCCTTTGTCGATCTTAAGAAGTGGCCTTATCACTTGACCCTAAAGCCCATGTCCATTCTCATTTTAAGAAATGGCTTTGTCCCCTTGTCGATTTTACCCGTCTGGGGCCCTAAGAGTTCAGTGTTGTAAGTTAGGGGACTTAGGAAGTGATAATTTTTTAACAACGGGGGGGGGTAGGGGGGGGCGTGGGTGCCATGTGGACGCACGAAAGAAATTCTGCCCCCCACTCGAGGGGTCTACCAAAAATTGCGTTTAAATGCGCCCTTTTAACCGGCTTTTTAGCTAAAAACAGGCGAAATTATTTTTACCCCCCCTGGTCAAGGGGTTGAAAATAATCCCCCCCCCCTCAAACCCACCAACCCCCTTCCCCTGTCGTTAATGAATGGAAAATTGTAGCGAGATTATTCGAAAAACCTGAGTGATTATGAATGTATGAATAGCAAGTAGTTAAACCATGTTAGATAGTGGGTAAGCAAGGTTGAATTGGGATTGAAATGATATCATAAGGGAAGGTGTCTGTATTACAAACCAGCCATGTGGCCAAACAAAACAAAACTTACAACAATTTGTAAGGAAAAGGTTTGGTATAGTATAGTGTTTTTTATTGTATAGCACCGGTATACAATCGTTTTATCAGTTTGATACACTAGATGGCGTCCTAGTTGACCCTTAGGCTACAGGGGCTACTCACCACCCAGCCCCTGCAGCCCCATAGGCCTATTGAGGGGGCAGAAACACCTCTCACAATTATACTGTTTTGTAATTGAAAAATTGTTCCAAGAGCTTAGAAATCAGAGATATCCAGAGAGAAATAGTGTATCTAGATATCCCATAAATATTGGATTGGAAAAATGAACCAAACATCTTCTATAGCATTTCAAATCTTGAGGTACACTCTGAAGTGAGTAAGAGAGGAACTCACCATGCCCCTGTAGCAGGAGCAATTTGCAGAACGCAACTTGTTACATCGGACTATGCCCTTGGGGCATTCAGATTTCCGCGTGGGACTGACGCAGAAATTACTTTCCCACACTTGGTGTGGGAAGGGGGCAGAGGAGAATGCATGCCCCCGGGGCATCGATGCCCCTGGGGCATAGGTACTGCGATCTTGTATAATGAGAGCTCCTACTGCCAATAGACTTAGCTGTGCCCTCAGGGAATGTCAAGAGAGCCCTGCCCCCTCACTTAATTGTTATTTTAATACAGTAATAGAAGGGACATGCCCTGAGGGCATAGATCGTGCTTGTGCTGCCCTGAGGGCATGCACTAGTCAATTACCAGTAACTCTAGGCTATAACATGGAGGATAGCCTTGGGCTGATAATCACTAATGCCCTGGGGGCATCGACCTACAACAAACCTATAGTCTATGGATGTGATAAATATGCCCTGAGGGTATAATTATATTGGTCAATTATATACTCTATGGAAGTAGACCAACATATATGCCCAAGGACACTATGCCCTTGGGGCATAGCCTACCACTATATTGAGCCCTTAGGGCCTGATCTGGACTAGGCCCCCTATACAGGAATGTTTATCATCAGGACATTTAGGCTATGAAGCTCTAATGGCATTTTTATTATCAATGCCCTGAAGGCATCAGTGCTCACTCATTGATGCCCCCAGGGAATGTCTCTTCTCTGAAATATCTCCTGGAGATAATAATTACCCCCTTTTTTATAGGGCATAATTCCCTACCTAAGGATGGTATAGTTTTTGTATTCAAAGTAATGCCCTTGGGGCATTCATACAATAGTAATTCCCTAAGGGCATGCTAAAATGATGCTATGGTGGAGAGAGTGACCTAGACAATGCTGGTGTTGCCCTGAGTAAAAGAGTAGGAATATGCCCTCAGGACCGATGCACAATGCCCTGAGGGCATACACTAGAATAGGTCAATTGTTGATATGTAAAGGCCAGCAATATGCCCCCAGGGCATGCTGAATCCCGTGCGGCAGTCCCAGAAATATACGCGTCACCAGTGGGGCGGCGCTGAATGCCCTTAGGGCATAGTCCCACTTAACAAGTTGCAGCCTGCAGCAGGATACAACTTGTTACATCGGTCTATGCCCTGGGGGCATTCAGTGCCACCCACTGTGGTGACGCGTATATTTTCGGGACTGCCGCGCAGAATTATGCATGCCCTGAGGGCATATTGCTGGCCTTCCAGAAATCAGCAATTTACCCATGCTAGTCTATGCCCTCAGGGCATCGTGTATCGGCCCTCAGGGCATAGGCATACACAGGACCATTCCTGACCTCTAGATCTAGACGTTCTGGCATTGACCAGAAAAACATGCACATGCCCTCAGGGCAACATACCCTCAGGGCATATTTCTTGCTTCTTTAAAGCATGATTGACCAAAGCATGCCCTCCAGGCATGTAGTACAATTCCACAAGTTATAGGCTAGCTACAAGAAGGGCCTAAGTATGCATACCCCCCAGGGCATATATCTTCCTTCTCCCGGGTTCCTTCTACAGTCTACAAATGTTACTCCTCAGGGCATAAAGTTGATGATAAATGAAGCGGTATTAAACAAGGGTATGCCCTTGGGACATCCATGCATGCCCTCAGGGAATATTGGACTTTAAGCTAATCAGGGGGGAATTAGGAGCCTACTAGGCTGGGGCACTCTCCAACCTTCGACTCATATGACTATCAGTGCATTCCCTGGGGGCATCATCACACATAATCCATATTATGGATGCCCCAGGGGCATGGTATAGAGAACAATGGGGGACAATGCCCCCAGGGCATTCATAGTAAGCTTAGATAATCGTACATGCATAAAAAAAATTTGATGATGCCCTCGGGGCATCCATGTACTAAACGATGCCCCCGGTGCATAGTCCAATACCCTATATAGGCCTACATGTCCTGGGAGCATCATCCTTACCATGGATGCCCTGGGGGCATTTTCCCAGACTTGCCATGGGCAGTGTGGGAAAGCGCACGCCTCAGCTGCTGCTGTCCGCGTAATTTTCGCGTCACTCCCACGCGGCAATCAGTATGCCCCTAGGGCATAGTCCGATGTAACAAGTTGTATCCTGCGAGCAATTTGGCTTGGTCGACACTAACGCCATCTACTGTATATCCTTGATAAAACTTTTGTATAGCAGGCGACGCACTATGTACTGTGTGTTTACTCTATTTATTTGAGGTTGTTTTAGTCTTATTCTCTGGTCGTTGTATATAGATGTAACAAAGTGTGTTTCGGGGTTTGTTCCTGTCATATTAATGACAGAGTCTCATCATGGCCATCTCTATTTTCTTCACATATCAGGGCTCCCTGATGACAACTCCCAATTCCTAAATTCACATGATGTTATACAGTAGGCAAGGCAGAAGGCAAGCTTAGTTCAATTTTAACTTCTAATTAGACAGTGTAGTACATTCACATGGAAGTTTTGAATAGTTATTATAACAGGCTCACCTTATGGTGGATCCTAAGTCCACACAGGGATCTTCCCTGCATGGAGAGGGAAAGGCCTGGAGTCCGATGGTACTAATCATTGCTCTTAATTCCATTCTCCATTTTGTATGAAGTCCCTAGGCTGAAAACCAATCATTCCCAGGCAGTGCTGTTTAGAGCCCTGAATGATTGTGTCTGGTGGGCTTTTAAATCTCCTCAGCAGTGAAGGGTGAGTGTATTGTTGCCGAATGTGCATGTCAAGTCTCCTCTTATATAATGCTTTGTTTCCTAATGTGTATAGGCTGCTCCCTACTGTGACCTAATGGTATCTGGCTGTTAACTGTTAGCTCAGATATGAGTGCCTAACTTTCAATGCTGTCTCCATGCTCCCTCTGAACGAACTCTCTGTTCCCGACTCAGAATTCAACAGTTGTTATCTCAACGCGCCTGCCCAGAGACATGTAGTTGTCTCTTGAAGTCACTAGCTCATATTTATTCCCCATTTATTGCTCAACTTTTGTAAAGTAGTTACTTCTTAATCTAATATTCTTCTTCCTATTATTCATCATTAATCCCTCCAGTTCTGCTGGTCCTAAACCAATTATCTCTTTCATTTTCAGGTGGAGTCTCTTCAATTTATCCCCCAAGCTAACAGGATCAAGTCTTCTGCCCCAATCTCATTATGGAATCAGACATTATAACTTACATCACTAATCCTCGTGGAACACGCCACAAATCCATTTCATTTAGGACTGTTTTTGTCAATAAACAACCATCACTCTGTCTTGCCTTACTGCCTTTTTCTTCACATCTCCATTAAATCACTTTACACATCTCAGCACTGTCGACACTGCTGATTACATATTATTATTCATTAGAGATTTATCTTACACCATCGTACACTACCATATAGACATAGATTGTACACTGTGTCAGATCACGCCCAGAGCCAAATAGGCAGGCTCTGGTACAACAACATTGTATGTAGTTTAAGGTTTGAGAATATCATAGAATTGTATGAGTCATGGTAAAATAAATATAGCACTTTCTGGTCCCCATCTGTAAGACTGAGACTGTCATAGAGATGTGTAGACTATGTTAGAATCATCTAGAATAGCATAGTATATGGGTGATATCTGTGGTACAGTATGGAACATTCTGGAAGTTTAGGAAGCCACCACTCTCTGATGTCAAAGACAGTATTTGCTCTACATTGTTCTAGAAGCTTATCTCTGGGTATTCTATCACATACATATATAAGCCCCTCCTCCTCAGACCCCAGTCAGTATTGATTGAGCTGTTGTACACAACACATGGACATATTGGATTACCTTGCTGACATTGGACTTTTTACCTGAGGATTATAGTAGGCAATATTCTTTGTACAGGTTACACTTGAGGTTACATGTTACCTTTGATGTCACACTTGACTGCATTGACTACTGGATATTACAGTACATGTTCAATGGACTCTATGCTAAAGGATTGTACTACCTGAGGACATTAGTGTACTGTTGTGTGCTACTGTGACAACCATAGAAAATAAGTGTATACCTGTGGCATTTCAGCAATAAACAACATCACGTCAAACTTGTAACAAAGACTTTGTCTGCAGTTATTGGCTACGGCCACCACATTGTATATTAATTTATCAGATAGTTTCACACACAGTGTTTCCGCAGATTGGTATTTAAAGGTTAAAGTTCTTTGTGAATTAATCAAAATGACCACTTTTGTTTAACTATATAAGAAATTGTTCAACACGAAAGTCCTGATAAATACAATATGTGAATATGTACGGTATAAACTAGTGATGGCGAGTCCATTAGCTATCTATAGAACTGTATGGTATAATTAATATACGAGGCATCGAGGACTGGTCATCCCATTGCTTTGTAACACTGGAAGACCATCATCATGAAACTTTCAGCAATAAAATCTTGTCAAACTCAGAAAAGGGACAAGAACCATTACTTAAATCGACAAATGACATGGGACCCCCCTGTCTAGGGCCCTCATATTGGGCGGGGACCAGAGATCCCTGGTTAGTGATCTATTTAGAGAATTGCAATGATCTTCTTCACAATGAGATTGTCACAGATTGGTTCCAGGCACAGGGAACCAACCACTATGCTGGACCCACATAGTGTCAAGACTGAGCAACTGGCGACACTGCGTCGCTCAAGGGGTGGGTATGCTGGACATTTAACAAAGAAGATTGATATGGTGATTTACCTGATGAACCAGGATGCTGGACTGCCTGAACTCAAAGTTGCAGTTGAGAAAATGACAACTGCATTCTCAAAGTTCTATTCTGTGCATCAGGACATCATGAATTTTGTGACATTCAACCTGATAAAGCCTCAACTGAGGAGGCTGTGTATACCCAGCTGGAGGGAAGATGCCTTGAGGCAAAGAAGCAATATGACATCATTCTGAAACAGCAGAGACTGCAGGACACTATTGATGCTCATGACAGTGTCTCAGGTTGGCTCTGGTCTGGCCTTTTCAAGGAGACTACATAATGAACTGCTGCTCTGTCCTTCAGAGACACAGAAAGCTGACCATCGGCTGCGTCACCTCCAGGGCATCAAGGGCATCAAGCATCCAAGCTAAGGCAGTTGCAAAACGGGCTGCCCTTAAGGTGAAGGCTAAAGCTCTCCAAGAGCTTCAAGAGCTTGAGCTTACCCAGCTACAACTGGAACAAGAAGCCGAAGCTGAAGCTGAAGAGCAGCGAGCAGAGGCTGAATGACGACAGAGGGAGAAAAGGCTGTGGCTAGAGCATGAGAAGAAGAAGAAGAAGATGGATTTACACCGACAACAACTCCAGATCCCAGGCTCCAGATGCAGGCAGAACTTGATGCTGCAACTGCTGAAGAAGAGGTGACCTGGTTTCGCGAATTCGATGCATTTGAGGGGAAGGGTAGTCTCCGAGAAATTTCGGAGTGGGGTGATTTCTCTTTTCATGTGTATACTATGGGTTTGGGTGGTTATTATTGTGAAAGTAATTTTTCTTAAATATGTAAACTATTGCCATGGTTACCAATGCAAATTGGTACCATGTCAACTCGGTTGTCATACCTACTTGCAGCACAGGTACAATTCTGTTACCTAACTATCTACTGTATGTCCATTTTGTGCACTCACCTACCCCCAATATACACCCCTAATTTCATAGTTGTGCCATGTATAGGTACAGAGCTACAAGGGAAACAATTGCCCGGGCAATTGTTGACATGATTATTTTTGTAGCACAGGTGCAATTCTGGTATTTAACTATCTACTGTACGTGCATTGTATGCACCTATATATCCCCCATTTACATCCCTAATTTCATAGTTGTCCCATGTATAGTGACAGAGCTACAGAGGAGCATGGCAATTGTTGACATGTCAACAATTGCCTGGGCAAATGCATCAAATTCGCGAAACCAGGTCAGGTCCTGACCAAGTTCACTGAGGATCCTGATTATACATGTAAAGGATATAAGGTCAGTCAAAATAGATAGAAATTTTGGTAATAGTTTTGCCTCTGTGTCTAAAAATGTTGTTGTTAGAGATGGTGTTGATGTAAAGTTGCAGTGTGGGGGGGGGGTGCTTAGTTCAACTAAAGCAACAAGAACTTCTGTTAGAAGGATTTGATCAAACAACTTAAAGTTAAAGGAGACAGGACTTCCCTATTATTAGAAACCCTTAGTGAAGGTTAAGCCATGAATGCCCTTGAGGTTTCTCCAGAAGTAACAGCAACTACAGGGCCAAAGAAGGAATGTTTAACTTCCAAGAGTCTATGCCCTGACAAGATTCCCAAAGCTAAGAGACAGTATACCATCTTCAGATGTAAAGAAATAGGATCATCATAAAGATCTGACAATATTCCAGAAAGGGAAGTCAGATGTCACCCTTCTCATTGGGCAAGACGTCCCAGATGCACTAATTCCCATTGATGTGAGAAGAGGAAGGGAAAATGAACCCTATGCCACTAGAACAAGTCTAGGCTGGACAATCAATGGTCCTCTACAAGGTGAGAATCAAGATGGGTCTGCTTTTTGCCATTTTATCCAGGCTGACCAAGGACCCGATGTAAGTCTGCAAGCTCAAGTGGAGCAGTTCTGGAAATTGGATATGGGTCAGACTTTGGCTGGAAGCCTCCCATAGATGTCTCAAGATGACACAGGGTTCTAGATATTTGGAATGATTCCATCAAACCTGAAGACAACCATTATGAGATGGACATACCCTTTAAGGTCACACCACCAGAACTGCAAGACAACAAGAAAATGGCAGAGAAACGTCTGCAGAGTCTCGGTAAAAGACTGTCAAAGGACCCTGAACTCCATAGACTATACAAGACAGGCATAGAGGATTTACTCCAGAAAGGTTATGCACAACCTGTTCAGGATAAAGACAATGAGGATTATGGACTGAAGTGGTACATTCCTCACCATTCTGTCACAAGGCCAAATAAGCCAGGTAAGCTTCGGATTGTCTTTGATTGTGCCGCAGAATATGGTGGCACATCACTGAACAAACAAGCGCTGCAAGGTCCTGATATGACCAACAAGCTGATTGGGGTCTTGCTTAGATTCAGGGACTAACACATAGCAATCACAGGTGACATAGAAGCTATGTTTCATCAAGTGTGTGTGTCTCCACAACACAGAGATGTATTGATATTCTTGTGGTGGAAAGATGGTAACCCTGATCTTCCCCCAGAGACATACATAATGGCAGTACACGTGTTTGGTGGAATATGGAGCCCAAGCTGTGCAAGCTTTGCCCTTAAGCACACAGCTGAAGACCACAAGACTGAGTTTGATGAAAAACTTTTATGCTGATGACTGCCTCAAGTCTGTATCATCAGTAGATCAGGCAAAGAAGTTGCTAGGTGAACTTTGTCAGCTTTCCAGCTGACCAAATGGATCTCTAACAGTAAAGAGGTCATAGAATCTGTTCCCCCTGAGGACAGAGCAACAGAGGTCGTGACTCAGCCACACTTTCGTTGGAAAAGGCACTGGTTGTTCATTGGGATACACAAGAAGATATATTCAGCATTAAAATCAAGCAGAAAGAAGTAACATTCACCAGGAGAGGGCTTCTAAGAGTGGTCAGTTCTGTTTATGACCCCTTAGGGTTTGTGTGCCCATTCATTCTTCAAGCAAAGAAGATATTTCAAGATGAATGCAAGAGAGATAAAGGATGGGATGATGAACTGGAACCTGACAATGTAAAGAAGTGGAAAAGGTGGTTGGGTGAACTGTCACATCTTGAAGAGTTCCAGGTAAGACATTGACTTGTGCCACAGGACTTTAGTAAGTGTGTGAAGATTCAACTTCACCACTTTTCTGATGCATCTGAAGAAGCTTAAGGCACAGCATCTTATTTACCACACGTAGATCGAAACCTAGACAAACATAAGATAGGTGATGTTTTCACACACACCCCCCCCCCTCACTAAGAACTGATTGTGCAAAATCCCCCCCCCACCTCCCCTCCAAAAAAAAAAGAAAAAGAAATTGGATATGTATGTGGAATGACACGTTGCTAGTAAGGCCTACCATACTTCAATCACATATATTTGGTTTTGACCCCCCCCCCCCACCCCCCAGGGTAAAGGTCTATTTGGTTTTGCCCCGGATTTTGCTCCTCCCCCAACCAAGGAGCTATATTTATCCCCATCTGGGCCTATATCTAGCCCTCCGCCTCCCAGACTAAGGAGTCATTTAACCCCCACCCCTCCCCACCTATATTAAACCCCCCCTCCCCAACCAGCAATAAATGCCTTTAATACTGGTATGTAGATTTTGCAATGACTTTAAATGGCCTCTATGTTTGGGGGGGGGGGATTTATGAATAATCTTTCAGCAGGCACCATACCCATATCAATAACAGAGCGTGCTAGACGCCTGTGCTACTAATTTTGAATAAAAGAAAAAAAGGGGGGGATTTCAAACTCCTAGGTCAGAGGGGGGGGGTGTCCGGCATTTTGCCTCCCCGCCCCACCCCGTTGTTAAAAAACGATCCCTCCCGCTTTAGATGTTGGGCGAATGGGGGAGGATGGATAGATTTTCCCAGGGTCGGATTAAAGGTATTTATACCCAGAAGAAGTGGGGTAATCTTTATTTCTCACCTTTTCTTTTAATACAGAATACACTTTGGACCTCAAAAGGGCTATGTAGGCCTATATGGCATCAGTGGTACACCCGGGGGGGGCACTTCAATTTTTTTGATACGGGTGTGTGGCTGAACCCACGACAACCCTTACCCTTGCTAGGGCACTCATTCATGGGTTTTTTCTTCGAAAGCCTACCCTTGCTAGGGCACTTTTGACTCAAAAATCCTAGATTTGTTTCAAAATGTCTTAAATTTACACTCATTGGAGAGAAAATTGAATTTGGTTCATGATATTTTCATGAAAACTGTGCTGATGTCCAAGAAAATTTTGAAATTTCCTACGTAAATCAGGGTATTTTGCTGAAAGTTGACCCTTGCTAGGGACATTTTGCTCAAAAGTAAACCCTTGCTAGGGACATTTGTGGCTGAAACAGGAGGCTTGCTATGGAGTTTTCCTTCAAAAAGCACCCTTGCCAGCCGCACATATGTGTATACATTACATAGAGAGTGCCCGCCCCGGGGTGGTACATGAGGAATGAGGGCCATCCACAAATGACGTCATGCTAAAGTGGGGGGGGGGGTAAAATTCCCATATACTTTCAGCACTGCAAAATTGGAAAAAACATGACGAGGCGGGAGGTGATAAATGGTCAAATTTAACATGACGTCATTTATGGATGGCCCCCAATAGTACAAGTAGTAGCAGGCCTAGGTCACCACTGGACTGGGTCCAAAGTACCTGGTCAAAGTGGTCTACTTTGATACCAACATCTCATCTACCTCATGACCCATCTCACTCAGAGGTGAGGCCTGCTTGTAATAGTAACCAAGACTATACTGGATCTATAGCTACATTGTAACTCTCTAAGGTAGCGTTCATTATCTATGGCCGGGACGGGGGGGGGGGGGGGCAAGCATTTGGTGAAATGAATACCCCCAAAAAAATTGCCCTCCCCCTCAGAATAGCTTGAAAAAAAAAGTGCCCCCCTCTTGGAATAGGTTGAAAAAAAGTGCACCCCCCTCCAGGTTTGAAGATTCTCTTAAAGAAAACTGAGCCTACAGGAGATGTCTGCTGTGAAAACTGCATAAATGCTGGACCTCCTTCATTGGTAACCTTTAGGGTCAAGTTGCACACTTAACATTATATGGTCTGATGCTAACTTTGGCCATGGTCATTTTGGCTTAAATTCATGCACTGGTACTGGTGCTGAGCAGCTTGGCCTTTCCTGCAATATCTGTACAACCACTGCCTAAAACTTGTATCTTCCTTCATTAAACTGTCTGTAAACTGGAGCCAAGAAGCTGCCTTGACATGAACTAGCATACACTGTCACCCTGCAATGCTTCATAATTAATGGTGGTGGTGTTTGAAGTTGGAAACAACAGCCTCATAGGTTTAGCCAAGGGACACTCTGTTACATACACCAATATGATAACCCTCGCCCGTGTGCCCCTAGTGTATAAAATGGTCTGTAAGCTGTACCTTATACACAGGGATTTATGGTAGTTTTACCAGACTTTGCCCAGAGTGCTCAGAATTTTCAAAGACCATGGAAAACACCATCATGTGTCATGTGTGAGAATGTAAGATGACCCCCAAATTAGGAAAAGCTCACTGCCAACTCTTGCTACATCTGAACTACCCCAAATGTTTGAGACTCACAACAAATGAGTGAACGTCAATAGGTCTGAGTGCTGTATCACTTTAGGGAAGTTTGTGTGTCCCCTAGCACCAAAGGCGCGTAAGATTTTTGCCCCCCCCCCTCAGAATAGGTTTTAAAAAAAAGTGTCCCCCCCATCAGAATACCCAAAAAAAAATCTGCCCCTCCCCCTCCATTTGCTCACCCCCTCCCGGCCGTAAATAATGAACGCTCCCTAAGAGGAGGGGTGTCCTCTGGTAGCCGCTGGTAGCCTATCCCCTAGCCTGTCTGTCTCTGCCTACAAGGCTGCCTTAAATAGGCCTATTAACCCAGGACACCTAGGCTTATCTATGTAGACCTCCATGTAGACCTAACATAGACTATAGAGGACTTTTGTGGATACAGCCTGCATGCATCAGACTCTACAAGCCTATCTGTAAACCTACTTAAGCCGAACCTAGGCCTATTAAAGCCGACACAGGACTACTTAGACCTAATTGGACCAATCTGCATACATCAGCCTACCTAAGCCAAAACATGTTCCCAGACTGGACCCGTGATAGGAGCACCATCTCCACTGTGGTGTTAGGGGCCGCCTTCCTGGCCTACTTTCTCTACAAGAAGTTCTCCAAGGCAGCCATCAAGGTAAATATCAGCCCACTTTTAATCCTTTAAGGGGAGCAGGACTCTATCAAATAGTTAAATAGTATCCCTTTAGGGACAGCATGATGTACCTCTCAGAGCACCAATCAAGGCAAGTAATTATTGAACCTTAAAGTTTAAAGGGCAGCCAGATACCAGAGCACCCATAATTGTGAAGATTCTGAAAGGTTGACCTATACATTTGATTCGTGTTAGTGTATTTAGCCCATTATATAAATTGACTTTGTGTGTTTCAGGTGCCTCCAGAGGCAGTGGCAGTGGGCACGGTGACCAAACTCTTCATCTACCCGGTCAAGTCGATGAAGGCTATGCCGGACGTGGAACATGCACGCGCTGTCACTGAGGGACTCATCACTGACGACAACGATGATGTTAGGGACAGGTGAGTGTGTATTTAATGTGCCTCTGATCAAAAACATGTTGCACAAAAGTAGAATTACAGCGTCTACCCGCTAAATAACTTTACGGATTATGTCTGATTAAAGCCAATAAAACATATCTGGACCTGAAAGAATTTAGAATCTATAAATGAGGGAGAAAAATGAATGAAATTAGGTCTCGATATAACAGCCACCTAAGTTTCACTTTCAGAAATGGTTGACAGGTTTGTGAATCAGTCGATTTTCGGAAGAAGACATACTCTGGGTAATAAAACACACTGGCTATGATAAACTCTTCTTGGGGGCAGAACAGGATATCTTGCCAATTGATTATCTGAGATGGCCGACATATAGTACCGGTATGTTGAGATTTGATTAATAAAAAATCACAGTTTTACAAATATTATATATGAATATAAACCCGGGAATATACATGAATCTTCTACATCAGGGCATGGATGGTGGTAGGTGAGACTGGCGTCTTTGTGTCGCAACGGGCAGAACCTAAACTCGCCAAGATCACTCCGTCCGTGCCGTTCGGTGGTGACATGCTACATCTGGAGGCACCTGGTGTGAAGCCGCTCAAGGTCTGCAAGTACATGTCCTCTAGAACCGCCAAGGTTGTAGACGTCTCGTAAGTAGATTTTGTGTTTTTATTTCATGTCAGGTTGCACTGAGGAAATTGGCAAAAAAAATTATTTTTGCCATTTTTATACCTTAAAGTTTTATTTACAAATTAAAGGTCTTCATCCACCCTGTGATTTAATCATTGACTACGATTTGACCATACTAGCTTGAGCTAAAAGAATGATTGAATTTTAATTCAAAATATTTTGGTAGCCTTAAACATCAGTAAAAAAAAAACATAGGTGAAAATTCAATAAAATTCCAGGTGCTAGGTATTTTTTCTTCAATGCATATGGTTATGTTTTTTCCCTTTTCACCAAAAGAAAAAGGGTGAGTATTTATTTACCACTGTAGTACCTCACGTAAATGTTGCACAACACAGACACGTTCAGTAGAAGGAAATATCAGAAGGTGCAGCTGGAGTTTAATTTTGAGCAGTTTTTTTTTTTTTTTTTTTTTTTACTGTTCTATAGTATAAGATTTTTACACATTAGGTACACTGACTTCAGACAGATTCTATGAGGCGCAGTAAGGAACCACGGCTTATATATGCAAATTAGTATGCTAATAGAGTCAATGTATATATATTCTGTTCTAGAGTATGGGGACACCACACTCTGGCAGTAGAATGCGGGGAGGAGGCAGCGGAGTGGATCTCTAATTACCTCGGTCAGCCAGGTTTTAGGCTCGTTTACCTGCCCCCGGAGATGAAGGGGAGGAAACCAGTAGAGAGTAAGCGCCCTCTGGATCAAGCTTTCCGGAAGGAGGACAGGGTAAGGTCATTTCCACACACGTAACTATAGAGAGATAGGTGCATTTTCCCCAGAGATAAATTAAAATTCCTTTCCATTCTTCAACGAGAATGGTCAGATCATGATGTGATATTTTGATATTTTTCCTAAAAAAAGTGGTCATTTCTTTGGCCTATTTTATATCCACTACCACAAATTCACCAGGCCCCTACCCCCTATTGTTTACAAAATGACCACTGGCCATGGCCTGCTGCATATGGACATTCAGAAGAGAGTTTGGAAGAAAGAAAAGTGTGGGGGGGGGGGGGTGGCAGTCTTTGTGAAAGGTTTTTAACCATGTAGGACATCGGTCGTGCAGATTTCTAATTCTGCATGCCAGGTCAAATCTTAGTCAATGAAGCTCAGGGCCACAGCAATGCAGCTAGCTATGAATAATACTGGGTAACCATTTTCACACTTTGTAAATGTTGATGATAACTACTTTTAAAAGGCATTTTTTCTTAACTGTGTGGACAATTATGATGCATAGGTTTCGATCACTGCTCTTGATATATATAACAAAAAAAGATAAAATCCTCCCTCGTCACTTTTTTCATCGCTTGGTGATGAGAAACAACTTTTTATTGTTGGTTGGATTGGCCTAAAATGTGAAAATGAAATTTGAATGATTATAATTATTAGCTACCTGGCAGGTGTACCTGACAGTTCACAACCAGTACCGGTAGTCTGTTGGCTGAAGTAGGAGGTCAAATAGTAGACTTGGTATATAGTGTAAGTGATACCTGGTCCTGATAAGATAACAGCTCATGTGTGTACATAGAGTGGCTATGTACCAACCTCCATCACAGATAAAGGTGCACATGTACTTAGATATCAGTACCTAGGGACTGTTTTTATATGGGAAGGTGATATGCAAGTGCTTTCAACTTTTTCATACATCAGGAATATTGTATGGGCCTTCAATAGCGGGCTTTGAAAAGGGTCCTCTTTTATGTCCCCTATGTGTCTCTGATGCGTACAGACATTTTTCTCGCCATAAATATGACCTTTAATAGCTGACCTAGCCTGTCAATATGGCATCAATCTCACTCACTCATTTATAAATGAAAATAGTATTCCTCATTGAGACAGATTATGAGTATCTTTGAAGAAGCTGTTTTTTTTTGGAGTGTGTTCTCTACAGTTGTGAAATCATATGTGCAAGTCAATACGACGGCATAATCATAAATAAGGAGATTATTGTGGCTTATGATACCTCCACATAGTACACAAATGGTACTGAGGAAACAGGAAAATACAGTCAGACAAGTTAACTTGGATGCAACTTTCTTTATTCTAGGTTATATATTCTGGATGCGAAGCAAAGCAATATGTACATTATATAAAAGGTAGCTAGAAAATGTTGAAAAATAGATTGGTTCCAAGATGCCTTGCAGAGACCATTTTTTTTATGTATCTCCTAATCAAATACAGAATTCTTTCTCTAAAAGTTATATCTCAAGTGCATATAGGGCCTGTCCAATGCACATATTGTCGTTTTTCCTCCACATCACCATAAATGTTGTTTCGGTTTTTTATTTTAAACCATATGCGAAATAGTCACTCCAGTGGTGTAGTTGAGACCTTGGAACCAATTATAGATAGTAAAGATATCAGCTTTATAATCATGCTGAACTCATTAATTTGGCTTTATGCATGCCAAATGCTCAGAAGCTTGCAGTGAAGTGGGCACAGTCCGTGGAGAATAATTAGTTCTTCATCAATCAATATGTAGGTCATCAATCGTTTAAACATCATCGGTTATTAGGTCATCACCCATCGGGTCTGTATATAGCTCATCGTTAATCCTTTAATCCTTGATCGGTTGATAATCCAAGAGACCCATCTCACAATCCTGTCTGATTGCCTGACTCTCATGCCTTAAACAGGAGCCTTAAGATTTTTATTTAACTCCCCATCATCATCATCATCATTGACATCAATATGAACTATGTCATCATCATCATCATCATCATCATCATCATCATCATCATCATCATCATCATCATCATCATCATCAACATCATCATCACCATTGATGTTCTTGTCATCATCATCTGACCCCTCAACATCATCTTCAACATCATCAACATAATGCATCGCAATGTCATCCTCATTATCATCCTCCTCTACTAAGCGGGCAGACATTGTGTTGTGGTAAAATTTCTCAAACTGCTCATCATTGTTTGACTTGAGCCACTCGTTGTACCAGTCTGTCACTACCCGGAACCCTTTGTCGAACAGAAACTTCTTGAATCTAGGGCATTTCAGAATGTTCTCAAATTTCTTGTGTGGTGGCTTGGTGTAGTGAGATGCGTACGGGGAGGATTGGTACGGCTTACATTTACATGATCTGTATTTTTTAGTGTTGTCTGAATGTCGGTCGTTACCATATCTATGGCCCTCCGCCGCATATGCATGGTAGCTAGTGAAAGTGTTATTAACATCACCTACTTTCCCACCTGTAAATGGTGAATTAAACTTAATGATACATGTTCAATGCAATTTTCTTTATTCTTCTTTTTTTAATTAAAATTTCTTTTGTAGTTTCCATCATAATCTTTAATTCATATTGTATGAAATGTATGTTATTAATGCAATAGATTTCTCTGCATCTGTTTTTGACATATCAGCAAAGAATTCACAGTTGATTCTCTTTATCATTTAATTTGATGAAAGGACTAATCATTGTTTTATTGTTGAACTATGGTGATGGAAGTTCCTTCCAACTGATAAATCAGATGCCACCAAGAAATCTCTTTAGTGAGACCAACACGTTTTCAATGCTTTAATGCTACAGCCTATGAATCTATTCCTCGACTATCCCTCCTCCAATAAAAATAAGACTAAATATCACCCAATACAAACCACCAAGTCCCATCACCTCCTGTATATTGCGTGAGGGGCTGTGGATTCTCTGTACTAAAGTGGCACACATTATAGAATTAAATGGCTGACCTGTTTCACTGCTCCCCTCAGTGTTGTTTTGTCCAGGTGTTGTGGCGTTAGACGGTTTCCTCCAGTGGGTACGACACCAGCACCTCCTGGTGGGCTTGTCAGGAACTGCTTGGGTCCTGTATGAACCCCTCAGCATCATCAGCTTCACCATATCAGGTAATCCTTCTGTAGAGCATAATGAGGATCAAAGGGGTTAATGTTTAAATCCATCTGTTGCCACATTGCAGCGGTGGGTGGTGGCAGTGTTAAAGGGGATGCATCGCCTAGGCTTTTAAGGTTTCAAAGGGGATGTATCAGGTTGCACTATAGAGCTAGAATTGTAGGTTTAATAGATTGTGTTAAAATGCTCAAAATTGAAATTAGGTACCATGTGTGCCTTATAACATTTCTTTCAACTCTTCCGCAAGATACTTCGATAGTAATTTTCAAGGCAAAGAAGCAACTTTAAGCTTCTCCCCGGGGCTTCTCCCCAAGTTTGGGATGTGGCTTTCAAGTAAAGATTACACTCTATCACCTCCTTACCTGTTGCATCTGGCCCTAGACCGACACTAGCCTGAGCAAGACAAGTCGCGAGACGAGTCAATCGCTCCAAACCACTCGGCTCCTGAGGTTTCTTGTGACGAGCATTAAACAACGTTGGAAGAACTCTCCTCCTTCTGGAGTTGCTACTCCCTGACCTCATCCTCTTGCCTCCACCTCTGGGCATCCGTCCTGCTGGTTGTGGTACTGCTGCATGTACTGTAGGATAGCGGGTTTGTTGGTGGCTGGGCTCCTTTTTTGGGTTCGTTGGATTTGGCAGGGGTCTGGTAAGGTGTTCGTTTGGAACGGGTTTGGTTGAAGCTAGAGATATAGACAGATAAGAGAGATTTATGTCTGGTATAAGTAATCAAGGTTAATTTGCTGTTATAATGATACAAGTCATGATTCCCCAAGGTGCATCATGCTTATGCCCCAGTGCATCATGGTACTGGGCCCCAGGAAATCAGTAAGGGATAAAGCGGGGGGGGGGCTGTCGATTAGATGATTAAAATCAGGCTGGTTTTGAGATACCTGATGACTTCTATAGGCTCACAGTGATAAAATAACCATCCATAGATATTATTGCAACAAAGACTAATTTATTAAAATCGATAAGTCCCCTAAAAACGTGGGCTTCATGATAATAGAGACTTTAATGATTTAGATGCTATGCCATTTAGAGGGTTGTTAAATGGCCAAAAGGGTAGGGGTTGTAGTTTCACAGTCAGTACCTATAATGAAAGAGATATTCCTCCTGTAGTGTTGGTCTGCTTTTGAGGTGTGCAAATGTTGGCATGATATAATGTTAATGTAGCAAGAAGGCTCTTCAATTTCCCCAAACTGATAAGAAGGTATAAAAATGAGTGATACCTACACTTAAGCTTAAAGCAACTGTTATTCCTGATGCGTCTCATAAGTTCGAGTCGCTCTGTAATCTCCATTCCAATGTCACCCAGGGATAATATCCTTTCCAAACGCTTGGTCAATGAACTGAGTTTTTGCCGTAGTGGCACCAACCATCCTGCACAGTGATGCTCATATTGCTTGAGTGCCTTTAGTGAGTCGCTCACCAGTTGAGTCAGGGTTCCTAACGGGAACTCCGCACCAGGGGTGTCACCAATATTCAGGTGGAGTTTGAGAAATGTCGAGAGACCGTAATCTAAGTCAGACACTTCTCGCATAATCTCAAAAGGTGAATTCTATGGGAGTTTTAAAAAGGTCACATTTTAAGTAATACATATTCGACCATTAACATCACTAAATATTAAACGAGAAAGTAGATTTAGATTTGCAGATCTACTGTACCATCTTTCCCCATTGCATTATAATTAGAGGAAAATCAAAGCTGTTTTTAGGGGGGGGGGTAGAATCAAGGATGGTAAAAGGTTTCTTGGTAGAATACAGATAACAAAATGTAACTTGTAACTCACCGATACAAAATTTAAGTGAGAAATGTCCAGGAGCAATGTCATGATGCATGAATGCAGCCCTGGAAAGTCAAGGACCACATTCATGCCTCATGCCGACCCTAAAGGGTCTCACCCAAAGGGCAGGCATGATGCTGCAATGAAGCGCTGGTGAGCAGACTCGCCAGGGCTTCATTGGTGCATCATGATGACCAATGGGCATGATGCACTAATGCATTAGTGGCAGTCCATTGTTTTTATAATGTGTACCAATACTTACCAGGCCATTAGCAGGAGCAACTGCGACCACAGTCAGGGCCAACAAAACCCAGGTAGGAGGAGGCATCTTGGCCACCTTTGTGCTGTATATACCACCTCCCAGCCCTTCCTCCTTTATATACCCAATGTGAACTGTTATTAACCATTAGAGCGCCGCATAGCGTTTTTAATGTACCATGCATTTTGGGCATTATGATGCATGAATGTAGTCTTTTTATGTAGCATACCAACATTTGCTTCATGCATCGTGGTGATCCTTATGGAGTGATCGATGTTCCATTAGGGGTTGCTATGATGCACCAGTGCAGAACTTGCCACCTGCATCACCAAAATTACATGAACATGATATAGGGGCATTATGCCTCACCAAAGGGTTAAATGCAGCAATTAGAGATATATGTCCTCATAACCCTTTAAGCCTGCCATGATGCGGGTTCCCAGGTCGGCATAATGGGCCAAAGCAGTATAATTTTTTCAGCCCTGCATCATGATACATTAATGCAGCACTGTTGAGTAGACTCCACAGAGCTGCATTCATGCATCATGACGACTACAAGTGAGTAGGTTGAATTAATACCCTATCTGACACAAAGAGGGTTAACAAGTACGATATCATATCACCAATTGGGAGCACCTTTCACACGGCTCTACTCACCCCACCAGGCACCATCAGTAATGTGGTATTGTTAGTTAACTCTTTTAGGACCCCTAATGCATTAATGCATCATGCCCATCAGTCAGCATGATGCATGAATGCAGCCCTGACGAGTAACTCGCCAGGGATACATTCATGCATCATACTGACCCTATAAGATTGATACCTCTCTTCAGAGAGTCGGCATGATACTCTAATGAAGTGTTGGCAAGCACACTCGCCAACACTTCATTGCTGCATCATGCCGACCAACAGGCATGATGCACTCCTGCATCAGTGGCCCTTCAAGACAACAAGTTACATCTAGTAATGTGGACAATTGACTGAGTAGTAGTTTATGCATGTACTATTATATGTCTCACTATCGAAAGGTCAACACACAATTTCTTAAATGCTGTTAACTGTGAGACAAAATATCTATAGTTATGGGGTAGATTTTAATCAGATTTTCCGGTTTGTCTGTCGGATAAAACTGTCTCATTGTCTTAAATACTGTGGATATATATGATATGTGAATACAGCCCTAATGATTAACCCTATTGGTGTTGCATTCATCCCAAGGCTGCATTTATACCAAGGCTGCATTCATACCAAGACTGCATTCATACCTAGGCTGCATTCATGAATCATAAATACAAAAGTCTAGAGTGCACACATTAACTAACCTAACCTGTCATTTGTAAAGGGTTCATACTAGTATATTGGTCATTATATTATATCATCGTCTCCAAAGGCACCTTCCCATGGTCATTTCATTCCCATGGCAACCTGAGCTCTCACACGATATAGCACTGTTGTTAGCCAGGTGTACAGACCAATTATACTACCCTAATGAGTTCCCCCGGTACATAAATATGTCACACCATCTAATGTCCATAGGGGGTTGAAGGGAGAGTGGGGAGGGCGACCGTCACTATGAGGGAAAGGACACCCGTTTTCTACATGGTAAGTTCTTTTCCTTAAGTTTTATTTTCGTTTTCGCAAGTTTATATTTTCGTTTTCGCAAGTTCTATTTTCGTTTTCACAAGTTTCATATTCGTTTTTGCAACCTTTATTTTCGTTTTCGCAACTTATACTTTTAGTTGCACAACTTAATAGCTTTTTTGTGCATGGTCAATCAATTGTGGATGTTATATTGTGGAAACAAAGATATAAGTTGCGGAAACGAAAAATAAACGTTGCGGAAACGAAATATAACTTGCGGAAACAGAAATAAAAAGTTGCGGATAAGAAAATACTTGTTGCAGAAACGAACATAAAAGTTGCGGAAACGGAAATACTACTTGCGGAAACGGAAATACTTCTTGCGGAAACAAACCCTTTTAGGGTTGAAGCGGGATGCGCTATCAAAGAATCAGATATTCCCTGTATGCACTGCAGAATTCTTTTGGTACATTATGTAACACATGGTACCCATCATGCTGCTTCTTATCAGTGCTTAACTTGCAGATCAAGCAATGGCCGACCCACAGGGGGTTCACATTGAGCCCTATAGGTTTATTGAAGATGTTTGCTTAAGCACAGGTGTCTTAAATGAGCACAGGTTTATGAGCCCATGCCCTCTTTAACCCTTTAAGAGCAAAGAAAAGATATGGCATATAGGCCGGGGGCTGAAAGGGCCCACCATGCACCCCCCACATCCCAATGCGACCCTTAGGGTCCCCTGAACAAGATTCAAGATGCTAACATTGATTATCTTGGGATGCATTACTGGTTTTTGCTCATTATCCATGTGCAGGGCAGACCATTTTTGAGTCAATTTTGGTATCATGTCATTCAAGGGGTATGCTCAATCCCTAAGCTCTAATACTTAATTACCTTGTCTGAATTCTGAAACTATTAGTCATATTCGAAAGAGGACATAATAGGCTTCTCATTAATCCCTACTATACGTTTTTCAGTTCAGAATTGATTGTACCAGATGGTCGGGAAGACGGGAGATTGAAATCACAAAGTTCCTTCTTTTAACTGAAAATTTTAAATGCACTCCAGATACATGTATGAAACTGACCCTTATCCCCCAATTAACCAGAATATCTAATACGATTTCTGTAGGTCAAACCTTGCAAGTAATATAAGATATTTTGCAGCATTCCTTGATAACTATGAGCCATGTTATTGCCTTGGACATGAAGACACTACCTTGAGCCAATATGATGCTGTTCCATTTCAATTATCTCCCTCTTTATGTAAATCAGTGTTTTTCAAATCTTTATCAATTGTCCTGATTCTTATGTTAAAAAGGGTGCTGATTAAAAATATGGATGTTTCTACTCCATAAGATTTAATGGTTAGGCTGTATATGGCAGAAATTCAAAATGGGTGACAATAGATTGAAATGTCACTTTGCACTACATAAATATAGAAAGTCTAGAAAGTATCTAGTGAGTATTACTCACTACAAATCAGCTCATTAGAATACAGTAGTGCTTTTGTTTTGTTGCTAGGTGGTGTGGTTGCCTAGCAACAGCAGCTTTGCATAGCAACCAGGCCTGAAAATATGCTGGAATGTGCATATCTGCATGGTTTCCTTTCAGCAACGTACTCCCCTGATGCAAACTTGCTTATAACTCCTCTGTGACTTACATCAAAATTAGAAGGCTTTTATATATCAACTAAATGTATGGCTTCCTGGTTTTTGTCCATGCCTGAAATACATTCCTGCTAGGAATATAAGTGATAAAAGGTTGCTAGGTTGTGTGGTGGCCTAGCAATAGCAGTTTTGCATAGCAACAAAGCCTAGGTTCCTACCTGTAAGTATATGCTTGTGCATAGTCTCCCGTGAAAGACATGGTTCACTGATTTCAAATTGCATATAGCTCCCCTGTGCACATCACACCGTATGAACACAGATAGTAAATGGTTGCTATGTCATGTGGTTGCCTAGCAACTGCAGTTTTACATAGAACCCCATGTCCAAAGCTATGCAGATAGTCACAGATAAGTGTAAGGTCTTGCCTCAGGAATGAATTGCAATATACAGTTAATAATAGTAGTGTAGGTTGGGAAAATGAGCCTCGATGGTAAAGGATACATAATCATAATTATGCTAGAGCATTGTTTAAACTGAATAATGATCTAAAGAGGAACTACAGGATTTTAGAGAAGGACTGGTTTTCTGTGTAATGAAAAAGTTAAATGTCCTAGAAGACACAATAGCTGGCTGACTCTGGTTTACCAAGAGATCCCTTATAATATTAAACGCCTACTCACACCAAGTAAGTAGTGAGATTAAAGGCCCCTCTGGACTATATGAACTGCATGCCACACCCCTTTTTAAATGCCCTCTGTGCCAGCTGATGTACACAGGTCAGCAATGTATCCAAAGATTACTAAGGACATATCTAATCTCTGCTTTTCTAAAATTGCACAACTATGAGTGAACCTAAGGCAAATGATGCTATCTAAAATTTATTTCATATTGTTAGCTTATATTCAGGTAATAGCAGATGTAAATTCAAATCTTTCTACACAGAAAACCATTTATATAATTATGTGAATGACAGGCAGACACAGAGTAGTCCCCCCTGATTGGTTATTCACTAACAGCACCAGTTGTCTGGTATACAGTATCACAGACATACACAACACCATGTGGATGCCTAAGTCTGGGCACAGCTGTATAGAAATCTGCTAATTTCTAACTAAGGACTAACAGTTGATTTGTCATGTTCACACACCTAAATATATGTGTTAGCATGAAGTGAATGGTGTAAATTCTAAAATTTGTCATTCTGGTATAATGGCTGTTTAGAAGATAACAGCTTTTAGTTTTGGTGTCTAGATTCAAACCCAACTCGCCCCTGTTGGTACTGGAGAGAGCAGGATCCTTTCTCCAAGTGGGCAGGTTCGCTCACACCAAGGCAACTCAGGCCTCTTATAGACACCCATCCTCGATGTATTCCACTCAGAGAACAGAAGGCTCTGTATGCACAGTGCCCAGACAAGTACTAGATTCCTCGCCCATAACAATAGGGAGGTAGGTGCATTTTCCACAGAGACTTATTCTTCTGTGAGAATGGCCATATCATTCATGATATGATATTTTAACCTTTTCCCTAAGAAATGGGTCAGGTGTTTTTAGTCCCTTCTGAAGAGAGCTTGCAATAAAAGATGGGGATACATGTCAAAACAAGAAACTGGCATGAAACAGTATATGAGATACCTGGTAGGTGTAGCTGACAGTTAACCAGTAGTCTGTTGGCTGAAGTAGGAGGTTAAATAGACTTTATAGTAGCTATCCCACATGAGCGCTGCACTGCCGTAAAAACCACGGCACTTTTACAAAAACTAGCTTGTCTTTCCGAGGCTCTGTAAACCAAACTACTAAAGATACAGGAATAGCAAGCCCCATTTCTGAAAGGTCAGAATCCCCTCTTCCTACCCAACATCATGGATGCATAGTATTGTGGAATTATGAGGCCATAAATGAGTGGTGTTTACATAATCAATTTCAGCAACTTCTTAAATTTTCCCCCTGTTGTCCTCAGTATGATTTTAAAGGCCCTGCCATGGAGGGCTCTTGCAAAATCGCCATGGTAGATACATATGCATTGTCAACATATTTGATTAGTTTTTATTTCAGCTACTTTTTGATATGCGGGACTAGGTAAGATATTAAAATCTTCCTATTTTAGCTGCAATTATTATTATCAACACCCTTTAAAAACACACTATCTGTGAAAATAAAAGACAGTCCCACACCCTACAAAGAAGTTTGTAGAGTCTAGCATTCACACACCAAAACATCTGAGCATTCCATCTTATGGTTACAATGTGAAAGCCCACCAAAGTAGGGGTGTCAGAGTCCCATTACAGACGGTAGGACATACAAGATAAAAAGTAAAAGTCTAGCACCCTAAAACAAAGCCTAAAATATTATAGAATCCATATGTGAAAGCACCTATGCATTTTGTTGCATGGTTAAAATGTGAGAGGCTATGGCTATGGTCCCTTATTATGTACACAGAGTGGAGCTGCCTATGGCTCTATTAGAGAATATTTACACGATAAAAATAAAAAATCCCACCCCTCACAATCAAGTATGGGTGTCTACACACGCTGTGTCAAACTTCCCAAGCATTTCCCTGGCTAGTGAAAATAGGAGAGCTGTTTGAATCATAGAGCAGTGTGGTCAGGCTGCCCTCATCACAGGTCTCTATATGCACATACTGCTAGAAGATTGATCAAATATAGGTGTAATGATTAGATAAGATATAAAATTGAGTTATCTAATCATTTTAATCCATGGAAAAAACACTTTTCATTAGTTTTGGAATTTGCCACCAAGGGGCCTCTAAGTCTATATCATGACAATTCTTCAACAATTGGCTCCAGACAGTATTGTACTTGGAATCTACATTCCAAATATTAAGGCAATCAGACATGTAGTTAAAATTCTACAGCCTCTTGTATGGCCAGAGCTATAACTGGCTTCTAGGACAAGCCCATCTTTTAGTGGTTTTTGGTGAGTAGTTACTTTGGAATTAGTGAATGATATACTGTATAGCTTCATTATACACATATAATATACTCACTTTTTATCAGAAATTAGTCAATATATGTCAGTAATTACTCACTATTTATCAGAAATTAGTCAATATATGTCAGTAATTACTCACTATTTATCAGCAATTAGTCAAAACATGTCAGTATTTACTCAGAATTCATCAGCAATTAGTCAATATATGTCAGTATTTACTCGCATTTTAATGAATAAATGTTAGTAATTACTTACTAGCAATTGGTCAATATTATGTTAGTAATTGCTCACTTTTTGACAGCAATTAGTCAATATATAATAGTAATTACTCACTTTTTGTCAGTAATTAGTCACAATATATCAGTTATAATTCACTATTTGTCAGCAAATAGTAAATATATGTTAGTAATTACTCACTATCTGTCAGCAATTAGTCAGGATATGTCAGTACTTAGTCACTATATGTCAGAAATTAGTCTACACATGTTAGTATTTACATACAATTTGTCAGCAATTAGTCAATATATGTCAGTATTTACTCACAATTTGTAAGCAACAACTAAATATATGCCATTACTTAGTCACTATATATATCAGTACTTAGTCACTATATATCAGTAATTGCTCACAATTTGTCAGAAATTAGTTAATTATTATTCCAATATTTCAATTTTTCGTTTTTTCTGTGGTTATGGGCAGACCTCAGAAACAATGAAGAACTTTTTCTAGCTCAATTTACATGCATTCATAGACAGAGTTTCATTTTGAGACAATCACCATCATTTAGACAATAGATTTTGGCTCATGATCATGTGCCTAATAATACTTTGTATTTCATGATAAAACTGCAAAAAGATGTCAAACTGAGAGATTATTTCCAGTGTTAGAAAGTGACTATTTTGAACAGACTTGTGCTTGGGTGGCAGGCTTCCTGTAAACAGGTCAAATGTCTAGGTTACACTGGGGTCACATTCAAGGCCACACTGGGGTCACATCCAGTTGTCATCACGTGAGAGTGAGTAATAGATGTTTAACGCCATTTCGACAGCTAAGGTCATATTCATGGCGAGAACGACATTACACAATTTCACAGAGGAATGTGTCAGTGCTCGCGCATATGTGCACCACACACATCCTGAGGGGATAGGAAAGATGAGAAGTAGACCCTTTTAAGTGGGCTAGGGAAGCCCAGTTGTCATCACTTGTGGGGTTGTATGTGTACCAGTCATTTGGTACAGTTTAATGTGAATGCAGCCTGTATGGCAAGCGATATGTAACCTCCTCGAGATCGGAGTTTTAAACTGTGAGATCAAAGTTTTAAACTGTGAGATCAAAGTTTTAAACTGTGAGATCAGAGTTTTAAACTTTGAGATCAAAGTTTTAAACTATGAGATCAAAGTTTTAAACTATGAGATCAAAGTTTTAAACTGTGAGATCAGAGTTTCAAACTGTGAGATCGAAGTTTTAAACTGTGAGATCGAAGTTTTAAACTGTGAGATCGAAGTTACAAAACTGCAGTATCAACTCCTGAAACTGATATTAGAGACAATAACTCCGAGCTCGGTGGTAAACATTTCGCTTGCCACAAGCCTGTCTTTTTCAAGGTTCAGTCTAAGGGTACACAGTATACATGGCCCTGCCCTATGTTGTGTTTTGGATATATTTGAGGTACAATACAGATGGGTTTACATGGGTTATAGGGGCCCTTGATGGAGGGGGGGGGGTGATCCCTCCATGTCCTATGTTGAATCAATGCTAATGTCCCTATGTCAACTTTTAAGAAAATTTCATGCCCACCTGTTGAGTCCCCATATCAATTTTAAGCACATGTCAAAAGTGAAATTTGGGGTTCTAGAGCTACATGTATGTTATATTCTGACCTAGTGTACATATCCCTGCCCCTGTCCTTAGGGAGCCCCTCCTCGTTGTTTGTCATTAAGACTCTCCATTTGCCAATCAGTTCTACAGCTTTGCTTACTTGTTGTCAGTAATTAGTCAAAATATGTCAGTAATAATTCACTATTTGTCAGCAAATAGTCAATATATATTAGTAATTACTCACTATTTGTCAGCAATTAGTCAGGATATGTCAGTACGTAGTAACTTTTATATCGGAAAGTAGTCAACACATGTTAGTATTTACATACAATTTGTCAGCAATTAGTCAATATATGTCAGTATTTACTCACATTTTGTCAGCAATAACTAAATATATGTCAGTACTTTGTCACTATTTGTCAGCAACTAGCCAGAATATATCAGTAACTATGCACTATTTGTCAGAAATAAATTAGTCAACATATGTCATTATAAATTATGTTAACATAGTACATAATATGATTCATTGGTGCATTATGCCTTGACTGATATGATGCACTCTATCTCAGGGACCATCAGGAATATGAGTCTGTAAGTTAGAAAAAATACCAACTTGGCAGGTTGGACGTGGCGCCAAAGTGTCTAGCTCAAGCTGGTTATCAGCATACCTTTATGCTGGTTGTAGAGTACAGTGACATCATACTGGTGGGAATCCACTCTCTACCCACATACCCATGTGTTGCACTCCTAACTCCACACCTGCAGGTGTGAAGATCTCACACATGTAGGTGTGAACATAGGTGTGAGGCCCTATGATGTGGCACTGCTCATGTCAAGTGTGGGAGTCACACTTATGTCAAGAATTCTAGGGCATTAAACTTATCTGACATTATACTAGTAGAGATTGTAGAGTGTCTTCTTGACCCCTGAAAGCTCCAAGTCTCACGAGAATGCATGTTAATTAGGTCTGAGCTGGTAGCTGCAGTGCAGCACACCTGTATGGGCTGCCTGTAGGGTACTAGCGCCCACGGGAAGACTTGCAACATTGGTATAGAATAGGCATAGATTCATAGCCATTGATTTATTGGTACATAGTGCCTTGACTGGTATAGTCAACATATGTCGATACCTATGCACTATTTGTCAGCAATTAGTCAAAATGTGTCAGTAATTATGTACTATTTGTCAGCAATTAGTCAAAACATGTCAGCACTTACTCACTATTTTTCTGCAATTAGTCATTATATGTCAGTAATTATGAATGAATGAATGCATGAATGAATGCATGAATGAATGGACTTCATCAAGGCCTAAGCGGTCTAGGTCATGGTCTAATGATTTCAATAGATAAGCTATTGGTCTAAATTTTAGCGAGAGGGAACCTATTCAAATATTCTGGTCATCAACCTTGGCAAAATAATTCATCACAGCTATGGTGTGCTTTCCTCAAGGTTTTCCTTAAATCATCAAAAACAAGCCTCCTCGTATATATACATGCTCACAGTAATGTATCAACCATCCATAAATATATCTTTGCAACAAAAAACTGCTTGATTCAAATGAATGAGTCCCTTACGAAAGGGGGTTTCATGATAGTTGGGGCTGGAATAATTTTGATGCATTACCATATAGGTGGCTGTTAAATGGCCAAAAGGGTAGAGGCTGTAGTTTCACAGTTGGTACCTAAAATCAAAGAGACAGTGCCCTGACTCCTCTCATAGTATTGGCCTGCCTTTGAGGCATGCAAATGTTGGTATGATATGTTGATGTGGCAACAAGGCTCTTTATTTTCCACAAACTGATAAAAAGGTATAATATATGAGTGATACCTATGCATAGGCTTAAAGCACCTGTTATTCCTTATGCGTTCCATAAGTTTGAGTCGCTCTGCAATCTCCATTTCAATGAAACCCAGGGATAATGTCCTTTCCTATTGCTGAGTCAAGAAATGAAGATTTCGATATACTGGCCCAGACCATCCTCTACAGAGATGCTCATACATCTTGAGTGCCTTTAGTGAGTCGCTCATGAGTTGAGTCAGGGTTTCCAAGGGGATGTCTGCACCCGGGGTGCCATCAATATTCAGATGGAGTTTGAGGAATTTTGAAATTTAAACTCAGAGACTTCTTGCATAATCTCAGTGCTTGCAGGCTATGGGTGTTATAAAAAGGTCACGGTTTATTTAATAAGTATTTGATCATTGCCATCACTGAACATAAATTGAGAAAGAAGATTTAGATTTGCAGATCTAATGCACCATCTTTTCCTATTGCATTATATTGGGGGGGGGGGAATCAAAGCTCTAATTGGATTGTACATTGTAGAATACTAAATGTGATGTGCAACTCGCCAACATATATTTTAAGTGAGAAATCGAAGATTATTAAAAAACCCATGATGCTGTTCCCAGGTTGACATGATGCACCAATGCAGTAATTTGCCACAACTGCAAATGTGCATAATTTTGGCCCCTTCAGGGTTAGCATGATACATATGATACATGAATGCAGCACTGTTGAGTAGACTGCCCAGGGCTGCATTCATGAATCATGATGACAATAAATCAGTAACCTATGTGGCATGTATATGGTTAAGAAGCACGATATCATATCACCTATTGGGAAGCCCCTTTCACACAGCCCCACCCACCCTACCAGCTACCATCAGCAATGTAGTATTTTCAGTTAAACCTGTAAGGACAGCATAATATTGCATTTAGTGACTCCAAAAGGTATTATTATATATCAGTGGATCATGTCATTTAAATTACTCCCTTTGAAAGGGTCATCATAATGCATGGATGCACCCTTGGTGATCAATTAAAGCACCAAGGCTGCATTCATTAAAAGGCTGCATCCATAATGACCCTCTATTCATGAATCATGAAGAGTTAACAACGCGTCCGAGCCCATGTCCGTAAGTCGCCATGATGCCAGCGCTTCATGGATGCATCATACCAACCTCCGTGACTGCATATACCGCCATAGCTATGGCGCGATACATGACTGTAACTCTGACTAATTATTCCCTGTCAGTGTTTAAAAGGGTCTATGTGTTGTCTGTAAAAGGGTTAAGTGTTGGATATTACCAAATGGTACCAAAACCTTCCCATTGCCATTGCATTCCCACGACGACCTGAGCTGTCAGAGGATATAGTGCTATTGTTAGTGAGGAGAACAGATCAATTAGACTAGCCTAATGAACTCTCCTGTTACATGAATAGAGACACCAGGAGTCGAAAGGAGAGTGAGGGGGACCTGGATTAGGACTTTTTGAGTTAAAGAGAAAGCTATAAGCCTCATCAAGGGATTGAGAATTGGTATTTCAGTTCTATTTTATAGTGTAAACTACCCTCCTATAAGCCGCACCTGGACTTTTGGCCATTCTTATAAGCCTACTTTTTATTTGGATTCTAATACTAGCCGCGGCTCATACGAGAGAATTTACGGTAGTACATTGCAGTGAAACTTAGCCCTAACAAAATTTCGATATAGCAAACGTATGTGGACAATGGCATTTCTATCACTTTTATTCAAGTCTAATAATACATGTACATAATTTTGGTTAATATATATAACGATTTTACTGTATTGAATTCAGTTTTTGCTGTAACCTATTTTTACTGTAACAGGTATTCAAAAAGACAACCAAAGGCTATTGTTGCAAGTTGCAAAGAAATTTGTGGATGCATTCTATAAATACAGAAGGGTAAGGATCAAATCCTTTTTTTCTTTCTGAATATGTACTATGAATTTATCAAAAGCTGAAACAATTGAATCTTTTTTTTTTGGTACAGATCATCTTCTCTGATGCGGCACCGATCCTGTTGCTGTCAGAGGGTACGGTGAGTGACGTCGATAAGCGGTTAGACGACACCAACGTTACCTTCAGGAACTTCAGACCCAACATTTTGGTTTCTGGGGTGGACGCTTATGGAGAGGTATGGCGTCTTGTGTTCTATGTTATATTCCTTGAGGTCAATGGTCCTCTGAGAGTAACTAGCCACTACATATTACCGGTACTTTTATGGCAGTTTGCCTAAGCGGCCATCCATAAAGAACATCCCAGTACTTTTTTGGTATTTCTTTATAACATATTTGTCTATTCATGCTTTTATCTATAAAACTAAGGACCCCTCCCTGCCGCGATGACTCCTAAACCACACAACTCAGGCCTTTTTTTCAAGAGAAAATTTTCTTTTGAGAACATAAATATATTTGGCAATCATAGGCTTCAGTAGTCTTTTATTTATGTCATTTATGATAGAATCTCTAATTGTCCTCGTCCTTCCTTCAGGACATGTGGGAGGACGTGTACATAGGACAGGTCCATATGAAGCACGTCCGCCAATGTGACAGGTAGGTGTAAATATTAGCGGCCATGCAGAATAGATACACCACACATGTAGAATGAAATAAGATTCTAGAAATTTACAGAGGAATTCGCTTTTTTATTCTTTTAACTTTTTGCCGTACGCGGGTAGATATCAACAAGGTTTGCCTGATTTTAGGGATTTCAACGACCCACCTGAATGGTGGAATTCTTCGGGGGCTTGCTTCCCTTATTTCTAAGGGCCTATAAACAAATACTGGTAGCTAGAATATTTCATTGTTTTTTTGTTTTTGTTTTTGTGTTCAGTCATTGTTATACGTACATTAATTATATCATAAGATAAAATATGGCATGTAGACATGGCGTATACCACACATGTACATGCATATCTCTCAATCTGACCTGCTCAATGATTTGGCGACCTAGGTATCAGAAAAACTTTAAAAAGAATTTTTATCTTTTTTCAGGTGCACTATGACCACCGTGGATCCTGACACAGCAACAAAGAATAAAAACGGGGAACCACTGAAGACACTGAAAACGTGAGAATAAAGTTAACCCCATTGATCTATACAGTATATTGAGTAGTGCACAACGTCCCAGGTCCAAGTATTATCAAGTATCCCCTTATCAATTTTTTTGTATCATATCTTTATTCAAATCTTTGAAGAGAAAAGAATCAAGGATTTTCTTAAATGTGTTATTTTAATGGGTAAAGTGAGGAGAGCCTAATTTTTTTTCTGTATACATACACGTATATCGCCAAGCCAGACTTGGACATTGTCTTTTTATTCTAATCAAAATATAACAAGTGAAATCTTTTGATATGCATTTCCATGGTACAATTTCCAGGTATCGTCCGTCGACAGGGAAGTCTCCGTATATTGGCACCTTCATGAACGTCATCCACTCCGGAGTGATGAAGGTCGGAGACACCGTCTACGCTACCCGCAAAAAGTCTTAATCAATTAATCAGATAATCATGGACAATAAGGAAGTTTGGATGAACCAGTAAAAATTAGAACTTTTATATCTTTCTCCAAAGCCGCTATTCTATTTTATGTCAAAAGGTATATACTCTTGGTTACTGGTGCCGAGAGGGTGATTCACGAGTATAATTATGTGTGATGTTACTTGCAAGGAAAAGGAAACCTCTAGTAGGGCTACTGCTTCAAGATGGTATCATTTCATAGAGCATAACTGAGCTACTGCATGGGATTAGCCAAAGTAGGATTAGCCAAAGTAAAGGGTGCACCTTATAGACGGGTATATTGTATAGACTAGTCATAAGCTGCTCAGAACTAGCCTCCAGATGGGCCTTTTATGATCTGCCTCAGTAGGAGATACAGATTATTAGTGGGATGTGCCCCACGGGTGCACCTTATATGCGACATACCATGATAGTATTTGTCGTATTGTATTTCGTATACTCTCGTAACTTCCGGTCACGGACTTCCAGTCGGTATTTCCTGCTCAGATACTTCCACACAAAGGAGTTGACTTGATCACACACACTGAATCTATTGTCCTAATAAAACATGAAGAACCCAGGATCTAGTTTGGATTAATATCATATCAACACATGCATATGACAGTATTGATAACTACTGTGATGAATAGGCCACAGACCATAGCACTAGCTTCTAACTGGAGACTGAGCATTTGATTCTTATATATCAAGAGGGAGACCATGCTGCTATTCTATATGATGCATTTATATTTGTACGAAAAAGAGATTTTGCTATGTAGTTTCCATACAGTTATGAAATACATATATATGTGTATTTTCCTGGAGATATACTGCTACACGTATATGAAATAAAAGTGTTTAATATTCATATGATTGACGACTTTATAAAAGTAATGCTGCTATATATGTACCGTAATCTCCCGCGTATAAGGTGCGTCTTATACGGGGGGTTTTAGCTCCCATTGCATCCACAAGGGGGACTCCAAGACCTTTCTTTTAATATGTTACATGCCCCCTTAGCCATAATAGGATATATGGGGGCCCAGGGGGGTCCATGGGGCCCAAGTTACAAATAGATCTTTGAATTTTGAAAATTCATTCAGTAGAACCAAAGTTATGAATTTTTCATTTTTTTGAGAATTTTCCAAAACTCTAGGTGCGCCTTATATGCGGGCTGCGCCTTATACGCGGGAGATTACCGTATATGATATTATCAGATACGTTCAATTTGTATATATTAGAGAACAGTTACCGATAAAGGCAATTTGTGACTATACCTTACAAAGTCTGATAGAAGAAATAAAGAATTGTTAATGTGATTAAGCAGTTTCTTGTTCGATTTTTTTCTAACTCAAGGACCTTTGAAAGTCTATTGTATATGACAAAGGGGCAGACACTGAGTGATACGGACAGTCATCCCGGAACTATGTCCCATTTCCCAATCTTACATGACTTTTTGCCCATTGGCAAAACTTTCTGGAAATGGACTAAAGAGTTTGTAAATAATTATTGTTTTGTTATCATGCCACCCAAATGGACAATAGATCAGCTGTAACACGGATAATGCAGTTAGATCGTATTCTGTGTTTGGATATGGAGTTTTTTTTGTGTTTTTTTTTTAATTCATAAGTAAAGAAAGTTCGTTAGCATCTCAAAATCCACTAAAAAAACTTCTTAATTAATCATAATTCAATATAACATTGGCCTAAATTCACGTTTTGGGCCACTTTAAGTACCTAAGGTGTACTTTCCAGAATTGCATGAATGTATTATGATGACTGGGATCTGCATGAAGCATGTATGTCGCACTGGTGTGCCTATACATGGGTAAAAAGTGATGCTTGTGACGGAGGGGTTTTAAAAAGTGATGGTTGTGACACAGGGGTTTGGAAAATGACCGATGGCGGCCATTTCAAGGGTTCCCAGTACATTGGCATATACATAAAAAGGGATGGAGTGACGCTCCATCCTTCCTAAAAAGTGACAGCGTGACATCCTGAAAATTTTGAGCACCCATGTATAGGCACACTGGTGCTACCAACGCTTCATTTATGTATCATGGGATAAAGTCCTTCGTGAATCTAAGCAAAACGAATTCATAATAACCAGTATCTTTTTCAAAGAAAGTAATCTTTGACATGTCACTCTCTCGACACAAAAGGATAATGGTAGTTAGGAGACAGAGTTGAGCTGCATATTTTGTTTCAGTTACTCTTGATACATCCCAGCTGGAAAGAATTTCTTCTTAATTTTTGAGGGTGGGGTGGAAGTAAAATCGTTTCCTTTCCAAGTGGGCCAATCCGACCCCCCTAATCTATCAATCTATAGACTCTGAAGACCAGGAAAGGTGGTGCGTTACTCACTGGTGCTGAACTGGTGCATCATAAAGATAAGGGTTGATCCATAGATTATGTCACGTTTTTTTATGCCCTTTAGACACCCACCCACCCACACACACACCTTTGTCAAACTTTCACTATGTAAATGTATAGGGCTTAGTATGGAAGCCTAGTGAGTCCGCCATTGCTAGATCTGTCACCTGGCGAGTTAAGCACTGATAAAAACTGATAATATGGGACCAGCATGTCCCGGAAGTGGGTGTTAACCAGGGACAAGGTACCCATCATGGTATGTCTTATCAGTGGGTTTTAGCTCAACCAGCGAAATTCAAGATGGTGGCTCCACTAGGCCTCCATACTGAGTCCTATAGGATCCATGAACACCCCACCCCACCCCCTCCGGTGTGACTTCTATGGATCGGCCCTAAAGGGGGACAAATCATACGAGGCATCCTTGTATATGTGGTGTAGAACCATGTGGACTATAACACTGTTTTCACATCAGGATTGGCGCCAACATTGACATTTTTATCACCCCTGATTAAGATGGAAATGCCTATTACCCTGATCTCCTGCAGACTGTATATAAACATAGATAGCACTTTCTACCCCTTTAAGGACGGTATAAGGTGAATATAAGGTTCTCTCGAAGGAACTTTCACAGACGCCTTAATTGTATGACACGTTTGCCAAACCTTAGACAATGTATTAAAATTGAAGGGTTTATATCCCTTCAATTTATATATAGGTGATAATAGTATAACTGGCGAGTCTCGGAGATATTTGCCTCTGTTCATTCAGGGATGGACGTCTTCAGTTTTTCCCCTGGGACTTTCATGTTTCAAAGACCTATATACAAATCATGTAGAGGAGTGTAATAGGGGAAAATGGGGGGGGGGGGGGGTAAATACACACAATATGGGCACAATGTATAGTTTTATGTTAGAATAAAAGAAGAACAAATTAAAACTATGTTTCTTTGTCATGCTTCCATAAAAGGACTAAGCACAAACTATCAAAATTAATAGGATCCCCCTGTTTAGGCCTGCCTATACCCTGCACCAAATGTAGGGGGTGTGGATGGGGGGTCCCCCATGTCACATGTCAATTTTAAGAAATGGTTATGTCACATGTCACTTAAATCCCCATGTCCCATGTCACCTCTAAGAACCTCTCATGTCACATGTCGATTTTAAGAAATTGCCATGTCACCATGTCAAATTTAGTGGTCCACACCCATAATGTAGGGATGTGATCCTTTCCTCAAAGGTCTTCCAACTATTTTGCTCTTAAAAGATGACTCCATACCGATAAGAGGAAATTTTGGATAAATAGTTAGGGAGGGGGTTAGGTTTGAGAAGTGAGGGAAAGGGTATTACCTAAAGCCGCATTCATGGAAGGGAAAATGAAAGAATCCCTGTAGACTTTGAAGTATAGAAAGTGCAGATCTCATAATCTATAAATGCATATACTAATAAATGACCGCGGAGCTTCTTTAATAATATATAAAATCCAGGGCCTATAAATCCCTAACTGTATTATTACATGGTTTAATATTTACTGTCTTTAACGTCTAACGTCATTACATGGTGGCAAGTCTAATATGACTCAGTTTCGGTAGCAGCAGGAAACAGGGGCTTCCCCATCAGATATTGTGCATACTATGTAGGGTAGAGAGTGGTATTAGTGGCCTCCCAGTGGTTAAACCATCCTATTAACGTTTCTTTCACCCTTAAATTGATTTCAGTACTTTTATTCGTGTGATAAGCTGCAGGGATTCCATACTTATAAAGTGATCCCCCCCCTTTATACCCAACATGTTATGTAAGATCTTTCTAACGTGTTAGTAGTATTAATTATTACACACTTTCTGTGATTCTGAGTGCTTTTCCTGGATATTCCCATGCAGATACCTGTCGATATTGCATGGCATGATGCATGCATCATGACTTTTGTAAGGTGTGCGGTTATCCAAGGATAACAGGCACCCAGTGTGGTTATCCATAGATAATCAGCACACCTTATAGAAATGTGGGAGAATACTTTTAAAACCATACTCCTCCATTTGGATATTGAATCCCGGCCACCATAAGATATAGCTAGCGCGTTACCACTAGACTATATTGGCGATGGTATAGTATGGGTTAAAAATTGTACCCACTCAGGGTGGCTTGATGAATGGTCATGAAACGCATAGGATTCTGAAGAATTGAGACAATGACAGCTCACATGGTTAATATCCATAGTAGTAGAGATCCCAAAGATGATATCGGTGTCCATATTTAAACTCTCCATTACTTATTTTCACCGTAAAATCCAATTTCCCAGCAGTAGATACAGCCCGGCATGCAAGTCGCCATCTCCATAGCGCTCCGCGAAGCAGCGTCCTCTTGGTGTGGCCTTGTTCTGGTTTGGTTGGGGAGCATACATTGTTTTTAAAATATATTTGTTGTTGTTTGCCGCCCTCGCTGTACATATCTATTCTAAGTTAACAGGACATAACTAAGCTATCAAATGATTAAACAATGAAAGAATAACATATTAAAATCGATTTCTTATCAAATTTATGTACAGTTCTGTGTGGAAGGCGAAGGGAGACACCGAAGTCAACTTGCCATGGTTGAACGCACGATAGAAATAATAACCGCTCCCTGCGTCTGGCATGCTGAGCAAGGCGAGTCACTTGGCTATCGGAAGCCGGGCTGTATTTACTGTTGGATAATTGGATTTGAAATCAAGCAATAGAGACTTTAAATATGGACACTAATATCATGTATGGTATCTCTACTTGTATGCATCTTAACCATGTGAGCTGTCATGGTTTCAATTCTTCAGAATCGTATGCGTTTCATGTCAATTCATCAAGCCGGGCTGGGACAACAATGGCGACTATGGCACTTGCTTCTCCTCCCTCCAGTAGGATGATTTTAGGCTTAGATATCAGGTATATTTAACATATTTCGGGGCTGTAGTGTAATAAAATAAGTAGTTAATGGATAATTCATGACTTGTGTGTGCTAGCAAAGGGTAATTAAACTTGGGCTGCACCCTCATTTAATTATCCTTTGCTAACACACACGCATCATGAATTATCCATTAATTACTTGTTCACTAACCTATTCAGGCAAGCTGACCTGACTCAGCCAAGAGAGAAAATCAGTCATTTTGTCTAAGGGGTAGTAGTTTTGTCTAAGGGGTAGTAGATTTCCTCACACCAGGTGGCAGTGTTGTTTGCATGAGGATTTTTCTGGCAAATGTATATCATGGAAAAGCCTATGAATGTGAAAATCATGGCACTCTCAATGACTATTTATATGATAAAGCATTTATAATTCAACCTGGAATAGGATTCAACAGAATGCACCTAATACATTTACATGTTATTGAAGGAGTAATGAAGAAGAAGGGAAACACCTTTTTGTGGAAATTCAATTTACTCATATATCCACATCTGTGGCCTTATGACAAACCAAAAGCAAATTAGTGCATTGGTTGTAAATAAAAATGATGTGAGGCATTGAACTTGCTTCTCAACTGGAGAGGCTCTGTTCTGTCTTAGACTATGTTGAGTTTACACTAAACATTTCAATTAAGATCAAAAGAATTGCTATATTGCTTGAAAGTAGTTAGTGAAAAAGTCTAAGGCAAGTTAGGAGAAATCAGGCAAGTCGGGCATTTTCCCTAAGAGTTAGGCGTAAACTCACAAGAAAACTTTGGTGGTTTGGCGATGTGCAAACTCCCAACTTGGGTTATCAAGTGGAGGAGTGTTAGGTGAAAGGCCTAAGATATTCTGAATATTTTTTTGTGTGCAGTTAAAAAGACATTTTAAGAAAATGTCAGTTAAAATGATTGATTTAATGAGGGGGCTTTTGAGATCCAGGCGAAATGACTTCTTTTCATACTAACTCGATAGTGGATGAAATTAACTTATTAGTACCAAAATCATTGGGTCTGACAGCTAAAAGTCGACAAAACTCAGTCAAATCTGTGACTGATGTAAAGTGGAAACCCTGGATAAGGACATTTACATGTAGATTATGCAAATGTTCAAATCAAAGCAGCATTTATGGTATCGTGTATCCTTATACTGATTTGTAACAATTTCTGGGCGACTGAGAAAAAAGAAAGAAATTGTGAGGGGTTGATTGAAAATGTCACAAAATTGGAGATGTTATATCTTAGCCCTAATGATGATTTCATTATGCTCATGGCTTAACAAGCGACAGGGGAGGGTTTAAGGGGTCGCAAGAATCTTTCTTTGAAACAGCTCAATTGTGACTCTGAAACCGTTTTGGCCTCTACATCTGTAAAATTCGACACGGTCGGGTTGAAAATCAGCATAGAAAATCATAGACAAAAATAAGGAGATGAAAATCTACACTGACGACACAGGGGTTTTAAAATCGGGGGAAAGAAAGTTATGAAATATAAATTCCGACAATCTAAAAAATCCGGATACCCATCCATATAGGCACTATTATATTTTCACATGGTTTATTGACACGTGCCCATATTACCCACTACTACTCTAGCCTTATCTGTCCAGGACCCAGACACCCTTAAGGCACATCATCACACAAAGCTGGTCAGCATAGAGCAACTCGCACTGAGCATGGAGCACCTCGCACTCAGCACCCCCCTCCTTCTGCTCGCCGCATGTGTAGCTACGGGACAATCTGGGGACATCAAGATTGTCAAGATAGACATCCCCATGGTAAGAACGGTAATTCATTAATACTCATTTTAATCATAATTTTACAATGCATTTATAGGATGCCAGGGTTATAGCTGAGAGCCTTTGCTGCTGGGGAAGGTGCCGGGGAAAGGCAAGGACAGGGTTGGGGGTCTCCTGAGACGCTCACACAAGTTCCAGTCCATCAAATCCTTTGTTGATGAACTGATTTTTTTTAACAATCCTTTTTTAACAATCCCTCATCATCATTATCATCATCATCATCATCATCATCATCATCATCATCATCATCATCATCATCATCATCATTATTATAATTATTATTATAGCGACTGTGTTGACCTCAAATATTCGTTTTAATTCATGGATGTATGATACTCACATTCGTCCACACTCAAAACCTGAGAGTTCCGAAACTAGTCAGTGGTGACGACTTTAGGTCCTTAGTTTGACAATACCTAAAACAACTACCTTATAGGTGGTCAAAATGACGACTTTAGGTCATCATACTGACGACCCAAGTCGTCAGGATGACAATACTGACAATACAGAGTCGTCATACTGACGACTCAGGTTGTTAGGTATTAGACTTTAGATATTTCAGTTTCAGATATTCCAGGTTTCCAGTGCATAGTCATGGAATATTATGGCTACTAATGAGGTAGAGTGCTAAAGCATTGCACACAATAAGTTATTAATGCAATTGCACCAATTGATTGCTTTTTTTTCTGCTTAATTTCTGCATTTGCTTTAATAAAAAGGGGAATGCTCTGTAACCCCTCAATTCTCTCTCGATCTCGATCTTTCTCCATGGATATTAATTTTAAGAACTTGCCATGTGCTGATCAAACCTATACCATATCCACTTGGCAGAAAAACGGCTTTTAACGTTTAAGAAAGTTATTTCGGGTTTGTACGTTTTGCTAATGTTTGGAAGAAAAAACACAATTTTCTTTGGACTAAAGACCAAAACATTAATAATCAACGTCCTTGGAACGGTTTATATTTATTTCTAGGTTAAAAAGCGTAATTCTAACATAAAAAAAAAACCACGAAAGTAACTGTTGACAAGACCATGAAGATACAGTATACAATGGATAAGTGACAGGGAGATCTCTTCGTCTACTGTATCCTCCCTGACAAGACGAAATATTTTCAATATAAGAATCTTTTTGTGCAAACCTTTTCCTAATGTTCCTAAACGTTTAAAAAAACGTTCTTTGTCATGTGGGTAAGCTGTAATATATCAGTATAGCTACACATACCCTCTACAGGGAGGACTAACATCTGCATGGAATGAGATTCCAGCGTCTCTAAGATAGCCCCGGGATAGCCCACATTCTTCTATAATGATGATGCGTTACATGTAAACGTGGTACTAATCTAACTGTAAACATGAGATTAGAGAATCAGGCTCTACCACACGAGTTGTGCAAGGCAGATGCACACATGCACGTGTGCTGTTTGGAAGACAGCAGTACCGTTAGGGATATCTAATTGATATAGCATACCCAGGGGGGGCACTTCAATCTTTTTTTGATACGGGTGTGTGGCTGAACCCGCAACAACCCTTACCCTTGCTAGGGCTCTCGTTCGCAGTTTTTTTCTTCAAAAACCTACCCTTGCTAGGGCACTTTTGACACAATAATCCTAGATTTGGCTCAAAAGTATCTTAAATTTACACTGTTTGGAAAAAAATGAATTTGGTTCATGCTATTTTAATGAAACTATGCTATAGTTGCCCCTTGCTATAGGGACATTTGTGTCTGAAACAGGAGGCTTGCTAGGGACTTTTCCTTGAAAAAGTAACTTTGCCAGCTGCACATATGTGTATACATTACATACAGAGTGCCCCCCCAGGATAGCACACGTTGAATCATCTTGGGATTAACCTTTTGATTACAAGCCAAATAGGCTATATCCAATATCCTATATTCCTTGGACTTTATGTAATTCTATTAAAGCCTTCAAAGCAGCTAAATCCTTTCACAAACGTCTCAGACTGAAATTCTTTCTGCTCCACAAAATTATAATGATACCGGACCCTTACCAAGTCCAGACGAAAAGATCTCGGATGTAGACTATAAATGCAAGGATAAGTGACTCCCCCTGGATGCATGATTGGAACTAGGACTGGGTAGCTCAGTGCTGGCATCTACCAGCAAGGCTGGGTACATCCAGGTGTAAAATTACAGGTGTGCACAGACGCTCACCTGACATGGTGGAGGTAACACACAACGGACTACTTGCCATGGAAATCTGATTTGTTTCCCTTATTTTATTATTGCTGCAGGTAATTCATGTATGAGTCCATGATTAAATACGCCCAACCTCATCACAGGTCAAGGGGTGTGTTATCATTTAATATTATTAAATAAATGTTGACGCAGGATTTATCAAGAAATCCCCATTGGTGGCAGCTGTGGCAAGAGCAGACAAAGGTGACCGGGGGGGGGTTACATAAAGGTTGAGAATCTGTCCCAACTTTAGTTGAGAAGCAGAAGACTTCAAGAGCAGCTCAAAGTGAAACACCACAAAGTCTGATTTCTGAGCTCAAACAATGTTCTCAATAAATAGTTTTGGCACATCCAGCACAACAATTAGTTGTATGCCTTGCAATTTGATATTATAAGGAAAAGTCAAGGAATAGGATTGGGATGCGTAGAAAGTCTCTGAAATAAAAACACTTGGATAAGATATCAACCAGAAGTCATTGTAAACATGAGACTTAGAGGTGCCAATGGTCCTTATGCAGGGGGTACAATGGATGCATACAAGCAGATTTTGTGTTTTGGGGTCATTTTGGACTCTTATGGCTCTAGAGAAAGAAGTTGCAAATCAATCTTGTCTTACATAGACTCATTTGATAGACAACAGTGAGGGCTATCGGAAAGATGTAAATTTGTGGTCATCCATCAAAAACGCTCAGACTTATAGCTTGCCAAAGTGAAAAAAACAGTAAAATTTGTTCTTTGTTGACTTTTTGTATTTTTTTACAAGTGTCCTGTATTGAATGAAGAACATCTAGAGTAACCCAAAGTTATTTTTTGTATCGTATATGATCATAGGTATCATTTCCATGAGGTTTGGACATGTTACTGAGTGAGAATTTTTCATTGTGTGTCTTTGAAAATGGAAATCTGTAATTTGTAACGTCCGGTACCAAAATCTAAATCAGTTATAAAACATGGAAAAATTAATCTTCATAATCTTTGTTATACCAATATGAAGGGCTTTATTATCCCCTACTTTGACGAAAAAATTGTGTGTCAAGCAGCATTTGTCTCCATGTGAGAGCAGCTTATATGAAATAATTCTGATAAAAGTACCGGTTACGTAACGTCCGGTACTTTTATCATCATGTAAGAGGCAGTCTTCTGTGCATGCACAACTCAAATTTTGATCCATTTTGTAATAGACATATTGGCCTTGTTATTTCATATGTGTGTTATGCATAATGGGACATTCCTATATTCTGGGAACAACTTCAATTACCTCCATATTTCATCATTTTGGTACCGGACGTTACATGACCCAAAACAAGCAATAAAAATGGAACCGGATGCCCTAAGTCAGTATTTTTTGGTTTTCTGAGCTGAGGGGATGTCCCTTCACAATTGTGTTTAGGTTATATAAAGTAATTAGAAAATTAATTTTAAAGGCCCTTCAAGGGCAGAATCTTACACCTTCTGACGACCTGACCCATCATGTATTCACTGAGGCTGAAAATCGGCAGCCATTGGCATGGTCAACGTAGGGACAAGACATTTTGTGAAATCGAAAGGGGGACAGCAGATCAAATTATTTACGCTGCTTTCTTTTATAGGAGAGTAGCTGGGAGCCTGATAATGCTACCTGTGTGTGCACTGTAACAACTGGATGGTCAGAGATGGAAGAATACCACAAGGTAAGCGCTATTCTAGTCAGGTAGCGGGACGCATTATCAACCAATCCGATAATTCCCTTCATCCACTGCAGAATTTTCAGGGTACAACTGGTCCCCACCAGGCTGGATGTTATCAGAGCATATCTCGGCAGGTACCAGATTAAGTAATGCCGCTCCCCACTAGGGATCCCGCTACCTAGGAATTCAATATAGCATAGACCTTTCAACTTGGCATTGGCATCAACTTGTTGCCTTGGCATTGAACTTTTAGAAATAGCATTGGTTTTCTGGTATTGTTATTGTAAAATTATATATATATATATATATATATATATATATATATATATGGAACTATATACACTCGTGTATATATATATAATTAACCGCGAACGGTTAGGGACTATTTGCAGCGCGCATTGGTATCTATGAGGTCATAGTATGACGTCATGGTAAATAACTCCTCCAGTATATAAGGGGCGGGTTCAAAGTAACCGTCAATTGGCGAGTCTCACCTGTACAGGTAACACCACGCTGGGTGTTTCCTTGATTTTTAACGGTTTTCCTTGGTTGACACTTGATTTTTGGATCAAGATGGGGAGGAAATCAACTAGAAATGCTACTACTTCTAGAAAATCGGCCAAATCGGCAAAGAAAACGGTGGAATCGGCCAATTTAGGACTTTCGAGTGAGTTGGATTCGTCTTGTGTGGATCGGAGATCTACATCACCCCACCATGCTAAGGGGTTAGAAGACAATCGGTTCACTGACCAGACGGAGAGGCTGGAGTCGTTAGAGGATGAACTATGCAATATCAAAGGCTTGCTACAGGATTTGGTGGCTGGAAGGGACAGAAAAGACGAGACGAAACCTACAGAGGGGGCGTGGCATGATACACGTGCGAATGTTGGTAAACGACCTATGACGTCATCGCATCAAGCGCGCAGCCGCGTATCCAGGCAGCGGTCTCCTAGCGTCCTTAGTGACGGTTCGAAATGGGACGAGGTCGGGCATCGTGGTCGTCGCCGGAGATCTAAATCATCTTTCTCTACTCGTCACAGACCCCGGTCGTCTTCAGGAGGGTCGTCAATAGATTCCTCTACTTCCAGGCTTCACGCCAATACCAAATATGGTGAGTTTGACCATGAAATGTATGTAAAAAAACGGGAAAAGATCGATACCGTTGAGAAGTTGATGTTGGTAAACTTGAATTTTGTCTTAGACTATTACAGGGAGAGCAGAGATGTAGAAGGCATGTTAAAACATCTCCAGGTTCTGGTTGAAAAGGCTGGTACTAGAATGTATACGGTAGCTGCTCTAGTGGCATATGATAAATCAGTTAGGACCAGGGCAAATAATGATGGGATAGAAGCTTTTGGTGTTATAGACAATTCGGATATTCTCCGTCATTTGTCCTATGACAGAACAGTACAAGCCCAAAAGGCCTATTCAACCAAGCCAAAGAGTTCTGGTAAAATTAGGGTATCTACAAATTCATGTTATGCCTTCAACAGGGTGGAGGGGTGCTCTAGAGACCCATGTAAATATAGGCATGTTTGTAGTTCATGCACTAAACCAGGCCACAATAAAGTGGATTGCCAGGTAAACAGGTCTGATTAGGATTTTACAGGTGAGCTGGGTCCTATGTGTGACGGTGTGTCGATGTCGAAGTCATGTATAGTAGGTTTGGTAGACCCTAGTTCGCCTCCACCCGCTGCTCCAGCTCGGGGTGTTGGTATAGTTAATGCTGGAGTTGTAGATTTGATCTCTCTGAATGATATCAGCTTATCAAGTGTACAAAGTTATGTTGAAAATGATATTAATATTAAATCCAACACGGTTGGTTTGGATATATCATATAGTGGCCCAGTACAGGGCAAGGTTAAACCACTGTTTACGGTTGCTATTAATGATTTACCTAGCATCGAAGTGTATGATAGCTGTATAAATGGTGTGTGCAATTGTGTTCATTATATCAATGGAAAAAATTCCCAAATTTTACCTTGCAGAGTTGCCTCTTTCCTAACTCAGAAAGGTATTATTAATGTAAACGACAAGGAGGCGCTATTCTTATGGCAAGGTTTTGTTGAGGGGTTCAGGATAGTGGATCCTGATTGCAATACTTCTTATGATTGCAGAAATTATAAGTCAATCCTCGAGGGAAAATTCTATAACGAATACTGTGGTATATTGTTAGATGAACTAGAAGCTGGTTTAGTCTCTAAAAGTGTAGATAAACCTCATTGTATCCATGCCCTAGGTGGTGTAGAAAAATCTAATGGCAAGTTAAGGCCTATAACTGACTGTAGTATGCCTGATAAAATATCTATTAATAATTTTATGGAGACTACTAGCTCGACATTTTCTTATAATAATATTAGCACGGTGACTGCTCAATTGAATAAGAACGATTTCATGAGTGTTGTGGATTTAAAGTCAGCTTACAGGTCTATAAATGTGTATGCACCTCACACGTCCATGCAAGGTTTCAGGTGGAATTTTGGGCATGGAGATGATTATTATGTAAGTAACAGGTTAACTTTTGGCCTGAAGTGTGCCCCGTATATTTTTAATAAAATCTCTGATTTTATTGTGGAGGTGGCAAAATTCTACGGTGTAGGAAAAATTGTAAATTACCTAGATGACTTTATCATAATTGCTGATACTTATGATGAGTGTCTTAGACAGAGGAATTTATTAATGGAGTGTATGGCGTACATGGGTTTTGTAGTATCCAAAGAAAAGGTGACCGACCCATCTCAATTTTGTAAATTCTTAGGCATTAACATAGATTCAGTTAAGTTGGAACTGTCTTTGCCTATTGAAAAGGTTGAAAAAATGGAGAATCTCTTATTAGATAATGTTAATAAGAAATTTATTTCTAAAAAGAACTTAGAGAGAATAGGTGGTTTAATGTCTTTCTGCTCGCAGGTGGTCAAGGGTGGTAGAACTTTTAGTAGGCGAATTTTCGATCTCTGCGCTCAGGCACGGCCCGGTGGTTATATTAGGGTTTCAGCTTGCACCCGCCAAGACATTCAGTGGTGGCTGGATTTTTGTAGAGTGTTTAACTGTAAGAGGTTAATTCTAAATGATGTTATTGATACACCTATGTACTCCGATTCATCTATTAAGGGCTTTGGAGCATGGATGGGAAATGATTATTTGTATGGTGACTGGACTTCTCATGACAAATTCAACCTAGGTTCAGGTCATTTTTCCCTCCCTCCAATATTGGATGTTCTACAAAATCATCATAGAAATATAAATGTATACGAGTTATATCCAGTCATGGTTGGTTTGAAACGTTGGATTTCTAGTTATAAAAATAAAAGAATACACTGTATTACTGATAATATGCAGGTTCTAGCTATGATAAATACTGGTAGGTCAAAAAATAAGCTTTGTATGGAATGGCTTAGAGAAATTTTTTGGCTTTGTTTCATCAATAATGTGGAGGTGTATGCAACTTATATTAGGTCAGAGGACAATATCCTGGCCGACCAACTATCGAGACTTGCATACAAGGGTATGCCTGGTAAATGTATAACTTCTCTCCGTGAAAATGATATGTGTTGCTTTAATTCCAGAATGGAAAAGGTTACAAAAAAGAAAAGAGTCTCTTTTAGCGAAGGGTGTGTCAGAGAATACGAGGAGAGCAAGGAAACAACAACTTAAAAGGTACAAGAAATTTTGTGATAAGTTTAATTTACCTAAATTTCCTTGTTCTCCCTCACAGGCTGCTACATATGCAGTATATTTATCTAGTTATATGAAACCTTCTTCTGTAAGAAATTATTTATCATCCATTTGGTATCATCAAAAACTTAGTGGTGGCTTAGATCATAGCAGTAATTTCATGCTAAAAAAGGTTTTGGATGGTATTGATAGAAATTATTCTGTTCCTGCTAGAGTTACTCACCCATTGAGTCCAGGAGAAATGTTATGTATCAGATCGTATTTGGATCTCTCCAACAGGGCTGACTTGAAGTTCTGGTTAGCTATTCTGTTATGTTATAGAGGTGTCCTCAGGATAGGACATGTTGTATCTTCTCCTCATACACTACGGGTAGGTGATGTAAAAATGTTTAAAAGTTATGCTAGTCTTCGCATTAACACCTCTAAGACTGATCAACTTGGTGCCCATGCTTTTAACATATACTTATGTAGGGATGATACCTCATTGTTATGTCCTTGTAGAGGGTTAGAAAAATTGTGCACAGGTAGGGCTGTGAGTGATTATTTATTTAAAATTAATGGTTTTCCTCTACAGTACCAATATATTAATTCTAGGCTGAAGTCTTTATCTATACGTGCTGGTATCAAGGGTTCGGTCTCCACCCATTCACTTAGGCACGGTGGGGCTACTATGTTAAAGGACGCTGGACTGAGTATAGAGTCTATTAAGAAGAAGGTAAATTGGAAATCTAATTCTGTCTTTAAATATTTACATAACTATAAAAATGAACTTTTGGAATTAGATAGACTTTGCCAATCTCAATTGCATTGCTGATTGGTATGTGTTTTTCACATGTGTTTGGCGTGTTTTTGTGTGTTTTTGGCATGTATGGTGCTGATAGCCCCAAGGTCAGTAACCCACCAAACTCATGTGTCTGTGATATGATCATTTATATTACTACTTATCATATATTATTACTACTGTTATCATCATCACTATCATCGTTATTACCGGTTTTTATTCCCTGGTAGCGAGTTAACTTATGGAACTATATACACTAGTGTATATATATATAATTAACCGCGAACGGTTAGGGACTATTTGCAGCGCGCATTGGTATCTATGAGGTCATAGTATGACGTCATGGTAAATAACTCCTCCAGTATATAAGGGGCGGGTTCAAAGTAACCGTCAATTGGCGAGTCTCACCTGTACAGGTAACACCACGCTGGGTGTTTCCTTGATTTTTAAATTTTACTATTGTTAAATACTATTGTTATTACTATTGTTATTACTGTACTATTGTTATTGTATTATGCATTTTACTGACTATGCTTATTGTCAACTAATTATTACAGTTGTTTTAATAAAGGCATGTATGGTGCTGATAGCCCCAAGGTCAGTAACCCACCAAACTCATGTGTCTGTGATATGATCATTTATATTACTACTTATCATATATTATTACTACTGTTATCATCATCACTATCATCGTTATTACCGGTTTTTATTCCCTGGTAGCGAGTTAACTTATATATATATATATATATATCATTATACGTGAATGCTATAAAATAGTAAAGAATTCCAACACAATTACGCCTTGGTATGACCTCTGGTGGTATTTGTGACTTCAGAATGACAATATACAATGCTAAAGAGGCATAATAGGTTAATCAATAACGAACATCTACAATGCCCAGATGATTATCTCATAACCACTTTGACCATCCAAAGGTACACAATATGAGGACCCGACTACATGATGCTGAGACCATCCTGGACTCTATGAACTTCACTGAGATCTTTGAACGCCTTGAGAACATCACCGACCGCCTGAACACCTTGGAAGATGTCATCAACAGTCAGGCTATTGCTACCTCGGTCAGTGAACTGTTTGGTAAGCAATGTTTCAAATCCCACTTAGCAAAAAAAAAATTATTTCAACATCAAAAAAACTTTTATTGTCGGGTTCTAACTTGGAAAACTTTGTCTTAAATGTAACAAAAAACATGTGGAAACATGTACTCAAAAATGTTTTGACAATCTATAAAACGTTTTATTTTCAGTACAATTTTAACTTCCAAAACGTTAGATAACAACATTTCTACAAATATTGAAAATTCATTGACAAAAAAAAAGTTCCAGGGTTCCAAAAACAACTCTAAAAAACGTTCATTGGTTAATTAAAAGTTTTTTATGAATTAACAAAAAAAAGTTGTTTCTTAACAGTTTTAGTGCACAGAGAAACCTCTTCCTCTTTGTTTCTTCACTTACCCGTTCTGTGAATGATTTTCTCTGTCATTCTCTCTTTGTTTCACTAGCACTACGTAAGAATGTGGACGCCTTAGTGGGCATCATGGAACATACTAACTCCAGTACCATAGTGTATGAGCAGCGTCTTCAGCTGGCTGCTGAACTGGACGCCATCTCTAATGTTACCAATGACATCTGGTCAAGGAACCCCTACAAACAGAGGGAGGACTATAGGAAAGAAGTAAGTGTATCACTCTCTCATAACAGGCTGATGACAGTACATATAGTACATTTGCATATACGGACTTAGCAGGATTATTTATTGGCCAATGAGATAACCCCAACGATTCACTGCGGTCACCTCGGGGGCCGACTGGTACCGATCTGATAGGTCTTATCAGTAGAACTCGCTGATAACAAGCTCCAGTAATGGCGGCACCCATGGGGCGACCTGCTAAGTCAGAATACTATCTCTCTTTGAATTCATCCTTTTTAACAGGATATGTATGCTTTCTTGAATGTTACTGGAGTGAACCAGTTCTGCACTTGTGAGGAACTGCCTACTACTGTTTAAAAGTTTAAAATAGGGTATCCCAATTGGCTAGGAAAAAAGTGATATCTGGTTCAAAGGTCTTGCTAACATCTTTCTAGACTGTCAAAAAATATCAAAGTATTCACTGACATATGACATTATTGCTAAGTGGCTTGCCGTCTCTTCTGTGACACTGGTTAGTTGGATCAGTAGTTTTTATCATAATATAATCATAAGAGTAATGCATTCCAGTAGCAGATTCAAGGGTGAGGGGGCATCCATAAATCACGCTTTTTTTTTACCATTTTGGATCCCAATCACTTCCCCCCTTCGGCAGGCTTTTACAACGGAAACACTGATTGCACTGATTTCTTGCTTGCGGGCAGTGATAGTGGAGAGCTTTAATTGCTCTGGGTGCAATTGGGTCATGAGGTCACGATGTCACAGTGGCGATGGCGGTGGCCATCGGCTGCAGATTTGGGCAGGGGTGGGCAAGCTGTCGCAATGTCGCAAAGATGTGCAATGGAAGCCTTGGAAAATGTGACAGGGACATGGAGGAAATCCTGAGCTTTCTAAATATGAAAGAATTTTTTAAATATTGCAATTAGAACCAAAGTTATGGCCCTTTGATTTATTACACTCAAAAATGATTTTCATAAAGAATTTCTTAATATGTACCCACCCTAATTCAATCACTGACACTCTACAGCAATTTATAGTAGACTTTTTAACTTTCTTTGGAACAGCATTAGAGCATTGCAAATCTTTCGCTGGGTCCTGCGGATTTATGAGCGATCTATGCTCCAGTACCATTCTAAGGGATCAGAATGATTCTTTTAATCAATCTGCGTCCAAATTCCCTCCAACAGACCAATCTTAAGGTTGTCTCCCATCTGAAGGCCAGCTCCCACACTGAGGGGAGCTTATGGCTACTGATGGTAATATCAGTTGAATAACAGTTAACACCACAGTAATGAACAATTTAGATTTCATTTAAAGAAACACACTCCCTTACTGGCACAAGACACTTTTACTCATTTATAGGGCTAACTGATCTCAATGTGACCACTATGAATTAAAGAGACCATGCATGAGTCTTCAGTGGTACCACCCTGGAGTTTATGGCCCCACTCCTGCTGGGTTTGTGTATCAAGGCTGCCTTTGCAGTCCGTGCCTTCAGATGAGAGATAACCTTTAGAGATGAAAATTCTTGGAGATATCTATCCCCAAAACATCAAGGCCACATGGATTTTAATAGAAGAATCTGAAAATTTCTCTCAATAATTTGCCCTCTATAATGTACCAGGTATGATTTTTCTCAGTTAGAATCTGAATAATTTCTAGCAGCAATTTGCTTCCAAAATCAAGGTGGAATCTGAAATGTTCTTACTTGCTATGCCCCCTCCAGTCCCATATATATATATATATTAGCCAATTTCAAAGGTAGAGCTTAGAATTTCTTGGATCAATTCGTCCCCTAAAGCCCCATAACACATCGATCTAAGGGTAAAATTTGAAAGATTTCCTGCAGCACTTTGCCACCTACGTCCCACAGAACACACACATCTTTAAGATGGAATCTGAATTGTAAGAGTAATTAGTCCAGGCCCTCTAGATCCTTTAAAATACACCCAAATATAAGGGTAAAATCTGAAATTTTCTTTCAGATATTCCCTATAATGGCATACCCCCTGGTATTTAATGGTATATATACTTTACTTAAAGCCTTTCCCTGCTATACCTAATTCATAAGGACACATTTAATTTAAAAGTAAAATCTTGAAAACTTTATTGGGACAATTAGGTACCATCCCAACCCCTTTTGACACACCCATTTTAAAGGTAAAATCTAAATATTTTCTTGCAGTAATTCACTTCCTACACTGCAAAAATGGTGTTTAGATCCTAAAAACAATTCTAAACATATTCTTGCAACGTTTTTGTAATCACATTAATTTCCTAAACATGTTTAGCCAAACAATGTGCTTAGCTCAAGTGTTTAGAAATGTAGGTGTTTAGGTTAAAACTTTTGTGTTTAGATATATGAATTTTTGTGTTTAGGTGTTTATGATTTGATGGAGATTTAAGGTTTGCAGACATGTATGCATTAAAAAACAGGGGGGTGGACATCAGCAGGTATTTACTTGTCAAAGTCTCCAAAGATGTCAGCCACAGTTATATACGTGTACATATAGTACACACTGCATCAGAATGAGAGACTTGAGAAAGTACAAGAGCTTGGCAGGAAGGAAATTGCCTTATCTATTCCAGAATAACATAAAATAGGTGTCAGTCATGGATTTTATTGATTATTTTATGGTAATGATGGTGGCATGAGGTGAATCTAGTCAATTTTCTATTGCCCTTTCTATTCACATGACATTCTATGAAATGAAACCATGATAAACATGGGATTTGGGGGCATTTGTCACAACAATTGATTATAACTGTGTGCAGATAGTCCAGTCAAAGGTAGTGCTGCTACCTGGTGTGGATTCAACATCCAAGTATCTGAACATATTGATGTTTAAATCTAAACACCTATTATTCAACTGTCTCAACTCTAAACATCTAAACATATTTAACATAAATGTTTATGTAGTTAGAATAAAAGTGTTCATTTCCTAAATGTGTAGTCGATGAGACACCTAACTGACCTATATGTTTAGGTTTTAAACGTGTTTAGACCTAAACATGGTTAAAATCTAAACACCATTTTTGCAGTGTACATTACTGCCAAACCCCCTCATAAACATACATTTGGAGTTTAATAGAACTTTAGATGCTGAAAAAATTCTCAAAGTGAGTTGCCCCCAATCTTAGACAATCTCTGTGAAAAGACTTTGCTACAGTGATTTGTAGATATGCTCTAGCACTTCGCTATGTGCCCACCCCTGATTTGGGATGAATTCTGAACTTAATAATCATACTGCAAGCTCTAATAGAACTAGAAAGCCAGGGAAGGCTAAGGATACTGTCCCTACGCCATTCATCAGTGACTGACTGTCAGTCATTTGTCTGTTTAATTTAGGCTCTCCATCATCACTGCCCTCCAGTAGGAAATCAGTCACGAAATCACCCGGGTGCCTCCAAGCAGGTGATTTCGCGATCACTGGCAAGCTAGAACTAAGTGTCCTAGGGACATGGAAATAGGGAGCCTAAGTCTCGCGATAAACTATGTCGTAAAAATATTTCTGATTTGGAACTAAAATGACCAATATTTGAATTGACCTGGAGGCCCACCATATATAAAATTTTAAGGCTCAACTCTCATTCTTAAAAAAGTTATGCTAGGCTTAAAATATTTCCCTATCCTTCAAGCCTGCGGGCGATAATATGCTGAGCTCTGAATCCGCCCGCACGTGACGTGACTTCCCCTCCCTATGTACAGAGGTCATGAACCCCGCTCCCCCCTGCTACATCATTTCCGGATGGCCATTGAGAAGTGCCTACCTACCAATACACCTTATCTAAATCTTGTTTGTAGGTGTCAGAGCTACGGGACCGGTTCTCACGCTGCCACAAGGATGTTGACCTCTCACCGTTTGCTGGAGACTCCCTGCCACTAAATGTGTCCATGTTGGATGGTGAGTTCATCTTCTAGCATTATGCTTTGGTAATTGACCTTTTAAAAATTTGACCTCATGTTCATTTTGCACATTATGATTGTGATAAGTGACCTGGCACTACTTACAGACAAATCTAATGCTCAAAGTAATTTTCCTGAAGGCAATGCTTCTAAACTGCTAATGTGGTTTTGACCTGGAGACCTCAGCTTGTAATCACGGGGGGGACATAATCTAAAACTCAAGCTTTTATTATATAAATAAAGCAAATTTTATCACTGGAAGTGCAGGTAACAGGTCAATAAGGGTTAAGAACTTGATGTTAATGTGTGGATGTTAATGAATCTATTGCAGGCTGGTGTCCAACAGATGGCTCCTTGCAGATTGGATTCCCACTGACTCACAGATGGGAAGACGCCACTTCTCAACAGAGGGGCATGTGGTTTAAGGATCCACTACCTCAGACGAACACTAGCACAACTGAGGTTTGGGAAATGGTGTATACAGAAAGGACCGATTATAGAAGGTATCGGGATTATCGCAAAATAACTGAGCAACAACTGAAGAGGTTTCCAAAGTATACATCACTGTCAAGCAACAGCCAATCAGAAATTGTGTTCAAGCCTGAAATGACCGGCTATGGTGGTGTTGTGTATCAGAATTGTTTCTACTATCACCATGACAAAGAACTCATCAAATTAGACTTAGAAACAAAGGTGAAGACTACTGTTCTGATAGCATACCAGAGTGTTGGTTATAAGAGTCCTGGTTCAACAACAATGGTAGATCTAAAGGTAGATGAGATGGGATTGTGGGTAATTTACAGCATGTCATCTGATAACAAGATCGCCATCAGTAAACTTGACCCAGACACTCTGCTGATCCAGAAAACATGGATAACTGGGGTGATCAAGACAGATATTTGTGCTGCATTTATCATTTGTGGCAAAATGTACACCATCAAGTCTTGCAGCACTCGTCTAACCTCTATTGGTCCGAACTATGTGTATGATACCCACACCTCAAAGGGGTCATACAGTCAGTACCATGTCCCAAGTGTCTATGGGTCCCTGACCCAGCTGACCTACAACCCACGGGAGCGCCAGCTGTTTGGGTGGGACAAGGCCCACATGGTCACCTACACTGTGACATGGGATGGAGAGGAGTGAGGTTTAAATAGGTGACCAACAAGGTACCAAAAGGTTCCATGTGAAAAAAAAACACTGATAATGAATCATGTGTAATACTCTTTCTGATCAAGCTTGTTTAGGGATTAGTACAGACAAGTAATTAATTAAATTAGAAAAACTAATTGATATTTTAGATTCTAAATTTAATGGTTTTCTATATCCACCAGACAAGTATAGACAGTGGAAATGTAGTTATAATTCTTTATAAAGTTTGCACATAAGTTAACTGTAAAGGATAAAACAATTAAACGTTTTTGGTTGTTGTTTTTTTGTACATTGATAAGATAAAAAAAAATAATGCATCTGAAATGAATGCGAGATTTACGATTTGGGTATAACATTTATCATTTGCTTATTTGAACAATAGTAGGATTACACACAGGACAGGAATTGGGCAACTCCTTGAGTAAGCTTCCTTTGTTTGATACGAGTGGACTAATATATTTAGTTGAGGTTAGACCTACTGGTATCATTCAACGATAGGAACAGCATCCTAGCATCCCAGTAGATGAATTGGGCGAAGTGCCTATGTCAATTTTTGTATTCCTTATGTCTATGCTGACCATTAATAAATATTTGCTAAGTAAAATGTACAGTTTTTGTCATTTATTATGGGAAAGATTATCAATCGATTTAAGTTAATATCTGGTTGAAGACAGAATTCATGAAAAATGTAAAATAACTGTATTTTTTCAGTGAAAATCTCCTAGACACAGTTTCTTATGAAGAAAGGGACGGTGTCAGCATTTTTACTGCGTTTTGGTGGATTCCCAAAAAATATATATTGGTCGGCATGTAATGTACGCAGTGAAAATGGTGACTTTGCATAAAATTTAATTTAGAAGGCATGGTAACCTTATGGAACATGTACCTTGTGACCATTCTATTTGAAAAATTGCAATGTGCTTTTAGTTCACCTCAATTGATAAAGGGAGTCCTGAAATATCAATGTTTCAAGCTTAAATCTTGAAAACAGATACAGACAATAAGGATTCCATCAATTTCTGTCCATATGATTACAGTCTCGGACCTTGACTACTAATGGTCAACATTTTAACCCTGCTACAAATCCACTATTGCAGTCTAATGCTTTAACTATAGGGGATTAGTGCATTCATGTCTGCGGTGTGTCCAGAGTGCTGATACTATGATATACCATTTTATTATTCCATAAATTCTAACATATTTTGTATTAATCAAAGAATATCTATGAAATTAATACATAGGTTGGTTCTAAGAGCTATAAGAGCGCTCAAACTTTGTATAAGAGCGTTCATGCCCCACTGCACACCAGCCAGAGTCAGTTAGACAGAGTTTGTGACATCAAAGGGTCCGACCTAATGGTCCACTGCACAATATAATAAAAATGAGGGTCTCAGTGTGCGACCTCATGGTTCAGTGCACAAACTAATAACTTGTAAGTGAATGCAAACGGCCGTTAGGGGTGCCTGGGCACCACAGACGCCGTCATGAGTGTCTGAGCACTCTAAGGACTGAACAATGGGTTACATAAGCACGACGCCATAACCTTCCGGTCGCTCTAGCGTCGCTCCTGAGCGACCTAGGTCAAATATCAAAGCATTTATGGAAAGCCCATAATTAGAAGGTTAGAATGAGCCCAAGATCAAGGCGGAACTCCCATTATTAAGGAAGTTACGCCATGGAGACTGAATCAACCTCCGAATGCACTACAGATGAACCAGCGCAAGTTACGCGCCTATCCAGCAGGCATTATAAACTTGGCATATTCAACTCCGCGCATGCGCAAAATGGTGGTTATAAACGCATAAACGACCGAGTTATGAGGGTCTGAAGATGCAGAACCGACCAAGACAAAGGGGGACACAGCGGCGTCCATGGGGGTCCTTTGTCCCCCTGTGACACTTGAAAGAGTCCCCTCAAACAATTGTAGAGTTAGGCAGATGCTGCTGGCTCCAGTCAGTCTGGAGGTGCTTTTCCAAGATTTGCTACAAATAGCCTGTCTGCACCTCCAGGAAGACAGATCACCAAGAACCGCTCTAGAGGTAACATCTCCAGTCATCTCCTGCTACCTGCTATACCACTGCACTATGGTGAAACTATGCTAGACAGGCATTGGTTTCTATCATTAGTGGCCAGGGGCTATCTCCTTCAAGACTTCCACCAGAGGGTAAAGTTATTCATTATTACATTATTCCTCTAAGCAGCAGGTCAGGAGCTAGGTGTGGGAACCCACCTAGAACTATGCTGGACATTGTATTATTATTACCTCACAGGTGGAGTGGAACTGAACATTGTACTTTATAAATTACTGTATGTTTACTGTATGTACAAATTACCTACATACTAACTACTGTATGATTGATATTTCTTACATGTTGCCTAAAGCTGAATAAACCAGTGACAACTGGAAATAACACTATTTTATATGAGCCTGATGTATTTACTCCATACACCACTAGCCATATGATATTTCTCATATGACAACTTGATCATGCCAATTACTAGTATGACAAAGTGGTGGAGAACATCCTACTAAGATCCCATCTCTCACAGGCTCATAAAAATTAAAGCTGGTAACACAACTAAGAACAATCATGCACACAGTAAATTAAAGCTGGTACCGCAACTAAGAACAATCATACACACAGTAAGACCCACTCCACCCACCCAGTGACCTTGACCTTGACACCATACCCACCAAGGTCACCAGTGAGATCTCCCACACATCAGTGAGATCTCCCACACATCAATGAGATCTCTCACACATCAATGAGATCTCCCACACACCAGTGAGATCCCCCACACATCAATGAGATCTCCCACATATCAGTGAGATCTCCCACACATCAACGAGATCTCCCACATATCAATGAGATCTCCCACACGACAGTGAGATCTCCCCACATATCAGTGAGATCTCCCACATATCAATGAGATCCCCCACACATCAGTGAGATCTCCCACACATCAGTGAGATCTCCCACATATCAGTGAGATCTCCCACATATCAGTGAGATCTCCCACATATTAGTGAGATCTCCCACACACCAGTGAGATCCCTCACACATCAATAAGATCTCCCACACACCAGTGAGATCCCCCACACATCAATGAGATCTCCCACATATCAGTGAGATCTCCCACACATCAACGAGATCTCCCACATATCAATGAGATCTCCCACACGACAGTGAGATCTCCCCACATATCAGTGAGATCTCCCACATATCAATGAGATCCCCCACACATCAGTGAGATCTCCCACACATCAGTGAGATCTCCCACATATCAGTGAGATCTCCCACATATCAGTGAGATCTCCCACATATTAGTGAGATCTCCCACACATCAACGAGATCTCCCACATATCAATGAGATCTCCCACACGACAGTGAGATCTCCCCACATATCAGTGAGATCTCCCACATATCAATGAGATCCCCCACACATCAATGAGATCTCCCACACATCAGTGAGATCTCCCACACATCAGTGATATCTCCCACACATCAATGAGATCTCCCACACATCAGCGAGATCTCCCACACATCAGTGAGATCTCCCACACATCAATGAGATCTCTCACACATCAATGAGATCTCCCACACACCAGTGAGATCCCCCACACATCAATGAGATCTCCCGCACATCAATGAGATCTCCCACACGATCAGTGAGATCTCTCACACAACAGTAAGATCTCCCACACATCAGTGAGATCTCCCATACATCAATGAGATCTCCCACACGATCAATGAGATCTCCCACATATCAGTGAGGTCTCCCACACGTCAGTGAGGTCTCCCATACATCAATGAGATCTCCCACACGACAGTGAGATCTCCCACATATCAGTGAGATCTCCCACATACCAGTGAGATCTCCCACATACCAGTGTGATCTCCAACATGTCAGTGATACCTACAACACACCAGTGATCCCACACCTTCCACCATGGCCGACGCTGATGAAGGTCCTCAACCCAATCAGGCGGCTGAGAAGATAAGGGCCTATGAGAAGACCATCCAAGATGCAGTTACTGCCCTAGAAGCAAACAGAGCCCAACAAGATGCTCATGCCCTTGCCTCAAAGGAAAGGGAGAGGATCCTCAGTCAACAATTGGATGACCATCGGAAGGCCCTAGAACAGGCACAACAACAGATCGCAGATCTCATGAAGATGGTATCATCCCAGACCTCACAGCCTCCCACACCCACCACCACACCTATTGTCACACCATCCGCCTCTGGATCCAAGGAGGATGTCATGATCTCCATGATGTCCAACATGACCAGGATCCTAGACAGACAACAACACGACGACAGGAAGATCAGGCAACACGAGGTAACCAAACCCAAAACTTTTTCTCACCCATCACCACTCATGTCAACAGCACTATTTATTGATCACAAATTCCCAGAGTATCTGAAGGACAGGTACAAATTAACAGACAGTGACACCATGGTAACATATTTACCCAAGTACCTTGAAGGACAAGCATTGGCTTGGTTTGAAACCTTCAAGGAAAGTGCCACACCTGATAAGTTGACATGGTCCAATGTAGTACATGAACTAAAAGAGTATTTTGCTACTCAAGACAATATTATCTCCAGGACTGCACTCCGTGCACAAGAGATAGATGAACCTGTATCTGATTACGCAATGTATCTCAGAAAAGCGTGTAATGCCCAATGCCTAAAGGACGACACCTTATTTAAAACATTCATCCAAGGCATGAGGCCCTGGATCTCTGTAGCTCTTGAGAACAAGAAAATAGACTCTTTTAACCAAGCCCTAGACCTAGCCTTAGAGGTTGAGACCCAAGAAAGATCTAGGAAAACAAGGGATGCAGAGTCTAACCCACAGCCTACTAAGAAAAAGGTCCAGGAAATCACCACTAGTTCAGATGAAGATGTTAACCTAATGTCTAGTGCCAATGTAAGGCAACAGGAAGCTAAGGCTATATCCAAAGACCCTACCGGTAGATATAGAGGAAATAACTATGACCCCAACTACCAATCCAATAGAGGTAGAGGTAGGGGGGGCAACAGCAACAACCAGGGGGGTCACAACAGTAGGAAAGACAACAGCTCTTCCAACTCCAACAATGGTAACTCTTCATACAGTGATAGGAGAGACAGAACCCCAAGTAATGGCAGATCCTATAATAATCAGGGATCCAACAGTAGGAGCCATAGTCCACATAGGAACTACGACTCTGGATCCTACAACAACAATGGTTCCTACAACAACAGCCAGGGTTCAAACAACTCCGGATCCTATAATCAAGGATCCAACAGTAGAAGCCATAGTCCACATAGAAACTACAACAGTGGATCCTACAATAACAACAATGGTGCCTACAACAATCAGGGATCCAACAACTCTGGATCCTACAGCAACCAGGGTTCAAATAACTCTGGGCAATACAGCAACTCTGGTCAATATAACCAGGGTTTCAACCCACATCAGGAGGATCACAAACCTAACACAAGAGGCTACCAGGGGAACCAACACAGTAACCCCCAAACAATACCTCAAGTGATGGATCAACTCTCCAAGCTCCTGGTCGCAAGCATCGCAACCACCCCACAGAACCAGGAAAACTAGGATGTCACAGTGCCGATGGGCCAGTGCACTGTGACACCCCAAATACAAACAATCAATCAGGATTAACAAAGATCCAACCAGAGACAATTGCTAGTGCCAATCTACCATCTAACAGACAGAGACGTCCATCAGTGATACACATCACCCCACCAGATTCATCATCAAAGGATACAGGTGAGAGTACCAAGCTTTCTATTGTACTTCTTCAAAATGGCTGTATCAATGCAAATCTATATGATGTTTCAGATGTACAATGTTTGGTTGATACAGGTGCTACTATCACCTGTGTCAGACAATCATTCCTCATGGACCTCCAAAAGAGATTCCATATCCAACTGAGGAAATCTAAAATCAACATCCACTTGGCAGATGGATCGGTGTGTCATGTTAGACATTCAGCTATGCTGAACTTTAGAATCCAAGGTGTCAGATTCCAATACCAATTTGCTGTAATACCCAACCTCACACAGCCCGTTGTACTTGGCACAGATTTCTTAAGCACTACAAAATCTCAAATTGAATTTAATGTTGATCCTGAACAAATTCTCAAACCCATTAGGGCAGTGAGGGATTTTACTATCCCTCCATTCTCTGAACTTGCAGTATTGGGTAAAGTCACATCTACTCAATTACTGCAAGGCAAAACTGGAGTAGTAGATAACCTCCAAAGAAATAACAATGCCCCATATCTAGTTCAAAGGGCAGCAGTAACCCCCAGGGAAAATAACAAACATCCCCTAGTGTTACTCAACACCAGCAGGCGCCCACATAAAATCAAAAAGGGTGCCATCATAGCTCTATTTCAGGAAGTCAAGGAATCTGATTTAGAAAAACCTCAACAGGTGTCAGACACTACCCCACACACTGATCAATCCATCTCAGCCATACGGCCTGAGGATGTAACTCAATTCAGTGACACAGACTCAGACTGTGAGTCTACATACGCTGACCCTGAACCCAACTCAATCAGACTCTCTGAAATAGCTGCTATACATAGTGAGGCACATGACCTCGAGCCAGAATTGGAAGAGAATGTTCCACCAAAATCTGTGCTCACATCCAAAGGTCAGCGTGACAGATTAGAATCACTGCTGACCAAGTATGATGATATATTTGTAGGAAAAGATGGAGACATTGGTGCCACACACCTGTATACACACTCAATACATGTAAAACCTGAGGCAGTACCATGTCATTTCCTACCATATAGACAAACACCAGAGAAACAGGCTGCAATAGGGGAAGAGTGTGAAAGGCTAGTACAACAGGGCATTCTGAGAGAATGTGCTGAGGGCCCCTGGGCTTCCAGATCCTTTTTAGTACAAAAATCATCGGGAGGCCATAGGCTCGTCACAGATTTTCGTTATTTGAACCAGAACACGATAAATCAAGCCTTATCTACACCCCGGGCCGACGACACTTTAGACATGATAGGGTCACTCAGACCAAGAGTATTCAGTAAGCTAGATGCCCAACAGGGATTTTTTCAAATTCCTATAAGACAGGAGGACCAGCATAAAACCGCATTCATAGCAAATGACAAAAAATATGTCTACGAAAGGATGCCGATGGGTTTAGCGACCGCACCTGCGGGATTTTGCCCTCTAGTCACATTAATTCTGAACAAACTCAAATACAAATGTGCCCTACCATACCTAGATGACATATTGGTATTATCACCATCAATCGAACAACACTTCCATGACCTGGAAGATGTGTTCAACAGCTTAAGAGTTGGTAAACTCAAACTGAAGAAATCAAAATGTGAATACTTCATAGACAGAATAGACTTCTTGGGAATGAGAGTCACACCCAAGGGACTGCAACCATCTCCCACAAAGATGGAATCAATCAAAACCTTCCCAACACCAAAATCAGTCAAAAATGTCCGATCCTTCACAGGCCTATGCCAATACTTCAAAAAGTTTATCAAAGGTTATGCCCAAATTGCTAGACCACTGTATGATCTACAGACACATCTCAAAGCATTTGTCTGGACAGAGGATGCAGATAATGATTTCAAAACTTTAAAGCATGCCCTCTGTACCAATGCTCTTCTCAGATATCCAAACTATGAGAAAGAGTTCAGTTTGGCAACTGATGCTTCCAATGTGAGTTTAGGAGCTGTACTCTCACAGAGAGATAATGAAGGAGTGCTCAGACCAGTAGCCTTTGCAGGTAGAACCCTCTCCAAACATGAGAGAAATTACAATACCACAGAGAGAGAACTACTGGGAGTAGTGTATGGAGTATTACACTTCAGACACTATCTAGAGACCAGACACTTCCAATTATACACAGACCATGCAGCCCTAATCCCGCTACTAACCAATACAGGACTCACACATAGATGGGCCAGATGGGCTCTAGACATACAACAATTTTCATTCACCATCCAACACGTGAAAGGTGATGATAACACACCACCAGATGCTATGTCTAGAAGAGAATACCCAGATTCTGGACCCATGACTAACCCTCCACCCCCACCAAGGAGAGTTAGAGCAGCCAGTAGAACCAAGTTTGCAAAAGTAACAAAGAAAGTACCATTCAAAAGGGATGATCCACCCAACACCATTGAAAGGCCAGAGACACCCATTAGGGGTATCTTGAAGCAATCTACACACTATGTGTTTTGCCACTGTGAGAGAGAATACTCACAACTCTTTCCAGATAATGACTTCGAGCCTATCGAATTCTCATCACTCAATCAGATGCTGAAGGCAACTCCAAAGGAGCCACCCTTCACCCCACCTGACTCAGATGATGAAGATTCAGAAGACACACTATATGCTATTACTCAAGCAACTTCCGAATCAGTCAGATTCTTTGAACCAATGCAGGGAGAGGAAACATCAAACCATTTGTGTCCTATGACCACACGCTCAAAGACTAGAGAAATGATTCAGGAGGGCACACCAAAACCCCCCACACAATCACAAACTATTCTAAATGAGAAAAAGGTCACAGGAAACAAACCTACCAAAACCCCACCTGCCAGGAAAAATGTCACAAAAGACACTGCATCTACTAAGTCAAAGAACTCTGAGACAAAGAAGAATGACAAAAAGCAAATTGTGCCTTTAAAGAAAAAGGTTGCCACTCCCACCAAGGCGAGAATAGGCCCTCCAAAGGAGCCTACACACCAAAACAAGAGTGACACACCCCAACAAAAGGCACAAGATAGGCCAATAGTCGATGAAAAAGAAAAAGAAAGAGACAGAATAAAACAACATGTGCTAGATATAAATCAACTACTGGATCAGATTCCCGACACATCCATCTCAGGTACAAACCTTGGCTTGGAACAAAGGAAAGACAAGGACCTATTGCCCCTCATACAGTATCTTGAGGATGGGACCTTGCCTGCACCAAAAGCACAAGGAAATAGAATCATCAACCAAGGCCAGACATACACCTTGGTAAATGGTACATTAGTCCATATATGCCCCATAAATTGGAGAAAAACCAATACTGTACCACTTCAAATTGTTATACCACAGCAATGGGTAACAAGTACACTACAGTATTTCCATGACTCACCTACTGGCGGCCATCTTGGTTCAAGTAGGATGCTGTCAGCACTCCGACCTAGGGTATATTGGAAGTCTATGCTAGCAGACACAACAAAATATGTTTCCACCTGCCACACATGCCTCACAGCAAAAAGGCAAGTACACTCACACAAAACACCAATGACAGTGAGAGAGTACATGACTTCACCAATGAAGTTCCTAAACCTAGACGCGGTGGGACCACTTCCCACAACTGCCAGGGGAAACAAACATATACAGGTCTGCATAGATTATGCTACCAGATATGCAACAGCTTGGGCTACTACTGACTTAAAAGCTGAAACAACAGCAGCAGAGTTCTACAAGAATATAATTTGTCATCATGGAACACCAGCCACTCTTCAAACAGACAATGGGACATGTTATACAGGTGCAAAGTTCACAAAGTTAACTAAACACCTCAAGATCAAACATAAATTCTCCTCACCATACAGGCCACAATCAAATGGGCTTGTAGAGAGATTCAATGCTAGCATAGGCACAGCGCTCAGAGCATTCTGCTCAAAGCACCAAAACAATTGGGATTCATTTATTGAACCCATAACCTTTGCATTAAACAACACTGAATCCCAAACCACAGGATTCACCCCTTTCTTCCTACTCCATGGAAGAAACCCAGCCACCCCAATGGACTTAGGGCTGGGAATACAGGAAGACATATCCACCGTAGCAGACCATGTAGCTAACATGATAACAAATCAAGATACCTCTAGGAGGAAAGCTATAGAAAGGGTCGCCAAGCTACAAAAGGAAAGGAAGGATAGATATGATAAGAAACTTACACCACAGGAAATCAAGGTCACCGACATGGTGTACCTAAACATACCAAGAATCCTGACCAACACAGAGTGTAAGAAACTTCAACCCCTTTTTATGGGACCATATGTTGTAGTAGACAGACCTAGTTTGACAAGTGCCAAACTCAAAAACTTGGACACCAATCTATTGGTGGCCAGACCAGTGCACATAGACAGACTGAAAAAGGTTGTGGCTGTCAGAAACAATGAATTTGCACACAGGCTTATTCCACATGAGGCCAAATACTACAGCAAAATTGTAAGGAACAAAAATGATATCACCCTTACAAGAGAAACCACAGGCATAGGCCCTATCAAGCCTAGGCCTGCACACCACATACTAAGAAAGACATCTAGGTGTGGTGCAGTTTCAAGAAGTTAGAAACAAGATTGAGATACCAAAAGAACATAAGATTTTCAAAATGTATTACAAATTCTCTTCATCCACACATAAGACATGTGTGACTGATAATGAATTACTTATATGTATATAAAGCCAATCAAATTTGTAAATATATCAGTAGGTTATTGCCTCTGAAAGGGTCAAAGACTGGGACCCCCCAAGTAAAGCAGACATGAAGTCTAAGAAGAGTAAGGGTAACACAATGGAGTGTCTAAAGCCTAATCCCCACATGAAAGAGCGCGCTATGCCAACACAGCAGTCTATAGAGATCAATTGACCTTATAAGCTACACTCAGACAACTGTCTAGACGGTCATGAATGGCTGTCCTGGATGACAGGAGGAGCTAATTACCAGTACACAGATTATACAATAGAGCCCCACAGTTGCAGACACTGGAGATTAGGTGCACTGACTCCAGAGAAACAATACCATGCCCACAATGGATGTGGGTAGGGTAGGCTACATAAGAAGCACTGTGGACCATAGCCCACCATCAGTCTTCATCCAGCTGCAGTCTGGAACTCAAGTCTACAGGACCCCACTTGGGAATTAGCCAGCCCACTTCTCCATTAGGAGAGACTGCACTAGGATAAAGAACACACCTACTTCACCTTTAACCTGACCTCACCATTTACTGGTCAATCTCTATAGACTCACCGGACATATTGCCAAGACAGCTCAATCTTGCAAAGGTACAGTTTGAACCACTTCATTTAAAGTGTTACACCATACACTTAGACTTTACCAGCACCAAATCACTACAAATTTGACAAGACTTTAACAACAAGCAAACTTGCTTTACACAAGCACCATGGGGAGACTGAGAGTTTCACCCATACTGCTTACTATGCTGTTATTATATACTATAGAACCACTTACTGCAGGTTATACACCTGTGGTGAGACAAAACATAGGAGTAGTATTCAAACCTAGCCCTCAACCATTGGTCAATGGACATACAACCACAACACTGTTGTTAGCTATCCCCTACAAGATACCTCGGGCACCCGTTACCCAAGGATCCATAAGGGATAGAATACTCCAATTGACCACTCCTACTCTACAAGATCATACCTCTGGTCAAATTATCCAACAAGCCAAAGAGCTTGACACCTTGCTGGAAATTGCAGACAAGGAGATAAATGAAACATTAGCCTCCATCAAATTGTTCCTATCCAACCCCATAAACACATTGGACAAGGCCAAAAGAGAGGCCATACTGGGTTTTCTAGCACCCCTGTTTCGCGGTGTGCTAGGTCTAGCCACAGTGGAAGATGTGAACCAAGTAATGGGACAGCTCAAAAACATAGATGAAAAACTAAGAAAATTTGCTAAACAAGATCAGGAAGCAGCTAGTCTCATTGAAAAGATCACAGACAGACAAGATAAGTTTGTTAAAGCATACATCCAAGATAAGAAGGTACTGGACAGCACAATCAACACCATAGGTGACACCGTCAACCTGTGGGCCTCTAACATGTCCAGGTCACTTGACTCATATTCAAGGCACGAGAAAACTCAAAGGGAAAAAATGCAAGTATTAAATGATGCATTAATTATCATAGCAGCAAGAATGAATACAGTTCAATCACTGCAAAGGACAAATGCAGCCCTGAGGATGCTATCATCAGGAATCCTAACCCCTGATATAGTGCCACCCTCAGACCTTGCTAGATACTTAATTGACATTAATAACAAACTTAGGATTACACACCCTGGAGCACAAGTCGCAATTAATGACTTAGATTTCTATTATTCACAGAAGCTGACCTCATACACTTACTCAGCTCACCATATATATATTCATCTGGACATTATAATTCAATCTACCACCTCTACCTTCAAACTGTACCAAATGATTACATCACCCATGCCTATAGACACACAGGAGACCCCCACCAGAGGAGTCACCAAATTACAAACCACAACTGAGTTTCTAGCAGTATCTTACGACGAATCATTATTCATCGAATTGGACTCAGCAGATATGCAGGCATGTGAAGGTACTACAGTAAAGGTATGCAGAGATGTAAATGGTAGAATTTATAAACACAGGCCTACATGCCCTGTAGCCATTTTTACTAACCAGGCTCAACAGATTAAGGAACATTGCAAGTTTACAGTTTCACCACTGCAAACACCTAACACCCATGCTATTTCCATTTCTGAAGATGAGTATCTGGTCACTACTAATGAACCCCATTACTTTATCAACTGCCATGGTAAAACGTCTGAAACTCGAAAAGCCCAGTCCTACTCAATCATAGGTGTACCCTGTGGGTGCACAATCAGTGTAGGAGAATTTTCTCTTCCAAACACAAGGTTGCCCTGTAACTCAACCTTATCATTTCATTACATTCTCAAGACAATTAATTTACCATTCATGGCAGCACTTAACCAAATTTCTGAAACCAAACCAGATGAAAGAGAGAATCTTCCAAATTTCCCAGTAGTAAACCTTTCTAGAACCTTAGAAAAACTACAGGAAAATCCAATCATGGATGATATTACCCAACTAAATTTAGAGCCCTTTGCCAAAACATTATTAAAAGATGCCTCCAACCTTGATAAGGCAATGGAAACGCGCTACGAGGAATCATACCTACGTCGAGTTACAGAGCATCCAATCTTCCAAAGCTTAGGACTCATTCTAGGGATATCAGCTCACATTTTTATAGTATACATACTACTCAAACTGTACAGACTAGGAGGAACTGTAGCCTACCTGCCTACAGCCAAAGCATTTAGACTAGTCACCGAGCTGCCCCTACACAAATTGCTCCCAGATAAGAATCCTACCAAATTAACCCCTACGGAGGAAACCCACACCCCTTTCCTCACAATTCAGGAAACCCACACCCTGATAATTGCTATATTAATCACCCTGACCATCTACTCAACCTACAGAATAATGAAGTACCTTAAGAAATTTGCACAGACACACTGTGGCAAGAAAAATGTGGCCAAGCGCACAAATCCCACAATATATTTTAAAATATATTGTGGAGACTCAAACTTCGCGCTACCCTTGAGGCCAATACCACATGAATTTGATGAGATTAAATCAGCAGCTGCCCCGACCTATAAGGATATAGTGGTTAAAACCTTCCCACTACCTAAGGCTATATTTACCTGGAATGGACCAGCAGTTATAACAACACAGAGAGGAGAATTTGCTTATCACCTCCCTCGGGTGATACACCTACCTTGGCGCACTAGGTTCAGTACCATACCAGCCCTTAAAAACAAAGGACTGTACTACTCCATGCTTCTCCAGAATGATTGTGGCACCAGCCCGGTGACCATGACAGCACTGGAAAATACAACAGATATAATTATTGACGAACACCAGGAGGAGACCGCAAGGTCAAACATGCAGACTATTGCTAATTTTCTAAACCACCAGCCCTCCCCGGTGACTGTGGAAACAGCCTAGGCTGCACACAGCCTAGACTGCCCCCAGTCCACCACCAGGAGATACTGAGATGACACATCTCACACATGACACACACCTCCACTGTCAATGAAATTATCAAAGTATTGAAAAAATTGATTTAGAAAAAAATATATACACAGCCACTTGTTGATGTATAATATGAAAATCTATGGTATTCTCACAAAATCGATGATTAATGCGCGCATACACGCGCAAATTGCAAAATTGCAAATTGTAAATTGTTCAAATCTAACATTAATATACGACCAATAGCCATGGATCATCGTCAAGTAGGTTGTCTTTGCGTACCATTCAATAAATCCTTCAAATTAATAGATATAGCTTAGTTTTTTATGTATTCTGGTCGTCAAGGCTTAGAGCTTCGAGGGGAACCATGGTTTTACCTATCTGTGATACATAATTAGTCAGATAGAGGGGTTCAAATAACCAAAAAGGGTTATTTTTTGGGTAAAAACGAGGAACTAATTTTTTTCCCTTGCTAGCAAAAATAAAATAAAAGGCCAAATCTTTATCTATCTCATCCAGGATATCCCCCCTAGGGTAGAGAATTTTTTTGTAATGGTTGGTGGTCCATGCATTATCTTTTGTGGTGACTGGGTGCATAAAACCTTTTGTGTAATCGATGAGTGGTCACGTCTACGACCTTTTTCGGGTTCCATTACACTAGGAAAGATACAGTACATGGACTAATAATATTTACCATGTAGAGACCTTATATGTACTTATGTAGCACACAAAAAAAAATGAACCTACTGGTAGAACTGTATGGCCCAGTTGCTATGATCTGATTTTGGGGTAGTTTATGTGTGGTCACATCTACAACCACACATGCAGCCATGCTGCTAGGTGTTTCACATTTAATTATCCTTATTATGTGTGCCTCATACCTTTATATGAAACCAATAAGCCCTGTAAGTTTGGTTAATATATTCCCAATAGAACCATAGATATCATAAGAAAAGTATAGGCGTGGTCACGTCTACGACCGTGTGGTCACGTCTACGACCGCGTGGTCACGTCTACGACCTTGCATTACCCTCTTAGCCAAAACTGTATGCACCCCACCCTTGTGTTGCAGTCAGTGGCACTTGGGCCTGGAGGTTATGTACCAACCAAACTGGGCCCTATACATGTGTATTCTGTAGCCTATCACTAAGGAAGTCATAACACCTGGGTTTTTCGAAGAATATGCAAGGCATTAACCAAAGACCTGCAACTTTTCTTCTATCAAAACAGGCTAATTCCACCTTAACAGGAGAGAAAATAGGTGTGCTGATGTATTCCTAACAGGTAAAGACTCTGCATACCAAACCAATGGCATAAGAATCAATTATTTATAAGATTTTTCTCTATATTTTGTCTGTCCCCAGTGGTCACGTTGTCACGTCTACCACCTATTTTCATTAGTTTTACTACCCAGATCTCAACCCCAGACACCTAAATCCATATACCAGGGTTAAGCTAAAGGGAAATGCTATCTATTAATGATAAAATATATTGCCTAGATGTCTCTTTTGCAATGCGTGGTGGTAACTTGAAAGAAGCATGTTAGTTTCTGGTAGGCCTTTTTTCAAGTAGCATCAATGCCCCTGAGCCAGAAAATAGCATAAACTGGCCAGAAATATACAAGAGAAGTGGTTTCCATTCATGCTTGGGGTGTTTTCTTAGATATTTTTAATAGTCTTTAGGGTATGATAACTCTGGTACCTCTATATCCTATGAATTCTCCATCATGTGTTGCGGTCGTGTGGTCACGTCTACGACCGTGTGGTCACGTCTACGACCTATTTCCACTAGCTCTACCACCCAGAAATCAACGCCAGACCCCTATATCTATATACCAGGGTGAAGCTTAAAGTTCATTCTTTCTTTTAAATGAAAAATATATTGCCTTACTCCCCTTTTCAAGGAGTGGTGCTAACTGAAATGAAGCATGTTAGTTTCTGCTAGACCTTTTTCCAAGTAGCGTTATTCTCTCCTCAACCAAAAATGGCAGAAACTGGCCAAAAATGTACAAGTAAAGTGATTCCCCTTCATACTTGGAGTGTTTTCTTGAATATAATTAGCAATCATTGGGGTATAATAACTGTTGTACATCTATATCCTATGTATCTCTGCATAGAGATAAGGTCGTAGACGTGACCACACGGTACTAAGCATGCCTCACTTGACCAGGCTGGTGAAGAAATAATTAACATATTTAACCTTCCCTCATATATGGGCCCCATGCACCAACACTTGTAGTTTATATATACAAAAGGAATAGCTCATGCAGCTATTTTATTTTGGGACCCCTTAGCCAGGCTACTTGACGACGATTCATGGCTATTGGTCATACATGAATGCAGGTAGATAACTAAGACAGTTTTTGTACCCACTAGCACTTGTATACTATACCAAGGTTTACTTAAGGTAACACACTTTAGGTATCCAAGAAAATTCTTGGAAAAATGAATGAAAAAAAAAAAAATGTTGAGGAAAATTGTTGACATGAAAAATGTTTACTTAAGATACTCACCAGATAATCTCTTTCAGGGACACATACTCAAGAAGGCTAGAGAAAAGTCAATTAAGCAGCGGCCCACTGCCGAAATTGCCAATTAATACACCCATATAGCAAAATCAAAGAGTAACTCAGAGACAAACAAGCCTATTGTACATGAAGTACTTTGTTTTTCCGGTCCTCGGAAAAATTTGTCTCAATCCCAAAAAATTGTATAGTGTAAACTAGATTGTACGCTTGTACCCAATTTGCACACTAAAAATTGTATGTTTGCACACTAGATTGTAAGTTTGTATCCAATTTACATTTGAATTGTATGTTGCACATTATACTGTATGTCTGTACCCAATTCATACACTGAAGTCAGATTTTTAGAAAATCAACATTTCTATGTGTATCCAAGCTGTACGCAAAATTATATATGTACATACAGAAACTATCAATTGAACGCAAAATTATATATTGGCATACTAAAACTGTCAAATGTACGCAAAAATTATATATTTGTACACCAAAAATTGCCAAATGCACGCGAAATTATATATTTGTACACCAAAAATTGCCAATTACACGCGAAATTGTAAATTTGCACACTAAAATTGTCATTTATGTTCAATTTGCACGCTAAATTGAACATTGAACGCCAAAAAGGCACACTATTTGCCAAATTGTATGTTGTACATAAAAATGGAAAACTGTACCCAAAATTGATGTTACATAAGCAAATAAGCTCAGGTATGGTAAGATATAGAAACTCGGAAATGTACTTAAACCCAGGAGAAAATTGTTTATACTGACAAAGCTCTACCACAAAAATTGCATTTGAAGCACTCCCCATTACTTCAAATCCTCTTACAAACAGTATATAACTCCAAAATAAGGTAAAAATTGTATAAATTGTACATTCCCTCGGCGAAATGACGGAGTTTCGCATTCTCTCGGGGGAGAGGGAGTATTCTATGATATACCATTTTATTATTCCATAAATTCTAACATATTTTGTATTAATCAAAGAATATCTATGAAATTAATACATAGGTTGGTTCTAAGAGCTATAAGAGCGCTCAAACTTTGTATAAGAGCGTTCATGCCCCACTGCACACCAGCCAGAGTCAGTTAGACAGAGTTTGTGACATCAAAGGGTCCGACCTAATGGTCCACTGCACAATATAATAAAAATGAGGGTCTCAGTGTGCGACCTCATGGTTCAGTGCACAAACTAATAACTTGTAAGTGAATGCAAACGGCCGTTAGGGGTGCCTGGGCACCACAGACGCCGTCATGAGTGTCTGAGCACTCTAAGGACTGAACAATGGGTTACATAAGCACGACGCCATAACCTTCCGGTCGCTCTAGCGTCGCTCCTGAGCGACCTAGGTCAAATATCAAAGCATTTATGGAAAGCCCATAATTAGAAGGTTAGAATGAGCGGAACTCCCATTATTAAGGAAGTTACGCCATGGAGACTGAATCAACCTCCGAATGCACTACAGACGAACCAGCGCAAGTTACGTGCCTATCCAGCGGGCATTATAAACTTGGCATATTCAACTCCGCGCATGCGCAAAATGGCGGTTATAAACGCATAAACGACCGAGTTATGAGGGTCTGAAGATGCAGAACCGACCAAGACAAAGGGGGACACAGCGGCGTCCATGGGGGTCCTTTGTCCCCCTGTGACACTTGAAAGAGTCCCCTCAAACAATTGTAGAGTTAGGCAGATGCTGCTGGCTCCAGTCAGTCTGGAGGTGCTTTTCCAAGATTTGCTACAAATAGCCTGTCTGCACCTCCAGGAAGACAGATCACCAAGAACCGCTCTAGAGGTAACATCTCCATTCATCTCCTGCTACCTGCTATACCACTGCACTATGGTGAAACTATGCTAGACAGGCATTGGTTTCTATCATTAGTGGCCAGGGGCTATCTCCTTCAAGACTTCCACCAGAGGGTAAAGTTATTCATTATTACATTATTCCTCTAAGCAGCAGGTCAGGAGCTAGGTGTGGGAACCCACCTAGAACTATGCTGGACATTGTATTATTATTACCTCACAGGTGGAGTGGAACTGAACATTGTACTTTATAAATTACTGTATGTTTACTGTATGTACAAATTACCTACATACTAACTACTGTATGATTGATATTTCTTACATGTTGCCTAAAGCTGAATAAACCAGTGACAACTGGAAATAACACTATTTATAAGAGCCTTGAGATAATTACACTATATACCACTAGTCTTATGATATTTCTCATATGACAACTTGATCATGCCAATTACTAGTATGACAATACACAAGCCACAATACTCTACTTTCCAAAGTTTCATGTGATTATTTGTCGATAAATGAATCATCAAACTGCCTGGGTTCAAGCCTCTTTTCCCGGTGTTTCTAGATTACCAGTCAGACCCTGTTCCTCGTATTATCACATCATGCACCTGCAAATAATAAAGTAGGAAAAATAGCATAATTTGGCCCAAATCCTTCACAGAGTGATAAATATGTGTCAAGTGCAGACTCTCACAGTATCCCTACTAAGGGAAAGGGTTCACTCAAGAAAAAGGTCATCCTTGTAATCCTATGGATTTAGGGTGGTTACAGGTCTATCCAAAGCCCCAAACAAGCTCTAACTCCTATTTTCTTTGGAAAGCTCTAATGATTGGTATAATATTATGGGAATGCCATCGATATCAAGTAACTATAAGCCTCCCCTCGCACAAGGGGGTGACAGCGTGCTGTGTGAATGTAATTTTTATATGCCTTGCAGGCTCTTGCAATAATTCATTCTATGCAGTGCATCTCAGCTGCCCTGGCACAGGTGTGTATTTGCCCTCAGTTAACCACCTTTAATACATTAAAATGCCCAAAAGTGTATTGTGCACCCATAATTTATGCTGTCCATTTGGCTGGGCATCTAGGATGTTTAATTTTCTCCATGTTAGTGGAGATACTAACTTTGAGCAAACTTACCGAGACGTGAGGTGGGGTGGACATGATGAATTCCACAGCAGATGCGATGTCATCGCCCGAAACTGAGTAACCAGTTATTTAAGCTAGTCCTCTATGAAACTGTGACACTGTGTCTCCGTCATGACATTGTCATTCTTTGATGGGTGTTGAGACTGATCACAAGTTACTACAAGGACTGAATTATTAGTACTATATGGACTGTATGAGTGGAATATTTTTGTATTAACTAAAATGTCTATGACAATTGTATTATATTGGATCAAAGACCGCGCCTAATGTATCCATCAACTGGAAAAGCCGGAGCTCAAAGAAATGTTTATTATCTCTTAGAAGTCTTGTTTCCAATTTTTGAACATGTGTAATATCCGGTCTATTTTATATTGTGATATGCAAAGAGAGCTGTGTATTGAATATTGATAACATATATTTTTGTTTGGTTATGGTGTTTTGATCTTTCTTTTTTTCACACAATAGGGATTTGAGTGGTTCAGTCACACTGCTCATCCTGTTGATAGAGTATCAACCGCTTTGTTACTCTGTGTTTCAGCCCTATTGTATTTTAGTGCTGATGACTGTTTGCACCATGTATTGCTACAGTTTATTATATGTGGTGTTATGTTTTTGGGTGGTAGGCAATGAGGGAAAGTCTGGAAGTAGGTGGGGCTTAAGATTGTACTAGACTTGTATCGTAGCTTTGAGGATGTAAAGAGGTCTATAGGACTCAAAATAATAAGTATAAATGCTCAAAGTTTGTATGATAAATATAATTACCTGAATGTAAGGGCATCTGGTTTTGATTATATTGGGATCTGTGAAAGTTGGCTGAAAGACTATACTCCCAGTTCATACTTATATATCTCAGGATATACTTTATTTGAAAATTACTGAAAAAGAGGTAAATGTGGTGGGGTGGCATGTTTATATATGTGACAGATTTACTCCCTATACTGAACTAGTATCAGAGTACAGTGTGTCAAATGGTAACATAGAGTCACTTTGCCTGTATACAAGGTTCCCTGGACATAAACATAGAATTGTGTATATTGTTTATAGACCACCCAAGGGGAATACTAAATTATGTTATGAAGAAATTACTAGATGTCTTGATGATGAACGTTTTACTGGAAACGAGATTTGGGTTATTGGGGATGTAAAAGTAAACTCCAGAAGTAGCAATTCTACTAAATTTAAGCACATGACTGCTTTTCCTTGTAAACACTCATCGAGATATCTGAATACTGGATCGACACATTATCATGCATATGGTAAAATACACTTGATCATATCTATACTAATTGTATTCATGTTAGTACCTCAAGACTGATTAATACCACTGTTGGGGACAATGTCCCAGTATATGCTGTAAAAAAAGGAAAACAATTCAGTTTCTAATACTTCTTGTGTTGTTAAGGCTAGAAATTACAAAAATTATGACTCAACTACTTTTAAAAATGAACTGTCCAATCTCGTTGAGCAACTAACTGATACTGAGAATCCCAATATTGTATATGATATTGCAATAAGTCGTATGATTTTCTGGATTTATACTGTCCTATAAGGGAATTCAGGGTTAAAAGTCGTAACTCTTGTTTTCATGGTGAGATCCATAAAATGCCTCTGTCAATCCCGACACATACCTAGGGGTATACCCAATCCCTACTTGGCAAAGTCTAAGGGTATTATGGGTGATTGTTGATACAAACAATGACTCCACCATGATTCTTTTTGATGTCATCAAACATGGCCAGAATCTCCGCCTTTGCTAGGTCACATTTTATTGCAATCAGTTTCCCCTTTTCTGTCTTCAGGTGGCCTGCAAGTTTCTGTTCAATAAAGATGGTATCATCATTTGTCATACTTTCCCTTTTCCAACAAGTTAAGGGGACCTCCGTGAATGACGTTGTGCCAAATTTGACCGTTTTTGACACCCCCCCTCATCTTGCCGGACTTGAACCCACCTCCAGCATGATTTGTGGATGCCCCCCCCCCTCAAGGAAATGTACATGCTAATGTCTATGATGACTCATTTGAAATACTCATTTTAGTCTGGATCCAGACCAGGCGATGTTGCCCAAATATGATTTGAGACTCAGCCTGAGGCTGATCCTTGGGTGATACTCTGGCTCTGCCTGAGTATCATCCCAGGACCAGACTGAATCTCAAATCATACTCATTTTGGTGACATTGCCTGAGTCTGGATCCAGACTCAAGTGAGTAAGGATTTTCTTTCAGTGAGCCACAATTTGGCTTTGGGAGAATGCTATAAGCTGCACCAAAGGTCAGAATTGGTTGGCATTCTTACTACAGTCTATGACCCCAGTATAAGTATCACCCCAACATTAGGGAGACTATAAGCCACATGTTGATATGCTGTCAATTATTCAGAGAAAGACCAAGAAGTGATCCAGATATAATTATTTAGTAACATGTGTGTCGTTCGTGCAACAGGAGAAGTACACTCGAGCCTTGCTTCCTCAGATATGAAAAATGCAAGGAAAAATGTCTGAGGAAGCAAATTATGTGAGGAGTTAAGTCCAAATATAATAGAAAAAAAATAGCGGTAGTTCTAGATTTTCTGTCTGAGGTAATATAATACTACCAGGTGGCAGCATCTTACGATAGCCACCGCCTTCAACACCACATTAGGTTTCTAAAATGGTTATAAGCCCTGGCCTGTCCACTGATAGTCCAGTAAAATTAGGTCTTAACTTTGAATAAATTCAAACAAAGCTGAAAATTTCAGGATTAACTCCTTTTTGTATTAATAACTTAATACCCCGAAAAACATAATATCTCCCATGAAAGTGCCTCATACCATACAAGAAAGAGAGAATTTGATATGATATTTCAATAAACAAAATACCTAAGTACCGGAATTTTATTCATATACTTCATTAAATCTGCTAAATTTCAGAATTTATGCTTCACTTTGATTCACTTTTAACAAAGACTAGAAACTTTCATTTCTGATTGTTGTTTGATAGTTTTCATGTTAGTCCTGTTCTGCTGGAGCAGCATTCAAGCAATCTACCCCTGCACATTCATCACACATTCTTGAGCAAGGTATTCCCAGTTTGCGACATCCACTTTTAGACTTCCACCCCAAGTCCTGAGGAAGAAGTACATTTCCCCGCCATGCTTGCACTTGATGGTTCATTCAGAAGGAATGTTGTTTTGTGGCAGCGGTTGTTGGGGGTACAGAAGCCAGCTTCTATGTAGTCCATATTCATCACTTTGTGTACCACCTTGCGGTATTTGTGTGGTTGTTTACACCCAACTCTTGTATTTAGGTCTTCCCCACAGAATATACAATGTAGTTTGAAATCAAAAGGTTTCGCTGAAGAACGTAGGAAAGGCAACTTGCTTTCTTCAGTATCCACAGGTTCAGTGAAAGCAGCAAGATCTTTTCTTATAGTGTCAGATTGTGTGCAGTCTCTTCAACACTTTGAATGGAGCTTCAACTGTGATACACCTTGTATCTTGTTAGCTAAACAATCATCTCTTTTAATGCTAGATTCTAGGATCTTTTTGCATTCCGCATTGAACGATGACAGTGTGTCCTACGTCTTGAGATCCACTGCATATCACACAGAGGTTGTTAAACTCATCTATTGTGAACCTGAAATAGCCAGACAGTGACCTTATGGAAACTTGCTTTGGTTGTATACAACTTCTGTTTCCAGAAATCTAATGAGCAAGAAAACGAAAAAAAAATTGTCTACTGTTTTTTTTTGTGTGAATGACCTCAAATATTTTGTTTACAAATGGCCCTCCATTAAATGACAGTATCATTCCCAGTTCTGCACAATTCGAATTCTTATTCAAAAAGGTTTGCCCTGATGGCCTCCCATAGTTGCAAACAGAACATATAGGTGACCTGTCAATGCCATTGATTTATTGCCCCATTAATTGCATAACATACAGATACTTATTGTAGGTAAACTATGTTCCTTTTTGCAACTTATGTCATGTGTATACCACCTAGGATGCCTCATTGATGTGCCTATATGCATGGCTTATGATATAATCCATTAATAACAAGGGGAAGTACCTTAGTTCTGCAGAGAAGTGTGTTCCCTTGATATTTTTTTCCAAAGTGATGACCTGGCTCTCTAAACTTCAAACAGTTGTATGGCATGACAAGTGTGCACAAAACTTTCATATTTTAAAAGGAAAAGTACAAGATACACAGCCTTTATACAAGAAACTTTTATTTTGAACACACTATGACCTGAGATGTTATTAATGTTAAGATGTACTTTATTTCTGGAATAAAAGAACAAATGATGCATAATTCTGCAAAATATTAATATTACACTTTTGTCACCTTCAAAATATATTCTGTCAATGTCTATAGATATCTCTGTATCAAAATCAACATGATATGATGTAACTGGAGTACCTTGTACCATTGCTTCAGTGATCAAATCACAAATTGTACAGTCTGTTGGTATTTGACCCCGTCACATTAAATCGCATACGAAAAAAATGCCAAGCCTCGGAGACACCAGGACTTTTCAGAAGTTAGAGGCCATATATAGATGGATCATTTCTGCAAAAATCAGCTTTCTTTGATTTTATTCAACGTTTGGGCCTTATTCTACCTAATTTTATGGAGGGCCATTTGTAAACAAAGTATGAGAGGTCATTCACACAAAAAAAAACAGTAGACAATTTTTTTTCGTTTTCTTGCTCATTAGATTTCTGGAAACAGAAGTTGTATACAACCAAAGCAAGTTTCTATAAGGTCACTGTCTGGCTATTTCAGGTTCACAATAGATGGCTTTAACAACCTCTGTGTGATATGCAGTGGATCTCAAGACGAAAGGACACACTGTCATCGTTCAATGCGGAATGCAAAAGATCCTAGAATCTGGCATTAAAAGAGATGATTGTTTAGCTAACAAGATACAAGGTGTATCACAGTTGAAGCTCCATTCAAAGTGTCGAAGAGACTGCACACGACCTGACACTATAAGAAAAGATCTTGCTGCTTTCACTGAAAGTGACGAAATGACAAACCCACCAACCCCACCCATTATATTTCCTCCATTTTTGCCCCTCTTTTGGCCATGTTTTTTCCCACAGTATACAATGGGAACCATAACCTGATTCCAAACATGTTGCCACCAACCTTACATGTCAATCTTCATTTTCACCCTGTACTAACATTGTGAGTTGACCCAGCAGCTAGGTCTATGATGTAAAAGATTTTTAAGTGGGAGTAACCAGGTGGGATCACCTATATCTAGACCTGTAAATCTGTAGTCAGGTCTCTGATGGTAGGGGGTGTTAATTTGCTATTTTTTGTCAAACGATTTGGGATGCCAGGTCAATCTATATATTTGGGCCCAAGAAAAAAGCACAAAAATAATTTTTTGGACCCCCAGACCTCCCTGTATGGGGGGGTTGTTGTGCTTTACTTTAGCCATGGGACACATATTGTCCACATCATAATTCTTTTCACATTTTGTCCACAAATGCCCATGCAAGGTGTCCATAAATATGTACTGTCCACAGACTATTTTTACACAGTGTCTATAAAATACAATTTGTCCACAGCCAACAATATCATGGTATCCACAAAATATACTCTGTCCATAACCAAAGTATCCACAAAACATGATTTGTCCACATATCTTTGTCACAAAATTCTGTATTAACAAAGTTAGCTTGGGACCTCCCCTTTTTCTTTTCATTTTTCAATTCTATATGATTTAAGCTGCCTATTGACCATTAATTAGGATTTTCTGATGACTTTCACCAAAGAGTAGCGACCAACCTTAAAAGGACCTGGTGTGGCTGAAAAAGTCCTGGTGCATCCCCAGTCCACCCATCACCTGGGTTATTAGGTATAATAGGCCAAAATTAGCTCCTTGTATCCTAGGTTATGAATCCCGAAAACAGAATTTGCTCCTTATAAGCACGGTCTCCTTCCTTATACATGAGCTCCTTTTTACAGTATTGTAATAAACATAGGCCGGCGGCTCGGCGGCGGCCACCGAAGCTCGGTGGCGGGTTCCCGCTGTGGCCGCTAGGTGGCGCGTCGGCGGTGACGTCACAGCCTTGTGACGTCACCGTCGGCGGCCGGGGGCTATAAAACGCGGTGTTCGGTGGTTTTATGGCAGACGCGATCAGACACTCAGGTGGCCTACGTGTAAGCTATCCTCAGGGAGTTCGGTGGCTAGTCCTAGCTCACGAACAGAGTGGCGTCTCTAAGCAAGAATAAGTACAAGTACAAGTATCAGTATAAGCAAGTAACTGATGACCAGTAACTGTTAGTCCTTAAGGCTCCTAAGAAATAAAACAACAACAACGGCTGTAACTTGATATTCCATTCTTTATATACGGTGTCGACTCTGGTTATTACATTGGTGACAGCGGTGGTTGTTTACATTGACGAACCGGGGTGTACCAGAGTAGAAACACAGGCATGGCAGATAGCGAATTAAAGATGGAGGAGGAGAGGGCAGCCCTGGAGGAGCAGTTAGGGGCGGGTAGGCGAGGAGAGCTGATCCAGGTTGTGGATGAGGAGGTCTCTGTTAAAGTTAAAGGGCCGGTGGCTGCGGCGGCTGGCGCCACCGACGCCACCGGAGCAGACGACAGGAAGTGGGTGATGGAGGAGCGACCGGACAGGAGGGCAGAGGAAGCATCACCTGGGGAGGAAGTGGGAGTAAAGGGTGGCGTGGCTAGTCACCGGGCACCTCTTGGTGTGGCCGCTAAAGTGGACAGCGAAATGGGCCCGACTGAGTTCGGTGGCCGGTTCGGTGGGAAGGGCGGCGGTTCGGTGGTTGGCCAGTTCGGTGGCCCGGTGTTCGGTGGAGCGGGGAGTGATAAGGAGGGTCACCGGAGGGAGGAGCTGCCGCGAGACTGGGGCCCCGACAGGGCCCACGGGGAGGTCAGAGAGGGCCGCGGGACGATTGGAAGGGAGGGGACAGACCTGTTGGCGGAATGGCTGAGGCAGGGCAGCCCCAGAAGTAGCTCTAGGACGGAGAGTGTGGAGGGGGCCAGGAGCTCCACGCCCCTGGGGATAGAGCAGACGCAGGGAATGATGGCGCCAGGTGGCGGGATACGCCCGGGCAGGCCGGGGCCCGGGGGCGAGGGGGCCACCCGGAAGCCAATTGTGATGCCGGGCAAGTACGACGGGTCGAGCGATCTGGAGGAGTTTTTGTCGCACTTCGACCTCTGCGTCATGGCTAATGGATGGACGGAAAGGGAGTCGGGGACGTTTCTGGGAATAAGCCTGTCGGGGGTCGCCCGGCGGCTGTTGGCGTCGGAGCGGCCGGCGGCTCCTGGGGGATATAAGAAGTTGCGGGATGCACTAGTTAATAGATTCCAGCCGAAGAGTCAGGTGGAATAGTATAAGGCTCTGCTCCGCACCCGGGTGCGGAAGCCGGGGGAGGAGTTACAAACCCTCTCGGAGGAGATCCTGCGACTGGTACGGCTGTCCTACCCCAATGCAGACGCCCAGATGGTAGATGGCATGGCTAAGGATAGGTTTGTCGAATGTCTAGAGGATACGGAGCTCCGACAGTGGATATACCAGGGCGAGATTCCGACTCTCCTACAGGCGGTGGAAAGGGGTATACGGGCGGAAACTTACCTTAAAGAGGAACGGGCGAAGGCGGTGAAGGTCAGGTCCGCCACGAAGTCAATGGCGGAAGAGATGGGGGAGCTGCGGGTGGCGGTCACCCAGATGAAGGAGTCCCTGGCCCGATCGGCCCCTGTAACCGCGGAGGGGGAGGGGGCAAGTAGGGGACGGGGCTGCTTCGAGTGCGGGGCGCCAGACCACTTCAAGCGCGACTGCCCTATCTGGAGGAAGCGGGGCGAGGCCGCTCGGAAGAGAGAGGCGACGAAGAAGGCTTCGGAAAACTAGACGGGGTCCCCTCTTCCAGCCGGGAGGAGACCCATGGAGAGAAAAGGAGGAGAGAATGGCTGGGTCGGAAGGAAAAGAAGGGGAACGGCCTGGAGGTCGGAGGGAAGTTATGGGGCAAGGACATCCACTTAGTGGTGGACACGGGGGCCACCAGCAACTTGCTCTCCACAGCATGGTGGAAGGCGGAGGGGTCCCCTGGGGATCTGAGACCGGTGATAACAGCATTCCATACGGCGGATGGGAAGCCGCTGCCGGTGGAGGGTCGGGTGACGGCGGAGCTGCAGTGCGCAGGCCGCGCGGAAACTACATCGTTCGTCGTGGCCGATATATCCACCCCGGGCCTGCTGGGTGCAGACTTCTTGAGGCAGACGCGGGCGACGATCGACATGGCCGGGGAGAGGCTGGTGTGGCCGGAAGAGGAGCATGGGACTCAGCCCTGCCGACTGGTGTGCTCGCGGACGGAATGGGTGAGGGGTCGCACAGAGAGGGTCATACAGGCGCGTGTGCCGGAATCGGCCGGACAGACGGACATGCTGGTGGAAGGAGTGGAGAAGGTGGAGATGGCGAGGGGGATTCGGATAGGCAGGGCACTGGTGACGCCCGAGAGGGGGGAGGTGCCGGTCCTGGTCTGTAATCCGGGCCCTAATCCAGTGGTCCTGTACGAGGGGATGCACGTGGCTGTGGCCGAGGCTGTGGGGGAGGAGGAGCTCCGGGGGGAGGAGTGCCGGATGGTGACCGAGGAGGGGCCACGCGAGGGGTCCCGGACGCTTGCACAGCAGCTGTTGGGGGGAACCCAGGTCGAGGATGATCAGGAGTGGATCCAGCTCATTGCCCGGAACAAGGCAGCATTCCAGGAGGGCGATGAGGACCTGGGACATACTGACTTGGTCTCACACACCATAGAGACGGGGGTGGCGGCCCCTATTAAAATGGCTCCCCGACGACTGGCGCCGCACCGACGGGAGGTCGTGGACAAGGAAGTGGAGGAGATGCTGAGGAGGGGCGTCATAGAGCCGGCGACGGGTCCGTGGGCAAGCCCCGTGGTCCTGGTAAAGAAAAAGGATGGGAGGGTGCGGTTTTGTGTGGACTACCGCGGTGACGGTGAAGGACGCCTACCCACTGCCACGGATAGACGATTCACTGGACTCGATGGCGGGGGCGTGTTGGTTCAGCACGTTGGACTTGGCGTCGGGATACTGGCAGGTGGCTATGGAGGGGGCGGATAAGCCGAAGACGGCGTTTGTGACGCACCGGGCTTGTTCCAATTCAAAGTAATGCCGTTCGGGCTCTGCAACGCACCCGGGACATTCGAACGCTTGATGGAAGTGGTGATGTGAGGGCTGCAGTGGTCCACCTGTCTCGTATACCTGGACGACATTATCGTGTTCTCGGCCACCCTCGCCGAACACGCCACCCGGCTGGAGACGGTACTAAAGCGGCTACAGGAGGCCGGTCTCAAGGTCAAGGCCAGTAAATGCCAGTTCGTGAGGGAACAGGTCAACTTCCTGGGCCACCGCATCGATAAGACGGGGATCGGGACCGATCCCGATAAGGTGGCAGCTGTCCGGGAATGGCCCACCCCGGTCTCGGTAACGGATGTCCGGTCCTTCCTGGGGTTGTGTGGCTACTACCGCAGCTTTGTGCCCGGGTTCGCGGCCATCGCATGGCCCCTGTCGGAATTAACCGAAAAGAGCAAAAGATTCCGCTGGGACAGATCCTGTGCAGAAGCCTTCCATTGTCTGAAGGAGAAACTGAGTGAGGCTCCGGTGTTGGCATATCCAAGGGCGGAGGGGTGCCTTCTGCTGGACACGGACGCCAGCGATATGGGGCTAGGCGCCGTCCTCTCACAGATGCAGGAGGGGCAGGAACGACCGTTGGCCTATGCCAGTAGGACGCTTAGCCGTTGCGAACGCAACTACTGTGTGACGAGGCGGGAATTGCTGGCGGTGGTGTTCGCGGTGAAAAAGTTTCGGCACTACCTGGTTGGGCGGCCAGTCCGGATACGCACAGACCATGCAGCCCTTAAATGGCTGGCGAGCTTCCGGGAACCAGAAGGGCAGGTGGCCCGGTGGTTACAACTCCTGGAGACGTTCGATCACGTGATCGAACACCGCCCCGGCCGGGATCATGGTAACGCGGATGGGTTGTCCAGGCGGCCATGCACTCAGTGCGGTATGGAGGGGGAGGGGGGCTCTCCCCTGTTCGACCAACCGGGAGAATGTAGGGCAGTAACGAGGAGGGAGGCGGCCGCAGACGCAGAGGCTGAGGAGGCCAGCGGGAGGCCCCGGACGGCGGAGGGGGACGGGGAGGAGGAGGGTCCCATCTTGTCCTCCGCGGAGCACTGGGCGGCAGTACAGAACCAGGACGCCGTTCTGGAGAGGGTCCGGCGGTGGGTAGCGGAGAACGCGGGCCCCGCATCGGACAAATTGGCCGGGGAACCCTACGCCGTGCGGGCGCTGGCGGTACAGGTGCCGCGACTGAGGCTAGAGGGAGGGGTGCTTACCCGGGTCTGGTGGGAGCCGGGGGGCCGATCCTTCGGCCAGATAGTCGTCCCAGAGGGAAGGGTACCGGAGGTGCTGGCGGAAGTGCATGGGGCTCCTCTGAGCAGCCACTTCGGGAGGGCCCGCAGCCTACAACGGTTACAGCAAACCTATTACTGGCCCAGCTACCGAAGGGACCCAATACAGTGGTTGGAGACCTGCCCGCAATGCCTCAGCAGGAAGGGGGCCGTGCACCCCCCCCCCGGTCCATGATGAGACATGTGCCGGTAGCGGCGACGCTGGAAAGAATGGCCATGGACCTGATGGGGCCGTTGCCAAGGACAGGGAGAAGGAACCGGCACATCCTTCTGGTAATGGACTATTTCACGAAGTGGGCGGAGGCTATCCCCTTGCCGGACCAGGAGGCAGAAACAGTCGCCCGGGCCTTCGTTACGGAGGTGGTCTGCCGACTGGGGCCACCGGGGACGATCCATACCGACCAGGGGAGGAATTTTCAAGCTCAAATGTTCCGGGAGGTGCACCGTCTCCTGGGGGTGGCACAGACCCGTACCTGTCCCTACAATCCGAAGTCGGATGGATTGGTGGAGAGGTGCACCGTGGAGGCCATGCTCGCCATGACGGTGGACGAGAACCAAGCTGACTGGGACTTACAGCTACCGTTCGTCATGGCCACTTATCGGTCGTCGGTGCAGGCGTCGACCAACCAGACCCCCAACTTCATGATGATGGGGAGGGAGACACTTCTACCCGGGAGCCTCATCTACCCCCAGCCGGAAGGGGGCCACCCGGGGAGGGCCGGGGGCGGGGAGGGGTTCGCCGTAGAACTGCAAGTCCGGATGGCAAAGGGCCACGCTTATGCTTTAAAGCACATGGGGGAAGCGGTCCGCCGGCAGGAGAGGAACTATTCCACCCGAGTGAGGGGGGAGGACCTGGCCGTCGGGGACACGGTATACTACCTGCTGCCTAAGAAAGAGGTAGGCAAGTGTCCTAAGTTCATGCGGCCATGGTCGGGCCCCTGGACGATCACCCGGAGTTTGGGGGGGCCGGTTTGGGAGATCAAGAAGGGCCGGAAGGTCCGAGTGGTTCACTATGACTTACTGAAAAAGACCCAGGCCCCGCGGGAGGAACCTGTAGAGGTGGTACGGTGGGCGGAGTCGGCCACCGGTGGGGAGTGGCCACCGGTGGCGCCCTCTGGAGCGGCCGCAGGGGGAAAGCCACCGGGGCGCCACCTAGTGTTGTCGGCGGAAGGCGGGCCACATCCGGGTGTTACGGCGGTAACCAAGGCGACTCCCGCCGACCACAGGGACACCGGCGACTCGGCGGCTCCCATGGGTGCGGTGACTAGAAGAGGAGGGCGCTTGTGCGCGTCATATTGGCACTGGAATCTCGTAAAAAGAGAGGAAAAAGGTGGGGGTGGCTTACCTGAGAGAGAGGGAATCCGGAGAGAGGCTGGAAGGCATGGAGTGAGGGTCCCCAGACCCGGGACAGCGGATTTCATCCTTCGGCCATCGGCTGGCCACGGTGGGGGGTGGCGCCCTGAAAACGAAAGAAAGGAAATTAGCACTGAGAGAGTGGTGGGGCGGGGGAAATTGTCTCAACAAAAGAAGGACTTACCTGCGATCGGTCCGGAGGGAGAGATGAGTGACAAGGTGGTCGCAATTTTTGCGGCCAAGAATCGGCGGTGGGAGGAAAGGCAGAGGCGGGAAATGGAGGTGGCCACGGCCACACCCACCGACCGCCGAACACCAACGGCTGACGCGGAGACCGCCTGGTGTAGCGATCGGGAACTACACCGCGACCTCGTTAGGACCGCCGACCTAGAAAGGCGAGAACGAGGCGCGGCGTGGCCCGAAAGAGACACCGACACCGAATCCGACATCATGAAGAAGTCGTCGGTGCCACTCCCCTGTTCCATTTGTGGCCGCAAATTTATGCGAAAGGATAGCCTCTCGCGGCATGTTAAGGCTGTCCATGCGGAGAAGGGGCCGGGGTGGAACTGCCCGGGGAAGAAATGCCAGGCGCAGGCAAAAGAGGGTCGGTGGGACGACCTCATGACCCACATGGCAACACAGCATCCGGGCCACCCGTGGCTGAGCCTGTCCAAGGCTGATCGGCCACCGTTGTCTACCATATGGTATAGGGGGGTCGCCACCGGAGCGGCAGCCACCGCCACCGGGGAGGAGCCATCGCCATCCGGAGAGGGCGTTAGTGCAGACCCCGAAGGGGAGGAGGGCCACGCCTCGGAGACGGCCACCGACCATGTGGAGGAGGCCGCCGACCACGGGGGGAAGACCGCCGAGGAGGCAACCACCGGGGAAAGGGCCACCGAGAGTGGTGAGGATAGCCCGGCGGCCAGCCCCGCCAGCGCTCAGGACTCGCCCAGGCCTCGCTCCCGCAGTAGCGCCCGAAGGGCGGCCCACCTGACCACGGAAAGGACTCCCGTGCCCGCAAGCCCGCGTCGATCACCCCGGCGGCTGCGCAGTGTGGTCTGCCCGGCTCCGCGGCCGAGAGAGCACAGCCGCTCGCCGCAGAGGGATCGAAAGCGGAAGTCGGAGTCGAGGGGGGCCGCGGAGGCGTGGGACGCCTGTCCACCCCGGATCGAGTTGGGGGAGGGAGAGGAGGAGGCGGCCACACCCAGCAAGGTGGCCCGGACGGGAGCCGGGGGCGACCAGGCCCAGGGCGCGGCAGAGCAAGGCTGGTCCCGTCACCACTCGGCGGAGGACCGGGAGGCCGCCAGGGTCCTGGTGGAGGAAATGGGGCGGTGCACACCCGTCCGGTCGACCTTGGGGGCGGAAGCGGAGGCCATCCTAGACCAGGTTCTGGATGCCCCCTCCGCCGGGGGAGAGGGCGACCCGCTCCTGCTGCGGTCGCTGCTCCGGAGCGAGGGGGGCGACCCAGCCCCAGCCGGGGTCGGAGAAGGTCTCCTCCGACAAACGGGCCAGATGGCCCAGGAGATGGCGAGGCGTTACCAGCGGCAGTTACTGGCAGAAGCCCTGCAACGTCGGCAGTGGCGGACCCCCGAAGGGGAGGTGGTGTCGCTGGACCGCCCCTCACCTGCCACGGTGGACACAGAAGAGGGGGGGGAGCGAGTTGGTCGCTGGGGGGTCCCCCCGCCAGGGCCTACCGCCGGAGCAGGTGCGGCGTATCCTACAAACTACGCCGCCCCCCGTTCAGCCCCACACCTCCGACAACAACACCCCGGCTCCGGGGAGCCACCTGGAGGGCCTCATCGCCGCCCAAGTGGTGGACGACAGCCAGGAGGAGGAGGAACTCGACTGGGAGGAAGAGGAGCCCAGTCCGGGGGCGGTGGCCTACCGCAGCGTGCCCCTGACTACGGACTCAGACGAGGAGGAGGCATCTCCGGAGGAGGCGGGCGACAGGCGGGTTATCACCCTTACTGGGCTGGACCGTGAGGACAGCCCAGCGCCTGAGGCCGAGGCCGAGATCCGCACGGTCACGATGGGGGGCGCGCCGCTACCCGTGGCCGCTGGTCAGGGAGCGGGAGAAAGAGAGAAGAAGGGAGGAGAGGATGTAAAGGCACCCCGAGAAAAGAAGGAGAGAGAGGGGGAGACGGCCACTAAGGACAGGAAAGAGCGGGACAGAAAAGGGAGGGAGGAGGAGAAGGCGAGGAAGGGCAGCAAAGAGAGAGAGAGGACGGAGAGAGAGGCAGAAAGAGCGGCCAAGGAGAAGAAAGGGAGAGAGAGGAGGGAGAGGGACGAGGAGAAGGCGGCTAGGGAAAAGGAAAGGAGGGAAAAGGAGAAGAAGGAGAGGGAGGAGGAGATAGCGGCCAGAGAAAAGAGGGATAAAGAAAAGAAAGAAAGAGAGGAGAAGGAGAGAAAGGAGAGGGAGGAGAGAGTTGCGAGGGAAAAGAAGGAGATGGCCGAGAAAAGAGAGAGAGAGGAGAAGGCGACTAGAGAAAAGAAGGAAAGGGAGGAACGAGTGGCTAAGGAAAGGAAGGAGAAGGATGAGAGGGAGAGGAAGGAGAGAGAAGATCGGAGAGAGAGGGAGGAGAGAGCAGCCCACGAGAAGAAGGAGAGAGAGGACCGGGATAGGAGAGAGAGGGAGGAGAGACAGGTTGAGGAAAGGGAAAGGAGGAGACGGGAGGAGAGAAGAGTGGAGGAGGAGACGAGGCGAGAGGGCCGGGGGAGTCAGCAGTACGAGGCTGGCCCCCACAGGAATGAAAGTTACGGGGAGTACCGGAGGCGCCGGGAGTACGAGGAGAGGTACGAGGAGGAGAGGGGCCGCTGGGGGGCAGGGCCCAGGAGAGAGGAGTGGCGGGAAGAGTGGGGGGAGAGGATCCCTGGGGTGGAGGTCCCCGGGCTGCCGCGAGCGGAGGAAATGGACCCGCTGGCGGGGAGGCCGCTTTGGATTGGGGATACCTACCAACGAATCCCCTGGCGGCGGGTGGACAACCCCGACAAGCTACAGAAGTGGGCGGTGGGGCTGGCTCCATCCCCGGACTTGGGCGATGAATACACCCCCGTAGGAGGACGGGCGCACGGGTGGGTGGAGCTGGTGGGCCCATCCCTGTGGCGTACACACTATTACGCGACTACAGTTCAGAGGTACGACCCAGGGATGGGTCAGGGAGGCGTGCCCCCACCACCACCTCCACCTCCCCCTCCGGGAGTGGGGCGACCCCCACCGTCGGCTACAGCGGGCAGACCGCCCACCCAGGCGCCAGGAGCAGTTGGGACGGCCGGGCCTCAGAGTTCGGGCTTGGGTCTACCGCCGCCGTCAGCCCAGGGACAAGGGAGATATGGCCACCAGACCCTCCCACCCTTCGTCCCACCGCTCTCAGGGCCCTCCAGGGCCGCCCCGCAGCCGCCACCACCGCGACCAGTCGAGGCGCCCTTGAGCCGCGACCTAGAGGAGCGGATCCGTCGGATGGTCAGGGAGGAACAGCAGAGGGGGAGCCAGTAGGAGGGAGGAGCAGTTGCCAGAAGGGAGAGTGAGAGACGCGTGAGGGAAGAGGGGACGGGCAGTGGCCGGTGAGAAGGGATGGCAGGGACGTCGGAGGGCGCAGCCGAGAAGCTGAAAGACAGCCGGGAAGGGGGGTGTGAAGGGGGTTAGTAGGGGTAAGGGGAGTACTGGTGGGGGATTGAGTACCAGCCAGGAAACCCAGGCCCTAAACACCCCTGGAAGCCCCAGGGCATAAGACAAGCAGCATAAGATAAGGGCTGGCGGCCCAGAGAGTCGGGAGGATCCCCGTGGCCAGGACAAGGAAGAGACGGCCCCAATTCCTGCAGCGTTTTACCGCGCCCTTCTAGACCGCAGACCTCCGGTGTTCGGATGTATATATTTCGTTAAGTGTATAAATGTAGAGATAAGGTTATCACACGAAAACCAAACACGGTCAGTTTCTTATTAATAACAGTTTATTCCTAGACATTGGAGGAGTATGATAATTGATGTCACATTTTGTGCATAAATAAATTAGGAACAGCCCACTGTTGGTGCTGGTAGTCCAGATTAAGTCATTGTAAGTCGTTCACGCGCTAGTCTGGTGATTACAATATTATATAGTTAGGGAGTTAATGATGGGCGGTCCGCTGTTGGAGCCCATAGGTAGTGTAACTAATCATCATAATAAGGGGGGGGATACTCACCTGGTACATACTACGGTAATTATAGGGGTAAAAGAATCTAGGTTAAGTAAAGTAATACGAGTCCTTAGGCTGTACGGCCCGGGTGCCATTGTTGGACACTCGAGTAATGTTTATTATAAATGTTATACCCATAGAATAAAGTAAGGTGGGAGGGATGTAATAAACATAGGCCGGCGGCTCGGCGGCGGCCACCGAAGCTCGGTGGCGGGTTCCCGCTGTGGCCGCTAGGTGGCGCGTCGGCGGTGACGTCACAGCCTTGTGACGTCACCGTCGGCGGCCGGGGGCTATAAAACGCGGTGTTCGGTGGTTTTATGGCAGACGCGATCAGACACTCAGGTGGCCTACGTGTAAGCTATCCTCAGGGAGTTCGGTGGCTAGTCCTAGCTCACGAACAGAGTGGCGTCTCTAAGCAAGAATAAGTACAAGTACAAGTATCAGTATAAGCAAGTAACTGATGACCAGTAACTGTTAGTCCTTAAGGCTCCTAAGAAATAAAACAACAACAACGGCTGTAACTTGATATTCCATTCTTTATATACGGTGTCGACTCTGGTTATTACAGTATATTTACTGTTATGAAGCTTCTCCCTCATCTTCAACTTAAGTTTTTCAATAGATCTTTCCTCAACATTTCAGGCATTCTGTAATTGCGCAACAGAGACTTCTGACATAAGGTTCAGTATAGATATTTCAAAATTGGTTTTGCACATAAAATTTTGGTGAACATTTTGGTATTTTGGAATTCTGATAATTGATAATTCTGGAATGATAGTATCTTCTCTCAGCTAACATAAGTAACATGATGTATAAAATCTGTAGAAGTTAACACAGGCATTTCAGGCAAAGGTGAAACTGTCAAGGTGAAAGTTTTATAAAATCTAAGTAAAATATCATTCGATACAAAGAAACATAGTTTTTTTCAACAATTGCTGCTGGTTTTCAGTGTATACACCCCTTTTCCCAGAATGCTAAGTAGTTTTATCCTATCCTCTACTGCATAAGCAAACCCTTTTCTCTCTAGTCTAGTAAGTGTCAGAGGCATGGTGTGGGTGCTTTGTGAAAGTATCATTCTTTCAGGATCCTGACGAATTTGTTCCACTAATGCTGGTTGGGCAATTCTTTGCTAATCCAACAATTTTATACAGTAAATATATAGAAAAATGTCTGTTGCCCACCTACATCAGTTAAACCAGCCCATTGCACTGTGAGTAGCATAAAACCAAGTACATAAAGTGAACTTCTTGGCTATTTTTACAGGGTTAGACACTTTCAACCTGTTCAGCCATGGGCCACCTGGACCCACAGCTCTAAAGATCAATAGAGCCAAGAAGGCCAACATTTCAGAACAGTTGTTGAAGTTTTTCGACTTTTCTGCAGTTAAACTGAAATATACATTGAAAGTCCTGCCTTGTAATCTACATTAATTGAAAGAAAATCATCTTGTAAATCTCCTAATGTAAGCTGACTGCATGTTTGGATACTACAGGCAAATTTATAAACATTCCACCAAGCAGGATAATTGTTTCGAGACATTTTTTGAGAGAACATTACAGCTACGCAGCCAAAAATAACTTTCTTAATTTAAGAAATTATTTCTCATTTTAAGTCAAATTAACTTAAAAGAAGTTAATTTTAGCCTGTGGACAAAATGTAATTTATGGACACTTTATGAATAATATATCTTGTGGACACTTTATGGCCATACACTGTGGACAAAATGTGTTTTGCGGATACTTTGTGGTCAAAACTTGTTGTCAAAATGTGTTTTTGGACAATTCGGGATGATAGATTGCAGACAATTTGTAATTTGTGGACACTTTGTTCAAGTTAAATGTGGACAGTGTGTTTTTTGTGGACATGTGGCTAAAGTGAAGTCCAGTCGGAAGTCCACTCATAATTATAGTGAAAATATAGCCAGAATTCAGACCTTTAGATTCCTCATTATAAATTTATGAAAGTGATCAGTAATATTCATATAGGAACCTTAGAGACCCTAAGAAACCATTTTGTTATGATTATGGAACAAGTAATCAATAAATAATTCATGATGTGTGTGTGCATGAATTATCCATTGACTACTTATTTTATTACATGATATCAATAGATAATCAATAGAATATCAATAAATTCAAGTTAAAAACAAAAATTATTCCCCCTCCCTGGGACTCGAAGCATGCCACAGTGTGTGTACACGATCGGTACACACACCTCGGCGCCCGGCAGCCGTTGGTTTGGTCTGAACCCGTCCCGCAGTCATCGCGGACAGCTACAGCGGAAAACGCCCAGACTGGGACTCGTCCCGCCTACCTTCACCAGCTAACCAAGCAAACACACACACAATAAATTCAAGTTGAAAACAAAAATCTTTCCCTCCCCGGTACTGGAAGCCAGCCATAGTGTGTGTACACACGGCGAAAAAGAATGATCGCCGGGACCGGGACTCGTCCCGCCTACCTCTAGCAGCTGAGCGCAATGCGCTATTCACTAGACCACCGGGCGACACACCTCCGGGCCCAGCTTGGCTTGGGTTGGTTTGAACGCGTCTCGCGGTTATGGTAGCGGACAGCCCGCAGTCGTCGCCTCCCCGGGCTTTGTATCATATCAAGACCTAGTTCTAGCCAACCACTTCTCGTCAGTCCCTGTGGCGCAATGCATAGGGAGTTGGATTTGGGATCTGAGACTGCAGGTTCGACCCCTACCCTGGCAATGAAAATTTCGTGGGTTTTAGCATGTAATGTATGACATGTTAGGAGGCATGTAAGGAGGCATGTTATCCATGTAAGGAGGCATGTTATCCATGTAAGGAGGCATGTTATCCATGGATAACTGCATGCCTTACAAAAGTCATGATGCAGGCATCATGCCATGCAATATCGACAGGTATGTACATGGGAATATCCAGGAAAAGCACTCAGAATCACAGAAATCGTGTAATAAAAGGGTAGGCCTATAAGCCATCCCATGGAGGGGGCTCATACCGATAAAATCGAAACCCTTATAATATTGCAAAACCCTGGTCAGAAGTCAATTTTAATCATTTTAGATCTAATTCAGCTTATAGCAATACTCCACACCCTACCCCACATGCCAAATTCCATTAAAACAAACTAAAAATTTCAGGGGAGTTTGTGCATGTTTTAATTTGGGCAGGACCTCAAAGTCAGCCCTTCAGCTTATGATGGGATTTGATGTTAGGATGACTCCAAAATCAACTTATAATATTTCCTTGATCTCAGTGAGTGAGTGAGTGAGTAATAGATGTTTAACGCCATTTCGACAGCTAAGGTCATATTCATGGCGAGAACAACATTACACAATTTCACAGAGGAATGTGTCAGTGCCCGCACATATGTGCACCACACACATTCGTGGGGATAGGAAAGAGGAGAAATAGACCCTTTTAAGTGGGTTAGGGAAGCCCGCCCTTGATCTCAGTAGATCCTTTTCTTTTTACAATGCCTGTTGCTAGGCAACCCATTAGCATAGCAACAAGTATATAACACCATTAAATTTGTTGGGATCACTTTTGTGGGGTTAGGTATTGACAAAATTGAGCTAGGGTCCAGATAAATAGGTGTTGCTATGCAAACAAACATTTGCAATGCCTGTTGCTAGGCAACCAGTTGCCATAGCAACGGGTACATTAAACCATTAAATTTGTTGGGATCACTTTTGTGGAGGTAGGTTTTCACAAAATTGAGCTAGGGTCCAGATAAAGAAGCGTTGCTATGCAAATAAACAATAAGAATACCTATTGCTAGGCAACCAGTTGTCCTGGTAACACAAAATTGACACCAATGGAATACTTATGGCTGATTTAGGGGGGATAGGTATGATCAAAAATTACGTCGGACAAATATTCAGGGCATGGAAAATTGATTTCTGAATATTTTTTTACCTATTTTCACATCATTTTTGCACATGAACACTGCTTTTCTCCTCTCTTTTCTGGATAATTCACCATTTTCACTACCAATTTTCAAATGAGTGTGACATTTTTTTCCCAAGGTTTACAGAAGGTCACCCACCACCATCTTTTTCAGCACGACTTAGAGACTAAGCCATTTTTCTAAAGTCATGGGTGGACTCAAGTGCGAGGTTCACCCCAATGGCTGAAGGACTTTAGCTATTTGGCAGGCATTCATTCTTAAACTTTACTTGTACTGCCATAATACTCCAGGATGAGATCAGATTAGGCAGTGGAGACCTTCCTGAAAAGCCCTATGTTCTTTTCAGTGCCACCCCCCCCGCCCTACTCCCTCCATGGGGCCTCCCCTTCCCCACCACTCCCGGGGGGCCATCCCCTGACCCCCACCATCATAGGTACCCTGCCCCACCAGTCCCTATGCATAGTACCAGTAATGCAATGTACATGGTATTTATCATCAACAATCTGTAACCACAAATAGGATGACATTCCCCAACCAAATGCATAGACACACAAGTCCACCCCCCCCCCACTGTCTCAAAAAATACTAAGTGTGTTGGTGAGTGATTGGTATTCCAATTTTGTGTTTCAATCCCGATTTGGAATTTCTTTGGCTATAATTGTATTACTGAATGAATATAAAGGAGAGAAGAACATTTCCATTTAATTTGGCTTGCATCATTAGCAGATGTTGTGCCATTGGCAAACCGATAAACATAATCATTGCGATCTATTATAGATACTATGGAAGGTAAGAGGGCAACCTTAACCTTGATTTTAGATTTTGGTGTAGAAGTGGAGGCCAGCTGTACCCTTGAAGGAGAAGAGCAACCTATTTTCATAATGCCCTCTTTTAGGGGACTTTGTATTGAATGAAAAGATTTAGGCTTCATTATGGTCATATCTGCTATTGTAAGAGAATATCTTCTATGGTGTTGCAATAGACCAAATGCATCATTTGCTGCATTACTTAGGCATTGCTTTTAAACAATGTTTGTAATTGAAAAGATTAATGTGTGCAATATCATTAGATTGTGTAAGGTAACTCAGTGGGCAGGTTAGTGCTTATGACCAAAGGGAATCTTCAAATATTTTCAAAAGAAATACTAATCGGCAGCATTTATCTGTAGATATTTAGTGCTGCTCAGTCACCATTGGGATGTAATTGGTCTCTTGAGACATCATAGATGGCACCATAGAAGCTTACTGTGTACCCTTATACTAGTAGATGTGCTCCTGAATCTTTTTATTCAATATAAAGTCTACAAAAAGAAGGTAACATGGAAATAGGCTGTTTGTCTTTTCTCTATGTCTAGAGTGGAAAAGTTGGTGACTGTCCCCTCTGGACTGCTACCACAACTTGTCAACTTTTGACTTTGCATTCAACTGAGGCTCACCATGACGACTCTGGCTGTCAACAAATAGGATTACAGCTAACAGATCTAGAAATCCCATCATGCATCAAAAGGCACGCATGCAAGCATAATCACCACATATTGTGTTTATTCCACAGTTTGCATTGTCCAGAATGCATCAGAATACATTCTCAGCACCATTGTCCAGCCCCTGTGGCCTGATGGATAGCATGAAGCACATTGGACCAGGAGATCCCTGGTTCTAGTCCCACCCATTCTGAGCTTTTCCTGTATGAACAACATTTAAAGCTAAACCTGAGCTGCTGTCACATATATGAATAGTATACTGTTAATATTCAAGTGTTAACTCTCAGTGCCTCTATCCTGTGATGAAAGCACTCACATTATCCAGTTTGGGCATCCAAAATCATTCTAAAATGTGGAAACTGTGGTATAACAGGTCGTAGTTCATTCTTGGGAAGCCCACATTCATTTTCTGTGACTTTTATGGCATGGAACCCCCTCTGTGCTAAGGATAGAATGTAATGTTGTACAAGAAGGAAGATAGGTCGGGTGGTCTTAGGACAGGCCAAGGAGGTTCAAAGGCCCATATTCACACTCAAAGGATTCAGGAATAGGCACAGATCTATACATTATAGGCCCTATGTACAGACTTCTGTTTCTTCCCCCTTCACCTTTACCATTCCATTACCTCATTCCCCCATTCCCTATCCCTCTTGACCTGTCTCCCTTGCCCCACTTTCCTTTCCCCCTCCCCTCTCCCCACTATTCCCCTATTCCACTCCCTCATCTGAACAGCCCCCCCTTCCCTATTATCCCACCCCCTCCCCTTTTCCATTTCCTGTCCTATGCCCTTCCCCCACCTAATCCCCATACCCTATCCTACCTCCCCTTACCCCACCCCCAGATTACAGTCCTCAGTCCTGCTTCCCTATTAACCCACCCCCGCCCTTTATCCACTCACCCTTTTCCATAACTTCATCCCTTTCCTGCCTTATTTCCCTTTTCTTCCAGCCTTCGTTTCTACCTTCCAGTGTGATGGGTTCCTTTTCAATAAGTAGTGACCAACCTTAAAAGTAAAAGCTACATGGTACACAGAAGCCACCTGGTGGCAAAAATCAGTTCTGGCTTATCCCAATATTTTTACACCATTATATTGACTATTCTACCCACACATTTGCAGCTAATTTGTTACCAGTATACCTATCTCAAACATAAGGTTTAGATGTCTGAGTGGCCATAGGGGCCATATAGTTATGGGAAAAGTAAAATTATTGAAAAATTTGTAACTTTTCATCTCAACCATGACCCCCATTTTCCTTATCTTAAAATGTTTGTATAGATGTCTTTATATATTCAAAGATACTCATAGATGAATAAAAAGAAGGTCATTAAAGATGATGCAACATATGAAAAGTTGTTTTTTTTTTGCATTCATTTCTATAGTTATGGTATTTTCACAGTTTTCATAAAATGAATGTAAGCAACATGACATAGGATTTTCTTTTTTGCATTTACTTCTCCTAGTATATCAAACTATCATGATCCAGAATTATTTGAGATTATTAATAGAAGATCATCTAGCAGTCAGCCTGTAGTTAACCAATGTTGCTAGAGAAAATCATACTAAAACGCTGTTGCTAGGCCCTGCTGGTATTGCATACATAATTTCTGGCATAAGAGAAGACCTAGGGGATGATATTTGAAGGATAGAAATGCTTAACCCTTCAATTTGACTGTTTTATTTGCCAATTCTGAGGTAATCCCAATGTTACCTAGTATTGTCAAGGGAATCAGTTGCCAAGGCAACCATACTGGTAGAAAACATCCCCAACATGCTTTTTTGTGTACTTGGTAACCTAAGGAGCAATGTTATGTATATTGGGTAGAATTAACATCCACTTCATACAAAAGTACACAACAGCCTCCACTAAACATTCCATTGCCACATTATTATAGTTGAGGGTGATATATCACCCTGGTAATATCATTACTTTGTGTCATCATATGACCAGACACACTATGTTTAGAACTCATTTCTAAATGTATCATGGTTATATTGCATAGATACCATGAATTACCCCTATGTTTGTGAACACCTGGGCGGGATGTGTATACAAAATTAATGCTCTAGATAAGGACATTTTCAGCTCCAGTCATCTGTAACATGAGACCAGTGTGATCCAGTTACTTATTATAGGTCAATTTCACCCCAACCCTATATCTAATCTACTTCAGGGATGTCAGTGAGAACAAGGAGGGTCAGGAGGCCTCAGATCCCAGACCCCAAAGTACACTTATATGGAATGAATGTTGCACCTGGCCAGTAACTTACAAAGCACCTGAAATATCATGAAAATAATTCTTCAAAATCTTCACTTGTGATGCAGAGAATTGCAAATGCCCAAACAGCTTTGGCCCCCACCAATGTTACATTGCTTCCTACACCCCTCTGGTACCATTGTGAAAGACTGCCTTAGTTTTTGGGGATTTGGAAATTATGATCACACACAGCCCCTATACAAAACCTGTGTCTATTCAAATGAGTTTCAATGGGTATTAATGGAATTACTCCCTGCATCTTGTACAGGCTACATAGTAAAGGGAAGTCATGGCTTTCCCTCAGAGCAGTCATAACAGGATTTCTGGGAAACAACATTCTTCCCCAAAAACACTGTGGCTCAGTAAGTGACATACATAGGGAGAGGACCTCTCAGAGATGGAAAAACGCTACCAAAGACAGTGGTTACCTTCTCTTCTAGCAGGATAGTAATGGGGTCTGAAGTTTGCTTACAAGAGGCAGGCAAAACAGTCCCAAATAATTTTGAGTTTATTTACTACTTTTGGTCACAAATCATAGAAAGTGTGCATATGGGGCCTTACATGTCATTCGCCCAGACATGTGCACAGAAAAGGAATTATCATAAGTATGCTTCTTTTACAATATCAAGGACACATCTGACATAAATGATAATGTGATTTTCTTAATCTACAGGACAAAATAGTCAGGACCTGAGATTTTCATGGAGGTATGAAGATTGTTTCTGTAGGAAATTAAGCCCTCAACATGGCTCGTAACTCAAATGACATTCTCCCAGACACAATTTCGCCCAGACAATCTTGGTCATTTTGGGCACATTTTACCCCCCTGGAGCCCAAAACATGCATATATGGGACCATCAAAACCCATATGTAACATAAAGATCTTATCCAGCCTGACACTTTCAGCCAAAGAAATAGAGGGGGAAACTAAAATTCGTAGAGTAGGGGCTGGAATACCTCCAAATTCGAGTTAAAGGATGAGCAATTCATTAGATATGGGTTTGGAAATGTCAATCAAAGATAAATCGATCAGATTGTGCAAACTGTGTTTGTACAGTTTGCACAAATATGGATTTGGCTACGAAGGATGAAAATTGGGAATTCTAAGGTAGTATGTGTATCTCACAATTGACAGCCACCAGCAAAAAACGGATGTTATTTTGTCAGGTTTTTCGAAAAGTAAAATTTGTTGTACAGTGATAGTACTATAAATCTATGATCATTCATATAGGATGATGACACTAAGTAAAAATTAGAAATTTATTGGGATATGTCAAATCATTCAGCCCTGTTACAATTAGTAAAGTTTAATTTGCTTGACCACATTAAATGTCTTGATTGCAGCCTTAAGGGCACGAGAATTATTACTGCTATACATGCATGAATCAAGATGGCTCCATAGGGCTGATACACAACCTCAGTGCTACACCTTACATGGCATGGGTCAATAAGTTGACAGTGTTGGTCTCAAGATGATATCATGTACCTGAAAATAATAGATAGGAGAATCAGTGAATTACCCCTGGAATATATATATATATATATATATATATATATATATATATATATATATATATATATATATATATATCCAAATTTGATGATCATCAAAACTGTCTCAGTGAGGCAGCCAGAAATAGTTGAAGCTTAAAATCAGAACATTGAAGATTCTGAAGCGAAGCTGGCTTCAGTGTTTTGAGGTCCTGAGACATGTACCTAGCCGAAATGCATGGTCTACTTTAGCCTCCAGAGATGACACCAAAATGGCTAAGGGCTATATTTTGATAATCACATAGGCCACCTTGTGGTGAGATTGGAAACTCTAAAGGGTGCTCCGTATAGATGCCAAGCTTGGGTCAAGCAATATTGCAGAGGATGTGATTTTGAAATAACCTGTTGCTAAGTTGTTATTTGCTGGGACTTGACCTTCAAGATCACCTTAGGGATTGGTGAAATCCATGGTAAATGATATGACATGTCTGATTGCTAAAAATTGAACTAACCGAGACATGAGGGGGAGTGGACATGATATATTCCACAGCATCCACAACATCATCTGCCTTCAAAGTCTGTAAAAATAGACAACATGAATTTATGTATCTTCAAGGACTGTTTTAGCATCATTTCAGTCAAAACATCAGTAATTCTTAGTGCTTAGTATGATATTTGATGAATACAAGAGGATAGTGTTTAGCACATTTGTTATGTGTAATATATCAATTCTCAATTCAGCTGTGGTATTTAAACTGATATATACACTCTACCTGGTGTTACCTAGACCTTTGTCAACATAAATTGTGATTCACTAATAATGTGACCCATCTCTTGTAATTCTGAGAGGTAGGCTGTGGTTTATATATATATATACATATATATATATATATATATATATATATATATATATATGTATATATATATATATATATATGTGTGTGTGTGTGTGTGTGTGTGTGTGTGTGTGTGTGTGTGTGTGTGTGTGTGTGTCAGGTTAAATAAAGATTAGCACTTGAACTTCAAACTTACTGTTTGACTTCCTAAGAAATCTTTGGCTTTCTCTGCACCCACCATTCGATACGCAAACTCTGTTTCCACGATACCAGGGGATATTGACTAAATGATTATGCAAAATAAATGCAAGGCTGAAGTAAATTTGTCTTCATACATGCAGAGAAATAAAGTATCACTGGCATAAAAGCATGGCCTTCTGAGTTGCTATAAATATGAGTACATGTATTCATTTTCAAAATAGTTGTTCGCTTGAAGGAGAGCTGATTTGGATGTGTTTCATATTATTGGCAGAAAAGAATCACTTTAGCACATCATGATAAGTGTTAGACTCGCCCTGAGTTTGCACCCATTCACATCCTTTCACAGGATATGAGATCGTGTGAAAGTGTCTCTCTTTCACCGACCTGTCTCCTGTGAAATATGTCATCTTATTCACTCAGGGATTGGTTTTAACTGGACATATCTCAGGTGAACAGGCACAGGGGGGAAGGGGGGCATCCCTGGTGAACAAGGGCAATTTGAGCATATATACATCCCTGGAATTATAAGCCTAAACACAGGAAAGTTGCAACTATAGACCAGTATGTACATGTATAAATTATGGGAATTTATCATTCCTATGGAGATGAACTCAAATTCACAGGGATATCATGGAGATGGATGGCCTATATCTCAGGGTAATTATCTGAAATACACTTGCTAATTACATTGGATGGCGTGGGCAACATTATTATCGACTCTTTTTGCCTGGGTACATAAAATCCATGTAGACACCAAAGGGAAGGGGGAAACAGCGTTGTGTAGCAATGTGAGCTCTGGCCGCTATACTCTGCGGAGAATAATTGCACTGTATGTAGCGACTGGTAGGGTTGGACTGTATCTATCCACGAGATGAAGCACCAGTATCTGTGTTCAGGCTATATACCAATTTAAAGGGTGCAAATTCATGGTGCTTTGGGCAGCCAAGCCATACCTCTTATCCGTACCATGGACCAGAGCCAACTGACCCTTCATGTGTTCAGAGATGATGAGAAGCCTGATGCTCTGGTGAGAGCTATTTGGAACAGCTTATGTGACATTTAGGACACATGCAGCTATACATCAGTGTGAGAACTGGAATTGTGTGGCTATAAGAAGGGAAATTGATCAAAGTATTTTGAGTTTGACAAGCTGTAGCATAAATATAAATCCGCATTTCAGCTCATTTCCCATATCTACTTGTAAACTCACAAGACAAAGGAGAGCTAGTGAGCTCTGCGAAGAATAATTGCGGAGAATAATTGCACTGTATGTAGCGACTGGTAGGGTTGGACTGTATCTATCCACGAGATGAAGCACCAGTATCTGTGTTCAGGCTATATACCAATTTAAAGGGTGCAAATTCATGGTGCTTTGGGCAGCCAAGCCATACCTCTTATCCGTACCATGGACCAGAGCCAACTGACCCTTCATGTGTTCAGAGATGATGAGAAGCCTGATGCTCTGGTGAGAGCTATTTGGAACAGCTTATGTGACATTTAGGACACATGCAGCTATACATCAGTGTGAGAACTGGAATTGTGTGGCTATAAGAAGGGAAATTGATCAAAGTATTTTGAGTTTGACAAGCTGTAGCATAAATATAAATCCGCATTTCAGCTCATTTCCCATATCTACTTGTAAACTCACAAGACAAAGGAGAGCTAGTGAGAGGGCCTAGGGTGAGTCTATTTGGATTGAAGGTTTATGCAGTCACACTTGGCTGCACTCAGTAGACATATTAAGGTCCATGTGAGCTTCTAGCCCCAGTGCTATAGGTCCATAGGCAGGGTGAACGATTCCATACATTTTCCATTAGTGTACAGTTCGTAACTTATTCAATTTTCTCAGTAAATACTTGACATTTTTGAAAAATTCTAAAGGATATCTCTTTCTCCCACCATATACCAACAATCATAGTTGAGAAACTGGTTGCATTTGATGCTTCTAATTTATCATCCTTGTTGCTAATATAAGGAGCACAAAAAGCCTCAGATGATCCCATAAGGTGCAGCTACAGTTACACACAAAGGTACACGATAAAACTATTTGTAACAGATTTACATGGATTAAATCAAGCATTGCAAGATCTTTTTATAATCATCTAGAAACTTACAGCAACTCTGATGTTGGACTTCATCTCCCTGAGTTCCTTTCTCATTCCCTCCAGAAGTGCGCTTACAGCAAACTTGGTGGCTGAGTAGAAGTGCAAGATCTTCGTTTCAAAGACGGTGTGTCCGAACAGACTGCAATTAGAATTTGAAGGAGTGCATGTGGTTCTAACACATTATACATTTATAAATCAATATGAAGACAGTGGAACATGGTTGGGTCATTTTAGGTTCAGTAATTTATATACAAAGATAAGGAAGAAGAAATCACCTCTGAAGATATAGTTCACTATATTGTATGTGGGCCCTAGCCACTGGCATGGAGTCATTTCTTATTGGTCTGACGTAGAAAGTATTGAAACGAACTACCAAATCTAAACAGCCAATGAACCTGCTGCTTCTCATTACAGTTTGTGTTCCTACACCTTGGGTCAGGAAGTTTAGATCTCTATTTCACTTCTAGATAATTAGAGCTGATAGTCTGTATCACAAGGTGCACTTATGCACCTATAATTATGAGCTATTTACTCCCTGGGACAGGTATACTGCATTCTGAAATGTAATATGAGATTTGTATACAATGCCATACAGCTTTAGATAATTCCATTTTATAGGCAAATAGTATCTACAAGTTGCATATTTGCACCTATGATCATGGGTTATTTACTCCTAATGACAGGTCTACTGTAGTCTGAAAAAGAAAACATGCAACATGAAAATCATTAACTAACCTGTTCAGATGAATGATCATACCATCGTCAACCCCACGGGCCTTCATTGATTTAAAAGCCTCTTGAGAACAAATGGCTAAAGCCATCACATTAACCTGTACATAGACGAATTGGTGAAGAGGGAAAGCAAGTCATGAAGATATTTTACAAGTGATTAGATGTGTGTCTGGACATAAATTGTTTTGTCCTTTTTGATTTTGAAAGATTATATATCTTATGTATGAGATATTATGGTATTTGAAAGATTTTGATCATTAATTGGAAACCAGTGGAAGGAAAGCTGATGTGTTGTTTGTCATTATTGCTTTTAATGAGGTATAGTTAAATGTTATCCTGCATGTACATCATTCCATTGCCCTTCATTTTGATTATTTTCTATGAATATATTAAGTATATTCTATATTTTTCTTACGTCAAGCATGTTCCTCCAGCCATTATAGGCCCCACTGAACAGTGGCTCAGGATGTCCCAAGCCTGCATTGTTGATACAAACATCGACTCCACCATGTTTGTTTTTAATGTCCTCGAACATAGCCAGGATCTCCTCCTCCTTTCTAAGGTCACATTTTATTGGTATCAGTTTGCCCTTTTCTCTCTTCATATGATCTGAAAGTTCCTATGAAACAAAAATAGTTTTTTTCTTTTTCTTCTTTTGTATTTCAATCAACAATGTTTTGGCTTTCCCAATTGATAGACCTATTTGTAACAATTTAACAGGAAACATATGAAAATGTTTTGAATGCTTGAAAAGTGTACAATCTTGCCATGTGATGTGTTTAGCATTTTTTGTTATATAACACTTGGGCAACTCCCTCCCCTGTCACAATTTCTAACACACTTCAATTCTGCAGTACAGATTGGTTCCTCATGGCTACATGGGGGATTAATTGAGCAACAGGAACTGCCTTCTTGGTGCACATGCACTCCCTGGGTAACATGCGGGCAACTTTTTATCCATCATCTCAGCCTCACTTTGGTTCTCCCCTTACCTCAGCCATTTTGACTTCATCGCCACAGGGAACGCACAGGTTTCTGTTACCCACCCACCCACACCTTCTTTACATGTTATTTTATTATTTTAGCGATACAGACTGTAAGTGACTGTTCAATTGACTTACAAGTCAGCCATGCGACTTGCTGGTAACTTCCACTACTGGTTACAATCATTTGTAGTTATGTTACTTCCTACAAATTACATGCATGTTTCATGTTTCTATTGTCATGCAATTTCCACCACTGGTTATGATTCCAACCTATGTGTTTGCTATGATGACAACTTAAATTCTCACTGTATTATTTGTGTTCCACATTTATATCATGCAATTTCAGTGCCTGGTGACTCTGCTTACTTTTGCTTTAAATGATAATGTGTCACACCTTATGTTTTGTTACTAAGTTGTTCTTATTGTTTATTATTCTAATAAGGTCATGTGTAGTTGTGTTCTACTTATAATTTCTAGATAAATTACATGACCATTATTTCAAACAACTTATCTTATTGTCATTGCTCAATATTTGGGTAACTATTTCTCATTGACTACACCTGACTGGTGGCTACCAATCTTCATTGATAAAAAGGTAATCAAGGACAATGGGTTTGAGACACTTGAATGACCAAAGTATAATCATAATTCTTAAGCTGTGTTTCCTACAATGCTAAACCCTGAATAATGCTGGCAACGTAGCATAAATCTAAGGTTGAATAGTCCTAGCACTAGATACAACAGAGCCAATATCTATAAGATTTGATGAACAAGACATTATAAATGACAATACTTATCTTTGCCTTTGGTTTAGTCAATATCCTGTCTCACTGAATCTTGTGATATAACATAAATCTCATATGTTTTACCTGAAGAATACTTACCTCAATAGGCTGAATATTCCTGGCACAGGCAAAAGTTACCATACCTGCCTTGACAAGGCATTCGGCTATGGCATATCCTATACCAGCTGATGCCCCTGTCACCAGGGCCACTCGTCCTGTCCACTTCTCCATGGCAAACTATACTACGGGATGAAACAGGAGACAGAATTGTGTCCCAAGTGCAGTTGTGGGGTGATCTTGGGTGATCCAAGAGAACCGAGTTCATGACCCAGAAGTGTCATACAAAATTACACATGCCATTTGAGGGGACATCCTATATACATATCTAAAGCACTACTATAGGGAGTTATATATATATAACATGCTATTACCATACAAATAAGGGTGTGGGGGATATATTACCCTGGCTAACTATGTGCCTTTGTATGACTGTAACATGTCATTTGTATGAGCAGTGACTCATATGCGAGGTATTGCTGTAGTGTGACATATGATCCACTTTCGGAATTGCATCACAGGATATATAATGTGTTTTCATCTTTCGGGGGAATAGGATCTTTACCACATAGCAAACTTAACTGCTATTAAAATTTTGAATATACCATAAACCTAATCTTGGGAAGAGCGGTTTCTAGCACATCATTCCCTACGAGGTCTTTCTATTCCTCACGTGAGGCTTTACCCCTCACTTCCCTAGCTAATTCAGTTCTTCAATATTTGCTGTCAAAATGTTTCAGATTATCCTTCTGAAGTTTACTCACAGATTCTGTAGAAAGTGTCAACTTGCTGGGCTCATAACCTATTGTGATGAGGTGAATTTAGGGAACAGGCCGAAGCCACACATCTTGCTCCATGGCTGGTAGAATCTAGAGAGATCTTTATTCAAGTCACATGACCGGAAGTACTGTGTTAACCAGTGAGGTTTCCTGCTCTAATATTGTCTGTTGTTAGCCCTCTAAGGATCTTGGTCGTCATGTGACTTGAATGCAAGCATAGTAGGGTGGCTAGAGGGTCACTTGCAGATGACTACAAATTACATTATACATCTACGATTTTATATGTAAATCATGGGACTCTATCACTCTATTAAATGAATATGCTAGATTCTTTCTAGCAAAATTATAGAGTCTATCATTAGATAATGCCCCATGATTTTTGTATATGTAGGTATGGAGCCCCAATTTTAGACTTTTAGTTTGTTCTTGTAGGAAATTGCCATAGAGTTACTGGTGTGGTAGAGCCATAAGCTCATGATAGTATATACATCATACAGTAGGTAGAGGCACTGTATATATGCATGTATATTTCTCTGGTTATTGATGCATGAAGTTGTCTGAACCTTATTGGTTTGGAGTAAATACAGCTCTAGTCTCTCTCTCTCTCTCTCTCTCTCTCTCTCTCTCTCTCTCTCTCTCTCTCTCTCTCTCTCTTTCTGCTAATTACATTGCACAGGGCTAAGTATAACTCAGCTGGGTCATGGTGGGGTAGGGGGTATAAGGTCATTGGGTGGCCAGGGGTATGTTTCAAAAGGATTAACAATTTGGCCCTTTTTGGGATCGTCTACAATCAAAAGTGTAAGATTTGTACAATTATGATTGAAGCTTTCAATTGCACAACACAAAATGGTACAGATTTCTGGACAAGCCCCTAGACTCTTTACAAGTATAGAACAAATAGTGTTTTTGTACATTGTGTAGGACTATTTGTACTATCACCTTGTACAATTTGATTAGTACTAGATAGTTGGTGATCGTCTAGAGGTCTTACTTCCCACTAGAATCTGAAAGTTGTGATTGTTCTTGTTGTATACCCTGTTATGAAATATGGGCAATGTTTGATACAAATGTTCCAGTAAAAGATTTTTCTGAGTAGAAAAGGTAGATAAAAGATCATTCTGGTAATGACACCTCTCCAATAGATATTGCTAGAGTATGACCCCTCCTTTGAGTGTGGCTATGGTATAATGGGTGTACTCACAATGCACTACATCAGAGTGTATTACTGAACCCATGATAATGGCTTTGGGAATAAACTCATTAATGGTTGATTAGGCAACGAGATATAAATAAAGAAATAATACATGTGTATTGGGAAAATGTAAAAGACAATACTATATACATACGTAATTTCTACACAGGACTATATAGCTATAAAGGACAGCCATAGAGACAGCTTGAGGTCGTCAGTGATGACCTAAAGTCGTTAACATGAACACCCAGCATAGTCAAAACCCATGACAACTTACCTCCTGAACTAGGTCAATTTGGTCCTCAGAGTGACGACTCTCAGTGGTCACCTGTGACTACCTCCTGACGACCTAAGGTAGTTCTCCTAGTTAGTGTCAAGCTGAGGACTTAAAGTCATCACTACTGACAAGTTTCAGACCCTGATGGTTTTGAGTGTAGGTACTATGCATTTATGCATTAGCAGCACTTGAATGGTAAAAAGAGGGATCATTGGACAAGAACACGAAGCAACATTATTCATGCCATATGAAGCAATACTGAGCATGATAGGCTCATTATTTCAATTACCCTGTGATGGCATCCTCATTATTCTGATGAGGCACAACTACTCACCCAGTCTGAGAAAAGTGATGACCCTAAGCTCATCACTTTGATTAGTCTGTGATGATGTCATCATCATTCTGATGAGATAAAACTAATCACTTGGTGTGATTAAAGTGATGATCTTAGGCTCATCACTTTGATTAGTCTGTGATGAGTCCTCATCATTTTGATGAGGCCAAACTACTGCCGTGGTGCACCATCAAAATGATGAGGCAAAAATCATCACTACTGATTAGTTTTTGATTAGTATTTGATTAGTTTTTGATGAGTTCCCGTTTTAAGTGTGGAAAGAATGACAGTTGGGCCGGAAAATCTCACATATTGTACCTAGGGGTATCATCAGAATAGTGTTATTTTTAATATGTTAACCATTACGTGTCCAGAACTCCAAAAGTGTGCTCTTAAGCACCTATATACGTTTAACAGACCACCATAAGTTTAATAGTTGTCCAATCAAGATTACTTCAACACTGTAAGACTCATAGGTCAAGGGCTTTCCGTAGATATCTAATCTACTGCAGGGGTGTCAGTGAGAACAAGGGGGTCAGGAGGCCTGAGATCCCAGACCCCAAAGTACACTTATATGGAATGAATGTTGCACCTGGCCAGTAACTTACAAAGGACCTGAAATATCATGAAAAGAATTCTTCAAAATCTTCACTTGTGATGCAGAGAATTGTAAATGCCCAAACAGCGTTGGCCCCCACCAATGTTACATTGCTTCCTACACCCCTCTGGTACCATTGTGAAAGACTGCCTTATTTTTGGAGATTTGGAAATTATGATCACACACAGCCCCTATACAAAACCTGTGTCTATTCAAAAGAGTTTTAATGGGTATTAATGGAATTACTCCCTGCCTCTTGTACAGGCTACATAGTAAATACAGGCTACATAGTAAATACAGGCTACATAGTAAATATATATATATATATATATATATATATATATATATATATATATATATATATATGTCTCTGGTTAAACAAAGATCAGCACTTGAACTTCAAACTTACTGTTTGACTTCCTAAGAAACCTTTAGCTTTCTCCGCACCCACCATTCGATACGCAAACTCTTTTTCCACGATACCAGGGGATATTGACTAAATGATTATGCAAAATATATGTGTAGGTATTGCTATTTCGAGATACACCTTAATATCAAGACAACTATATTATCGAAGCAATAACTAGTCGGTTCGATTAGGTTTCAGAATCACTTTATTACAGTATTTGTTACAGGAAGTGTGTGAACACTTTTCAACCTTTCATATGCCTATAGTCTATACCCCGAAGGAGGTAAAGCTCTCGTTATAACATTCGTTAGGCCATTCTAGAGACTAAACCAGCCTACCAGCCCGGTAGCTCTGCGAGTCCCCTGATTGTAGGAGGACGGCGGAATTTATACCTCTCATCATGGTTCATTGGTTCCGCGCTGAGCGCCCTCTGGTCCGCCTCCCACGCCACACCGTCTGAGACCACCTGTGGTGCCCTCTTATGAGTAGCATAGAAGACGCCCCCGAAGAGCGCCTATCCTACTACGAGACAGTACATAGTAATAGTCTCGAATACATTCAAGCCTCGATGCATAGCAACTGCGATTCCCTACACTACCCCCCTCCAGATAACACTAGGGGAAAAATGGTGATAGATACAGCAATGATTTTACCACAGTTTATCTATACAATTCACCTAGGGAATCGAGATCATAACGAGATATTACTATTACGTACACTCATTGTGATTACTCATAAGAAACCCAACATATTAGTTCTAAAATGAACTCATACACAGACCATGTAACCTCGATTAAAAGTATCATGAGATTCATCATAAAGTTCTCATATCATTAACAGATAGTCAAATACAAGGTTCAACATGAATTCGGTACATATTGGTATGGTTAAAGTTAATAACAATGGGTCTCCTGAGTATCAAATATATCGAAGCTCAGCTTCGAAGTAACAAAATATATAGTCCACAACCTATATCCACGTACCAGGTTGTATATAAGTGATCTCGTTTGCAACGTGAGAATCACATAAAGCATCAACAATTCGTCTTTATAAGACGTAAGTATATATTATCCAATAGAAGGGTCCATACTCCTGGATGGTGGTGCAACAGGCCAGAAGATTAAGTCCTTTTCGAGATGAACACATAGGTAAGTTTGTCGAAACAAACCATCAAGCAAGTCCAATGTATATTGTAACATCAACAAGGTAAGTCCAGATTTGTAATGTTTATAGTAGTATTCGGATGACGTCAGTCCCATAATGGTGTGTCGGCATAGTCCAGGTTATCATCTCGACGGCTCGTGTTCAGGTAGGCCTTGAGGTAAAGATTTGTATCCAGTGGTTCCAATTAGCATGTATTGTGCATACAACGCTTCGATAGATCTGTGGTGGGCGTGATATGTACTAAAACATAACAATCATCCTCGATTCATTCCTTCGAATTAAAAAAATTTAATCCTAATCCTCTAAGTCTTTTAACTATTCTCGTAACTGAGAAGGCTGGCCATTCCACTCGTCGAAAGTGTGTCCTTTGAAGCACATCTTGAACTTAAACCTAAGTTGGATCTTTCTTTTGCAACTCTAACCTCCCAGTATTCTTCCTTTTTCCGGGCTTCTTTTTCACATTTGTCAGCCTGTTCGACTTTTTCGCGAAGACGTTTTTCCTCCCGTTGGTAAAGATGACCCTTTTCAGCATCATGGATATTACCAATACAAGCTAAAGTATTCTGTACAACTGTATCCCCGACGACCTCGAGAGCCTTAGAGAATTTCTCTTGCCAGTTCTTAACTAACCTATCCTGTATTTCGAAACTGAAAAGGTTATCAGGATTAAAATACTTCACTGGGGGTAGCTCTACAACCTTTGCTTCTGGAGGGATCTCGGGTTGTTTCGAGGTAGAAGCCTTTGTAAGAGGTTTCTTACTCTTCCCGGCAAGCACTGTTTGGCTTTCAGGGCCACCAGGTGGTAATGTCGGGAAGTGTTTCGCCGAAGAAGACGACAGGCTCCCGACATGTACTTTTGAGCTGGGGCTTTGACTCCAATCGGTTTTCTTGGAATCGAAAGTCACTGGATTTGCCTTTGGTTCAACTTTCTGGAGGACTGTTGTACCACCTACTACGTACACGGGTCCACTTTTGTCAACCCGAGACCTCTTCTTCGCAATACCATAGGCATTCTTTTCATCTGCCTTCCTCTTCGAGGGATGGGCAGCCTTATCCCACTCTTTCATTTCCTCAGAATAGGCTTTCTGCAAGTGCAGTCAGTCTGTCACGTAGGAAACTACATAGCGAGCTCTCAATTTACCATTGACATACTCGCCAACGGATTCTTTTAGTTTCGGGACATCAGTCTCGGAACCCTCCTCTGCTACCATAGCATCTTTGGTCGTGAATCCGGCCATCAGCTCACTGTGGATCTTATTTACCTGACGAATAGCGTCCTCGAACCTATTCCGTGACAGACGTTCATATGGCGGACCATATTCGAGCGACGCACGGTCATAAGTCCGTCGGGACACTTAGCGCTTTGCTGGAACCTCTCATCGGGGACACATTCATACACCCCATGGTGATGATAGTGCACCTTGTAGAGATATCTCATGAACTGGTCTTTCGAAGGCCATGTCTTCGGAACTCCCTCGCTTACTTGCTCGTCGTGACAAGAAGTAAACAAGCATCTTCATACTTGACCAAGACCCAGTTTTAGTTTCTGGTCTTTCAAGTAATACGCTTTGTCCATTTTCATGACTTTATTGAACCAGTCCCAATAGCATTGGAAAACTGACTCCTCCTCATTGGATCCACGAAGCCACTACTCATCATCCTCCGTGTTGTCGGGATAGACAGCAGGCGGAGCACAGTGTCTCTTTTCATCCATGCGACAATCCTTGAAGCTCATAGGTTTAAACCTACTGAACTTCGACAAGGCATTGGCGAAGATGATTTTATCATTTTCCGATGGTGGTTCCTTCTCCCCTTCTTTATCCGACTCGTCAGCGTCGAATGCTTTCTTGGCTTCATCAAGCCTCTTCTGATGCTCCGCAGCTGAGGCTAATGCCTCGTCTCGGAGCTTCTCCTCCTTTGCTTCTTTAGCTGCTAGCTTTTTCTCTTTCTGCAACATAGTTTTCTTGCTGCTCTTTTTCGGGGTTGGTTTCTCATCTTTAGGAGAATCCTCTTTTGTTTCGACCTTAGGTTTCGGGACCTTAGGTGTCGAAGAAGCCGGTGGTTTCTTTTTCATTCGAGATGCCATTTCAGTGTCACTGACACTCTCTGCCTGGTCAACGTCCATGTCGCTCTCCGCCTCGTTTGCACTTTGCGGGCAGGACTGAACCGTTACTGTGGACACCGGTTTCGGGGTGTGCATGACCATTTCAGCTGCTTCCTGTACGATCTTGGCAAACCACGCATGTTGGGATGAGCCGAGAGCACATCCACCATACGTTTTCAGCCAAAACATCTTGCAATTGTCAAACTCCTCTATTCAGAATGGTATTACGCGATTCTGTATCCATTTCATCGTCCGGATTGAAACTTTGGCAAACATTCAGCGGGCCCGGTTCTGTAGCCTCAACACTCGAAGAAGTTGATTGGTCAGCTGCTTTGACCTTTGTCGACCTAGTTATGATACTAGGACGCTTGAAAACCTCACTTTGAGACTTGGTGTAAGATTGACCGAATGATTCGAACTCCTCCTCAGAGTCGTCCTCGACGTTGATCTCGGGTTCATTCTGAGCATCAGAAAGGCTCAGAATGCCTACCCCCAAGAGATTGTCTTCCTCCTGATGTACCGGTGAGACCGTGTTGCCTGAACTAGCAGGTGACACATCAGCTCCGCTCTCTGCTCCTTCGAGCCCGCTATGGGAAGGGGTACTACCCCGACCACCGCTTGCGAGAGTCAGTTGGACCTCCCACTCGGTCATGGTCCCGTTAGGGTAGCGTGGTTGACTCGAGAGCCAACCAAAACACCTTGTGTATATGGAGGTACACAAGGGTTTAACGTTAATTAATCTTTTCTTTCGAGAGACGCTGACCTAATAGAAAAAACCACTAAAAAAACAATGCGCACCCCAGCACTCGTCTGGTCGGCACCAAGCCAAGTCGCAAAGTGGCGGGATCCACGTCTCCTGATATCATTCAAAAACAATGCGCATGCGCAATTATGCACATTACTTTAACCTTACGTCTTGACCCCGTTCTGATAATGAGGTCACTTGACCCAGTTCCCACTACTCTTTCCCATCATTCCCTTTTGGGGTAGCAAGTCGTTCCACTAGTTAACCAATCCCTTCAGTCTCCCATGTCGACGTCTTTTCGATTCATTAGAAGCCCCTGGAGGAATAATAATACAGAATGCCGTATAGCTATTCTGCCGGATTCTCCGTCATCCACCCACGAGATCGTCGAAAAGGTCAGCATTCCAGTCATTGCGTTAGGGTTACATTTCTCATTAACCGATATACAAAAATAAACAATAACAGACAGGACATTACACTTGTTGTGATCCTCGAGTTAGGTCACTGCATCCCTAGCCATTATTCTAGGGCTGCGCCTCACCCCCTCAGGAGGAGTTTTTGTAGACCCGGTAGCGGGAGGAGCCTTTTCCATTGCCTGCTTAGTCTTAGCAGTCATTTTCCTCTTCCGTTTACCTTCACCCGCCGAGACTTTTTTCTTTTTACCTTTAGGTTGGGATTGTTTAGGTTTCGGGGTTCCCTCCCTGTCTTTTGCTTTCTAGGTCTTCCTGGACCTTTCTTCGCAATAGACGGGGTAATCCGTACTGGCTCCCCGACTTCCTCTATGAGTTCCAAGCCAACTCCATAGGTTTCGGTGGTGAGATCTCTCCCTAACCATGGTCGTAATCGATCCACATTTGATTTATACTGCCTCCCATACGAGGTTTGTATAAAAACTGTTGACTCACTCACTATCTCGCAGACAGTATATGGGCCATCCCAATTATAGGCTAGTTTGATATTGGCTAGTGGTTCATGATATCGAACCACTTTATCCCCAAGTTTGAAGTTGAGGAGGCTTCAAACCTGTATCATAACCTATTTTCTGCCATTTTGCACTTTTTACGGACTCGTAAGCATGCTTAAACCTGTCTCGTAAGGATTCAACAAACATTTTGCTACATGGTGTTTCAGGACTGATCCCGATCACACCATACAGCAAGTCGGCTGGAATAGCCTCAGTTCTCTGTTTTCCAATGAGATTTCCGGTCTCGTTGGACATTTACCTTTCTCAACCAATTATTTTAGGCATGCTAGAGTTGGGTCTGCATCCTGAATCTTCAATATCGATTCAGGAGTCCACTGTAGAAAATTCTGTATCAAAACAGGATCTACAGGGGGTCCTACGCTGGCGATTACAGCCTCGTGAGCATCACAGTCACCACATTCGAGCCTGCCACACTTTCAAAAAGGTTTTCTGCTCAAACTATCAGCATTTATATGTTGATTGCCTGGCCTATGCTGGATATGACTGTTCTCCAGCCCGAATTCACTTAGATGTGCTAGCCATCTTCCGATCATTCCTTCCGCTTCCTTGAAATTAAGCAACCATTTCAAGGATGAGTGATCGGTTTGAAGAGTAAAATTCCCTCCATAGTATGGAAGCCGTGAAGGGCCACACCAAAAAAAACATGCACTTCAAATTCAGCACAATTTTCTTACAACCACCAAGATGAAGTTTTAAAAAAATATTGCTGTCAACATGATATTTTCCCCTGTCAACTGTCAAGTTAGAAAAATATTTGCCCTCAACTGTCAAGTCGACAGTTGACAGCAAAAAAATTATGTTGCCACCTGATAAGAAAACATGAATTTTCCCCTGTCAACTGTCAAGTCAGAAAAAAATCTGCCGTCAACTGTCAAGTTTACAGCAAAAAAATCATGTTGACACCAGATAAGAAAACATGAATTTTCCACTGTCAACTGTCAAGTTAGGGAAAAATCTGCCGTCAACTGTCAACTTGACAGTTGACAGGGGAAAATATCATATTGACAGCAGATTTTTTTTTCTACTTTGACAGTTGACAGGTGAAATTTCAGGTTTGACAGTAGTTTTTTTATGTTCCATTTTATGTTCACATTCCCCCCGTAGCTCCAGCTTGTGTTGAGCTAGAGGGCTTCAATATCGACTTCGTTCGAGATGGAGCAGGTGTACTGGTGGGTACCCTAAGGTCATCATCGGAACTATCCCGTCTCAGGGGTTGATATTGATCCCCTACATTTGGCACCACACTCACATTAGGTGCATTGAACGGCGGTATCTGTGCCTTCGTTTTCTTGATGTAGTCATCAAGCATGCTTTTTCTCGTTTGGAGGTCAGCTAATTCTATTACAGAATCTGCTTTCTGCTGTTCAAGGTCTTTATTCTCGCGCATAATACCTCGACGGACCTCCCCATTTTCCTCAACTTGCCGGTCTCGAGCCTCTAGCAATTGGTTCAGATTACCAATAATCATTTGAAATTGATCAAAGGTCTCGCCAAGTTTCAATTGAGTGGTTTGCACCTCACTTTTCACTGCCTTTAACTGATGCGTAGTGGCATTCAGATCCTGTTGTTTCGTTTCATATCTATGACTGATATCGTCCATACAAGCATTCCATTTTGCAATGTCAGCTTGTAACTGCTCTAACTCCTTTCGAGCTTTTTCAGCCTCCTGAATGGCCTCATCCATGAACGCTACAGATCGTTTTGCAGGTATTGGAGCTGTTTTCTTCGAACCTCCCGGGTTGAAGAGACTCTCGTCTATATCATCTAGAGTCCCCTCTGGTGTAGGGCTTCTAGCGCCACCTCTAGCTCTCCCTCGTGTCCTACCAATAGGTGACGAGAAAGCGTTTCATTTGGGAGACTGCATATTGAAAAACAATAAGCCTCTGCCTCAAAAGCTAGGAGGATAAATTTCTTCATCCAACTTTACTCCTTTCGGGACGAACTCGTCCTCTTCCAATGTTTCATCGGACGAGAGCACATGCTCACTTTCGGATCCGACGAAACTGCCTGATCCCACCGAATGGGTCGGTGTGGCAAAGCCTGGGTCTTCTCCCACATCCTCCCCTTCCTCTAAACGGTTCTCGATATCTTGGCTGCCAGCCTAACACCTACTAAATCCTGGTCACGGCACCAGTGTAGGTATTGCTATTTCGAGATACACCTTAATATCGAGACAACTATATTATCGAAGCAATAACTAGTCGGTTCGAGTAGGTTTCAGAATCACTTTATTACAGTATTTGTTACAGGAAGACTGTGAACACGTTTCAACCTTTCATATGCCTATAGTCTATACCCCGAAGGAGGTAAAGTTCTCGTTATACCATTCGTTAGGCCATTCTAGAGACTAAACCAGCCTACCAGCCCGGTAGCTCTGTGAGTCCCTCGATCATAGGAGGACTGCGGAATATATACCTCTCGTCATGGTTAATTGGTTCCGCGCTGAGCGCCTCCCAAGCCACACCGTCTGAGACCACCTGTGGTGCCCTCTTACGAGTAGCATAGAAGATGCCCCCGAAGAGCGCCTATCCTGCTACGATTGATTGATTGATTGATTGATTTGTGTTTTACAGCACTTTAGCGGCACTAAGTCGCTATCCCGTGCTTCACAGGTTGACAATTTAACAGAGGAATGTGTCAGTGCCCGCGCATATGTGCACCACACACTATCCTGCTACGAGACGGTACATAGTAATAGTCTCGAATACATTCAAGCCTCGATGCATAGCAACTGCGATTCCCTACAAATGCAAGACTGAAGTAAATTCGTCTTCATACATGCAGAGAAATGAAGTATCACTGGCATAAAAGTATGGCCTTCTGAGTTGCTATGAATATGAGTATTCATTTTTAAAATAGTTGTTTGCTTGAAGGAGAGCTGATTTGGATGTGCTTCATATTATTGGCAGAAAAGAATCACTTTAGCACATCATGATAATTGTTAGACTCGCCCTGAGATTGCACCCATTCACATCCTTTCACAGGATATGAAATCGTGTAAAAGTGTCTCTCTTTCACCGACCTGTCTCCTGTGAAATATATCATCTTATTCACTTAGGGATTTGTTTTAACTGGACATATCTCAAGTGAACAGGTATCATATACCATTTTATTATTCCAATGATCTTAACATATTACTGTATTAATCAAAGGATATATAAGAAATTAATACAGTGAATGACTAGAAGAGCGTTCATACATTCTAGAAGAGTGTTCATGCTCCACTGAACACCAGCTATGTCAAATATACATAGGTTACAACATCAAAGAGTCCGACCTCATGGTCCACTGCACAATATAATGCTTTTAAGAGTCTAAGAGACCGACCTCATGGTTCAGTGCACAATATAATAACTTGTAAGTGAATGCAACCGGCCGTCACGGGTGCCTGGGCACCGCTGACGCCGTCATGGGTGTCTGAGCATCCCTAGACTGAACAATAGGTTACATAAGTAACAATGCCATAACCTTCCGGTTATGAGCAACCCAGGTCAAATATGAAAGCATTTATGAAATGGCCATAATAAGACGGTCATAATGAGCTCAAGATCAAGGCTGAACTTCTATTATTAAGGAAGTTATCCTACGAGGCTGTTTCGACCTCTGAATGCGCTACAGACAAACCAGCGTGAGTTACGCGCCTGAAAAGGGGGCGGTGGTAACTTGAAATATTCAAGTCTGCGCATGCGCAAGATGAAGGCTGTAGTGGCGTAAACAACCGAGATATGAGGGTCTGAACAAGCCATACTGGCCGAGACAATAAGGGACATGGCGGCGTCCATGGGGGTCCTTTGTGCACCCAGTGACACATGAAAGACTCCCCTCAAACAATCACAGAGTTAGGCAGATGCCACTGGCTCTAGTCAGTCTGAGGGGCCAAGCCAGGAAATGGTACTTATACCCCTGGCTGCTCCCTCTAGAAGGCAGAATCACCAGAACTACTATTAATACTACTACTACTACTACTACTACTACTACTACTACTACTACTATTATTATTATTATTATTATTATTATTATTATTATTATTATTATTATTATTATTATTATTATTATTATTATTATTATTATTATTATTATTATTATTATTATTATTATTATTATTATTACCTCACAGGTGGAGTGGAACAGAACATTATACTTTATACACAATTGTATATTTACTCTGTGTGGAAATTACCTGCATATTAACATATGTGTGATTGATATTCCTACATGTCTGCCTAAAGCTGAATAAACCATTGATAACTGGAATAGCACTAATAAGAGCTTGATATTCTTACTCACTATATACCACTAGTCATATGATATTTCTCATATGACAACTTGATCATGTATATTTACTAGTATGACACAGGCACAGAGGGGAAGGGGGGCATCCCTGGCGAACAAGGGCAATTTGAGCATATACATCCCTGGAATTATAAGCCTAAACACAGGAAAGTTACAACTATAGACCATTATCTAACTATCTGGGCCCCAACAGTGCCTTTTTGGTCATAACCCCCGTGCGTTATATAGCTATAACGCACTCTCAGACCTTTTCTTCGTCTTCAAGAAGCTGCTGGTTTCAATCTGGACATGTTAATAAATTGGAGGAATATACAAAGTCAACTCCTCCATACATTTCCTGTTAAAACCGTTTAGGTTCAACGGGGAATCGATCCCCGGCCGCTGGGGCAGGAGGCGAGCTCGCTGTCCACTATACCAAGCCGACCGGTGCTAGAAACCACTGCACATGGAGGATTTGAAAAAGTTTTCCGACATACCTGAAGTTTACACACCTCGATAGCCTAGAATATATGGAGCCTGGTGGAGTTATTAACACAGAACCATCCTTAGATATCCTAGATGAACATGCCATGCCAAATTCCTCCATTTTCTTCGAAATAAATAAGAATCCATTGATTTTCCACATCGATACGAGTCGGGACCCGCCCCGTCCGGCCATTCCTTGCTCGACGCGTGGCTGACCTAGTTTTTACATCCGGGCACCTACCCGCTCTGTCAACAAGAAGCAATGGCCGTGTACCGGGCCGTGTGCGTTGGATCGGTATGGAAAATCAATGGATTCTTATTTATTTTGAAGAAAATGGAGACAAAATGAAGGCGAACACCAACTAGAGATCGTATATTTGGCGGTGTTAGAATAACAGGGCTTGACATCCTTGGATTATACCCGAAAATTCGTTGGAAATACGAGGGTTTGACGGGTGGAGTAAAAACAATGGCTACGCTGGCTTGGCAAACCGTGCGGATAGGATGCACTTACAAAATGTCTTCTCCTGGATTAATTCTTGGGTTATAAGGTAAGAAATTAATACAAAATGGAGAAATATGTTCGATAAACGCTTTAATGCATGTTATGGGTACGCACTCGTGGGTTTATGGGTTAATAATCCACTCGCCCTTCGGGCTCGTGGATTATTAACCCATAAACCCACTCGTGCGTACCCATAACATACATTAAACGCTTATTATCTCACGATTTGGGCTTGGACAGTGCTTTTTTGCTCATAACCCCAGTTCCTTATCCAGCCATAACGCACTCTGAGACCTTTTCTTCGTCTTCAAGAAGCTGCTGGTTTCAATCCGGACATGTTATTAAATTGGAGAAGTATACAAAGTCAACTCCTCCATACGTTTCCAGTTAAAACCGTTTAGGTTCAACGGGGAATCGATCCCCGGCCGCTGTGGCAGGAGGCGAGCTCGCTGTCCACTATACCAAGCCGACCGGTGGTAGAAATGAATCTATATCCAGCATTTGAAAATTTTTTCCCACATACCTGATGTTTGCAGACCTCGTTAGCATAGATTTCAATGGAGCCTGGTGGAGTTATTCACAGGAAAACATTGTTAGATATCCTATATGAACATGCCATGCCAAATTCCTCCATTTTCTTCGAAATAAATAAGAATCCATTGATTTTCCACATCGATACGATTCGGGACCCACCCCGTCCGGCCATTCCTTGCTCGACGCGTGGCTGACCTAGTTTTTACATCCGGGCACCTCCCCGCTCTGTCAACAAGAAGCAATGGCCGTGTACCGGGCTGTGTGCGTTGGATCGTTATGGAAAATCAATGGATTCTTATTTATTTATAAGAAAATGGATACAAAATGTAGGCGAACACCAACTAGAGATCGTATATTTGGCGCTGCTAGAAGTATGGGACTTGACATGCTTGGATTATACCCGAAAAATGAGTGTAAAGGTGGAGCTATGTCGGACAGAGTGACAACATGGCCACGACGGCTTGGCAAACCGTGCGGATAGGATGCACTTACAAAATGTCTTCTCCTGGATTAATTCTTGGGTTATAAGGTAAGAAATTAATACAAAATGGAGAAATATGTTCGATAAACGCTTTAATGCATGTGAGTGGGTTTATGGGTTAATAATCCACTCGCCCTTCGGGCTCGTGGATTATTAACCCATAAACCCACTCGCATGTAGACACCAAAGGGAACCCATAAACCCACGAGTGCGTACCCATAACATACATTAAACGCTTAGTATACATGTATAAATTATGGGAATTTATCATTCCTGTGGATATGAGCTCAAATTCACGGGGATATTATGGAGATGGATGGCCTATATGTCGGGGTAATTATCTGAAATACACTTGCTAATTAGATTGGATGGTGTGGGCAACATTATTATCGACTCTTTTTGCCTAGATTTATGGGGATATTATGAAGATATTACAGGGGTGTCCTGGTATCAGTAGACCTATGGCCATATGGAAGATATAAATCAAGGTACATAAATCCCATGTAGACACCAAAGGGAAAGGGGGAAATGGCGTTGTGTAGCAATGTGAGCTCTGGCCGCTATACTCTGGGGAGAATAATTGCACTGTATGTGCCGGCACCCCACCAGTGCGCAGTCAGCGTATCCGATACAGTGAACGGGCACCCACAGTCAGCCTATTGGATACGCTGACTTTCCTGTCACTGGTCACCCATCCTGTATATAACCAATAGGGACAGTATCATTAGGGTTTAGGGCTGTTCCTCTAGTTCTATTAGAAGAAAGGGATATTATCATAGTTTGAAGAAACCTCAATTTCTATACAAAAAAAAGAAATTGTGATTTATTCAACCCATGATAACTATATTTATTCAATTTTCTCAGTAAATACTTGACATTTTTGAAAAATTCCAAAGGATATCTCTTTCTCTCACCATATACCAACAATCACAGTTGAGAAACTGGTTGCATTTGATGCTTCTTATTTATCATCCTCATTCCTAATATAAGGTGCACAAAAAGCCTCAGATGATCCCATAAGGTGCAGCTACAGATACACACAATGGTACATGATAAACCTATTTGTAACAGATTTACATGGATTAAATCAGAGTGTTTCCTACGTCTCGGATTCTCAGTCAGGCTTTCTGAGGCTACAGATGAGTTCATCACATCTCCCTGGGGGGTAGATATGGTGACTCCTCTACCATTTCTGACAGGTGGAGGGGCCACTTTGGCCCAATTACCGACAGTCCTACTTTCAGATGATCCCGACTTAGGCGTTGCCCGCCCGATTCTGGAAGCCCAATTCCTACCCCATTGGTTTAGGGTCTGGCTCTCGGGTCCAGATGCTCCCATCTCCAGGAAGTCCTTGTCCTTGTCCTTGTTCAAACACAGGGGGAGGAGCGCCTCTCAGTCCGGACAGAGGAGACACTTTCTCCAAGCTTCGATCCTGAATGCTCCGGTCCGGCGCCGGGCGTTGGATCCCACGGAATGAGATCTTACCCTGCTGTGCCTTCATACGCTTGGCAGTGGTGGCCTTACTGGAGTCCCGGTATGCACTATCACCCCGGTACTCCCTCATCTCTCCGAATTGTTCGTTAGTAATTCTTAACCTTCCCGGAGTGTAGTTTAGTTGAAACGCCGCCTCCAGTTTGGAGTTGACATGCGTCTCAACTTCACACAACCTACTTACTTTAGAATTCAGACTCCGGAAGTTAGTCTTCTTCCAGGAATCCCACTTATCGATCAGAAGCTTGTACAGATCTAGGGCTGCCTTCAGAGCTGACTTTACACCGACCTGGTGTTCCTCCTTCAGATGTCGTACCAGCTCGCTCTTCCGGAACGTAGTGAGTCCCGAACAGATAGAGCTGTTCCTACCCTTGTTCATGTAACACAAGTACACCGGATGATGGTGCATATGCTCCTCAACTATGTGTCGGATGAAGCTCATGTGAGAGCTGAATTTTTCAGGTTCGTCACTCCCACTAGCACAGACAATGAACGGACAGGCGGTGTTTTTATCTTTGTCCCAACTGTCGATAGCCCACTCAATTATGCAGTAGGCTTTGAAATCATGATACTCCCTATTCCGGTTGTCGATGGTCTGTTCGACCCAATTTACATAAAAGTAATTCGGATTCCAGTCCTGATTCATGTACCTCATCCACTCCTCATCATCCTGCTCTCCATCCATGTTTATGAACGGAGGACAGCTGTAATACCTAGTATTACGCTTACACTCCTCCAGACATTTGGGAATCATTTGCATGAGTCCGCTTCTGACATTGTTCCAAATCTTTTTCTCATCAGGATGGTCTATATCTGTAGACCAAGCCCAAGTCACTGATTCTGGCGTCTCTTGTGTGCCAGAAGCCACAGGTTTCAGATCGTCAATCGGCTTCGGAACGATAGCAGCCGCGGCCTGAGTTGCCCCGCTTTCGGCTTGCTCATCTTTCTTCTTATCCATCTTTTCCTTCTTCTTCAATTTCTCTTTCTTCTCCTTCTCCTTCTTCTTAACCAAGGCCTTTCTTCTTATCCATCTTTTCCTTCTTCTTCAATTTCTCTTTCTCCTCCTTCTCCTTCTTCTTAACCAAGGCTTTCCCTTTTTTACTTAAGCTTTGCTTCCATCCCTCCTTTTCCTTAACATTACCCTTAGTCGTGACCCTAGCCTGCATCCGGGCTTTGGTGTCTTCTACTGACGCACTCAGCCCGGCACTTATCTGGGTCAACTCGCTGGCTTCTTAACACTTCCTCCTGCTGCTCGAGTTTCTCCTCGGCTTCTGAATGCATCCTTACAGCCTCTTTCTCAATCCGACTGTCTTCGGCCTGCAATTCGGTTTCAGATAGTGTGTCAGATGAGGTAGAGGCTATCTGAGGGACAGAGTTGACAGTAGCCCCTCCCCCAGTGTCACCCTCCTCGTCGACTTCCATCTGGTCCGACTTGGAATAAATCTTAGCAGGGCTCGGAGGATTCCGGGATGGCTGCATCCCGTACCAATACAGGGACGCGTGCTCCTCAATTGTGGCTTCCGGGTGTTCCCGGTCCCACTTGTCCTTAACATAAGCTACCTTTTGGTAGAACTCCTGGTTCACACTCATACCAGTTGCAAAGTCCATATAGTTTAATAACCATATGTCCGGAATTGATAAATCTTCTGGGATAGCTTTCTTAATCAGGTCTCTCCATAGCTTTGGAACCTTCTCTGGTTTAGATGTTTTCGGATTCCAGATATTATCCTTCTCGAGGAAAATTGTATCTCCGTTCGGCCATACTCTGCTGTCTACAGAGTAATCAATTTTACCATGAGTCTCCGAAGGATCCATCATGGTCGCAGTTAGTTCAGACTTTCCACATTTTGCAGGTGAAGGCGGTGGAGGCATTTCCAATGCGTCCGCTCCACTGGTGTTCCGATCCAAACATACCAGCATGCTTCCTGCTTCCCTATCTTCCAGAGCTGCATCTTCGTCTGGATGCACTGGGCTCAGTCTGGAATGGTCGTTGATGTCGACCTCCATACTCCCTTCAGATAACATCTTTTCTGCCATTATGGCGAAACTTCCAAGCTATGGGTAAAGTCTAACAATACCCCAACGTACTGATTCTTTCTTAGTGCAATAGGTGTTCGTACTTATCGGAATTCTATGCTATACAGATACAGCAGGAAAAACCACCGGGACAAATCAAGCACGTCGAGTCACCCCGGCGTAAATGCTTGATTAAACAAGATGGCGGCAAGTTGCACGAGAAACCCCAAACCTGGGTCAAAGATCAGTGACCCTTGTTTCGGGTAATTGGGTCACGCGGTGCCACGTGCTCTTCATGCATCCGTAAACAAAACGACCTATTAGGGTACTTATTGTCTTCTCGACTAGATATCATCAGGAGTACTCATGGAGAATACGTATAGCATTTTGCTGATATGTCGGATAAATCCCGGTACGCTTCATCTTCCCTACTCCTGCCGAGACTTTTTTATTCTTAACACCATTCTCAGTTGATTCAATTATATTCTTTTTCGTTTCCGAGTGCCCAGCATAGGCATCTTCCTTGGTTTCTTCTTTTTTCTTTAAGGTACCCCGTCGAGAGGTGTTTCCGAATCCTCATCCCGATCATCCATTCCAGGTGGGTCACTCAACTCTGGCAAGTCTATAATTTCCGGCAATTCCATAACATTCGGACCTAATCCATACATTTCTTCAGCTAACTCCCTACCCCTGTATGGTCTCAACACTTCTATGTGGCATCTTCTTACATTGCCATACAGGTCCTTTATGAAGCAGATAGTTCCCGAAATAATCCAAGTTATGACATTTGGGCCGTCCAAACTAGATGCAACCTTTAGTCTGTCAAGGGGTTTATAGAATCTAAGGACCCTATCTCCCACCCTGAAGAATCTAGGTTTTAATCCAGTGTCATAACCCACCTTCTGCCATCTCGCAGACTTTTCTAATTGATTCCTGACTAATTCATAAGCTTTCTTAAAATTATCTCTCAAAGATTCCACAAACATAATGGAACATGGGGTTTCAGGACTGATTCCGATTACCCCGAATACTAAATCTGCCGGTATTATGATGTCTTCACCATAAACCAGCATGTTCGGAGTGCAATTAGTGGAAGCATGCACTGTACTATTGTACGCATGTACCACAAAATCACACTGAATATCCCAATCATCCTGGTACTTATTTACTAATGGTTTTAGAACTTGTAGTAGGGTTCGCTTGAATCGTTCTACTAAACCATCTGACTGAGGACGGTATGGATTCGTACGTGTCTTACAGATCGCTAAATACTTACACATTTCCTGAAACAACTCTGACTCAAATTCCCTTCCTTGATCACTGTGAAGCGCTAGGGGAACCCCATATTGCAAGACCCAGCCTCTCACGAATGCTTCCGCACAAGTGATAGCTTTGTGATCCTTCAAAGGGAATACTTTCGTATATTTCGTATAGTAGTCGCAGACGACCATCATACAAGTGTTATCTCTAGGGGTTGTATTAAACCCGCTAATGATATCAATTGCAATTCTGGCGAAGCGCACTCTGAATAATTCTTGAACCAATGGGTTCTTTCCTAACCCATCTCCGGGTTTATTCTTACAACATTCGGGACAAGTGGCGATCCACCTTAGCAAATCCCAACTCATTCCCGGCCAATAGTATCTCCGGGAAAGTCTTTCCAGGGACCTACTTTTTCTGAAGTGACCACTTGTCACATGGCCATGGCAGTAATACATAATGTCCCGGCGCATAGCGCTCGCGGTGACAATCTGAAGGATCTTATTAGTTGGACTGATTTTCCACCTACATAAGATCCCTTCCCTAACCTCCAGCTCGGTCCATTGAGCCAGGAGTCTTCTCATTTCCCAGTTCTCCATGCTGATAGCAGGGCGAACGGGTTTAATTCCAGATGGAACTGTTTCCAGGAGTCTCTTGGTGATAGAATCCTTACCCTGGAACTCGCGAATGATCTCGGGTGACCATTCTATCAAAGTTCCCAGATAGTCCCGATATGGCATATATGCGTGCCAGCAATCACCGCGTTATGCTGCCACAGCTCTCTCGGCTGCATTTCCTGATTGGTTTCCTAGACAGGGCGTCTGCATTGGTATGCTTAGCCCTGACCTATGTTGGATCTGGCTGTGCTCCAACCCGAATCCCGAAAGGTGCGCCAACCATCTGCCTATCATCCCTTTGGCATCCTTAAAGTTAAGGAGCCAACGGAGGGATGAATGGTCGGTTCTTAGTGTGAAATCAGATCCCCACAAAAAGTGTTTAAATTTCTTAGTGTACACCACCACAGCCAAGAGTTCCCTCTTAGTGGTGCAATAATTCCGTTGAGCCTTATTCAGAGTATTGCTAGCAAAAGCAATCGGGACTTCTACACCATCCTGGACCTGGGATAGTGCGGTGCCAATGCTATCATTACTAGCGTCTGTATCCAATATGAAGTTATCTGAAGGTGTTGGGTATTTCAACACCGGTGTATCCGTAAACAGAGCTTTTAATTTCTTAAAAGACTCCTCCTGATCTCTCCCCCATGGATATGGTTCCCGAGGTGTCCAGGGTGTGATACTCTGCAGAGGAAAACTCACTTGAGAGTATCCCGGAATGAAGTCTCTGTAGTAACTACAGAAACCGAGGAAAGATCGCACCTGCTTAGCAGTTGCTGGTCTTTCCCAATCTTGGACACTTTCCACCTTTTCCGGATCAGCTTTAATCCCATCCGTGGATATAATCCTACCTAGGTACGTAATTGATTTCTTAAACAATTCACATTTCTTTGGTTTCAGATGTAATCAATTGGATACTATCCTTTTGATTACCTCCTCCAAATTATTCAAACATTCTCGGAATGTCTTTCCGAAGACAATCACATCGTCCAGGTATACTAGGCATTTCTTCCACAACAGATCACTCAGCAGAGTCTCCATCATGGCTTCAAATGTAGCAGGCGCATTACATAACCCAAAGGGCATAACCGTATATTCGAATAGGCCTAAATGACTGGAAAATGCAGTCTTCTCTATATCCTCGGGCTCCATTCCGCTCTGCCAATACCCGGACTGGAGGTCCAGGGTACAGAACCAATTATTCCCCCCTAGGGCATCCAAAGTCTCATCGACCCTCGGTGGAGGGTATGAGTTTTTCTTAGTTAATCCATTCAGTTTCCTGTAATCCGCACAAAAACGGATACTTCCGTCCTTCTTAGTGGTCATGACAACAGGGCTAGACCAGGGACTGGTACTGGGCACTATCACTCCCTTTTCCAATTGATCTAATATTTCATTTTCACATATAATCTTCTTCTTAAGCGGTAACCGGCGATACGGAATCTTAAAGGGCTCCGCGTCTCCAGTATTGATAATTTTATGGTGTAATACCTTATCGTTCCGGCCTAAAGGGCCCCCAGAGTAGACAAAGGCACCCTCATATTTCTGTAACAGATTCCGAACTTCCATCTTCTGACAGGTATTTTCCAAAGAGGAATCTTCCACTAGTTTGTTCAATTCCATATTCATTTTCTCTTTCCCTGGCAATCTAAGCTCGGGTTTTCGTATGTCCTCCAGTACCTCATTTATCAACGTCATGGACCCGAGTTTGGATCCCTTATGTAGATAGATGGTCTTATCACCCCGGTTCATCACTTGCAGTACATTCCAGAACGGATTTCCTACCAGAGTGTCCACTGACTCTAACCTAATGCTAGATAATTAGATAATTGAACCACTCAATAGAGATAATGAGAATATACTCAGTTATCTATTGCTAACTCTAACCTAATGCTAGATAATTAGATAATTGAACCACTCAATAGAGATAATGAGAATATACTCAGTTATCTATTTTTGCATCACTGTAAAGTGGTCATTCTGCAAGACTCAAATGAACATGATTTCCATAGGGCAGAGGGGGACTTAATTGAACTTTAGTGTGATAAATTGGGTAAAACAAAAGAAATGTTAAATGTTGATGGCTGGGAGAATGTCATAGTGTAAAGGCTTTCCTTTGTGAAGAAAATATACATTGTAAAGATATACAAGGCCTTATACAACTGTGTCCGAGATAGGTGTAATTGGTGTCCCACTGTACATGTAATTTGATAGTCATATACAAATAACTCCCAAACTGTGATATGAGCAGTGTATCCAGGTTTTCTAACTCAAATAGCTAGCAAAAATATAAATGTTATCATCGTCATATAAAGAATTTTTACACATATTCAGACTAGGACACAACAGACTGGACAATTAAACTAATAATCCCATTTGCTCATTAGTTTGCACCATCTGAATATACCGAAATCCCCCCTGGTTTGCACAGGTGTAAAACCATGAATACAGGGATTTACATCTGTTATCCGGTATTTGTTAGAGAGAATAATACTTCATTTTTTATTTCTAGTTTATATGATAGGAAAAATTATCATATTAACTATGTTATTCAATGCAAAAGGTGTCCAACTTTAGGCGTCTGTCTGACTCAGGGTACCTCTACCCTAGTGTATAAGCCGCGAACCCTGACTTACTGACCACTGCTGCTGAAGAAAATGCATCATATATATAGACTATAGACACTGCAATCTCAGTATAAACCAAAAATGATGTACACATCCCCATCTCTGCATACGTCCAGTGCAGTGTAACCAATATAATCACTGATGTTTGAAGGTATGAAAGGAAGCAGCCTGTTGTGGTCTATAGACCCATACAGTAGGAAAGGGTTACTTAGCAAAGAAAGGACTCTAATCACCATGGTTTTAGTAAAACAGTTGTAACAGTGTTTGTAATGTCTACATAATATCATGTAAACCTCTTTAATCAGAATATTCAAAATATTGTAGGGGCCGGTATCGTCGTATATATATTAGTGCCGTTCATCCGAGAGACGTGTTCGTGTGGTGCCTGTTCCTTCTATGCCAGCTAGGTGTCGCTTTGCGATAGCCCGTTGGTACAAGAGGGGGCGGCACCATGCCTCGCGTCCAGCTTCTACTAAGGAGCCGGACGAGCGGCAGAAGGGGACTGGACTTGGTCCAGTCCAGACGCTCAACATAAGCTACTGACCAAGTTGAATAAAGTCCTACCCGAGAGGTAGGGGTTTCTGGGGCTTTGCCCAACCCGAACTACTCGTGTTGTGTTGGTATTTCTAGTGGTAAGCGAGCCAAAGAGCCACCCAACATATAAGTCAATACGAACCATTACACTGGTGCCGTGACCAGTTGGTTCGGGGGTGGTGCGCGGCCACATTGGCCGAAAGCCTCGGGAAACCCGAAGCGGATCCCCCCAGCCCTGGGCTAGAGGGATTCGAAGAGGATGACTTCACATCCCAGCATCTGCTGTTAGACTGGAAGCCCGGTCAACAACAAATGTATAATCCGGAGGGTGTCCGAAATATTTTCTCAACACCCGATCTAATGGACGGTGCCACCGGTGATGGTATCGTAAAATTGTATCCGGGTACACCCCAAACGGGAGTACCGGATACAGGATTGTTTAGGGGAGTATTAAGACCCCCAACTTTAGACTTGAGCGATTGGTCCCAAGTTATAACTAGCAGACGCCAGCTAGGTCCTATTGTACCAGCAGGTTCGGCTAGCAGCTTGGGTATCCCAATAGCACAGAGCCCTATGAAGCGTACTGCAACCCCCCCGGGAGCAGCACCAGAGGGTGCAAACGAAATAGCCCCATTAATGACATCGTCGGACCATGACAGCGATGATGGTAAAGCCATAAGGGACCCAGTGGTCCCGGAAATAAATGCAAAGACTATGCCTCGGGATGCTAAGCCGAGAAGCTCGGAAAGCCATCACCTAGGCCAATCTTTGGACGAAGGCTTGTCTGACTCCATGTTCAACCCTGGAGGCAGTCGTAGGTCTATATACGGACGTCGGATGGGCCCCGGGTACAAAACTACCCCGGCCTATTTGAAAGCCAAAGAACAGGTAGAGTTGCAGGCTAAGAGGCAACATGAACAATTCATGAAAGCCCAATTGAAAATTGAAGAGGAAACTAAATCACGGATTGGAAAGTTACGATCCGTTGAACAGGAGGCGATTCTAAAAGAATCTGACCTGAAATATCGTCTAACTTCCGTAACCCATCGCTTGGAGCGGAAGGAGAAAGACGAACTTGAAAAAGAGAAAAGATTGGCCGAGTTGGAACTCGAGGAAGCCAATAGACTTAGAGCAATCGAAAAGGCTAGAGCCGAGGAGGTTGCTAAGGCCCGGGATGTAAACAGACTACAATCCGAGTTGCATGCCATGGAGGAGAAGCTAAAGAAACTTCAACTCCGGAAGGCGGAGACAGAAGCCAAATTGGTCTCGGAACAAGCCGAGATCAGGAAAGAGACCAATGAGTATCAGAGGTCTCAGAAAGAGAAGGGTGAAAAGTACCGCCTACTTAAGGATACTTTTAAGTGAGAGGCGTTGGCCGCTCAAGAGGAACGAAATCGAGCTGTGGCGGATAATGAAAAGATTCGATCCGAAATCTTAACAGAAAACGCACAGCTAAGGGAGGAACAGCGAAACCTGACTACAGATGTAGCTACCCTCACAATAAATAAGTCTGCTATGGAGAGTTATTTACAGGAGCAAGAGCAAACGAATGCCCCTCCTGCGAGTAAGGACACAAACCCGAACTCGACGTTCGTTAAACAGGGTGACCCAGTCTCCTGTTCTACGCCGAAGAATCCGCAGTATAATCCTTTTGTGAATGATAATGCGACGCGGAATGTAGATCAAGGGGGAGTTTATATCAGAACCCAAGATAAGCATGGCCGAACTAGTAGAGTCCGGATAAGTGAAGTCCCCATAGTCCACAACTTGGACCCGGACTATATACCCCGGGATGCCTCCGACAGTAGTGCGGAGACTAGTGGATTCCACATTCATGTGGATCCGACTGATAATGTGGGGTTGGGAGCTGGTAATGACAGCATCCAACCCAATCCATCGCACGATGGCAGTCAGTCAGCGGGAAACCAGCCATCCGACGGCGGTTACCAAGGCGCTCAAGGGGGGGGCGGTGCTCCGGGTACCACAGGCCATAGTAGTACCTCGGGTACCGGCCCTAACCAGGGTGGTGCGGGCTATACGAACCACAGTGGTACACAGTGGACGTATACACAGCCACCACCACCACCTCCACCGGGCAACTCGAGCTTCGGTGGTATAGGGGGCAATCGAACCTTGAATGAAACCAAGGCGATTGAATGGAGCAAACAGCAATGCACTAGATTGATGTATGCTCACAATTCTGCCCGAAGGGTAGCCGTTATTCCTAAGGAATATGACGGTACTCGGCCATGGAAAGAGTGGTTTGAAGATTTCATCGACGTGATGAACTGTAATGGGTGGACCCCATACGAGGCCAAACCGCATCTGGTGAGATGTCTGAAAGGCGGGCCGGGTCGCATGGCCGTGGAGCAATGGCGGACCTGGTACGGTCTCGAAGGGAGTTTCGAGCAGTTAGTAGAATCTGCTAGCGGACTATTATGTAACATGGTCAAGGAGGACCCGATGGTCCGTTTTAAGAAACGTACACAGAAGCCTAATGAAGCTTTCAGAGCATACGGTATGGAACTCCATGCCCTGCTAAGCAAGGCCAGACCCGGTACTGAAAACCAGGACTGGCATATGGACGATTTGATTTCACAATTCGTCAAGGGTCTGAGAGACCGAGATGAGCAGATAGCGGCGAGGGATGCCTGGAAAGAAGGCATAACACTACACAGCATATTTAATGGCATAGATATGGCCGTGAAGAAGCGAACGATGTTAGCTGGGGACATACCTAATGCCAGCGGCTTGGTTCCCCTGGCATCAGTAATCCAGCAGCCGGAGGTAAATATTCCCTCAGACGACTTCGAATTGATTGATATCGAACAGGAGGACGGCACCTTCTGTTCGATGCAATTAAGGAAGAATACTTCAGGTAGGAAGTATATTCCAAGGAAGACGTTCAATAAGACAAGGGACTCTAGACCATCATCCGAGGTCAAGAGTGACCCGAAAGTCGGCGAGAAGGCGGTCAAGCCTCCTGTAAGCGCTGACAAAGCGAAGGGTCAGTCCCCGGACATGACCAAACTTATGGAGGACATGTGTAAGAAAATTACAGATGCCATCCAAGCCAGTCGGCAAAGACCCAGAGTGGATCGCCGAACTGTTAAGTGTTTCAGGTGCCAGCGCATGGGACACTACTCATCGGAATGTACCGCTGCTAAGCCGGTAATGGCTGCCTTCTATGAAGCCGAAGACAATGGCGAAGGAAGGGAGAACTCTACGGATTCCACTGATGTGGAAAACTAGTGGGGGTTGTGTCAACGGCATCTGATATAACCCCGAGGGAGAACGAATGCCAAAATGCTACCGGGGGTGACCCGGTGGAAGATTTCGAGTCAATTACACCTGGAGGCCGGGTGGCTGTGGGTGCGCACCCCTGCACCTTGGCCGGGGCCAGGGACCCTAGTGCTTATATGTGCGGGAGTGAGCATATGGAGGCGAGTGGCCGCACTAGGGGAGAGGAAGGATGGATCAAAGAGTTGATCCGAGTGTGTGGGACACGCCTTCCCCCAAGTCATCCGTGTCTGGAATTCCTGAGAGGACTCGGATTGAATCTTGGTGATTCGGGAGACTTTCACCAGTTTACCAGTAACCCCTCACCTTTGGGGGGGAGACGGTGGTATGTACCCATATCTGTGGAAGGCCGGGTAGGGGAATTCTTGGTGGATACTGGAGCCAGCCACTCCTGTGTGTCCAAAAGATTTTTCGACTCGGTGGCCGGCAGTCATGAGAACCTCAAAACGGGGGTAAATGCTTACACGGCCGACAGAAGCAGTATGCGTACATTTGGTAGGACATTTATGCCTATCCGTATAGGAGGCAAAGAATTTGTTCTTTCGCCGACTATAGCAGAGGTTAGTGATGACGGAATCCTCGGACTGGATTTTGCAAGCTTATACGGGGCCGTCTTGGACCCGAGGGATGGTATGATGAGTATACGGAACCCGTATGGCTTGCATATCCAATGCGTATTGAGACAAGTGTCTTCGGTTGCATCAGTGATACACACGGTGAAGATCCCACCGGGTACCACTTGCGATGTCCTTTGTGGCGGATCAATGGCCCAAAGGAATGAAACTGGAGTCTATGAACCCGACACGTTGTATTTGTCGAGCATCGGGTTGGACTCAGTGGATACATTAGTGGCTAATGCAGCTTGGACTGTATTACCCATAACTAACCGAAGTGGTTCAGTGGTTTATTTGAAGCGAGGCGACAGCGTAGGTAGGATGAGTTCGGTAGAACATGTCGCCGAGGCTAAGTTCAATAAACCACTAAACCCTGTTAGTAAGCATCCTATGGATGAAGAATTCCAAAAGCTGATTGATCAGTCAGATTTAAAGAATACGGAGGATAAGGATTGCCTATCGAGACTCCTACAAAAGTACGAGAGTGCTTTTGGTAGGGAAGGAGGACCGGTGGGTAGATCCGATAAGGTGTTGCACACCATAGATGTGGGCAACGAGAAAACTTTTAAAATCCCGTATCGTAGACTTCCTCTCAAGAAGAAGTTAATTTGTGAAGAGCAAATACAAAAACAGTTGGACCTAGGGGTCATCGTGCCTAGCTCGAGTCCCTGGTCCAGCCCTGTTTGTATGACTACTAAGAAAGACGGTACAATCCGCTTTTGTGTCGACTACCGGAAACTGAACGGTATAACAAAGAAGAACTCATATCCTTTACCAAGGATAGACGAGACTTTAGATAGCTTGGGCGGAAATCAATGGTTCTGTACCTTGGACTTACAATCCAGGTATTGGCAGATACCGATGCACCCCAATGACAAGGAGAAAACAGCGTTCTCCAGTCATATGGGGCTATTCGAGTATAACGTCTTACCCTTCGGATTGTGTAACGCCCCCGCTACATTTGAGGCCATGATGGAATCCTTATTGAGTGATCTTTTGTGGAAGAAATGCTTGGTCTACTTGGACGACGTAGTCGTGTTCGGCAAGTCGTTCAAGCAATGCCTTGCGAATCTGCAATTGGTCCTCGACCGGATACTATCGAACGGTCTAAAACTCAAACCCAAGAAATGTAATTTGTTTAAGAAAACAATCACATACTTGGGAAGGATCATTAACGGGGTAAGCGCGGATCCGGAAAAATTGGAAGCTGTGGAAAAGTGGGAGAGACCCACGAGTGCTAAGGAGGTGAGATCATTTTTAGGATTTTGTTCCTATTACCGTGATTTCATACCAAATTACTCACGTGTCAGCTTCCCCATGCAGTGCTTAGCTCACTGGACCCCGGGTAGGGCACGGGACCCATTCCCATGGACCAGCGAGCAAGAAGAATCTTTTAATAAAATAAAAGATTTGTTTAGGAATACACCCGTGTTGAAATATCCCACTCCCGAGGGACATTTCATCTTAGACACCGATGCGAGCAATGATGCAATTGGGGCAGCTCTCTCTCAGGTCCAGGAGGGAGTCGAAGTCCCAATAGCATTCGCTAGCAACACGCTAAGCAAGACCCAGCGCAATTATTGTACCACCAAGCGAGAACTTCTCGCGGTGGTGGTGTATACGAAGGAGTACAAGCATTTCCTTTGGGGGAGTGACTTTACTTTAAGAACAGACCATTCGTCTCTTAGGTGGCTCCTTAACTTTAAGGACGCCGAGGGGATGATTGGAAGATGGTTAGCTCATCTATCCGAATTCGGATTGGAGCATAAGCAAATAGAGCACCGACCCGGTGCTAAACACATCAATGCGGATGCCTTGTCAAGACGACCTATCCGAAGGTGCTAAAATGCCACTTGTGAAGACTGCGGGGCCCACAATGCTGTGGTAGCCGGGTTGGTATTTAATTATACCACCCCCCGTATTCCCTGGGAGGAGGCTGTATGCAGCTATCTCGATTGGTCCCCGGAGACCATCAAGAAGTTTCAACAGTCAGATCCCACCACTGCGCGCATAATGGAATACCTACGGTACTACGAGCCGCTAGATAGGCTGAAGCTCGTAACGCCTTGGGAAGGTCCATTTAAAATTATTCGCGTCATCTCCGAGTCCACGGTGATGATGGAGGACTGCCTAACTGGTAGGAAATGGAAGACAAATGTCGGAAAACTTCGGCCCTGGAAGGGACGCGAAGAGGCGGAGAGGGAGTTCGGTTACAAACCACCTGCGTCTGTCCCTAGCGGACCAAGCGTGGTAGTACCAATGAAGCGCCCTAGAGGCCGGCCGAGAAAGACGCCGGGAGACGAGGTTATGGTGAAAAAGAAGACGAAGGCCAGGAAACGACCTAACCGTAATCGCTGAGTGAAGGCATTACGTATGGGGAAGGTCCCGCAGTGGCTAAGCGGAATCCAGAAAAGGCCGTACGTAAAGCCGGGAAAAATAAAAGGCTAACCGAAGGCGTTAGACGCAGTCCCCGGTTGAGGTCTGCCGTAACCTAACTCAGTACACAACGAGCTGCTGCGTGTTGTCCGCCATAGGCGGGTAACATACGTTCCACGGCTGGAGATGCCGAACGCGCCCTCCCCGGGTGGCTGTATCCCGCGAGTGGCGGTCGGATTAACCGGTACATTCGCTTTGAAGCGTTGTATACACCACCAAGCTCCAGAAGATAGCACTCGGGTGGTAGGCCGCGTCTCGCATGTCGAGTCAAATGTTAGTTCGGATCTAGTTCCCTAGGTGGCGTCGCAGGCGCGGCGGGAAAGCGCGGAACTAGGTCACCGGATAGCCACGGCGGGATCTCCCGAGACGAGAGGTCTGATGTCATACTGGGTCGTAGAGTCTATGGACTCTTCGACTGAGGAGGCCGCCCGGACGCTCTCGGCTATGGCCGAGGCCACCGACCGGGAGAGGATGCCACCTCCACCACCACGCCCGGACCGCTCGTCTGCAGCAGCGGCTTCAGGTAGCAATATAGATGTCTTATACATTCCGATGTATCCTCCGGGATTCAAGACTCGCATCGAACGTATGGCACACGTCGATTGCGAGGCCGGTGTTGTATACACCTCCTGGGGGACCTACATCCCCATGCACGCCTCCATGTTCGGATACGGACCGATGGCAGTGAAGCAAGGCGTGCCCGAGGCCATACCAGACGACTTCAAGACTCTGGTTATGGACTCGTGCAGCGACGAGTTGGCTGAAAATATGCCAGTCTCCTGGCTCCGCAACTACCTGAAGTTAGCGGAGAAGATGGCGGTCAACGAAAGCTTGGCCCGAGCCGTGCTGATCTCTGAGGGCATCACCCGAAAGGCCTCGGAGTTGAGGGAGTCTGAATCCAACATGGATACAGACTCTACAGTCACGTTGTCCTCGGTGGAAACCGAGCGGGTCAAACGATTGACCCACAAACCTGCGCCGAAGGGTCCTCTCACCGAGAGGTGAGCGCTGGGTACTGAAGATACACGGATCGCCGTCGAGAGGTCCACAACCGAGACCGACCCAAGTGCCGATATTCCTGACGCACCTCGTGAGATCTCGGAAGAGGACATCTCGCGCCAGCAGGCTGCTGTCGAGGCCAAGCGAGCTGAGCTCGCCCAGCAGCAGAAGCAGCTCACCGCAGCTCGTCGGGCCCACCGCAAACAGCAGGCCTAAAGCAAGGCGAAGGTCTCTTCCGACTCTGACTCCCCGGTCAGCGGTAGGAGGAGCCCTCGTTCGGAGGGCAGGAATCCACGAGAGTCGGATTCCAGTCCTGAGGTACCGGCGCAGCCAACCAAGGTTGTGCGCCGGAAGAAGAAAAATGGAGCGAAAGCGTCTCCGGCAGAGCCCACACCCCCAACCAAGCCGAGGGGTAAGGGCAAACCGAAGGCGCCCGCCTCCACCTCCACCACTACAACCACCACGGTAGCCACCTCGGTTACTGCAGCTTCCACTGCCAGCACCAGCGGGACAAGCGCCAAGTCTTCTACCAAGGCTCCGTCTGGTACTACCACCACCAGCCGAGCCAGCCGTAGGGGAGCAGGCATCTACACGGACAGTGAGGGAAGTGAAGGCGACCCAGAGCTGCCCGAGTCGGCCAAATCTGATTTGTAGTCCGTGACAACGTGGGAAAAAATGACCACGGATGTCCCAAAGGACGACAATCAGAAGTGGATGTGGAAGAATGCAGCCGAGGGGTTCAAGGAACGGACTCCCCGCTGCTTCGCGGACTGTGCCTATGACACGGTCCACTACATGTGTCCGGGCGCCATCAATAAGGACGGTGATAGCGATGACGAGGAGTGGATGAAATCCGGCCCCTCGGATACGCCAGTGGGTAAATTCTACCTCATTTGGATCGACCAGCTGAAATCCAAATTGGGGTCGATTTACAGCTATGAGGCCCGGACGAAAGTCCAGTGGGCGATGACCCAATGGGGACCAACCGGCAACCGCCGAAGGTGCCCATTCGAGTCGTGCCAGCTGGCTCTCACGGGTGAGAAGGTGTTCGAGACGAAGCCCCGCTTCGCTCGGCACATTGTGGAGCATCACATGCACCACAAACCTGTGATGATGTGTGTGCTCGGAGACCGTCCGAGCAAACTTTGTGATGGCTCGTTCAGCACTCACCGGCGCCAGGACATGGCTCTGCACTTGCAGAAAGCCCATGGTACCGGCCTGGAGAAAACGAGGAAGCGAGCCATCAAGTGCTTCAACGAGCTACTAGCTAACTGGTCCTCGTTGAGCGTAAAGGAAGTAAAGGAGCAGGCATTCGAGACCGGATTCTGCTCGTGGAAGAGTGGCAACTTGTTGACCTTCTTCCAAATCAATCTCGCGTCCACAAAGTTCGGGATGCCCAGTGAGGTGCACCTGAAAGTGAAAAGGTGGCGAGGAGATGATAAGCGAGAGAAGGCCAAGGCCCGCTCGAAGGGTCCTAACGGAGGCACAGCCACGGCTACCGGTGCTTCCAAACGGACCCGAGCAGACCGGTCCGTAAGCCCGTCGGGTAACAAGGACCAGCCCAGACCAGCCAACCCAGCTGATCGTCGTGAGTCGGTACAACAGGTATCGGCTCTGGATATGCCCAGCAACCAGACCCGTAGGGCGGTTAGCCAGGCGGCCACCCCGGCCACAACTCCAACACCTGCACCCGCGGAACAACTCCCGGGCGAAGCCTCTGGCAGCCAGGATGATGGGGACGAAATCTTCGCTCCCCCATCCGGGTATTCATCTTGGTGGGCTGGAGAGGGATCTTCCAGCAAGCGCCCCACGTATAGTGACTACGCGGCGAAGTTCCCTGCTATGGGACAGGCTGGACCCGAGTCGCAGGTCCTAACATCCCTGGGCCGGACCAAACCCCGTGGTAGAGGCCGTGGTGGGCTGGAGTCCACCCGAGCTTCCCCGGGCGGTGGCTGAGGTCGAGGTGGTGTAACGGTTGAGGGCCCGTCTGCTCCTCCAGCAGGCACCCCGCCTGCCTCAGTGGATGCCGCCACGCCTCCACCAGTTATAGTTCCACCAACGGCCCCTCGGGTGCCCGTTATGGAGCTGATCTCAGAAACTCTGTCAGGTCTTCAGGATCCGAACACGTTTGTTGACCACCGCGATGTCCAAATGGCTCAGATCCAGAATGACCTGATGGCGGAATGGCAGGCATTGCACCGCCAGAAGTCGGTCGACTACTGGCGTGTGATGACTAAGGCCACCTTCAATCTGGTTTACGAAATCCAGAAGAGGGAGGAAGAGAAGATCAGACAGCTGGAAAGGAAGAAAGTCGAGGAGGCTCTCGAATCCTGCCGGCACCAGCAGATGGAAGCTGAAAAGCTTAAGGAGTTCCACCACGCTGAGAACGCCGGGTACATCCATAGGTACAAGGAGGCTGACCTCAAATTCTTCCTGGCATTCGGGAAACACCTCGAAGAGTGGGACGGCTTTCCGTCGTCCCTAATCTTCATCCCGGATGCTCCACCGGTCCCGGATGCTCCACCGGTTCCGGCTGCTCCACCGGTCCTGGTTGCTCCGCCGGTTCCTGCAGCTCCCCCACTCCCGGCTGCTCTTTTCGCCCGGAAGGCCCCAGCTGCCACGGCTGCCCCACCTGCATCCGAGGCACTGGACAGCCCATCCACGGTGATGAGCGCTTTGAGCCTGGGGAGCGACACGCCCAGCGAGGCTTCCACGCTGCTCTCTGTGAGCAGTTGCAGCAGCTCGGCTCCATCTGCCTCAGTGGAGTCGGCTGAGAAGATGGACACGGATCCGGAAGATCTCTAAGTGTCCATCTGATGGTGTCTTTTTGTACCCGAGGGTAAAAGCATTTAATATGCCAGAGGCACTGATCCTTACGCTGGACTCGTTAATCTGGGACGGAACCTGCAGTGAAGATGGACGCTAACCCGAACACACCAAAAGGATTACCACACCTAACCGGGGCTCCATCTTCCCATCTTCATCAGGGCACAACATAACAGCAACGTGGCTTGCCACCACACACATGTCGCCGGATGGAGCTGCAGAAACCAGTCATTCCAGATTCGCCGGAAGTCCGGTATATTGTAAGGGCGATCCTACTACCCTGGTAGGACGCCTATACTTATCAGTATTACTATTTTGTATAAATCTATTTTTATATCACATTTATATTCTTATAATTAAAACAAACAAAATTTTTCTCGGGTTATCTACCCCACCTCGGGTCGGTTAGTTAATACTGTAAAATTTTATTCATATCATCTGACTATATGTCTACAACTTGTAATTGCGTCTGTATACTATAATAACATTGTAACATCGTTACTATCTACCACCCTAGGTCGATGGTGCATAAGGCGCCACTTCCTAGTTGTTATTATTAGTTATTATTACTTCGGGTTATATGCGACGATGCCTCATTATGTACATATTATTTATAATGCCCCTTAATGTTCTATATCCTATACGAACTGTATATATAGACTTACCTATTTATGTATAATATTATTGTATAAAATTAACAATAGGTACTTGTTAATTACACCCAACCCTAGGTATAGTCTAGTGGGGGTGGTGTAGGGGCCGGTATCGTCGTATATATATTAGTGCCGTTCATCCGAGAGACGTGTTCGTGTGGTGCCTGTTCCTTCTATGCCAGCTAGGTGTCACTTTGCGATACCCCGTTGGTACAAGAGGGGGCGGCATCATGCCTCACGTCCAGCTTCTACTAAGGAGCCGGACGAGCGGCAGAAGGGGACTGGACTTGGTCCAGTCCAGACGCTCAACATAAGCTACTGACCAAGTTGAATAAAGTCCTACCCGAGAGGTAGGGGTTTCTGGGGCTTTGCCCAACCCGAACTACTCGTGTTGTGTTGGTATTTCTGGTGGTAAGCGAGCCAAAGAGCCACCCAACATATAAGTCAATACGAACCATTACAATATCAACCTATCGTGTGTATCAGCCCTATTCATTAGGTTTTAAATTGGCATGAGGTTTGAATGTTCACCAGGGATGTATTTATGTATCATTCCTACCTGGGGCATGGTGTTTTCATTATACATAAACCATCCTTATATAGGAGGCTTTACACTGTAAATCCTTGTCCCAAAGTTGCCAGAGATCCCATGTTATTTTCACAGAGATTCCTTGTAACACTGTACTGCCACCTGGGGCTTCTTGTAAAAACTAAACTACACTGGTTCAGTGCAATACAATTGTGGTGGTTCACTGTTCAGTTTTATAAGGAATCCTGGTAGATTCAATAGTTATATTTTACAGTGTGCAGTAATAGTGGAAGGAATTAAGGGCCTTTGACAATGAGTTCAATGTGTGTTCTTAAGATGCTCCATTTGATAACTTTCCTGAGTCAACAATCCCAGGAATTGTTTCATCCTTCTCATGATTTCTTAGAAGAACATCATGGACCTAGACGGGTGAAAAGAAATACATGGATTAATAAACATTCTCCCCGGTTTGGGTTATCAATATGATCATTTGATCAAAGGGATACATCAATATTTCCTCCCAGGATTGCCAATAATAATAATGATATTTCAAATTATTTTGTTTCCTGCCATCAAAACTGTATGCATGTGTATGTGATGTTTTAAATGATAGTAAATAGAATAGGAAATAGTTTGATAAGAGGATAACAATGGTGAGCACTATACATACTGATACATGTTGTGGGGCTGACATGATGTATACTACTGCATCAGCGACATCATCTGCCTTCAAGCACTGCAAGATATGCACATGAGATGCTTATAAAGAAGAACAGGAGAATAAGGTACAGGATATTCAGTTACATTATAATGTACTCTGAGCTAGTGTAGATTTGTCCATTTTTGGTGTTAAATTCAAGTTCATTTGATTTGTATTAAACCAAGTAGAATCAGTAAAGACTTTCAGTGTGGTATTCCTCATTCATGAATGCTTTCTTTACCCAAAAGAATTCAATCAACCTTCTCCTCAGACATGATAAGAATATACTTAAGAAATGCTGTGCTACAGATATAAAAGGGTGGATACATGATTGGAGAAAACACTCATTTTTACAGTAGGCGCTATCAGATTTTCCTACTTACCTCTAGGCTGCCATATAACCCTCTTGCAGCCTCTTCACCAGACATACGGTATGCAAACTCTGTTTCTACATATCCTGGGGAAATCCCCTAGGAAAAAAGGAGGCTTTCGTGGATCACTGGCTAAAGACAGAGTTTCTGTACATCCACATCTCAATAACAGAGCATAACGTCTATTATACAAGTTCAATTTTTTTCAGCATTATTATCTTTTGTTTGCATTAATGTGAGGTGGGGATACATGAGCAACAGTTGCTCACCAATTCTGCATTGGTGCATGATGATGATGACTCAATAACTGACGATGCTTAGTGAGTATTGTGCCATCTTAAAGATTTAATTGCAACTAGCCATTCATTAGATTTGAATATAATTCTGTAGCATAAAATGTGGTCCATGTTAAACATGTGAAACAAAATGCCAGTGCTGCTCTTGCTGCTGCAAGATACCATCGTTAGCAGGTCAAGTGATATAAATACTTGGCCTTATTTCAATAACCTTTATGACAACGAGGCAGTGTTGCCGAAAACTTTTTCTTAAGACAGGCCAGATGGCCTGCGTCATGGCATCTTATGCAGGCCATTTCCATCTCACATAGGCCATATGAACATTGATGTTTTAAAATACCTATATAAACTTCATTGCAATTAAAAAGAAATCAGGAAATGTTTGGATCCAGGGTTTGGATATAAAGCAAATTCACGAAAAGTTCTCCTATCTTTGCTTCTAGTGGGCTGATTTGAAGAATTCTTTCACCATTAGAAAGCTAAGATCATGACATGCCATTGTGGCCTGCGTCCCAAGGCCCTACGCCGGCCATTAAGATTCTACGCCGGTAACACTGCAACAAGGGCTTAAAATTATCAGTAAGACCACTATGTGCCACAAAGTCTCAAGTAAATCCTAATTGATGAAGACATAAGCCCCATTCTTGGGGAGGAATAACTGACGACAGTAGGCACAGAAAGATCACCTGACCATTAGTGATTTCTCACATTTTCTCAGTTACTTTGAAATAAGCCACTCATATATAATTATGTTCAAACTTACAGACACTCTGATGTTGGAATTCATCTCCCTCAGTTCGTTTCTCATTCCCTCTAGCAGTGCCCTAACAGCAAACTTGGTTGCCGTGTAGAAGTTTTCAGAGGTGTCATTATAAACATGGTGTCCAGACATACTGTAATTTAAAAAAAAACACTTGTCCTGATAATTATAATGACTACTAGATTTTATAGGAGTACTAGGAAGGAGGTTCATGTCCTTGAATCCGTTTTTTTGTTTCAGGAAGTTTAAATATTGTGCTCATTATGTTTTAGTGTTAGCCATAACTGCAACTTGAATAGATATATTATCTTAGAGCTATGGTTTACTCCTGCCCAATGGTTATACATATGAATCAGTGATGAATCATGTCATTTCTATATAATAGTATCAGTAGATGTAGAGTACAGTTATGGCCTACATAATGAAATTGCCTTAGAAGGATGGATAGCTCAGGAGGGTTTTTTCTCATTCAAATGTTATCAGGAGAAGATAAAATTTATCTGTATGTTATTGAAATCACTGACCTCCCTATATGGATGATCATACCATTATTAACTCCACGCTTCTTCATAGATTTAAATGTCTCTTGAGAGCAAATGGCTAATGCCATGACATTCACCTGAAAAATATGCATCGGTACAAATGTACATCAGTAAGGTTTCAAATACATAAATATTGACACAGAAATTGATGTTAATTGACTTCACACATCTATACTGATATCTGCGTACATCAAGCATATTCCTCCAACCACTGTATTGACCACTTAAGAGTGGTTCAGGATGCCCAAGGCCAGCATTGTTGATGCAGACATCCATCCCACCATGTCTGTTTTTGATGTCCTCAAACATAGCCAGGATCTCTTCCTCTTTTGTTAGGTCACATTTTATTGCAATTAGTTTGCCCTTTGCCACCTTCATGCGCTCTGCCAGTTCCTGTGTAATGAAAGTTTGTGTAAAAGGAATAGCATAGACATGATCAGAGCATTTATTTTGTTGCCCAGGCTAACAAAGATGGACCAACCTTTAAAACCAATGGCATAGGATGGGGAAGGGGGTATCCATTTCAAATGTTACAGAACATGAAAAGAAAAAAAAACATGTTTCACAGTAGTGCACATTTATCTATATGTGGACAGATGAGGGGAAAGGGTCCTCCGAGGTTAAATATGAAATTTGAAGTTGATGCCATCAGCTTTAAAATGAGGTATAACACTTGTAGATAGCCTTTCTAGTCCCGGAGATATTGCTTCACGAAAATGGAATGATATGACTATATCAATACAGCCTATGAGCTCTATCATTCATGGTTTTAATAAAATCAGGCATCTTATTAGCATAATGATTTAAATAATCAAATAAAAAATGGCCATCCCTTTCCATACATTCGGACATAGCTTTGGATCTAGAAATGGTATCTTTATGCTTTTTTCAGCGTATGAATCTCCATGAATCCTTCTATCAGTTAACATTATTTTTTTTCCTATTTAGAATAGGATTTTGGTTGCTATGGCAACAAATTTCTCTGAAAACCCTTATTTAGGCCTGGTTTTGGATTCAAAACGTTCCATTTGCATTCCAAATGTACAGGAAGTGCCAGGAAATAGAACGTTTTTGAGAAAACCACCTTTTTCTGGGTGAAAAAGTACATAAAACCTATTTTTGGTCTATTTTTCACATTTCTGGCCTATGTACCTCCCCTAGTGACCAAATCCAGTACTAAAAATCCCGCAGGGAGGGCCATTTCCCCTCATCTGCCCACATATACCTTTGAATTGAGAACAGTAACCTTGGGCCTCTTCCTTTGCCTAGATCTTGTGTATGATGAGGACTACAAATAGTTATGGCTGATAACATGAAAGACCACACATATATCATATAGACCTATACCCTTGACAAAATGACCTACCTGGATAGGCTGGATATTCCTGGCACATCCAACAGTGACCATACCTGCCTTGACAAGGCGTTCAGCTATGGCATATCCTATACCAGCTGATGCCCCTGTTATTAGGGCCACACGCCCTATCCATTTATCCATCTCAAAGAGTTCTACGCAACATTGCTGTGATGTGTCTCTCGTTAGTTAGTAAATAGAATGCTGTATAGGCCTAATATTATATCTGTACATGAGCATATAGATGGCTATTATCTGTTGTGAGGTTAGGCCTTATCTGCCCATGAGGTGATATCACGTTTCAGAGGTTGAAAAGGATGGTAGCCTTTAACTAAGGTATCAGTCCCATGGTTTACCTCGGGTTGGTGGCAATACTCGAGAGTAATGACTAGTGGTAAGTTATAATATAGCAACAGTCACTACCTTTGAGTGCCCACACATGATACACAAATTAAAAGGCAAATTATATTTTCGTATCTAAGCACAGAAGAAACATGTTCCAAGTGGACATTTTTAAGCTAGATTTAAATTTTATTGACAAAATACAAAGTTCCAATTACAAGGTTCGTGAGATTCAAAATGAGACATTCTTTGTGGAAATACTTGAACTTATGATTGATAAATCTACATAGTTTTGTTGAACAGTAGCAGCCTTCTATCATAGCAAAGCCACAGATTCGAAGGATAAAATGTGCTAAATGAACACTTGATAAAATATCAGTATGCAGTTATAGAAATTATAACAAGCACAACAGTAACTGTTAAATGAGTAAAGCTAAGAGGCATTCTCGCCCCCCCCCCACCCCCACCCCGGTGGGTACTTGAGACACTGGTCTGCATTGGCCACACAAGCGCCATCTTCAGGCTTAAACATTCCTGACACCAGGGGGACTTTGGACAGGTATATAACCGGCCATTTGCAGGACGTCCGCCTCAATCCTTCTTGCGCCGCCCCTACATCAGGTCACTGACTTCCAGTTTGATGAACAATTCAAACCTGTGAGAACATCACATGCATTAACTTTTCCTGGCCATCACAATAAAGAGATGGCTAGTGGTTTGTTTCTCTGCCAATCATTCTATCCTGAAACCATTCTGGTGATTAATCATCATAAAGAAAGAATTAAGATATCTAGGCAATGAGATGGCATCCTGCAGCAGTGCATTCAAGATGGTTCCCTTGAGGAGCTTGATGAGAAGAATGTATCAGGAACTGTTTGACACATCTCATGCCATCTGTTGTGTTGGCCTCAGAAGAACCTCGTGAATCTAAAGGGAAGAAGGCAAAGACACAGATGATGATTTGTTTTCATTTTTTTCACTGATCTTTTTTTTTTCCAATCCAATACATTATATGATTATGGTGAGGTGATCAAGCCATCCATGTAAGCCCCCTTGAATTTTAAGCACTTTGAGCAACTTCGCTGAAGTTGAACTCAACCAATTGGCAATTTATTTCTTGCTTCATCATTTTCAACTATAACCCAAAAGAATATTATAGCACATGATGTTGCATATTATAACAATACAAAGTAATAAGAAAATGATAACAATAAGACTACATACTGATACATTCTGTGGGGCTGACATGCTGTACACCATTGCATCTGCGACATCATTTGCCTTCAGAGACTGAAAGATTATATATACATTTCTTTTACTAAGCTGCTAGCATTTCTGTATAACCCTGTGACCCAACCGTTTTCTTTTTCTACTGATATAGATAAGCCAAAGTGGTTCTTGATACACACTCTGTGTGTATATTCTGTGTTAATGTCATTGTGCTTCTGAATATAGATAATAGACATAACATAATGTGAGTAATAATTGATGCTTGTTTCAAAGTAAGACATTGTCAATACATTTTTTAACTTACTGGCATGCTATTATATATAGCCCTTCCAGCTTCTTCACCGGAAATGCGGTATTCAAACTCTGTTTCTACCAGTCCTGGAGAAATTGCCTAATAAAAAGATAAATGATGCAACACTAAATAGTTGGTATGATGTTTTAATGCAATATTCATTGCCAAGTAACTCAATGGCTCAAAGTTTTGTGGATGGTGAACTGAAAATAGCGTGATGCATCAGATGTTATCATGCCAACAGTATGGGTTGTTGACTACCAACAAGATCATGATTGAAATTCTGATCTGTGCCACTAAAACACAAATCAGTAAATTAAGTACATAATGGTCTTCCTAGCAAATGTATTTTTCCTACTGGTGACATCATTGGAATACCATGGCACATTAATGATCAAACAATCATTGACAAAGCTTACAGCCACTCTGATGTTGGATTTCATCTCCCTGAGTTCATTTCTCATTCCCTCAAGCAGAGCTCTTACAGCAAACTTGGTGGCTGAGTAGAAGTGGCCAAAACTTATAGTATGCACGATGTGCCCAGCTGTACTGTAAATTGAAAGAGGTTGGTCTGACTAATCGCTTTATCATATGTTGAGTTTTGCATATACCCTAAATGCTTGCATTATAAAGCAAATATTAGGAGAGTTTATGGTGAAAATGGTGTAACAAAAGTGACTGCACTGTAATAGCACATAAGTTATACTCTCGTCTCTTTGTTACACTGCAAAAATGGTGTTTAGATTTTATTTAACATGTTTAGGTCTAAACACGTTTAAAACCTAAACATATAGGTCAGTTAGGTGTCTCATTGACTACACATTTAGGAAATGAACACTTTTATTCTAACTACATAAACATTTATGCTAAACATGTTTAGATGTTTAGAGTTGAGACTGTTGAATAATAGGTGTTTAGATTTAAACATCAATATGTTTAGAAACTTGGATGTTGAATCCACACCAGGTGGAAGCACTACCTTTGACTGGACTATCTGCACACAGTTATAATCAATTGTTGTGACAAATGTCCCCAAGTCCCATGTTTATCATGGTTTCATAGAATGTCATGCGAATAGAAAGGGCAATAGAAAATTGACTAGATTCACCTCATACCACCATCATTACCATAAAATAATCAATAAACTCCATGACTGACACCTATTTGATGTTATTCTGGAATAGATAAGGCAATGTCCTTCCTGCTAAGCTGTTGTACTTTCTCAAGTCTCTCATTCTGATGCAGTGTGTAATATATGTACATGTATATAGCTGTGGCTGACATCTTTGGAGACTTTGACAAGTAAATACCTGCTGATGTCCCCCACCCCCCAGTAAATGAGAAAAGAAAACCCAAATTATATCTCTGTTTTTTAATGCATACATGACTGCAAACCTTAACTCTCCATCAAATCATTTGAACACCTAAACACAAAAATTCATATATCTAAACACAAAGGTTTTAACCTAAACACCTACATTTCTAAACACTTGAGCTAAGCACATTGTTTGGCTAAACATGTTTAGGAAGTTAATGTGATTACAAAAACGTTGCAAGAATATGTTTAGAATTGTGTTTAGGATCTAAACACCATTTTTACAGTATAGTCATCAGTCAAACAGCATGTCTGGGGTAGTGTTAGCAACTGAAAAGATAAGTGCTAAACTCCCTATTACTCCTCAGGTCAAGGTAATCTATGAATACATAACTTGATAAGCCCCCAGATTGATACATGTGGTGATGAGTGGCATCAGAAAAGTTAAAATTCTCCCAGTTATGCATGCATTTCCTGGCCATTGCTTGAGTAAAACTGGAATGAAATGATGTTTTGCAGCCATATCACTTGTGTGGATACTTGCCTCAGTGACATATAAGGGTCAGTTGTAGTTATCAACATCAGGCCTGGCTTGTCATTAAGGGCTCTGAGTTATAGGGAATTGAGAAGAGCAACAAATCGATCGCTATTGTTTGGGGAGTTACAATAGTAATCCTGGAAATAATATAAAGACACGGGGTTCCTTCACACTAGAAATATCCCTGTAGCATACATGAATGGTTATTATAAAGCATAATCTAAAGGCAGGAAAACTTTTGAATATGTCACCGGGAACAGGCAAAGAATGTTACTATAAGTCCTCAGTCACATGAAGTATAGAGTGGGCGTGGTGTGTTATAGCCCTATAGGATACTGGAGGTGGCTGTGTAGGCTGAGTCATTGTTTTGGACTGGAGCCAAGTAGTTCCTGGGGGTCCCGGTGGCAGCAGTAGAGGTGAAGTCTTTATGGGTGGATGTGTGTGTGTGTCCTCTGAGTAATCTGTTAGAGCACTACCAGACCAAGGTCCACAGGGTGTCAGATGACAAAAGACCAAAACCAACAGTGGTCTGGGAGTATATAAGGCTGGAACTGCAGAGGTGGGGCGCAGACTGTGTACCAAAGGAAGGGATTCACGGTATGTCGTAGAATCATAGGGGAAGAAATTTATATTTGGCAGTCCACAAGTAGGAATCAATTGAAATTCTGAATAGTATTTACTGGAGCTTTGGTCACTGCTTTGGAGTGCTTTCTGAGCCCACAACTTTATTCAATTTAGAATTATAACTGTATCCAATTGAGTCTTGACTTCATCTAATGGGGTCTTGACTTCATTCAATTGGAGATCTAAAACACACCAACTAAGAGATCTGCTTGTTACATACATAAAGGAACCACACATCTGAAGGACTTAGATTTGTTTAGCTTTCATTTGGTATTACTACACATTGTTGTATTCTCAATGCTCACTTGAAACATCTCACCATGGATTTATTGATTTAATTTGAAGTTATGCCATAATGGAGTTCTAAGGCATCAACAGTTTGTGATTGTGATATTCATTTGTGATTATTGATTTAACCTGGAGTTATGCCATAATGGACTTCAAAAGTTCATGTTATTTGTGATGACATATGGAGATTGATATTTATAAGAAAGTTTAGGCATTTCAAATTATTATTGAATTTGTGTTTGGAAATTAACCTCATCTTTGGACTTGGACATGAGGATTGAAATTTGTGGGGGTTTGTAATTGTGTGCCTGCGCGCACCGGTACCCACGATGGAAATTGTTTCGCCCCAGATTGGGTGTATGAGGCTATTTATGAAATGTGGTGCAATTATTACCTGATGATCTAAGGTATTGACATCGCAGAATTAGAGTTTGTCATTGATTGGATTTAACTTATTGAAACCCTTCCTGTTTTAAAAGGCGTATGTTTAGGACTTCTAAATTGAAATGTAAATCAATGTTGGAGTCTGGATTGTATTGGACCTTGAATTGGCACACATATTTCTATTCAATAAAAAACCCTTGGAGATGAAGTACCCAATTGTGTTTTCTTTCCACATGGGCTAGGGAATTTAAACACAAAGCTCTACCCTTGATGCTAGCACGAGATCATTCCCCAAGAATATAATAACATCACGAGTGGAGATGGATTGGGGGAGAAATATAAACTGTGAGTGGAGATTAGAGTGAGGTGAAAACATAACTGGTGGAAATCCGAGTTCGATCATTGTATTCTAAGCTACCCCATTTCAAAAGCTAGTTAAACCCCATTATAAAGGTTCACCCCATTGCAAGGGTGTACTATATTTCAGGAAACCCCCATTCACATTATTAAACCAACACCACCTCCAGTCTCCTCCCCCAACATTAGAAGATAACCACCTCGCTCTCCCTCCGCCTGCCATAGCCCAGCTCTTTGTCATGTCTTTGTGGATTTTTAGATGTCAGGTACCAACCTGTTGAGATGGATGATCATGCCATCATCAACCCCATGCTCTTTCATGGATTTAAATGTCTCTTGAGAACAAATGGCTAATGCCATGACATTTACCTGTCAGGGACAATTCACAATTATAGGATGAATGATGTGACTGTCAAAGAGAATGTCCATTCACAACCTATATGTGTAAAATTAGTGTTACCTAATCTTGAAACTGTAGTCAATTTATTATCAATGGTAGTACCCAACCAAGTGCCCATTGTATCATTTATGAGTTATGTGCAATATTGCTGTTGTTTATTCAGTGTTTTGATGTGGGTCAGCATTTAGGTTTAATTAAAAGAGTTTACAGAACTTTCAAAGTTGCATGTATACCCATATTAAATATTGGTGGCTGACTTTGCAAACCAATCATGAGAACCAAAAATTATATAGGTTGCTATTAAAAGTTATGTAGATTTTGTACTGGTGACTGATTTCACTGTGTGCATAAAAAACATTGCTTACATCTAGCATGTTCCTCCAGGCACCATAACTCCCACTAAAATGTGGTTCAGGAAGGCATAAGCCGGGATTGTTGATACAAACATCAACTCCACCATGTTTGTTTTTGATATCCTCAAACATAGCCAATATCTCCTCCTCCTTGGTTAGGTCACCTTTCATTGCTATCAGTTTTCCTTTTTCTCCCATCATGCGCTCTGACGATTCCTGTGTCATGAGAGGAGATATTTTTCTTTTCATTTTCATTTCTGCACACACATGCTTATTCTGTATACTATTACATAATAGGTACATCTGATAACTGGCCAAACGTGTTGGGCTGTTCCCACAGAGAGATTCTGACTTATGGAAGTATTTCTTGATGAATTAGAAGAAATGATGCATGGCCCCTTTTCCTTTTTACATGAGAATAATCAACGATGACAGAGCAAACTGGATTACTTCAATCCATGCACTTATGTAGGTAACCTACCTGGATGGGCTAGATATTCCTAGCACAGCCAATAGTGAGCATGCCTGCCTTGACAAGGCGCTCAGCTATGGAAGCTCCCATACCAGCAGATGCCCATGTCACCAGGGCTACTCGTCTTCTCTACTGCTCCATCTCAAAGTGTTATAGACTATCGTGCTGCAATGTGCCTCATGCAGAGCTAATACACATACATGTAGATAAAGTGGTTTGGATTTCTGTCTATTCAGTGGGCAGTTGACCCTGAATTGGGTTTCTACCTAGGTCACCAATAGGAAGGTGTTATAGAATATGGAATTGTGGTGTGGCCCAATGGGTTGCCATATAGAGTGATGTAGTGCTGTTTAAGGAGTGGGGCAGACAGATGACCCATTCTTTTGCTTGTATTGTCCAGTCTCCCAAAATAATAAATATTGACAGTTCTCAGATGGAAGGAAGGGCATTAGGTCAACAATACCATTTTAAAGGATGATCATCATTTTTAGCCAGAGAATGTAGAGTGGGCAGATTTAGGAGGGAGACCTTTTTTCATGTTCAACCCACATCTTCACCCAGTTCAGGATGACATGATGGCATGAAAATATTCAAAATCATGATGTCACAACAACTCACCAGTATAGTGGATACCTGACCCTAGCCTGTCTTTATTTCTAAATTAATGAAAAGTACTACTAACTGACACTGAATAAACTTTATTGACCAAGTTTTGATCACAAGGTTAATGAGATTCAAAATGAGACACTCTTTTTGGAAATAGTTGAACTAATGATAAATCTACATAATATTATTGTTGTTGAACAGAGGTAGTCTTCTACCATAGCAAGGCCATACATTGCAAGTGTAGAATGTGCTCAATGAATCTTTTGTATGCACTACCATGACTTGTATTCTTCTAGAACACTTATGACTCAGATCTATGAGCACATCTCATTAATGATTATGTTTTAACATAACTATCTTGGCCATCAAAAGTAAAGAGTATGGTGCTGAATCAGGACCTTACTGGATCCTGGGAGCGCCATGTGCATGCTGAAATCAGCAATATCCGGTTCTGATCTCACAACTACCACATCTATTCTTGGCATGGCATACACTTTGGATGTATGGTACCTAGGCAAATAAGGCGAGAAGTTCCGAGATCAGAACTCTCATGGCCGTACACATATACAAGAAACCATTCTATGCTGACTCTTTGATTCACTATCAAACAGATTACCCTAAACTTTATTGTGATTCAGGATAAGTTAAGCATTGAGACGGCATCCTTCTTATGACAGTGCATTCCAGATACTTTCCTTGTAAATCTTAATGCATCGAAAGTTTCAGGAACAGGAACTGTTTGACAGATCTTATAGTATCTGCTGTGTTGGCCTCAGAAGAACCTCATGAATCTAGAGGGATGAAAGCAAAAAGCATAGATAATTATTTTTTTCATTTATCACTGAGGTTTGGTTGGTTCTTTTTTTTCTTTTACATTTTAGTGTCTTAAGTGAGTCATCTATGTTAGCCTGCTGAAATTCTCATAAGTACTTTGAACAAGTTGGCAGGCCAATGTACCAATTGTTGTTTGCTTAATTATGTTCCATTATAGTGAACAACACACAACATACAAATCATAATAATTCAAAGTTACTGTGCACTAAAGTATAAATAATAGAATGAAAAAAATGCAACATAAAGAGTACATACTGATACATGCTGTGGAGCTGACATGATGTATACTACTGCATCTGTGACATCACCTGCTTTTAGAGACTGCAAGATACAAATACATTTCTTTAACTAAGCTGCTAGCATGAGTCTATTACTAAGCTATTATTTTTTTTCTGAACATTTCTATTTTTTACAGTGATAGATTGTCAATGTATTTTCCTACTTACTGGTCTGCTCTCATATATAGCCCTTCCAGCCTCTTCACCGGACATGCGGTATGCGAATTCTGTTTTAACCAGTCCTGGGGAAATCTCCTAATGGAAAGATGATTTATATGACACCAAATAATTTGTATGGTGCTAATGTAATCATTAATGTCGAGTTACTCATGGGCTCTACACCTCCTTTGAATATCATACCAACCCACTTGGCAGAAAAAGTTTGTTTTTTTGTATTGTTATCTTGTATTGTTATATTGTTAAAAAAAAAAGAGGTTTTTCCCTAAGTCCTCCAAATGTTTGTTTTAAATGTCATAACATGTACTAAAAACGCTTTTAGCATTCTATAAAAGCATAGCCAGTTTGTTTTTGGTGCTGGTGGTGCATCATTGAAAAATTATGTGAAATTAATGAGGAAACAAGTATTTATTAGCTTACAGTTATTTATACACTTACAGCCACTCTGATGTTGGAGTTCATCTCCCTGAGTTCATTTCTTATTCCCTCCAGCAGTGCCCTTACAGCAAATTTGGTACCAGTATACATATTGCCAATACTTATATTATGCACAATGTGTCCAGCTGTACTGTAATTAGAAAGAAGTTGATCTGATTAATCATTCTGTTATTACAGATTGTAAGACATAAAATTAAATGAATGGGAATCCTAAATATGGTGCATTTAACCAAAAGGAAAGACACCATCTATATCATCAAAACAATATGTTCAATTTAAAAGTTTCTTTTCATTTATTAGATTGAAGTATTGAGTAGTGCATACCATTAACCCTTGCATACAAGGCACAGGTTTATAGCTGCACCATAATGGCATACGTTTTACTCCTGTCTATTTGTTAGTTATCAGTAAAACAGCGTATCTTATCTTAAGCCCAAGCTCCACTTGCAGCACAAAGAAAATGTGTGTTGCACAGAACGCTGCAGCACCTGTTCTGCTAGTATAGCCCTGGCTTCTGGCACTGCTAATCCTTGTAAAGGTGCCATGCTAGTTAGTGAATGAATAAGCCCATGTTCCATATATGTATATGACGATGGCCCTAGGCACATTGTACTACTAACCTGTTGAGATGGATAATCATACCATCATCAACTCCACGCTCCTTCATAGATTTAAATGCCTCTTGAGAACAAATGGCCACTGCCATGACATTCACCTGTCAAGGACAATACATAATAAGAAGGGTGATATGACCGGCAAAGAAAATTATCAATTTAAATGTTTATAAAGTCAACCTATGTGTGCAGATAATGTTATCTAATCATGAAACTGTAGATGGATAGTTTTTACATTTGCAGTCTATCTTTTGGATACATTGATGTAATTACTCCATTGATTTAACAGTTAGCATATAACTTTCCAATTTGCATATACATTTTGTATACCCATATTTAGTATTTAGTTTGCAAACCAATCATGAGAACTTAAATGTGTGTATGTAACTAAAACGTTTTCATGGTTCTGTACTGGTGCCTGAATCGCTGTATAAAAACCATCACTGACCTCTAACATGTTCCTCCAGGCACCATAACTCCCACTAAAGAGTGGTTCAGGAAGGCATAAACCAGCATTGTTGATGCAAACATCGACTCCACCATGTTTGTTTTTTATGTCTGCAAACATAGCCAATATCTCCTCCTCCTTTGTTAGGTCACATTTTATTGCTATCAGTTTTCCTTTTTCTCCCTTCATGTGCTCTGACAATTCCTGTATAATGAGATAGGAATTTCTTTTTTTTTTATATGTGTGACGAAATAGGGAAAGTCGCAACATTAAGGATAATACCCACAAATGCTCTAAATACAATATTTAATGAGATATGACCAAAATAGTAAAGAATTAAGCGAAAAAACCTCTAGGGTAACTTTTTCTGAAGAATCTGATTATGCTATAGCCAAGACTCTATTTTCCTTCTAAATTGACCTTATTTAAAATCATAAAAGAATGTTTTTCCCTAAGTTTAGCACAATTGTTGACATTCAGTTGCCATGGAAACAATAATTTTCTCAAAGTTATTCTGTCTCATTAACCTGTCCATAAGGTTTTCATAATTGAAAACAGAATTGAATTATCCCTTCTAGATCCAGATTTATGGATGATCAAATTTTAAAATTGTTATTTTTTCCAATAATAGGATTTTTCATGCATTATGCCACAATATTCCAATACCCAATTGAGTTTAGGACTATTGCTACTAGAGCTATTTGGAGAATTATCATGCAAACTACCAAAATGTAGCTGAAGACATGATTTTGAATAAAGGAATTTCCCCTAATGTTATGATTTCCAAAGTTTTGTCACTTTCTCAGATAAAGTTGGTTTCTGTGCACATGATCAGATTATATAGCCACACACTTTTTCATAAGAAGTACCACTGATATCAAACTGGCTAAAGAGTTAGTTTCAGGTTATTTGAACACATTTTAAGGTCGTGAAATAAAGAGGAGTTTTATCTTGATAAATCAGGGCAAATCACTTTAACTGCCCAGCAAATGTCTCTCCCTAACTCCTTTATAGTTTCTGTCTCAAAAAGAGCCATTGATACATTATAACTACCAGGGTAAATTGGAATGGAATTAAACTGAATAAAAAGTATGACATATAATGTTGGAAAACGTCTTCATATAAGCTGCCACGACAAAGCAGATGTAGAACAAAACTGTGAATTGCAAGGTCTAGATGTCTTTACCAACATGTATATTACTTTTATAAGAGTTGGCCAACCATGACAGAGCAACCACCACATTGGTCCTGTGTATGCACAAGTTTACATAAGTGACCTACTGTCAACGAGTCCGTAAATGATGAATAAGGATGAATACAGACGAATCAGGAATCCAGTTGATATCCACTTTATTCATAGAAGTCCACGAGGTATAGATGGTGATACAGTATAAAGGTGCCCGACAGTGTCCAAGCCTAGCCCTTGAGCCAAGGGCCTTGATCTCACGTGAGTGTGTGAGGTGTGAAGTATGAAGGTGGAAAGATGAGTGAACTGCTCCCTCCACAGGTATTTGTAGTAGGAGCCGCTCACCCAGCTCATCCTAAAAATAGTATCAGGTGAGCTAAATATAGTAACTGGGGAACTCCAGTGCAGGTATGTAGGGGAGATCCCAAACATAGCACTGGGGTTCACAGAGTTCAGTGTGGCTCTAAATATAGCTGCTGGGAACTCCCGGTATGCTGTGAGCTGCTCATGATCAATGGGCATGTCATCCAGCATGGGGAGTTGTTTCTAAACATTGTCTGCTAGGAATTTCCAGCATGCAGCGAGCTGCTTGTGATTGACGGCGTATCCTCCAGTGGGAGGAGGCGGGGTCACTGAGTGCAGTTGACGCCGCCAGCCTTTGGTCTTTGGTATGGTTTGGCTTGTGGGTAGACTCGGACACTGGGTTACATGGTAGAGTCAAAGGTGAAAAATAAATATGATAAGTACAATACCTATAACGGTCTACTGACAAATCCCCACATTCCTACTCGATTCCACGCGAGGTTTTAAGGAGGAAGTTCGTGAGAAAAGGTCTACTGACAATATGTTTGATGTGTAATAATAGGTATTACATCTTATCATTTAAGTCGAAGGTTTGCAGTATTAAGGAGATATTTAATATTGGTTTTTGATTGAACATGAATAATTTATAAACAGTACAAAACGAAACTGTGCCAAAGAGGTGTTGTTTGTAATTTTGACAAGAAGAATATGAAAAATTCAGGTCGTGGTAGGATACAAAGGCTGGATTTTTATCTAGCACTAAAGTTCACACAAGATAAAGGAAACAAAAACTATCCTAAAACATGCAGTTATTGGCTTTAAGGCAGACCTTGAGGTAGATAAGTTAATACTGAAGTTTGTTTCAGTACCGGTAGGCACTTATTATTTAGGTCTTGAGCCAATATACAATACAATATAATAAATAAAAACAGAGGTAAGGTAATTGATGACTGGCAAGTCGATCAATCATTCCTTATAATACTGGTAAGGCTTAGGGAGTCTGAAGGCTTTTAGGTGATATGTTTAAGGAATTTTCTGAAAAAAAAAAAAAAAAAAAAAAAAATTTTGGTTTTTTTTTGGTCTTTTATTTATCTGTAAAGTTTCTGTTAATTTGTAGAAGGTTTGTCTTAGTCAATGGAAAATTTAGCATGTTTAGCCTTCAGTCTACCTGGGGTTATCATTTGCTGAAAAAGGACGAGGTTAATACAAAGGTAAATGGAGGCTCTGGCTGATATTTAGTTTGGATCTCAATTGGTCCTGCAAGATACTGGTTGCCAGGGCTTCCTTGTAAAATTTTTAGAAAAATATAAACTAGCTAAAACCCATAAATATTTGACATGGTTGGGTTTGAAAAGGTACAGTGTGAAAAAGAAAAAGAACTTTATGGCATCTTAAGATCACAAAAACCTGCTGCCTGGCTTGTGTTCTTCATAATGTTCTTATAAAGGAAAATAAATGTAAAAATGCAGCGTGTTTTCATGGTTATGTATCATAGCCTTATGCAAACAAGAAAAACTGGCTTTAAAAATCAGTTGACTAGGCTGACTGAGTCAGTGTTCATAGTGTCCATGGGCGGTCGGTGAGTGAAGTGTGTCTCTACACTTTTAGTCCATAATTTAAATACAGTTTTTTTAAAAATAAATGAAATAAATAGAGGATGGTTAATGAAATTATTTTCTCCTTCTATGGCGACTCTTGTTTGCAAGACCCTTTGGTGGTGGATCTTGGTGGTTGAAGACATGTGGGTTGAGGGAGCGACCTAGTGAGGGTCTCCTCCTGGATCTGGATTTTTTGGTGTTGGGGACAAAGTTTACAATTTTGCTGAAATGCATTCTGCTAGGCTTGCCTGAGTCAGGCTGCAAATTTAGATCGGAACTGTATGCAGGGTCCATGTCTATTTGTTCTGCTGAGAGGGAGGTGTCAGAGTCACTGTTCTCCTCAGATGAAGCTTGGTATGTTTTGGGTAGGGGTCTCCAGACCTGGGTCGAGCCAATTGTTTTGAAAGTTTCTGGTCTATTGTCTTTGTTCATGCTGCATGGGCAGCTGTAGCTATACATTAGGTGGGGGCAATTTCTTCCCAGGGTGGCAAATCTAGTAGGTGGCCCTATTGGAGAGCAGAATCGTGTGCTCCAATGGGGCAGGCCGGTTGGTATGGGCGTGCCTGGTCTGCCACTATCTCCTGCTGGCCTGTCAATGCGGTCTCCGCCTCCTCGATTAGGTCGTTGGCCTCTGTATTGAAAAAACAGAACAAGAGAAGGGGGATTTTTAGTTTTAGGGTCGATCATAGTGCATGGATCACAAGGCGACCAACAAAAATACTAAATTGACAGGTAAGGCAGTGAATTAGGCAGTGCATATTGATGTGCAGTGTCACCGGGCCGGTGTAGATTCATGGCCAAATGTGAGCGGGAAACTGGAATATCCAGGGTCCAGGTTAGTTCTGCTGCGCGGCACGGGTAGCGCCACCGCATGGGGATCTGTTCTTATTTAGTTCAAGCGACAAACATTGGCTGGCGCCACTGAGCTGGCGTTTGTTCAGCGTTCGTGTAAGGACATGGTCAAATGGCATGGTCAATGGTGTAGACTTGCCATGGACTCATTGGGTTCATGTGTAAGGGTTGTCTCAACTTTGGGTTAGGTGATTCTGGGTCCCAAAGGTGGGTTTGGTCGGCTGGAATTTTGAATTTTGATGATGCGCTTTTTCGAAAAATAGGTCAAAAAAAATTAACTTTATGCTCCCGTTTTGGATCCTGATATAAAAAGGAGCGCAGGCTATTTTGGGATCAGAAGCGACTGAAATTCAGCGAGGATAGAGCTGTACCAAAATCTGGCAGAAAACTTTCTTTTGCGCGAAAAAGGGGAGACCAGAAAGACCGGGAACATGATCATCCGTGCCCGGATAGCTGTTATGCCTTCGGGCGTAGTTTGTCTGGTCGTCGTGGCCATCGGTTACAGTGGGTGAGTACTAACAATGGAGACATATTTTGGAATTCTGAGGTGATAAGTAACTCGGAATCGTGCCGGTGGTTTGACGCTGTTCTATTGTTTTCTGATTTTAGGATCCTCGTTTTGTGGGTGATCTTGGGCTGGACTCCGGTGCACTGTCACCAAGTTTGTGGCCCGTTTGACGGCCCGGAGGGTGGTTCCAGCGGACCCTGTTCTGTTCACTGTTAAGCGTGGACGGTATGTATACCTTAATTATTCGTTGAATTGCGATAATTGTAATTTGTCTGTGGTCCGAATTGGATAAATTGAATTTGGGGATTGGCGTGGAATTTGGAAAATTATATGGCTAGTGGGTTCTAGAAAGCGGTTGTCGAATTGTTTTTCCAGGAATTGGTGCTTGGACAGGCGCTGGACGCTTGGCAAGGAACCAAGATGGGATAGGATGATAGAGGAGGAAAAACCTGAAGGTGGCATGGCCTAATGCGATGGAGCGTGATTCTATGATTCTGTGATGAAGAACTGTGATAATCATTATACATGCCAGGAGCTTGATTCGCTGTGATTTAAATTAATAATACATTTGAGAAGTCCACCACCAGTTAGAAGTTATGTTGTTTGTTCTGGGCTTCTAAATTGGCATGGGCGGGCTTCCAAATTTCATGCGGGGTGGTATTGTTAGCTTGGGTCGAAAACAAGTCTAGTGATATTGTTAACACGTGCTTATGTTATTGTTTTGACGCAGATATTGAGTGCGGGTGTCCTGACTGACGTTAAGTTGTCATGCCAACGTGGGAAAAATGAAAGAGATCTGACGTTGGGGAGGCCGACGGCAGTGGTGAGACGCTGCGCCGGCGTTCTGACGCAGCGTCTGGCGGGGAACCAGACGCGACGTCAGAAACAAGATGGCGACGTCTCATCGTGCGGTGGGCCTTCACAGTGAGTCGAAATAACTGTGTTATTGTGGGTCGAAACTGTGCTATGGTACTGGATATGTTGTTAAAGAGGGTTTTATTTGTGGGTGGGGTCGGATTTAGAGCTATTAAGGATGGGGATGATCCCCACATGAAGGTGTTAGATTGGGCTATCCGGTGGATTGGGGCGACCGGGAGAGTCCATTATTAGGTTATATGGGGGGTGGCCGGCGGTTAATTGATCCCCACATGAGGATCAAAGTAGGTTTTTGATGAAAACTTACCGCTGGTTGATGTTGAGGGTGGTGTGAGCATCATCTCCGGTTGCTTGTACATGTATTTGTCTTTCTTTGGCTGATGCCGGAGTGGGGTGTACTTTGTGAGCTCAGCCGGGGAGTCATGGCGATCAGCCGGCCAGGACTCACAAGGTAGTTGTATGGCGGGGTCAGTGTCACTAGAGGCAAGTTGAAAATCGGGTTGTCCTTCTGAGGAGATGACCACTGTCATGTGGTGAGCTCCTTTTAAGACCCTGTACAGCGGTATTCTCCATAGAAGTGGTACCGGAGGATAGCGCTGCAGCGGGATCTGTCGGACTTGTCCCCCGATTATTGTCCTGATGTCAGACTTCCAATGGAGATCCAGGTGTCTGCCCAGGGGTGCCGTAAGGCGAGCTGGGGAGACCTTAGGGGCTGTGATGGTGGGGGCCCAGAGATTCTGTCCATAGATCATTTTGCCAACGGTGAAATCAAAGGTTTGACCATTGGCATGGATCTTGGCCACAATCGAAGGTGTCCTGTGGCTGTCCTGTTTGCAGTAGGGCCAGTGTCGCAGGCACCTCTTGGCGGTACTCCATGTGATGTACAGGAGGGTTGCTATTAAGATCCAGGTGAACATGTCCTGGTAGCGGTCAGGCGATTGTACAAAATCCAGATCTGTGTTTGGGGTCGTTTGTGGAGCTGGCCAGTTTTTGTTAGCCTGGCGTATCAGATCTTTAAAACGATCCCAACTCTCCGCATTAGCCATCTTGGGTGTTCGGGTTGCTGAGACTAGTGTGATAAAGCGCGCCAATTGATTGACACGAAGATGGTTCTTAAGGGTTAATGCGCAGCAAAGTAGTGCCAGGAGGGGTGATACCAAATGTATCCAGGGTGAGAACTGGAGGTGGTATCCTAGATGCGTCAGGGAGTTGGTGGATAGGAGGGCTGACTGGTCCCTAAGTCCCTGTGCGGCTCTTTTAAGGGTTAGGGTGTCTTGGAAGAGGGGTGTTATTTTTTGATTGTGTAGGTGTTTTAATTTTTCAAAATTGGGCAGGTGAAGGGTCTGGGTAGTGGTTGCCATGGTGATGCCGGAAACATTGGTTGGAGGTTGACCGAAATGTCGCCACAGTGGTAAATTGAAGTAGGCTTTTGATATGGGTTCTAAGGTGAAATTTTGGGTGCAAGATAAATCAGAATTGGTTAAAATCATGCCGGCATTTTTAATGGAGCACAGACATGGGACTGAGATGACTGAGTATGCTCTATTCTTAATTTCGACTTGGCCTGAATTTGTGCATTGGAGCATGGAAGTGGGATGGTCGGTTATTAATAGGAAAGTGCTGTGAGATAGGGGTTGGATAAGATTTGGTATGGGTGCTGCCATGTGTGCTTTAAAACTGCAGGTATGGTGCACCGCCTCTGGTAGGTCTAAAAATAGGGATAGAGTGCATGTGGGGTGTGTGGCCGACAACAGAGGTAGGGGTAGGTTACAGCTGATAAGGTGGCCGAGGTCACACATATCCAGGTCAGCTTGTGTAAACTGTATATAGTGTGAGTGGGTCTTGGACATAGCCAAGTAGCCGGGAAGTGGCTCCACCTGGGTGTGACCTACTGACTTAGTGTCGGAGGTGTCGAAAGGCACGGGGAAGGTTTCTATTCTAAATATAGAAAAGGTGCTTCCCCCTCTGGTTATGGGTACTGGTATGGTTATTAACAGGCTCGAGTTATGGCTCCAGTGCACATGTACTCGGCGCCGATAATAATAACTTATGGGTAGGCCTTCTAAAATAATGCCGTGGTGTGCCTCGTGCAGGAGGCTGGACAAATTGTTTAAACCTAAACTGAGGTCGTCTTGTGTGATGATGGATTGGGGTAGGGTGCCCTCAAGTAGATTATTAATGGTTAAGAGCAGATTTTCCAAGTCGCTTTGGAGGTCAATTAAAGACTCTATTTGAGAATTTGCTGCTGTGAATAACATTGAATAGAAGGTGTCCTGTCTGGATTGGAGTTCTAATTTTAATAATATTGATGAGATGTTAGAATTTAAATGCTCTAATTTTCCGGAAATAAAAGATAGAGCATCATCAGTGTCGTTTTGGAATTTTGAGAAGATGTTGACAGAATTGTAATTAAATTCTGAAATATTTAACAAGAAATGTGTGGCTAATTCTACCACGTGCATTTTGGTGGCTAACTTTTTATCCAGGTCAGACATCTCAGAATTCAAAATATCAATTTCTGGTTGAGTCCCGAGGCCTATTGAAGCTCTTAAAATGTCACCAATGACTTGGCCGGGGGCATTTCTGGCTTTTCTGATATTTGGAGGTGAAATCAATTTTGACAAAGTTTTTAGTGTTGTTTTTGACTTGGAGAATAGGCTCTGTATCATGTTGTCTAGGGCATGGGCTGTGTGCTTAATGTATTGGGGTGCCTCAGTGCTGATGAGAGGGCTGAGTAGTTTTGGCTGACTTAGGTTCTGATCAAAGGTCAAGTTAAGGCTAAAGGTCAATGGATAGTCCATGTAATTGGCTAGTAATGTTTGGGGTAACTTGGTAAACAGTGCGCCATAGTTGGGTCTGAAGATGGTGTTCAGATTGTTGTCTGATGTTGAGGTGCAGCCGAGGAGCAGATGTAGGAATATACAGACTGCTAGGATGGCTGCTGCTCTAGAAAAATGAGAAGAAATTGGAAATTTTGAGGATTTTGAAAATTTTGATGTGGGGTTCACTTTAAAAAAATAACATTAGCCCAGTCACAAATGGGATGTTAGTATGGTCAAGTATTTACAAAGGTCGGGGAATCTGTGGGTGGTAGGGTTTTGTTGTCACATGAAAGGTTTTATGCAGATGGACTGGTGCCTGTTGTCACCGTCAGGGGCGGCACACGAGCTTGAGCATGGAATCTGTTTATCTCGAAGACAGCAAACTGGAATACTATGCTGGCCGTATTCCTTATGGCCAGTTCACGTCCAATTCTGGAGTATTGGCGGGGTAAGTCCCTGAGGGGCTGTTCCGACGCTATAAGCGTGCGAGCACATAAAAGTGCTATGTATGATGCAGATCTATGATTAAACCTGCCCCATGGAGGCCGGCGGGGATTATCCCCAGCTACAGCGACCATGAAGGCTTTGATGGTTGCTGCTGTGGAGTGATTGCTCAAGTCCAGCTCCTGTCTTAGCACAGGGCTGCTGAGGTAATGTTTAATATCTTCCTGGGCGAGGAAGGTGATGAGGTGTTGCTGTTCCATGATTATGCTCCTAATTTCAAAAGGATCCATGAGATCACTCCTGATCCCATGTGGTCCAAGGAGGCTGTGTATGGTCCATGTAGCATTTGGGCCGTGCTTATTTGCCGGTGGGTCCAGGCTGTAAGTCATAAAAGGAAAAAGGGTCTAAGTGGGCTGTGAATGGGGGGAGAGGTAAGGGTGGGGAATTTGCTTGGCTGAAGAGGTTTAGTAAATTGGATTATCAATGTTAAAAATTATAGGGTAGTGGAGAAGTTCTTCCACATTTTACACACACTTAAGGCTCACACCGCCATTGGTTAATAGGGGTACCTGGGCACCATGATAATAAGGTGCTATCATGTACAATGCTAGAACGACTGTTAAAATCCTAAATGCTAAAATAGACCCATAAGATAATCCTACCTGGGCTGGTTGCATGATGGGTCTGCCATGGTCCCTTCCCAGACACTTGTTGCCGTGTTTAAGGTGTGGTGGTATTGGTTGTGGGTTGTGTTGTGATCAGATGTGGGTGGGCAAGCGCTTATAAATCTGAGACTGAGTTTGGCTACTTCCCAGTCTAAGATCTCCCATAGGTGGTATGTCTTGCCCTGAGAGGGGCGTAGGCCAAATATTATTGGTGGATGCAAGGGGGGTTGATCGGCCCCTTATGCAAATTAGGGTTATCCTGGCCTGGATTGGTTGGTGGTGAGATATTGTTTAAAAATAGAATATTGGGAAGCTTGGCGGGGGGTGTTTATCCCTAGCCAAGGTGATATGGTCACTATGGCGACCCTGTGGGGTTTTTAAAGACCTTGAGGGTGGCGCGTTATTGATTTGTATATGTGCCACCACAGCACTTAAGGGTTGGCGGAAACAGTGGTGTAAACATGGGATACGGGTGTCAGAGATCCATCTTCCTACAATAGGTTTATCATTGGAAATAGTGGTCTTGAAGTGGTAACAAGCCGTCGCATGTGTGTATTGAAGTTTATACACAAACCGAGGATACAGCGCTGCCTTGGGCGGTCGGTATGTGGCGTGTGTAACCTAACCTAATTATTTGATAATCCATTTGCCAGTGTTTGGCGTTCCACTTAGAAGGGGTAGGTGTGTGTATATACAGTTAATCAAGGCGGTGTTGATTTTGGATGCATAGGAATTTTTATGGCTGTTAGTGTAAAAAGGTTGGGCGTTGGTCTGTGACTGTTGCTGTCAGTGTGTTTAAGTGGTTGGTGTATTAATGGTTGATTAATTTGGTTGGGGCGCGTGGCGCCTGTGGGGAATGAAAAGAGGGTTGTTTATATGGATATTTGGTGTTTGACACAACGTCTTATGGCCTATAATGGACGCTTAGAAATTTTTCTTGATTTTCTGGAGGGCATGGGGCTGAAGGAGATTGTTCCCTTTTTGGCTGGCCTTCCTCTCTTTTTCTTTGTTTTGGGAGTGGTAAGACTCACATTGGAGGGGTCGTCCTGGTCGGGGTCGTGAAGTGAGCTTGTGGGCCCTGATTGCAGCCTTTTTATAATGGCTTTGGCGCTAGCTCTTGTGATTGGTCTCCTTAGCCTTGATACATGTACTGATTTCTTCAGTATTTTTCCATCTTGTAGCCTTTTTAGAATAGCTGTAACTGGTGAAGTCATCTTCATTATGATGTAGGGGCCTGAGTATGTGGGTTGCAACTTTTTTGATGTGCATTTGACCAGCAGGGTGGGTATGTGTAAATATACCAATTGGCCTGTGTTATATGAGCTCAGTTCTGCTGAAGTGTCATGTCTGGCTTTCATCTTTTTGTGAGCAGAGATCATGTTTTCTGCAGCTCTCATCTGAATATCATCCCTAAACTGTAGTAGGCTGGTCATAATTTTCTCCCTGGTGCTTGAGTCTTTTTCAGCTTTAATCAAGGACAAAGCTGCTTCAGTTGGTAGGTGTGTCTGCTTGCCAAAGACTAACAAATTTGGTGAGTAGCCTAAGGCGCTGCTTATAGTATTATTAATACTGAAGACTACAGCCTGTAGGAAGGTTGACCAATGCTTTTGTGATTTTGATACAAAGGCTCTGAGGGATGATTCAATGGTTTGATGTTGGCGCTCACAGAGGCCTTGAGACCTAGACCAATGTGCACTTCCTGTTACATGTTTAATGCCGAACTTTTCACAAAAATATTTGAATAGTTTTGAGACGTATTGTTGGGCATTATCTGTGTTTAGTACTGAGGGAGTGCCATGGATACATATGACTTTTTGGAAGAAACCAAGTGCTACAACTGCAGCAGTATTTTCTTCACTTGTCCAGGCAGTCACATGCCTGGTGGCATGGTCGGTCACCACATGTATGTAGTGGGAGCCATCAGCGGCCTTGGAAAAAGGGCCTATTGTGTCCATGGTGACATGAGAGTATGCTGTGAGTACTGGGTCACGTAGTTTCATTGGAGTTTTCAGGTTTTTGGGTCTCTTTTTGGTGGTCAGGCATGTATGGCAAGTACCGCAGAAGTCAAAAACTTCTTTAAACATTGATCTCCAGTAATACCTAGCCCTTATGGCTGTATAGGTTTTGACTGGACCTAGGTGTCCACCTAGGGGAGAGCAATGGGTTGCTTCCACTAAAGATTCTGTCCACTTTTCTGGAATTACAATTTGCAGTGTGGGCTCTAGGGTTTTACCCAAGTTGGTATCAGTAATTCTAAAGAGGACTTCATCCAGTAAGATGAATTGGTCGTGGTTACGTAGTATTTGATTCATTAATCCTGAGTCGTGTGGCAGGCTACCTTCTTCAATGTAGTCTGCCATGGAGGATGCAAAAAGGTCTTCTTTTTGGCTTTTAATCAGTGTTTCTCTAGAAGGTGTCAGGGATTGGTGATTACAGATTTCCTGAATTGCCCTTTCAGCTAGAGGTAGCACACGGCGGGAGAGCTTAGCTCTCTTGGCGTTTGCAGCTTTGATGGAGACCCTAGGTGACCTAGATTTGGCGGGCCTGCCTTTGGGGCGAGGACTGCTGCACTTAGGCTTGAGTGGGCGGGTCTTTTTACTGGGCCCTGATTGGCTGGCTGCTGGAGGTGTGTCATCCTGGGACTGGGACTGTGCTCGAGTGAGTACACACAGGTCAGGATTCACACCTTGTTGCCTTTCTGGGGTGCCCTTTCTTGCTATGACGCCTTTTGGTGGTTTATTTGTGCTTCCCCAAATTTTGCCTCCTTTTAATATTGATCTAGGAGGTCCCAAACAGATGGGATTATTGGGGATTGGGTCGTCTGATCTGAAAACCTTTGTCATGGATATATCTGAAAATTGTACCCTCTTTGGTGGGAGGATAATTTTTCCTTGTGATCTAATTGGTATTGGATCATCAGAGCCAGGGGGATATTTTCTTCTGGACAGGCAATCTGCCACTAGATTAGCTCTGCCTTGTAGGTATTTCACTTCAAAATCATAAGACATAACAGTATCTACCCATCTTGCCAATCTGCCATTGGTGATATTTTCCTTCTTGTTGAAGAGGGAGACTAGGGCTGTATGATCTGAATATACCTTGAAGTGAGTGCCGTCTACATAATGGTGGAACTTTTTGACAGCGAAGATTATCCCAAGTAACTCTTTGTCAGTTATTCCATATCTGGTTTCCTGAGGTGTTAGACCTCTCCCAGAGAATTCAATGGGCCTATAAAAACCATGTTCATCTACCTGTGTGATAACTGCTCCTAAGCTGAAATTGCTGGAGTCTGTGAAGATGATGAAGGGTTTGTTATAGTCTGGGAATTTTAGGATTGCCTCAGTGCAAATTGATGCTTTGATTTTCTCAAAGGCTGTTTGACACTGAGTGGTCCATTTGAAAGTACCCTTTGTGGCTTCATATAGGGGTTTCATTATATGGGCGAAGCCTCTAATGAATCTCTTATAAAATTGTGCCATTCCATTGAAACACCTAAGGTCGTGGATGTTTTTAGGTGCTGGGAAGGTTTTGACTGGTGAGATTTTGTCTGGGGAAGGTGAGATGCCGTGTTGATCTAGGGTAAAACCTAAGAATTCCATTTTGGTGGTGCCAAATTCACATTTTTCTGACTTTAATTTGATGTTTCCTTTGATAAAAAGTTTTAGCACTTCATCTAGGTCTTGCAGGTGTCTTTCCCATGTGGGGCTGTATATGGCCACATCATCCACATAGGCTACTGCATTTCTGTATTTGCATTTCATGAGCAATTGTTCCATTACATTCATGAACGACAAACCAGAGGTTTTTAAACCCATGGGTAATACTTTGGCCATATACCTTGTGCCATTGGCAGAGAAAGTTGTTAAAGGCCTTGATTCTTTAGCTAGAGGAATCTGATGGTAGGCGCTGTATACATCCAATTTGGAAAAATATTTAGCGCCTGTTCTGCCAACTTGTTGCATGAGGTCGTCTGCTCTGGGGAAGGAGTAGGAAAAAGATTTTAGGTTTTGGTTAACCCATCTATAATCCACGACTATTCTCCATCCTGAGGCTACAGACCTGTCTCCCTGGGGTTTGGGTACTAAGAAAGCTGGGGAGTTCCACTCACAGGGTTTGGTGCATTCTTCAATGACACCTTGCTGTAAATGTTTATCTAACAGCTCTCTTTGGAAAATCTCTTTTTTGGGTGACATTCTATAGGATGGTCTGTTGCAGGGTTTGAAGTCAGGGATTAATTCTAATTTGACCTCATTTTCAACATTTAATCCTATAGCACTCTCATTTAACACAAAGGCCTCTCTATTTGATTCAACAATGTTTTTGATTTGTTGTTTTTGGGCCTCAGAGAGCTTGTCACATATTGTATATTTTAGAGGGTCGTCCCCTTTGGGTAGCTGATCTAGGGGATCATCTCCACAATTGATGGGGAGCATTTCTTTGTCAGAGATTATGCTGTTGAGGGAGTGTTGGCTGTTCAGTTTTCCAATGGGGATGGCTTTGTCTAGATTGTTAAGTGCAAAGATGCCTAGGTTCATGTGCTTTTTGATATTGATGGAAAAATCATTTGGGTTGGCCACTGTTACCGGTATGATCTTTCTTGTTGACCTTGGTTCAACAAGGGCGTGTTTGATTAGTACCGGTAATGTTGTGTCAACATTTTCTGTGATGCCTGTTTTACCTATTAAGGAATCAGGTCCTATGACGATTGCATTGAATGTGGATTCAGAATTTGGTGGCATGGTTAGGCCTTTGGCTGCTCTTATGAAGTGTGGTGAAGGGGACTTGGCCCCAAAGGAAATTTTGGCCCTATATTTGGTCATAAAATTTACGCCAAGAATTATGGGGTGATTTAGTTTTGGAACAACATGTAGTCTTGTTTTAAACTCTGTGTTATTGATTAGGAAGGTTATGGTGATGGAATTGTTGACCTGAACTGAGGATTTATCAGCTAGTAAGATAACCATGCGAGATCTCCTACCATGTCTGAAATTGGGGGTTGATATAATTTTATCTGCCATTTTCTGGCTGATAAAGGAAAGGGAGGCTCCAGAGTCTACAAGGGCTCTGTAAGAACTGCCATTGATATCAACATTAACTGCGCCTTTAGTCAATTCAGTATTAATGTAAGAGGTCTTACCTTGCTGCCCATACTTACTGGTCTCGACTTTTAATTGGAGGGTGGAAATTCTCTTGTTCTGGTTCTCATAGAGGTCCTCACTGTCTGATGAGGAGTCTTCGTCACAATTCACAGGCTGGGGGTCGTGGTTCTGTTGTTCTGCCGAATTTAATTCTGCTCCATTATTTGTGTGTGAAATATGGCATGTGGGGGACGTTCCAATTTTGTTGTCCAAGGTGGGGGCGGGGCTGTAAGATGCATGGTGGCCCTCCCCTGTGTCCTATTCAATGTTGTCATTGTAGTGTTCTCCTTGTCCAGAATCAGGAGGTTGGTTGTCATGATGGTTGTCTTCTGTCTTTTTGTTGTCATTTCTGCCTGGTGTTGGGTCCCTGGATTTCTTTTGTTGCTGGGTCCAATCATCAGGGATTGGGAAATCTGCTGGGACCAGTAGTTTCTGGAAGGACACCTGGCGGGTGTTGGTGGGGGTGGAGGCAACAGGGATGAAAACAAAGTTGTTTCTTGTGTCGCTGGATTTGGACCTGCTTCTGTTTCCTTCCTGAGATTTGCTTCTGCCTGGCGACTGATACCTGTTCTTGGAGCCTGATCTGCTGTTTGAGCCGGGTCTGGGGTTGTTATAACCTTGTTGATTTTGGTTGTATCCTGATTTAGGTTTATCGTCATACTGCTTAATATTGCCATTTCCAGGGGGCTTGTTGTTATAATTGTTGTTATTGTACTGGTCCTTCCTGGATCTGTTATTGTTGTTGTTGTTATTGTTCCTTTGCCCATTGTAGTTATTATAGTTCATGGCGCACAAGTCTGAAGTTTGATTTGAGGCATGGGCTGCTTTGGCTGCTTCCATGACCAATTCTTGTTTTAATGCTGCAGTCTCGGCTTCTCTAATGCTTTTGGGGCTGTCTGAGAGTACAACATTTTTTATTTCATCTTTGAGGCCATTTATGAGATAGTCCACTTGTACAGATTCATCCAGGTTGCTGTTGGATAGCAATAAGGTCATATCTGCTATGTATTCCTCCACAGTCTCCTTGGGTTGCTGCTTTCTGTTTCTATATCCTTTGATTATTGTGGCAGGGTCAGGCTGGTTGAATCTGCTGAGAAAGGCGGCATAGACTGCTTCAGTGTCATACATGATTGGTTTGTCAAAAATGTTTGTGAAAAACCATTGTGCTGCTCTGCCCTTTAAAAAGGTATACATACAGGATGCATGCATTGTTGGGCTGCGGGGGTATGCATTTCTTATATAGAATTTGAATTCTGCCAGGAATCTGGCTGCAGACCTGTAGGGCGAGGGTTTGTCAAAGGGTTCTGGCTTGTTAAAACAGCTTAATTGAGCAGATGTGAGTCGCTCAGGTTCAAAACTCCTATATCCAGTAGGAGCGGAGAAGTTGGATTGTCCTAGATTTGGTATCATTGGTGTGGACTGAGCTGCAGGTTGGTGGGCAGCTGCTTGGGCAGGTGGAGTGTTTGTAAACAAACCATACATTGGTATAGGGTTGTTGTAGGGCGTGTGTGCCTGGTGGGGTATGTATACATTGTTGTAAACACTGCCTGAAAGTGATGTGGCGGCTACCGGTGATGGACAAGTGGTAGAGGGCGCCATCTGGTGGGTTGTGGCTGAATTACCAAGACCTGCATGTGTCGCGCCTTGTTGGGTGGGCGTGGCACCTGTCGCTACCATTCGGGTTGTATTTTGGAAAAGGCTTGGAGGGCTGAGCCTGTATCCTACCGGTACAGATGTCGGCATTCTGGTAGAGGTGCCCATAACATGTGAAGGTTGGCCTGAAGGGGGTAGCCTAGTGTTGGTGGGTGAGAAAAGGCTGTTTTGGCCTTGGCTGGTAGGTGTTCTTGTCCTATCAATGGCCCTGAATATTTCAGATCTCATTCCATCAATATTTCTGTTGATTCTGTCAGACAGATTGGCTGACGCTATTTCAGACCTTCTCAGTACATCAGCGTTGTCCTGAGCTGCCTTTCTTTGTATTTGGCCAATGTCATTCTCCAGGTGCGACTTCCAAGTGTCCATGTCATTTAACCTGTCATTTATTCTTGACAGTTGGCAGGAGGAGTCGTCTCCAATCCTTTTTATTTCAGCGGACAATAAGTTCATTTGTCCTGTTAATAGGTTGGAGAGGGAGTCATTGACTGCCTGGGTGCACTCTCTGACTATGTTCCTCGTCATGTCATCCTGGTTGTACTCTGGAGGTGGAGCTGCAGTGGCCATGTTTGGGTAGGCAGGTGCTCTGTGCAGGTGGGGGAAGGTTACTTCTGTGTCTTCTTCAGAGGTGGATTCTGTTTGTAAAGGGGCGGGGAAGTGACTGTTTCTGTGTAGTATGGGAGTAGTGGCCACAAGGTCGCCTCTTCTAGCTGCAGAGTCCAAGCTTCTTTGAAGTCTGTAAAATACAGGTGTATTTGGCCTTTGAGGGGAGGATGATTGCACTCTTCTCCTGGGTCTATGGGTGGGGTATGGCCTTTCAAAGGATCTGGCTCTTGGAGGCGTGCTCAGGGATGAATTTGGTGCTGGAGGTGTCGCCCTGTCTTCCTCGGAGGTAGAGTAGGGGTAGTAAGGCCTAGGGTTTCCTCCAGGTGGATTGCTATCAGGCTGTGGGTTTTGATGCGGCCTTAGCAAATTGGTGGGATTGGAGTTGTCTTGCCACTGCTCTTCTAGAATACGGTTTATCCTGTCTAGAAAAACAGAGGGACTCTCACCACACTGGTAACTTGGTGTAGCTCCGGTTGGTATCAGTGGTACACGTCCTGTGTTGAGTCTGTTTTCTCTCCACCTGTGGATTGCTGAGTCTAGCCTGCTCCTCCAGTAATTGTCTGCTACTGATGGGTGGGCTTGGATGTCCGGTACAGTAAGGTTGTCCCAACTTAGGTCAGGTGTACACTGTGGGTCAGAATTACTGCTGGATGAGGGTGACCGTCCGGCAGCTTCCAGGGCTTCCTGCAGGCTATTGGATCTTTCCTCTAGATGGCTATCTAGGTGGAGGTAACCAGGTGATTGATTTTCAGGCGTGCTGTATGTGGTACTTTGAAGACCACCTAATCTTAGGGGTGGTGATTCTGAGGGTGAATAGCCAGGTAGGGTGAGGTTTAAACCTGGTGGTGGGGCTCCTGCTGGTGTACTGGTAGGTGCACCTGTGTTGGTGTCCACTATGGTAGATGAGAAATGTAAGGTGTTTGAACTCACAGGTGTCTGTTTATGTGTGCGTCTATGGGCTGGTAGCACTGGGTCCAGCTGGAGCGCGTCTGGCGAGGAGTCTATCGGGGCGGCGTACTGTGTACTGGTGGCTTCTTGCTGGTCTCTGTCTTGAGATGTAGGGATACGTTGTGGGGCTGGCTCCTTTGGTAGGGTCTCACTGTTGTCCATGGCTCATGAGAGGTGGTAACTGTGGGATGATACGTGAGGGTTTTCCACCATTGTCAACGAGTCCGTAAATGATGAATAAGGATGAATACAGACGAATCAGGAATCCAGTTGATATCCACTTTATTCATAGAAGTCCACGAGGTATAGATGGTGATACAGTATAAAGGTGCCCGACAGTGTCCAAGCCTAGCCCTTGAGCCAAGGGCCTTGATCTCACGTGAGTGTGTGAGGTGTGAAGTATGAAGGTGGAAAGATGAGTGAACTGCTCCCTCCACAGGTATTTGTAGTAGGAGCCGCTCACCCAGCTCATCCTAAAAATAGTATCAGGTGAGCTAAATATAGTAACTGGGGAACTCCAGTGCAGGTATGTAGGGGAGATCCCAAACATAGCACTGGGGTTCACAGAGTTCAGTGTGGCTCTAAATATAGCTGCTGGGAACTCCCGGTATGCTGTGAGCTGCTCATGATCAATGGGCATGTCATCCAGCATGGGGAGTTGTTTCTAAACATTGTCTGCTAGGAATTTCCAGCATGCAGCGAGCTGCTTGTGATTGACGGCGTATCCTCCAGTGGGAGGAGGCGGGGTCACTGAGTGCAGTTGACGCCGCCAGCCTTTGGTCTTTGGTATGGTTTGGCTTGTGGGTAGACTCGGACACTGGGTTACATGGTAGAGTCAAAGGTGAAAAATAAATATGATAAGTACAATACCTATAACGGTCTACTGACACTACCTGGATGGGCTTGATATTCCTAGCACAGCCAACAGTGACCATACCTGCCTTAACAAGGCGTTCAGCTATGGAAGCCCCAATACCTGCGGATGCCCCTGTCACCAGGGCTACTCGTCCTGTCCAGTGTTCCATCACAAAGTGTTATAGACTATAGTGCTGGGATGTGCCTATTATAAATGTGGTATTAATACATGCACACATAGATAAAAGGTTGTGGAATCTTCTCTCTTTAGTGAGTCTACCCTGTATTGGGGTTGTATCTAAGTCTACCACCAGGGCTACTCTCAATGTGTTATAGGCTGTAGTGCTGCGATGTGCCCTATATATGGAGTTATTACCGGTATGTAGGTGATATAGTACTGTGCGTGGCGTGAGACTAACAGATGACCCATTTCTTTCCATGTAGTCCCAATCCAAACAAGAAAAAATGTGACACGATCTGCGAAAGGGGAGCTGTATTTTAGCAGGGGTGGACACTAACGCTGTGCCTACACATGGGTGCTCAAAATTGTCAGGATGTCACACTAGGCCTATCATTTTTTAGGAAGGATGGAGTGTCACTCCATCACTTTTTATGTATATGTGACTCAATATAGCAGAGTGGACCTTAAGTCGCATCGGCACAAACCTCAGAAATGGGGTCTGAAGGGTAAAATGAATTTTTTAACGAAATTTTGTTTTAGGCGGATTCCTTTAGTTTATAGTGTTGACAAAATTAATTTAAATCACCACAACTCGAGTCAGTTCTCTTTAATTTGAAATTTTTTTATTTCAAAGATAAGAATAGAGCATTCAATTGGTCGACGTTTTGGCTATCCGTGTAGCCTTCATAGTGTTGACAACCTAACCCCGGCCTTTCATATCCAAATTAAATCCCTTCCAGTGCTATTTTCGCAATTTTAGACACCCTACATTAAAGTGGCATAGTCCGATTTTCTTCATTTTTCAAATTCTGTTCAAATGTTTTCCATACCATGTAATAACACCATATTTAGGCATTTGTGGACAATTTATTGCTATCTTAAGCTCATAGACACCTAGAAAGGGGGTCCCATGGACCTTGTCATAGGCATCTTACAGTGTATTTCCAATGGATGGAGTTTTGGCGTGCACTCCAAAACTAGGAAATAGGGTATAAATCTGACAATTCTCTCAAATATCAGCTTGATTATGTGCAAGAAGAGCAAATAAATTAGTCACAATAGGAAGTATGACCTATATGATCAACCTGGCTCATTTTGGAGAAGATTGATGTTTTGGCTCCAACTATTGGACTTTGCCACTTTAACATTTCTTCATGAACAAACGCTGGGGAGGGAGCGTCAGCAACGCATTTTCTCTCTATTTTGATGTTCTGACAGTGGCCCCCCATCTGGAGCCCCATGCCCATGTTTAGTACGCTTTTGTGTGACGAGAATTCGTGTACCCAATGGCAGGCTCTGTTATGAATTTAAGTTGACATTCAGCAAATCACAGGCTGTTTTTCAAGTGCCTTTAGGATGGACGCCACCCAAACATTTGTTGTCAAGGGACCATGTGATGCAAATGCAGCTCTGTGATTGGCCGAGCGCTTAGCATCGTCTTCCGGTTTGTGTTGTTGTCACATGTCGGCGGCAAGTTGGAATTTCACTCTGTGGTGATTTTACCTGTTTTATCTGTGTATTATCATCAAGGATTAACCTAAACAGTGTACTTACACATTGGAGATCAAAGTATGGTGGAGCTGGACAAGGTGGCAAATGCTCTAAATGCCATAAATAGGGCAAACTTATCGTCAGCTGTGGCCGTCCAGGAATAATGGCATCAGGTTGTCAATGATTATTTTTTATTCCCTGACGATTCTGAGGATTCTGTCTCTGATAGTGACTCTGAGACTGAGGAAAATGATGGGCAGGATGTTGAGGAATCATCTGATGTGGAAGACATAGCTCTAGTTATAACTGATCCAGTGCAGGAGTGGTGAGATAAAGAAAAGGCGTTGAGTGACAACTTCAGGTGAGTGGCAAATTTTGGATGGTGAACTTTCTGAAAAAAGTGGTTTTATTCTCCTGTGTCCTCTTAGGTTTAGATCCCTAAAATGAAATCAAGCAATACCATTGTGTTCACAACACCTTTGTGCATGTCTATGACTGTAAGAATTTACAAATGTGCTATTATTTCATCACATAGATATGAATTTATTCAGGGGACGCTACCGTGACCTAGATAAGATATCAAGCAATATGTTATCTAGTGCCTGTCTGATGTAGGATTTGACTATCACATTAATTTTAAATTGACTAGCTATTATTTTACTATAATCTGCAGGAGTAGCTGTCAGCATGGGGATGACAATAAACCCTGTATTACCATGTTTACATCTGATGGATCAGAGAGAGACGTGAGGAAGTTGCCCAGCTTAACATAGGTAAGCTTTTCTACAATAACTATATTAAATATTAAATTCTCCTCGTTACTTGATTTTCAATATCTTATTAAAATCATTGAAATTTAACTTGAAAGTTCAGATATGATTCAGTTTATTCAATTGAAAATTATGTAGGGGCCAGCTTTGGCTGTAAGTCCATGGCGGTAGGCCATCTGCCCCGTTCCAGTTGCACCAGCCCTCAGGGGCTGGTCAGCCGGTATCAGCTGCCCCCCTTGTGTATTATACCGATCCAGATGTAGGTGGAAGTTAGAGAATGTCAGACGGGGAAGTAGCTCAGCAGTAGAGCTTCCGCCTGCAGGTTGGAGGGTCCCAGGTTCGACTCCTGGTTTCTCCAGGACGTTTTCTGCCGACCTCTATACTGGTGGAGAAACCGAGTTGGTCCTGCCCTGCAAGGGGGGACTATGAGAACTTGGTACCTGGGCTGGTGTGACACGAATGACGATTCAATTTGCTAGTGCTGGGAGGAGACTTGGTGGTTGGGCACAACTCAGTACTAGTCCCGGGTATCTGGTACCTATAGGGTACTGAACCCTATATTGAATCTGGTAGGGAGGAGTGTAGGGGCCAGCTTTGCCATAAGGCCAGCAGCCCCCAGGGGCTGGCATCCGGTGATAGCTCCCCCCTATGTGTGTGTCATACCAATCCAGGTGTAGGTGCCTGGAATGGTATAATACAGATACGCTTCGACCCTGGCAGTACTGTGTACTGGTAGGTCAACTGGGAAGTCAGGAGTGCCTCACACTGTTTGATAAAGCCCAACCGATCTGGTTGGGAGGAATGCTTGGTGCTGGTTGGCCATGGTTGAAGCTGGTTGGGAGGAGTGTAGGGGCCAGCTCTGGCTGTAAGTCCATGGTGGTAGGCCATCTGCCCTGTTCCGGTTGCACCAGTCCTCAGGGGCTGGTCAGCCGGTATAAGCTGCCCCCCTTGTGTATTATACCGATCCAGATGTAGGTGGAAGGTAGAGAATGTCAGACGGGGAAGTAGCTCAGCGGTAGAGCTTCCGCCTGCAGGTTGGAGGGTCCCGGGTTGGACTCCCGGTTTCTCCAGGACGTTTTCTGCCGACCTCTACAATTATTTTAAATACACTTTGGGTCTAGAGAACTTTATTTATTATTATGGCAAGAATTGTGAAAATAATGTTTTTTCATGTCAACTTAACAGATGAGCTTGACATGCTCTTACTGGGGGTGCTGGCCGCATCAGCAGACAATAGTGCGAGGCTTTCTACATGGAAGAAGGGTGATAAAGGGAAGAAGGACCGCGAGTGCACTAGGACATACTACAGACTAGGCAATAAGCAGGTCTGCCAGCACACGTTAACATTTTTCTATCGGTAAGTGCGGTGTCAATATTATTTTCTAAATTGTTTAGATGACAGGTCAGGTATCATATACCATTTTATTATTCCATAAATTGTAACATATTACTGTATTAATCAAAGAATATGTAAGAAATTAATACATGGATTGACTATAAGAGCTATAAGAGCGCTCAAACTTTCTATAAGAGCATTCATGCTCCACTGCACACCAGCCAGGTCAGTTATACATAAGTTACATCACCAAAGACAGCGACCTCATGGTCCACTGCACAATATAATGATTCTAAGGGTCTAAAACAGCGACCTCATGGTTCAGTGCACAAACTAATAACTTGTAAGTGAATGCAAACGGCCGTCACGGGTGCCTGGGCACCGCCGACGCTGTCATGAGTGTCTCAGCACCCAAAACACTGAACAATAGGTTACATAAGTCACGATGCCATAACCTTCCAGTCGCTCTAGCATCGCTCCTGAGCAACCTAGGTCAAATATCAAAGCATTTATGGAAAGGCCATAATTAGACGGTCAAAATGAGCCCAAGATCAAGGCAGAACTCCCATTATTAAGGAAGTTACGCCATGTAGACTAATTCAACCTCCGAATGCGCCACAGACGAACCAGCGCTAGTTAAGTCCACAAAAAGCGGGCGTTGACAACTTCACATATTCAAGTCTGTGCCGTTGTAACAGCGTAATTGGCCGAGCTATGAGGGTCAGAACATGCCACAGCGACCAAGACAATGGGGGACATGGCGGCGTCCATGGGGGTCCTTTGTGCACCCAGTGACACATGAAAGACTCCCCTCAAACAATTGCAGAGTTAGGCAGATGCCACTGCCTCGAGTCAGTCTGAGGGGTCAAGCCAGGAAATGGTACAAATACCACTGGCTGCACCTCCTAGAGGCAGAATCTCCAGAACCACCCTAGAGGTAACATCTACAGTCATCACTCCTGCTACCTGCTATAGCTCTACACTATGCTGGGTTAGACTATGCCAGAACAGGCATAGGTCTGAACCACTAGTGGCCAGAGTATACCTGCTACAAGACACCTACCAGAGGGTAAAGTTGAACATTATTATATTATTCCTCTAAGCAGCAGGTCAGGAGCTAGGTGTGGGAACCCACTTAGAACTATACTGGACATTGTATTATTATTATTATTATTATTATTATTATTATTATTATTATTATTATTATTATTATTATTATTATTATTATTATTATTATTATTATTATTATTATTACCTCACAGGTGGAGTGGAACAGAACATTATACTTATGAACAATTGTATATTTACTGTATGTGGAAATTACCTGCATATTAACATGTGTGTAACTGATATTCTTACATGTCTGCCTAAAGCTGAATAAACCAGTGATAACTGGAAATAACACATTATAAGAGCTTGATGTACTTACACTATATACCACTAGTCATATGATATTTCTCATATGACAACTTGATCATGCACAATTACTAGTATGACAAAGTGGTGGAGAACCCGGGTATTTTTTCCAACAAACAGATGATTACCTAATGTAACAAAAATTATTTTTACAATATCTCTTCATATGATTCATTCATGCACTTTAAATCTTCAATAATTACAATTTTGAAGTTTTTTTTATTTTCAGTATCGGCACAGGAAAGCTAAAACGTATCATCAAATGGTATGTGGCCAATGGTGTGGTCACCTGTCGACTGCGTGCTGGAGGTTTGCAGAAGACAGACAAGACATTGCTCTACCAGGGAGAATACCATCACACAAGATGGATGACGTCTTACTTTTCCCCTCTTCTACCATCAAAGCTGACATATACAGGCTGTATGAGAAGGCCATGGTGGATGTTGAGCAAAGAGCTGTTGCCCTGTCTACTTTCAAGAGTTTGTGGCGCAAGCTTTTCCCAGGTATAGTGTGCGCTAGACCAATGACTGACCTCTGTTGGGAATGTCAAAGAAATAACAGAGATATTCACCGGTCCAGCTGCTTTCCTGAGCAAGTCAAGGAAGCAAAGCTTTGGAAGCAGACAGAACATCTACAGGTAGTAGGAAAGGAAAGGGCATACTACCAGGACTTAGTAGCCAAGGCTAAGGCAGATTACAGGGAAGCAGGTTCACCTCCCCTTGGCCCTCATCCTCCATGCAGCACAGATTACCGGGTACATGTAAGTTTTGACTACGCCCAGCAGGTGCATCTACAATCATACCCTATGCAACCTGGTCCACTATACTTTCTAGTGCCTAGGAAGTGTGGCATCTTTGGTGTCTGTATGGAAGCAGGACCAAGGCAGGTGAACTACCTGATAGATGAATCACATTGCAGTAGTCACTCCCTTAGGGAGTGGTCATTTTGAACAATAGGGGGAGGAGTTTGGGGGGACAAAAAAAATGTCAGACCCCTCTTAAGGGGGGACAAAAATAAGTTTGCCCCTTTTGAGCAAAAAAATGATCACTCCCTTAGGGAGTGGTCATTTTGAACAATAGGGGGAGGAGTTTGGGGGGACAAAAAAATGTCAGACCCCTCTTAAGGGGGGACAAAAATAAGTTTGCCCCTTTTGAGCAAAAAAATGATCACTCCCTTAGGGAGTGGTCATTTTGAACAATAGGGGGAGGAGTTTGGGGGGACAAAAAAATGTCAGACCCCTCTTAAGGGGGGACAAAAATAAGTTTGCCCCTTTTGAGCAAAAAAATGATCACTCCCTTAGGGAGTGGTCATTTTTAACAACAGGGGGAGGGGTTTGGGGGGACAAAAAAATTTCAGACTCCTCTTAAGGGGGGACAAAAATAAGTTTGCCCCTTTTGAGCAAAAAAGCACACATGCCACTAAAGAATAATTTTAGGGGGGATTTCAGACCCCTCGGAGGGGGAGGAAAAACTTTCGCTGTGTACATGCGGAATTTCACCAACCCCCCTGTTGTTAAAAATGACCACTCCCTTACTGCAAATTATATATAGGGGGTGGTCACTAATTATCAACAAGAGGGCTGGTGATTTTGAGGAAGGGGGCGGGGGTGAGAAAGGTCATTTTTTAACAAAGGGGGTGGGGGGGTGGCCTACAAATAAATTTTAGAACCACTCAATAGGGAGTGATCATTTGGTGTTAGATTGGAGGCAGGGTGGGCAAATGTTTTTTGACCCCTTGACCGGGAGTGGGCAAGTATTTCTTGACCCCTCTGAGGGAAGGGGGGAAGGCAAAATTATTTTACCTATTTTCAGCGACAAAGCCCTCGAATTACTATGGGTTAGGAGGGAGTGCGAGGGTTCCTGTCGCACCACGATGTACTTCTTTTTCATCCCTGCACAAATCCATATCCTAAATTGATCACTCCCTCTAACAACAGGGGAGCTGGTTGGTTGGGGGGACAGCAAAAAAGTCACCCCCTCGAAGTACTCTACCCAAAAAATCCAGCACGCTGCTTAAAGAAAAGGGGGACAGGAATTTTCCCACCACTCTGTCCTTGAAGGATACAAGCAGATATCTGCATCCTTGAAGGATACAAGCAGACCACTGTGTCCTCCAAGGACACAATCAGACGATTCCATCCTTTAAGCATACAAGCAGACCACTGTGTCCTTAAAGGATACAAGCAGACCACTGGGATACAAGCAGACCACTGTGTCCTTAAAGGGTACAAGCAGACCACTGTGCCCTTGAAGGATACAAGCAGACCACTGTGTCCTTAACCCCTAGGTGCCCAAGCGCGCATTTAAGCGCGGTTTTGTGTTTAAATGCATGTATATTGAAAGAAATTTTTATCCAGATATTTCTACTGGTCCAATATGCAAAGTTAGACCCTCTTTGGAATGCTAATGATCTCCCGATTATGATACAGCCATCCATTTGGCTTTATCTGCTTTATATCAGGCACAGTGAGTCAAAACTTGAAAATGAGTTGTCATTTTATGTTATTCATTAAAGGGAAACCCTCCAAGGAGCTAAAATCTGACATGGTACCAAAATGATGATGGATCATGTGTATACACACAAAGTTTCAATTATTCTGATTATATTTTACACAACAACTGCACCTATCCGATAAGCCAGGCATTGTTTTTATTACAACATATTATGTTTCCTGTGTGCCAGTACATATAGATGTATGCAGGCAAATTAGCTTTGAAGGTTCTCAGGTGTGGAGGGATTATGGATAAATATCTGACATCAAATGGAACGTCTTGGTATCTATGGTTACCAGACCTGATCAGTAGTGTCACATCCTTAACTAAAAGTCTTCACTGAGTTATGAGAATTAAGAAAATGTAATGCCGGGCCCGTATCAATGAAGATCGAAATTACACATGGTCTTATTAACAAAATGATACAATCGTAAAATAATGTAAAAAAATGTAAAATCTTCAAATAATTATGGGCACAAAAAGGTTAAAGGATACAAGCAGACCACTGTGCCCTTGAAGGATACAGGCAGACCACTGTGTCCTTCAAGGGCACAAACAGCCTACTGTGTCCTCCAAGGACACAAGCAGACCATTGTGTCCTTAAAGGATACAAGCGGAGCAGCCCTTCTGTGGATATAGAAGACCAGCATGTCCTTCAAGCACACTAGCAGACTACCGGTACTGCATGTCTAAGGGACACAAGGAGACTATTGTGTCCTTGAGGGATACAAGCTGACCACTGCAGCATGTATTCTAGAATTGTATTGTATGTGCGCATTAGCTCAACTTGAGATAAATAGACAAAGGTGGATCAACACAGTAAAAGGTATGCCCGCACACCCCTTCACGGGTGTACCTTTTACCGTGTTGATCCACAAAGGTTCACTGGTCTGCTTGCATCCTTAAAGGATACAGTGGTCTTCTTGTGTCCTTTAAGGACACAGTGGTCTGCTTGTATCCTTCAAGGACACAGTGGTCTGCTTGAAAAGTAGTTAATACCATATGACTAAAGTCAATGGATTGCAATCCACCAATTTCGATTCGGTTCAATGTAAGAATTACCTTACGACCACCTTCCACGTGAGATTACATTGAATAAAAGAAGTCGCCTGACTTCATTGAAACGAAAAAAAAAAAAAAAGGATGCAGTGGTCTGCTTGTATCCTTCAAGGACAAAGTGGTCTGCTTGTATCCTTCAAGGACACAATGGTCTCCTTGTATCCTTTAAGGATGCAGTGATGTGCTTGTATCCTTTAAGGACACAGTGGTCTGCTTGTATCCTTCAAAATATGACCACTCTCACCACTACCCCTGTTAATAATTGATAAGCATTCTCTAACACGCTAGCTTCATCGCTATATGGGCTAAATAGACAAAGGTGGATCAACACAGTAAAAGGTATGCCCACACACCCCTTCACAGGTGTACCTTTTACCGTGTTGATCCACAAAGGTTCACTGGTCTGCTTGCATCCTTCAAGGATACATTGGTCTTCTTGTGTCCTTTAAGGACACAATGGTCTGCTTGTATCCTTTAAGGATACAGTGGTCTTCTTGTGTCCTTTAAGGACACAGTGGTCTGCTTGTATCCTTCAAGGATACAGTGGTCTTCTTCTGTCCTTTAAGGATGCAGTGGTCTGCTTGTATCCTTCAAGGACAAAGTGGTCTGCTTGTATCCTTCAAGGACACAATGGTCCCCTTGTATCCTTTAAGGATGCAGTGATGTGCTTGTATCCTTCAAGGACACAGTGGTCTGCTTGTGTCCTTTAAGGACACAGTGGTCTGTTTGTATCCTTCAAGGACGCAATGATCTGCTTGTGTCCTTGGAGGACACAGTGGGCTGCTTGTGTCCTTCAAGGACGGATTGGTGAAAAAAATATTTGCACCTCAGGAGGGGGGGCCCCCAAAAAATATGACCACTCTCACCACTACCCCTGTTAATAATTGATAAGCATTGTCTAACACGCTAGCTTCATCGTTATATGGGCTGAGTCATTTATTGCCAGCTGGAAAGGCTTTGATGGATTAAAATTTAAAGTTATCATAAACCCCCACTAAGGAATGACTGGGCAAAATACCCCTCTCTAGAAAAAAAATTGATATGCAACTGGAATCATGTGCCACAATGAGTATTGAATCTGCCATACCTGGCATTTAATTTTGACCCCAGAGTGTAAATGCTTGTTGGGTTTCAGCTCACAAGCAAGGAGGCAGAGGAGATATTTTCTTTAAAAATGCCCCCTGCCTTATATTCAACAAGCCCCCGACGTTTCAATAAATGACTTGACCTTATTATAAAGGGAGTCTTAATTTTTCATCAACAGGAGGGGTGCGTCACTAGTTTAGGGGGGCCAAGAATTCCAGACGCCTCTTTGGGGAACAAGAAAAACTCCCCCCACCCCCTTTTTAGCGTAAAAACCTGCATGCTACTATCTAACAGAAAGGCTGGTGCATGGGGTGGGGCATTTTTTTCCATGGAGGCTTGACAATCCACCAACCCCCCTGTTGTTAAAAAATGACCATCCCCTAGAAATTAAGCGGAGGGGCAGATATTTTGCTCACCCCTTCATAGGGGCCTGAAATGTTTTTCCCTGTCCCCCCCCTATAATCCCCCATCCCCACTTATTAAGCTTAATACCATGCATGCACTCCCAAAGTACATGTAGCTCACAGATCCATGTATCCTCTAAGGATACAATGACTCAAGCTGCCATCTGCAGCTGCTAAAGCAGAAGCCAGCTTCTGATTGGTCAGTTGCTTGTATCCTTCAAGGAGACTATGTAATGAGCTGTGCTGTGTCCTTCAGAGACACAGAAAGCTGACCATCGGCCCTGCTGCGGAGCACACCCCACCACTTGGATCTAAATTGGTGTGAACATTTAACATGGAGGAGCCCACTTACCACTTGGATTCTACCTTTAATTGGTATTATGAGGTGAAAACACTCAAAAGATAATGCTGATATGTGACAGGTACACTAAGGGCCCTATTCCCAGGACATGTCACATATATCTTCAGAATATGTGAGCTGTCTCCAAACTACACAAGGAACAGGTATTGTGCACACAGACTATTCGACTAAACCACTAACTCAGTCATTTTTTCAGGGAATTGTGCATGTTATTTGATGATGTTGCATGAATAAATCCAATATACTCTGTTTTTGACTATGTACGAGATCTATATGTTTAAAACAATTGCTGAAGATTTCACATTGATATCTCAAATACAAGTACCTGTTGCTAGGTTGTGCAGTGACTGATGTGCTCACTAACTGCTCACAAGCCCCTTGCGACCTGCTCGCCCCACTTGGATCACGCGTAGCTCAAAATAGTACTCCTGTCATTTTTAAAACCTAAAATAAAATATTTAGAATTTGGGTAGCGACTCATGCAAGGGCTCTATAGAAAGGTATTGATTTACTCTGTAACATGACATAGCTAACTAGAAATGTCTAAGGTACAGTGGCCCACAAGGGTCAAATTGAAGTTGAAGCAAAGGGTTGACTTTCACAAAAAAGTCAAACCCACCCTGACCTAATTGACCTACTTTTGATCAATTTCACCTATTTTCAACATATTTGACCTAATTTGACCTATCCTGACCTAATTGACTTCTTTTGACAGCTACTGTTTTAAGAACTAGCAACTACCTGATGTGGGAACCAGCAGGCACTGTATTTGGGAACCAGCAGGTAGTGGGTGCAGGAACCAGCACCTAATGGATATGGGAACCACCACCAGCAACTCTATGTGGAAGCCAGCAGGTACTGGGTGCCAGAACCAGCAAGGGTGTGGGATCCAGCAGCTACTTGGGTTAGGAACCAGTTTATATGGGAACCAGCAGCTACTGGATGTGGGAAGCAGTAGCTACTGGATATGGGAACCAGCAGAAACTGGGTACAGGAACCAGCAACTAATGTGTATGGGAACTATACCAAGTGCTGGGTGTGGGAACCAGCAGCTACTTGGTATGGGATCCAGTACCAGTAGCTGATTGGTGTGGAACCACCAGTTACAGTGGGTGGGAACCACCAGTTATGGGATGCTGGAACCAGCAGCTACTTGGTGTGGAACCATCAGTTATTGTGTGAGGGAACCGATAACTACCCAGTAGTTGCTGGTATAGACATATAAAAAGACATAGAGTGCACCATGCAATGCTAAAAGATACCTGTCACAAGTTGGTTTGCATGAGTTGACACTTTGACAGCTTGAGAGCAATGAAATGAAATTGACTTTGAACATTGATTTTGGTTTTGGACTTTAACTTTTTTTGTGAAAGTCAACTCTGTGCTCCAACTTCAATTTCACCCTTGTGGGCCACTGTACAAGGTGCGACATAAGTTCCGCTCTGCTATATTGAGTCACATATGCCAATGTACTGGGAACCTTTGAAATTGTCAACATCCGTCATTTTCTAAAATCCCTGCATCACGACCATCACTTTTTAAAATCCCTCCACCACAAGCGTCACTTTTTACCCATGTATAGGCACAAGGCTGATCACCCGGGGACCAATGGGCAGCATTGCTTAGTCGTGGTAGTAAGTAGTAGTAATTCCTTTTATTTATACTGAAGGTGTACATGGGTCTAGGACCTGTTCTTGGTAACCTACAGTCTGAGTACCATAACATGTTATAGGTACTATACTAAGTTAACAAAACTATAGTTTCTTAATTTTAATAGAATATGATGACTTAGCTCGGTGCCAACCCCCCTCTGTCCTTAGGCAGGGGAGGTCTGGCCCCAAAGCCAGCCTATACCTTAATGGCTGTAAAATGCAATACCAGTTTGTCAATGCTAAATACAAGTAGGCAGGAAAGTGACGTTATTGTATATATAAACAAGAAAGGTGGTGCGGTGGGGGGTGCAGTGATAAAAGTGGATTTAAGAAGAAATTATAAATAAGTTATTAGGGGGGTGGGGGGGGGGTAATTTTTAGGGGACGAGTGGAGGGCAGAAGAGTAGTGCAGGGGTTTGGAAAATAGTGCGGGGAGGGGTGTGGAGGGAGGTGAGATAATTGGGGATGGGGGGGGGGGGTCAGAGCAGATCTCTTTTTGAAGAAGGGCAGGGATAGGATGGAGCTGGAGACAATAGTGGGGTGTGTTGTACTTTACACAGATAAATTGGGTGATTCAATGAATAACTCTGTGCCACCATGGCAATGGATGAGTAAAACTCATAGTAATTATGTTTTTGTTATTTGTTGCTGACTAACATAAGGATGGTATTTGGGTAGGGGGATTCTGAGCAGGTTATGTTATTCGAGCAGGTAGGTGTCAATCACACTGTCATACCAGAGCTTAATCTTATGTTTGAATTTATCCTTATCATCAATATTTCTAAGGTCACCATCGAGGTTATTCCAAATGGTTGCCAACCTACACACAAAAAAATATTCTGAATATCTTAGGCCTTTCGCCTAACATTTGTTGGACTTGCTAACCCAAGTTGGGAGTTTGCACGTCCCCAAACCACCGAAGTTTTCTTGGGAGTTTACGCCTAACCCTTAGGAAAAATGCCCGACTTGCCTGATTTCTCCTAACTTGCCTTAGACTTTTCCACTAACTACATAGACTATCAAGCAACATAGCAATTCTGTTCATTTTGAAATGGTAAGTGTAAATTCCACATAGGTTAAGACATCCAGAACAGAGCCTCTCCATTTGAGAAGCAAGTTCAATACCTCACATCATTTTCTTTGCAACCCGTGAACTTAGTTGCTCTGGGTTTATCATAATGTCAAAGATGTGGATATATGAATAAATTAAATTTCCACAGAAAAGGTGTTTCCATTAGTTTTCATTGTCCTTCAATAACAAATATATATTTATTAAGTGTATTCTGTTAAATCACATGCCAGGTTGAATTGTAGAGGCGTTATTATGTCGATAGTCATTGAAAGCACCATTATTCTGACATTCATAGGCTTTTCCATGATATGCACTTACCATAAAAATCCTCATGCAAACCACACTGCCACCTGTTGTGAAAAAAATCTACTAATCCTTAGACAAAACTGCTACCCCTTAGACAAAGCTACTACCCCTTAGACATGGCTAAGTCAAGTCAGCTTGCCTTAATAGGTTAGTTAATACTACTAACACATTAGTAAGATGTTACTAACATGTTGGGTATTTTGCCTAATGGGTGATTTTGTCTAAGTTAGATTAGTATTTACTAACTTGGATTATTTTCTGTGTATATTCAAGACTCTTTCTAAAAGCTGGGTTTAGGGGTCTGGGGACTTTTACCAATTTGCTGTCATGTAATCTGGTATGAATGTCCCGCAAATCCTGATTTTCAGGGTTTTGTGCAAAGTTGAAAGAGAGGTTTTTCAGGTGCATTTCTCTTCTCACATCCAACTTTGCTAACCTAAGGTGTTTGTGCATTTTATCAATGTTTTTGGTGCGCAATTTATAGCATGTAGACTTTACCCCTCTATTGAATGCTGTCTGTAAACCTTTTGGGCTGACTTCTGGTGCTGTAGAAAAGAGGCAATCCCCATACTCAATTGAGGGTAATATCATGTTGGCCAAATCATCATTTAGTTTGGTTCTAATCTTTACTAGCATGTATATTTTATGACCAACATTTCTTTTTAACTGAGCAATATGCTGTTTAATCGACAGAAATTTATCTACAATAAATCCCAGGTATAAATAGTCTTGTGACTTTTCAACATCACTGCCTTTTATAATGCAGGAGGCTTTTTTAAGGATGGCCTTAGTACCAAATGTTACTTGTTTGTTTTTTTTGGCATATAAAGAAAGTTTATTTTTTGTACACCATATGGCTGTGGCTGCTAGGTCTTGGTCAACAGGGGCACTAATATTTTCGGCTTCCCCACGGCTTAGAGTTAGGCGGTGTCATCAGCATAATGTAAAACAGACATATGCATTAGACTATTATTCAGATCGTTTATATAAAGGAGGAAGAGCAGTGGACCTAGCACCGAACCCTGTGGGACCCCACACAAGATACGGTGATAGGCTGATATTTTGTTATTTGCTTTTGTGTGCTGGTATCTGTTAAATAGGTAATTTTCTAGTAATTTTGTGGTGCCAGGGCCAAAAAATAATAATAAAATTTTGTGGTCTAAAGTATCGAACGCTTTTTTAAAGTCGAGGAAGATGGTAGTTGTAGCTTTTTCTGGATTTAAGGATGAACAGAAATGGCTGGTGAATTTTGAAAGACTAAAGTTGATCTATTTTTTCTAAAGCCGTCTTGATTTTTCAAAGACTATATTGTGTAGTTCCAGAAGCTCAGTTAACTGCTTATGTAAAACGTTTTCCATTAATTTAGAGGGTAGGGGCAGTATGGATATTGGTCTAAGATTATTGACGTCAGAGGGGTCACCTCCTTTGGGGAGTGGCGTGACTGTGGCTTTTTTCCATTGGGTAGGGAAGGATTTAGTTTCAATTACCATGTTCAAAATATGTAAGATGATTTCCAGGAGGGCAAGAAATATGTCTTTCAAGACCAGGGTTGAGATTCCATCAACACCAGAGCTCTTGTTTACATTTATTGCTTTAGATAGTCTAATGACATCCTCTACAGTACATGGACAGAGTTCAAAGTTGGCATTAATTTTAGTACCATCAAAGCTTCAGGGGTCATTAAGATATCTGGCAAGCTTAGACCCAATGGTAGCAAAAGTTTTATGTAGGTGGCAGTATCATCTGTTGGAATTGGCTGTGATTGTTCATCTATCAGGTTAAATATGTGGGTCTTAGCCTTGGGATTTAAGATGCCATTTATTTTTCTCCAGTATTCTTTGAGAGAGTTGGAGGGAAAAATATATTTCAATAAATTAAAATATTGTCCAAACATAAAACTGTTTTCGATCTTCCCCCTTTTTAAATTAGGTTATTAATATCCTGCTGGTGCATGCATGAACGTCTATTGTGTCATCCATTGTCTTACACCTTTGACTGTGTTGGTCTGATGATTATATCATGTACAGTCAAGTCTTGATATATCGGTCTTCAATAAGCCGGTTGATTCACTTATCAGCCACCAATCAGTCCTTACAGATTTGATTACAGCCATTGAGTTCTATTGTAATCCTGATTCAGAGAACCAGCCGATTCAGAAACCAGCCAAATTTTATCTGAAATTGAGGTGGCTGGTTTATAGAGACATGACTGTACCTGAAAATTATGAACATAAACATAGAGCTGGCATTATTTGGAAATTGTTACACGAGCATGTACGATCTAGAGTTTCTTAAGGTATTACGACCACACACAGCACTACGATTGTAAATCCTAGTGTTTCCCATGGCAATTTTAGTATGACTTGAAGGTAGCAATCATGGTATATATGTTAGGAAATACCCTGTAGATTTTGTTGACCATAGAAAAATGATGGCTATCGTTGTTAAAGTGCTCATATGTTGTGGATCAGAAAGATAGCATAGTCAAAGCCTTTATATAATAGTTTCACAAGACAACAGTCAAGGTCTTGGGACTAATTAAGCCAACTGCAAGGTCCATTTGGTATATATGAGGGGCATGGACAAGATGCAATATAAGAAGTATCACGAAGAATTAATGGACTTAGAGACACATGAGTTGGGGCACACATGATGTATCCCACAGCATCCACAATGTCATCTGTTTTCCACTTTTTCCACCAGGCAACAACCTGAATGTGATTAAATCTATTTATTGGTTACTGTAGCCAACTGCATAAGTGCCCTGGTAGTTATATATTCCAATATACTTTATCCCTGGCACTGATACGAGGCAGGCTTAGTGCTTAACGTGGGCCAAAAGAGTATTATGGTTGAGATCATGAATATAAAGTATACTGTATCCTCACTGTTGAGATTCAAGTTGCATAAATTATACAGGATGACACCAAAACTGTTTCGGGACACATGATTTTATTTTTTTCGATGACTAACAAATATTGAATAAAATTCATATATTTTCCTAATATTGTCTGAATTGTGCCTATGTTTATATACAATTTAATGTACTAGGGTATCTATAACATAACAGTGCATGATTTGATTATGTGGAATATAGGGAATTCACCATAACAAACTATCCCAAGCCCCCCCCCCTTCCTAATATAAAGTTTTTAACCTTTTCAGGGCAGCACCATGCTAAAATGCACCATAGCCTTTGATCATGACACATGAATGCAGGATGGGCTATTAACTCGCCAGTGCTTCATTCATGCATCATACCAAACCTTTAGGTTTGATACATTCATGAGAGCTTCAGCATGATACGCCAATCCAAACTGATGACCTACACACCAGCACTACCGGTACATTGGTGCATCATCACGACAAAGCAACATTTTGCAGCCCTTACTGGGTTAATCCTTTTATGTACCACACACCATTCATCCATCCACTTTCACAGAGACACTATAAACCAACATTAATCATCTGCGGGCTTCATAAACTGGAATTTCCTAGATTTTTTCAAACTGTCTAACAATCTTTTGCATCTTGTCTCGGCATCGGCATCATCATCCTGTTCCTGTTGTGTGTCGACCGGCGCATCTCTGTTCTGCTCCTCCTCATCCTGCTGCCCTCGGTCCCGCTTTCTCTTGAATTTGTTTCCTATTGTGCCTACTAGTGATTCAAACCTAAAAGGAAGAGGAGTTTGTGGTTAACTTTGGATCACTAATTCCTGAACTCATTGTAGATTATTTATTGTGCAGAGAATACAAAGTATCAATGCCAGAACAAAAAGAGTCATTTCTTCTCAACATGCAGCAAATTATATGTTGTTGTTGTTGTTCACCGATAATGCTCGCTCTACTCACCTGCTCGCCATTTCCATGTCGCTAACTGTCCCTTCCTGTTCCCGCGCCTCTGACCGGTCCAACTCTTCTTCTGTGGTTAGCGCTTTGTGAAGTCGCTGTTAGACAATGGAACATAGCTCATTTATCTTATCTTTCACATGGGGCATGGGGAGTAGCATCGAAAGGATAACTTATTATGGCTTCTGACAACACTACTCAGGTGGTCCAAAGTAATAGGGAAATAGTGTTAAATTAATATTTAACACCATCAAAGCCTAATTGAACTTAAGATGTGGCTTATACGTGATTTACTTAATTTAGATTGTGAATGAATGCCACTATTTCTAAACCCAAGGTGTGGCTTAAACTAGTGACATCTACCATAATACCCAGCTTCTAAGGAAAAGCTTATGTACATATTATCGTAAACCCACGTGCACCTTTAATATAGAATCTCCCAAACGTCAGATGCACTATATAGATGGGGTAAACATACTATACATTCCTTGTATCAAACTGATCAAAAACTATGTTGGCGCGGTGCGAGTGATGTGTATATACTACATTTTATTTGTTCATTGTTCCTTACCTCAATATCGGGATTGAAGCCTTTAAAAGACATCCTCCCAAACTCTAACTCTTCACATGGAATGTAGCTGGCTTCAACGCTGTATTTACTCCTGGAACAGAACACAAACCCAACGCTTAATTAGACAGGCCTTTCAGGGGTGTGAAATGAGAAAAAATGATTTAGCCTGAAGATGCCATGTGCTGGAATGAGACTATAGGCTAAATGCCACTGGGGCGCAAGCGCAAGCCTAGGGGGGGGGGGTCTGAGGTATACCCCTGAGGAAAATTTTTACAATCTAGACGAGTTATGGTGCATTCTGGTGCATTTTAGCATGCTATATATTGCTTTGTTAGGCATCCCCAGACAGGCCAATAAAGTAGCTCACCCCCCCCCGATACTAAAATATTTTCTCAGTGGGTCTGTACAAATCTCAGGGAGTACTGGTAAAGTTGAAAAGGTCTGACGTTCGACTTAAGTCTGAGATTTCACACCCCTGCTTTTCAGTGTACCATGATGTCTAAAACCTCATAAGCTTTCAAATCCATGATGGTTCATCACTGCTGCATTGGGGGATCTGTATGCATCATAACAAATCATAATCACAAGGGTTGCGTCAGAATGGCTCGGTCTGTGAAATTTACCGGCACGACCTGTGCCTGTTAACTCAGAGAGCGCCTTACATGTTGGATCGTCTTATACAAGGGGCACAATCATAGTATAATGATAGTCTGGACATTAAAGAAGTGTTGCTTACTGTTTCTCTTTGAGTGCCTCCACGTCCAGCACCCAGTGTTCGTCATCGATATACCGCTGCTGTTCTTCATGAGACTCCTCCTTCTGTACCCGCACCGCTGTGCGCTGCATAAACTGGAACAAAGCACAGATCACAAATCAATTCACTGCCTTTTAAAAAACCATTGGTCATCTCAAAATATCAAAATGCCTCGATTCCTGTGAGCAGAGTTAGATGTTGCCCAGGGACTTTACTTATGAGGTACACACATCTTGCAAGGTGAAAGCAAAAGATGTGCTTGTTTGCTCGATCACAAAATGTTGATCCCATTGTAATTAATTCGACTCAAAACTATGAAGATTGACTCAGAGTAAGAGTGAGGGAGTGATCAATGCAGTACTGGTACCGTTAAGGGTCTGGATAGCTGATTAGGATAGCTCAGAGATGCCAACAAAAATCAGGAAAACTGGACTTTGGACACAGTCATTTTCCCAGGAATTTAACATTATTTGATACAGAAATCTTGGAATCAAAACCAGGAATTCATGGTAAACCAGGATAAGTGGCATCTCTGATAGCTGAATCAAACCAATGTTCTATTATTGTTTTTATAGCGGCAGACCCGCTAAAGCGACTTTCTTTCAACTTGCACTCCTACTGCTGAGACTAAAATTAGGGTTGGTGGCCCCAAGGTCTCATGGCCCCCACACCCATGGCCCCCACTGTCGTGGCCCTCCTGTCATCTTGCCCAACAGATGTATGGCTCTCATAATACGTCACCGTACCTACCAGTATGTCACCATACCTACCTTTTTGTCCACATACCTATCCATACCTACCCCCATATACCAAATATCATCCTGTTCCAGACCCGTACCAACCCATACCTACCATACCTATCAAAATACAATCCTGTACCAGGCCAGTACCAACCCGTACCTACCATACCTATCAAAATACCATCCTGTACCAGGCCCGTAGCAACCCATACCAACCATACCTATCAAAATACAATCCTGTACCAGGCCAGTACCAACCCGTACCAACCATACCTATCAAAATACCATCCTGTACCAGGCCAGTATCAACCCATACCAATCCATACCTATCAAAATATCATCCTGTACCAGGCCCATACCAACCATACCTATCAAAATACCATCCTGTACCAGGCCAGTACCAACCCATACCAATCCATACCTATCAAAATACCATCCTGTACCAGGCCCATACCAACCATACCTATCAAAATACCATCCTGTACCAGGCCTGTACCAACCATACCTATCAAAATACCATCCTGTACCAGGCCAGTACCAACCCATACCAATCCATACCTATCAAAATACCATCCTGTACCAGGCCCATACCAACCATACCTATCAAAATACCATCCTGTACCAGGCCTGTACCAACCATACCTATCAAAATACCATCCTGTACCAGGCCAGTACCAACCCATACCAATCCATACCTATCAAAATACCCAGCTAGCACTACTCATGCAATTTATGTCATTCTTACGTGAAAACTAAGAGGGGTCTGAAAAATTTTTGCCCCCTCCCCCAATTGTTAAAAAATGACGACTCCCTAATTTCGTTATTTGTTATACAACTCATTTCTGGTTACTGGTACTCTTGACCCTGTGACGTCATACTCATAGCCCTAGCTGCTGGCTCAACACACAATGTGAGCACAGAATAGAATAAAGATGGTGTCTGAGGCTAGAACCTACTCTCCTCGGAATCAGGTTAAAGTTTCCCATCATAAATTGTCAAAAAAAAACATAGCAGAAAAAACATTTAAAAAGAATTGGCAGAAATATGGCAAATAATCTCATGTAGGTCGTACAAAAATATTTGAAAACATTCTGTCACTTCAGAATTTTGATTAGATGTCTCTATAGACTGTTCTCCGGTTGAAAATCTCGGGCCTTATCTCATGGATTCACACTGCCCACAGTATTATTCCCTCTTTGTGATGTTTACTTTGCTCTTATCTAGCTCAATAAATGTTCAAATGTTTAAGTATATTTACTTTGGCCTTCTTGGAATAGTTTGACAGTGACCAGTGGTAGGGTACTGGTAGGCACTGGGTATGTACAGGTTGGTATGAATTGGTACTGGTGGGTACTTGGTAGGTACAGGTTGTTATGGATTGGTACTGGGTAGGTACGGGTTGGTATGGATCGGTACTGGTAGGTACGGGTTGGTATGGATTGGTACTGGGTAGGTATGGGTTGGTATGGATTGGTACCGGTTGGTACTGGGTAGGTGAGTGAGTGAGTAATAGATGTTTAACGCCATTTCGACAGCTAAGGTCATATTCATGGCGAGAACTACCGTAAATCCCCAGTCACAAGCCGGCCCCGGTCATAAGCCGGGGGGTGAGTTCAGGGAAATCATAAAAGCCGGTTTTGGTGTCAAATTTTCCCCATTTTCTCTTTATTCTATAGTAAAAAAAACCCGGTCATAAGCCGGGGGGGAGTTTGGGAAAAAATTAGAAGCCGGTTTGGGCCCAAAATAGAAAAAAAAACGGCTTATGACCGGGGATTTACGGTAGATTACACAATTTCACAGAGGAATGTGTCCACGCATATGTGCACCAAACACATCCTGAGGGGATAGGAAAGAGGAGAAATAGACCCTTTTAAGTGGGCTAGGGAAGCCCGGGTACTGGGTAGGTACAGGTTGGTATGGATAGGTACTGAGGTAGGTATGGGTTGGTATGGATTGGTACCAGTTGGTACTGGGTAGGTACAGGTTGGTATGGATTGGTACTGGGTAGGTATGGGTTAGTATGGATTGGTACCGTTGGTACTGGGTAGGTACAGGTTGATATGGATAGGTACTGAGGTAGGTATGGGTTGGTATGGATAGGTACTGATTGGTATTATAGGGCGTACAAGGAAGGATAAATTGCATCATTCTTTTTCAGTAAAAAAAAAAAAGAGATATTGGGAATAAGAATGGACATAAAGGTGTTTAAGGAGTGAATTATTTAGGTTTTAGGTCGTAATAACTGCTTTTTCAGAAATGGGGGCCAAGGGGGGGTGGAGCTGATCCACAGCAGGGCTATGGGACAGTGGGCTATGTGGGTGGGGGCCATGAGACCTGGGGGCTATGCACCACGAAGTGGCTGAAACTTTTAGAGCAACACTGCATGTATGGTACCAGTACGAGATCACAGGAACTTTGAGTTGTGTGTCCCCTGATTGTGACTTACTGGTGCCCAGTATATACAGGACCGCTAAAAGACATTCAACATGTCATGGTGATATAGCCTTCAGCTTTCCTTAATTTAATTCAACATGTGACATGATCATGGCATGATCATGATCCAGAGATGTAAGTTGGGTATGGGCTCAACCTCTGAAATCTTTGGGTGTTAGCAAAGCACCCATTTCCCTCAATTTATCATACTAAAAGCACCCATCTCACCTTCATTTCAACCTGTTCCCCTCATTCAAAACCATCTCTAGATTGGATTAGCTTAGAATTCTAAACTCTCATCTCTGTACCACCGAGAGAGTTTAGAAAACCGGATGTTTACAGATGGGTGCAGAACTCTTAGAGTTCTAACCTACTTTCAAGTCTATTTAACCTCCACCATTCTCCCGCTCAGCTGGGAATGTGGCAGAATGGCAAGAAATTTGTTCAGGAAATCTCTAAAACATTTATTATAAGCCATCCGATTTCCAAAATCGGTGAGTGTGTACCCAACAAGTTGGGCTATGCAAGGAATTTGAAATTTTCAAGAAATTCTAAGTATTAATGGCTGAAAATGTGCTGTCTTTGAGCAGATACACAGGCCGTCACCCACCAGAAAACAGAACGTTTTCTTATCTCTCACGGCGGTAGAGATGAGAGATTAGATTTCTAAGCTAGATTGGATGGTCATAGAAAAACAATTAAAAGACTGCATCAGTATTTGAGCCAATCAGAAGCCAGCTTAGATTCATGTCCTCTGAAATAGGATTTCAGATGTCCTCTGATCTCTAAAGGGTGGTTTGTCTAAAAAAGGCTAGAGGGCAGCACAAGGCATGCTTAATTTCCTCTGCTGAAGCCTTAACTATGCTCATCCTTATTCTCCCTAGAAGAAAAAAAGGGCATGTTATAAGGGTATCTATGATTAATGTAATTCCCTCTATCTATATTATGACCACAAGATGGAAGAAGCCTCTGAGATGTCTGACTTTTGGGATGGTTTGAACATCTGAAAATAGACAGACCTCTGAAGGTCTGACATCTATTGATCTTCGTGACATGAACCATGACCATGTGCCTTAAAGTTAAGACATGTGAGAAAATTAATCTAATTTGACCTGAAAGTGAAATTGGGGACCAATTTCTATTTGACAATTTCTATTGTAGATGCTTTAGAGATGACATGGGACAGGGGATCTAACTACTATGTGACACCCCCCCCCCCAGGCCGAAATACCTGCCTGCTTACAGGCAGGATTCATCATGTATACAAGTCTATAGTGGCACAAACACATGGCTATTCTGAACTAAGTACTTAATGTCACTTCCTGGAAATTGTCCCTCCTATTTACAAACATGTAATCTTCCTGTACAGCAACTCAAAGTGGTTGAAGCATGAAATATTTCCAATAAATCAGGCATGTTTATGTTCAGAGTGCAGTCTCCAACATGGAAGGCCATGCTGTTTACTGAGGAAAGCAGTTTTAGAAATGACCTGGATTATAAATTGCTGTGTGTATTTCAAGTGCTTTGTACATTGAGAACATTTGGATATGCCTTGAGGGAAGTGTTGGTGGAAGCATTTGACCTGACAGTAAGTACTTCTGTGAGAACTGGGCACTCAACCAATCTGGCAGAGTAGATAGACTACCAACAGACACCTTTGGTCTCTGAGGTTCCCTCAGAGTGTCTACGGAGTACCCCCCCCCCCTCCTGGACACATGTAGTGTATAGTGACCAATTGGGAGCAAACTGGTTCCCAGGAGCACCACAGGCACTGTGACATCAGCGCTATCCGGTTCTGATCTCGCAACTACATCGATGATCTGTTCCCAGCAGATCAGGCAGTTTGGCTGTATGGTACCCATCTGAATATCGCGAGATATTCCAAGATCAGAACTGCCATGGCCGCGACTACAGATAAGCAAGAAACCTCACTACCGGGTATATACACATGCACTGGCTCAGGGGCCAGGCTCGTCAGTAGCTGTAGACAGTGTAGGGATGGGTGCCGGGAGCCTGTGAAAAGCACTGCATAACTGTCACTATAGTAAACTGGGCAAAATCAAGACCTGAATTTTGGTATTTCTAGTCCATGGAAAAACATCATATTTTGGTATGTTATGTTAGGCACATACCTACCTCCAGTGCATGCTTCTGCTGCAGTGGAGGTGTGAAACTGTGATAAAGCTGAAACTGGGGAGTGCTAAACTCTCCTTTCTTTGCAAGCTCATTGTGTAGCTATTTATTGGAGGATCTTAACAAACATGGGCTCATTCTAAAGGGATTGATTAGGGGTTAAACAAGAATTTATTTGAGAAATAATTGATTCGGATAAACATCCCATTCTCCCCAAGTGAAGTTACCCCATAACTTTGAAAGCATCTTTTTGGTATAAAGGCCAAATCTCACATAAAAGAAAATAGTTCCCACACTTTCTACAGAAAAAAATGGTTTAGAAACTGTCTAGGGTTTTTCATTTCATAGGGGAACAGGATGTTTGCCAGACCCCACAAAAATGTTAGCGTGCCATTCTCTATCACCCTTACACCAGCTTCTCCATGTTAGGTCCTTGTCTGTTTGCTAGAATCCAATCCTATGTATATCATTTATATAGCAATGGATAGAGCTGATAGAAATGAGTGGATTTCCTTTTTAAATGAAGTCTTTACATCAATTTAAAGGGAAATTCTGACCAATTAAAGATCTTATATCAACTCCATAATTTTGCGCCAATTCTGTGAGATCGCTAAATTGCAGATGATATTAGGTCAAGATAAAATCCCTTTAAATTGTTAAATTTTGATATGATACATTGATTTTCAACCTTTTATGGGGAACTCTTCCATACATGAAAAGAAAACAGTCCAAAATAATGATTTAAGAGATGTAGCCCTCCTGTATCAGATATGCTTGATCACAAATCTGGGCCCTATTTAAACTCCTAATAGTGGCGGAATTTTGGGTTCGATTTGGGGTCTTTGATCATTCATAACTACCCTTATACTTGGCATAAAGACTTCATTTAAAGAGCAAATCCATTTCTTTTGATGAGATCTATCCATTGCTTAAAAGATAAAATGCATGGGACAAAGTCTTTAAAACTAGGTAAGTGCCTAGTTATGTAAAAAGACTCATAGAATAGGAATATCATAAGCATTTTCTTGTGGGATGTCTAGTTTATTAAAATATCAAGTATAAACAATGCCATGTTTGCTGTGACCGGGTTGAGTCTCACCCTTCCATCAGTTACTAAATTTGTTGTAATTCCCACAATTCTTTGTCAAATGACACACTTTAAAGAGCAATTTATACCTAAATTATCAAGCTTCCTGTCTAATAAAGAAAAACAGAATTTGGCAAAATCTAAAATTGAATGAAAATATTTTGTATTTTTAACCATTTTTTTGAAATTACAAAGTTTTAGGATACCTTTGAGAACCACCACCAAAATGTCCGTAATTTTGTTTCCTACAAGAATCTAAAACTGGTTCCTAAATATATATGTGCTCAAAAGTGCTCGAAGAAAAAGAGTAACAGCATATTTTGCTCAAAATTGCACAAATCTGACCTGAGTGAATTTACTCCACCACACAGAATTTTAAGTTTCCATCAAAATATGATACATTTTTCAAATCACAAAATAATTTATACCCCTAGAACCATCAAACTGTTTTCTGTCTTCTGGTGTGACTGGTTTCTATGTAACCTCGACTATTAGAAAGTTATAAGCATTTATAAAATATGGGATGTCAAAAATGCACCACTCAGTGAGTGTGGTCAGTGAGGCATGACTTGACCTAATTTTCCCTCACAGAGCTGATAATCATAATGACCAGAAAAAGATGACAGGAAATACTCCTAACTTTTCTATGTATTCAAAAGTTCACTCCTTCTCTTCTTATCAGTATATTGCATTCATTCAAAAAGCATTAGGTTGGCAAAGGGTTTTTCTTTCTAGGGTATAATTTTCGATTGGATTATACTTTAGTCTTCATCTAATTTTTGGGTGCCCCTCGCTAGACACTAACTAAGACAGTGAGGTGACAGTGTAGGGATATTGACACTTTCGCCAACCATAACTTTGTTGCTCATAGATGTAAATACATTATCACAGCCGGCTATAATGACCTACCTTCATTTCCAAGATATGCTTGGATAGTTTTGACTTCGCCATATTGCTGTATTTTACCTAAAACACTTAAAAAGTAACAAGGCTTTCCTGTCAAAATTTCACGTGTATTAGAATGTAAAAGGTAAAACACACGGCCGACTGCAATAAGACCTGGTGCAACCAACAGGGGGCGGGTCACATTCTAGTTCTCAGAGGTTACGCCAGGGAGCACGGTATCACCGGATAACATACGCAGCAGACCTAACATTCCCGCCAACTTCGCCTTGCAGTTGCACACTCGTACCCAGCGTCCCCTGGTTGAGGGCAGGGATCCCGGCAGGGATATGCTTATATATCAGGCTCCGTTGGAGTGTGTCGCATTATAGCTCATAGGCATCTTGACAAAACTTGGTCTAGTGCTATGAACGCAGCTGGAGATTGATATTTAATAGATTATAGTAGTACACCATGGTACTCTATATATGACAGGCCTACATACCCTGGTAGCTGAACTAAAAAGCACATCTTCAGACCTGGCTTTGCCTTTGTGTGGTTTCTTCAGGAAAAGATTGGAGAGAAAATGCAGCTGCCCATATGGGTCGAGAGGACATAGGCCCTATAGCGGACACCATGGGGCCCATGTTACTATTGTTAGCACCTAGGCCTCAGCTCAGATTGAACTGCCATTACATTGATACACTTCTACTGTTTCTTCCCCATCCCTTTCCTCTTCATCTTTGGGTGCTGTCTTTGAGTTGTGAGACGTTTGAGGTATTAGGGCTTCTCTTTAGAGTTTCTCTTCTTAGGCAAGGGTTTATTTTTAGTACCGTTGTCGGTTTGGGAACCATCCTTGGCCTCCGTCTTCACTGATAACCCTACAGAACTTTGATAAGAGATTTGACAGGACTTTAGGGTCCTGGCTATTGAAAAGCCTGCAATTTTTCATTGTTAGACTGTGGAGTGTATATATCTTGAAATAGAAATGTAGCTTTCTTTTTTAAAAGTTTCGAAAACAAAGAGGTACCAGCAGACCTCATTGCCAATCAAGATGGCACATTGGGTATTTACACAGTTCTCTTTCAATCTGCAAGCCACCACTAGTGGTTGTTACTTCTATACCTTCACAGATCATTAGCCTCCCCAGGTAGCACACAAAAATCTGCCGACCATCGGCAACGTTGGCAGGACATCGGCAAATGGTCAGTCAAGGGCCGACCATTTGCCGATGTTGATGTTTGCCAACCAAAAGCCAACGTTGGGCCTATGTTGGCATTTGGTTGGCACCATCGGGCCTACATAGGCAGGATGGGCAGCCTATGTAATGCCGATGGTTGGGCCAACGTAGGCCCAAAGTTATGCCAATGTCTCTATGCTACCTGGGTCCCTCTTATTCATCAAAGATTGTCAGGTCGGCTTCAAAGACCAAATCCTTCTTATGCATTGAATAGCTCGTACACTAACTGGATTCAGTAACTTTGCTGCTCCAGCTTTGCTTTTCTAAACTTAAGAATCTGTCTTTGAACAAAAGTTTCTTACTGGCTGGGTTTACATAGTTTGGATTCCCATTAAAATGTAACTAAGACACTGATACGATGGAAGAGAAGGGAAGGAGGGGGGGGGGGGTGAGCAAGGAACGAGGGAGTAAAGGAAGGAGGGAGGGAACTACACAAACCCCATGTACAATAAATAGTCATTTTATTTTCTATAATACAAATAGTCTGGTCTCATTCAGCTATGTACAGAAAATATTTATTTGTACAGGTTTTAATACATCAATGACAAATTGCAATAAGTATGTGAGGCCCTTTTGCAGTACACCATAGAAAAAAGTACATGCTTCATTGCATTCATTTATTATACTATTACTATGGTTGCAAAGTTGGCTACATTGTTACTACAATGATGGAACCAGTTACACGGGATATATAGTACAGAGATGCCACTTACTGGATGACAAAAACCAGGAAAACTGAACTTTGGACACATTTTCCCAAGAATTTAACATAATTCAATACAGAAATCTTGGAACCAAAACCAGGAAAAGTGGCATCTCTGATAGTATATACAAGTTTTTTGGGTTTTTTTTTCAGTAACAATTTTCTAATTTTTGTAAATGCCCATTTTCTGTTACTCCTTTATAACATAAACATGGTGAGCGAGGACAAACATACCCAGGGTTTCTGCCTTCGGATCTATTTCCGCTTGATCGACCTACATTCTTTTTCCACATACATGTGTGTGTGTGTGTGGGCAATTCATATCCCTTTTTATTTAAATTTTAAAGAGCAGCTTCTTTAACAAACTCTATTTTACTTTTCAGTCAGACCTTCATCCTTGAAAGTTTGCATTTGCAAACATTTTGGCCTCTTCTTCCATTGCCAAGTCAGTGTATCCCCGTGCCATACTCGCCGCAATGTGCTTAGACGTGTCCCACCTGAAATAGCAAGGACACTTTCTTAGAGGAGCTAAAAAATATTGCAATGAAATATTCTATATAGACGCACAACTCTTCTCATTGATATGTTTGATAAAGAAATATATTTATAAAAAAAAAAGATGGTTAGCAATTGTTTTTAAATATTCTGTAAGTAATTGCATTTTATATGTACAGTTCAAATTAACATCATGCGATTAGACTAGTTATAATTCATTGCATACATATTTTGGTGTTAAAAATTATGTACATCCAGCCGAAATTCTACAAAATAAAAGATGTTTCTAACTATATGATTATGTACATCATCAACTCACTTCATACACTCATACTTTGTACTCATTGCATACACAGATTGTAGTTCTAGCTATAGAAGAACTTATCTATTGTGACTAGCTCACTATATAACTATACCCCCACATTATTTTTTTATCATCCTGAATTCTTTTTGGGAACAATTGTTAACATATCCAGTGAAATATTTCAAAATGCCCTATTTAGATAAAGTATTAATTCATTAGATTTCAGTATCAAATTTACTCAACAAACACAAAAGAAGTTCATTCTCTCTCATCTACTTGAAACCTTTGATTATTTTAAGGGGGAAACGTAATCATTGAACACTTGAATAACCATTTATATATCAACACATGTATGTTGTGACCTTCTAGATGGTATAATAATAATACTTCAGCATAACAGAACAACAGGGTAGAACAATCCACAGTATGGTATTATTAGATTCTCAGGAGGAGTTAAGCTGAAAGGAATTTGCTTTTTGGTCAACCACACTGGAAGAATTTCATAATCATAAACAGTGGGTGGAGAGAAAACATTGAATTAGAATAAAATTGGTGCCTGTTTGGGAACAACACTTGTAAGTTATCACGGCTATTGCTGATACATACGGAACGTGTCCTTTGCTGGAAATACCAAAATACCACATTATATTTCTTCGGACTCAGTCGGTTAAGTTTTTTATGTCAAGGTGAATATTGAGACTCCATAGGAAACACACTAAGCCCTCGTATTGCACCCCTGCGTTTAATAACCAGCGCCAAATCCGCATGATGACATCATAGGTCCATTACGCATTCGCAGCCCTTTTGAAACGTAAACATCCAAGATGGCGGCAGACAGCATTTCGCGATGACGATGGGTAAATAAGAGTTAATTTTGAAGGATATTGATGAAATATCAATTGATTTTCCACTCAAACACCTTGACATAAATGTAAAGATGAACTCTGATTAGTTGAGCCTCCTGTTTCTTCACTCGCATTTCCTGCCCGCTCCGCACTCGGCCTAACGGCCTCATGTGGAACGGGCAGGAAACGCTTGTGAAGAAACGATCGGCTCAAACTAATCATCATTCACCTTTACCATTATAGATATTGTTTAGAAAATTACTTAAGTTACTAAACTATTTATACTTGGCCAACCTTCCTTAGTCATTGATTATTTGTTTATATCGTTTTGCAACTCATACATTAATTAGCAAGATTTGCAGAGCATTTGCTCATGCAAATGCATTTGTACAAATTTGCATTAATATCATACTTCCCTTTTTACAGCTGTGTCTTAAAGTTTTACAGAAAACTAATTTTATAAGTACTGTTGAAATTCAAGTCCTATGTGTGCCTTACAGGAACTCCCCATACACAGGGTGTGCCTTACACGTGGGATCAACTAGCGAGGTAATATGGTTATGCTGCTAGGGCTACTTCCATGCATTATGTTGGAAAAGGGGCATTTATATATCTCTTAATTTCTTACTTTATAAAAGCTTTTGCTTCTTGTTAATAATCTTAATAAATGTTCTCGTCTATTCTAGCGAAACCTTTTTTGAATGGCCTATTTTTACAACCATCTTGTTAGGGATGAGCCATTTATAAACGGGGGGGGGGGGGGCTTGTTAGATTTAGGGGGGGGCATTTTCAAAAAGGGGGTCCAAAACCTATTAAGACTTTCACACTGGGGGTGGGGGGTCAAAAATAAATATGGGCAATTCAAGTATTTGTTGTGAAGCGTTATTTCACATGCGTATCTGAATTTTGGGGAGCTATTTTGCCGGCTAGCAAAAATCCAGCAGTCCCCCAAGCTGACAATAAATGACTCAGCCCTTATACCGTATTTATCATAATTTGTACACATCTTCTAAAAAGTGCACACCTTCTTTTACAGCTAACAATTATATCAGAAGTAACTAAGATCTCCCAATCTTGGGGGTTACCTAATAAAGGTAGACATGCTTATTTCTTAAGTGCATTGTGTATGTCAAATAATGTACTACCATGATCTCCCGCGTAAAAGGCGCGTCTTATACGGGGGTTTTAGTTCTCATTGCATCCACAAGGGGGACTCCAAGACCTTTCTTTTGATATGTTACATGCCCCCTTAGCCATAACAGGATATATGGGGGCACAGGGGGGTCCATGGGGTCCAAGTTACAGATAGGTCTTTGAATTTTGAAAAGTTATGAATTTTTCAATTTTTTGGAGAATTTTCCAAAACTCTAGGTGTGCCTTATACGCGGGCTGCGCCTTATACGCGGGAGATAACGGTAAGTATATTTTCTTCTGACAATTGGCATGATACCCATGTGGTTCTGGCTGTTTATACTTTTCCCCTTTCCTTGATTACTGATATTGTTTTATACTGAGTTTATAGTATAACACCTTTGGAGTGCTCAAGAATCCTGGCCATAGTGTAGCCTTAATATATCTGGGGTACAGGGGGCCCTTACTACACTTTTTTTAATCAATATTTTGAAATGGTATTGAGTAGAACAAAGGTTTATGGTTAGAATATGTGAAGACAGAACCTTCCACTTATACAATGTGTCTTGCTTTTTCTATATGCCTGGAAGTTTTGTACAAGAGTGTTTTTAGGTCGGTTTTCCCCCTACAGTTTGATAATTAAAGAAAATTCACTTGCAATTGATGAACCCTTGAAAACTGATTTGTTCCATAAACATTGTTTTAACAACTAATGATTACGTAAATGGCTTTACTTTTCAGAGTCAAATGAAAAGACGAATGGAATGATTTTTTTTCCTCGTGAACTACTCATTAAGATCTGTGCTCTCTAAAAGACTGAGATATCTTAAGAGAAGGACAAATTTATATATTCATCTGCTCTTTGTATGAATATAAAGTCTTTGACCGTGTCTATAACTACAGCATAGTCGATCAGGCTATAGTGTGCTATGATATAGAGGTAGTTGCACTACATGCAGAAAAAGAGAACTATTTGTATGATTGTACTAGTAACATATGTTATATGTATGATAGCAAGTTTGCCTTCTTGGTAATTTGAGTTCACATACATGTATAGGAGTCCTAAATGTATATGCATAAAGACACTCTACCTGTGATGACCAAACTAGATTCTAGTGGCCTACCCTTGATGAGAAAAGGTCCAGTGGGTAATTTCTTAATCTCTATTGAGGATCATATATGATAGTATATGGCATGTAAGACCTAGTGGGATATCAGAAACATTGTAATGATCTAGAAAATAAACTCTCAGAATAGAAAAAGTGTGTTGATATTTTTTTGTTTGATGACTTCAATTTGTAAGTTATACACCCAGGATTGTATTGATACAATGTATAGCGATTTTGATACATATCATATTCTGCAGCTAAGTCTTGTATGTTACCCACTGGACTTTCTGAAATACTAAACTGTTTGAATATAAACCAAAGTAGTAGTTTGTATTCACAGTTTGTGCACATAGCTTACCATGCATTTACACATCAGAATGAGTTAAACTCATGTTACTTCTGTCAAGAAAAATAACATATGCTTGTTGAAGACAGACTTGTGAATAAGCTTTCTACTAAACTAAGGTACTATACTTTGTGTCTTTCATGCAAAGAGTACATATTTAAAATGATTGTATTCTGTTTCACCACACATGCCTCAAGTAAAGGGTAATAACTGAAATGAAATGTCAACATGAAATCCAAATTAACAACAACAGCAAAGGTGCAATAAAAATCAAGAGCAATGGTTCAAATGATCTGAAGACTTTCTTCTTAGAAAAGCTGAAACCTATCCAAGTCAAACAAATCTCACAAATTCTGTTTCCAAACAAAGTAGGTATTAGTTTTGAGATATCAGAAAATGATATTTTTTTAAGATTCACTTAGATGTGATTTTAAGAAGAATTGTGCAACTTGTGTAAATCATTAGTAAGACTGAGTCATGATATTTCCAGCAATTTTCTTTCTTCAATGTTCACTCATATTTACATAGTACTGAATGAGGAATAAATTTTAACCTGGTCAGAGAAAAGGCAAACATGATTTGTGAGATTTGAAAGATGAGGAATTCAGCCACTGGATATTTTACCTGTCACCCTTCATATCATATATGCGACGGACGATCTCCACTGAAGGGCAGACAGTAAACCTCTTATCAGAGAAGTGAATCCTACCATAATATGTTTTTAGGGTTAGCAGGTGGTACTATATGTGTTATTTATATATCTGCACCTGAGAGTTAATACATGAGGAATTCTTTGTTCCCCTAATGCTCTGAGGAGCCACTCTGCATGAATCTTCAATTGTGATCACAGTTGATCCATCCCTTTAAAAAGAAATGCATATTCACTTGTAAAAAAATTGGGGACCACCCAAACAATATGGTGGCCTTGTGTGTGTGTGGTGTGGCTACCTGGGACAGGTGACCTGGGTGAGACTATGCTTGCCTGCCCCCGGGGTGAGTCCTAGGGTAGCACACACATAATAGTAGACACCGCTACACATTATATGCTGTTATAATGAAACCTGTACCATGATTAATTATAACACCCTAATAATGTTTTTTTTTGCCAGTAGTCAATCTTCCCGATTTATGAATGCTTAGAAACCTTGATATCTGTAACAATATCTTGATGTTCAGTAGAAGAAAGGGACCTTAAATGTGTTAGCTAATTAATTCTATATATGAATATCAGTATGTCAGATTCTAAATCTCATGTGTTTCATAACTATGAATATTCCTAATTACTAGATGCGTGTGGTCTTGTATTGCCAATATTGGAAAGTATGGGAGGTTCAGTTCAATCATATAGCCATGAGTCACAGTTGCCTAGGTAGCATCTTATGATTCCACCATAGAAGTTCATGCACTACCTACAATTCTGCAGAAATTAAAATGTAAAAAGTAAAGAGAAACAATGATCTTCTGACCTTCTTTACCTTCAAGGTTTTTACCCATTCCCCTAGCGGCACTGCTGGAAGCACTCATTGACTTATCACCTGCTATGTCAGGACAATGGGCCTGACACTTTTTCTAAACTGTATATGAATATGTAAATTCATGTATGACATATTAGAATACTACCAGCTGTCATGTGTATGTTTTACAGATTAAAGAATGCAGTGGCATAAAACATTTACAATTGAGTGGTAAGCATGCACCACTACCGAACTATATGATACAATGGCTACACATGCATGCTGATATCTATAGACAATATTGTGTTAGACTTAAGCTGAAATATAAATACATCAATAGCTGTGAACCGGCATTCTTTTTTACACTAGGCATACTATTGTAAGCGTTACTTGTGAGCGTGCCACTATAGCAGAAAAACTTACTACTCTGTGACATTTGGGAGTGTACTGAAGGTTTGGAAAGACAACAGAAAAAATGTCACCTATATGCAATAAGGTAGTAGACCGCACAAGGTGTAGATATCGAAAGGTAGATATTCATTTTATATGATAAAATAATTCATATGTCTAATGGTGTAAGAGGTTCATACAATAGGACAGCCTAAACAATATTAGATTTAGATAGAGTTCCTCTCATAAGGATTACTCTGGTAGAACGGTCTAATACACTGAAAATGCTATAAATACAGATTACATATTGATCAAAGTGAAATGGAACTATTTAGTATGAAGCTATGAGAAGTTATAAATGACCATTGTGTAGTTGAATGGACACATGTAATGTTGACTATATTTGAATGATAGCTTACAAAAGAGTACATGAGGACTTGTTCATAGAGTTAGTAAAGTTGTATGATATTTTGATACTTGTAGGAAAGTCTGTTTTCTTTCTGGCTGAGCTCTCAACCTTTGGATGAGTACAGGCTTATAAGTAGACTGAAATATTAGCTATTATCTATTCTATTTAAAGAAATCTAGAACTCAGTTGAAGCGTGAAAAGGGGTTTATCGTCTTATATTGAGATATACTCATTGCAATTGTTCTTTGAATGAAAATGTATATGAAAATTGAGATGGTGCTCCAAAGGTTGTTAGAAAAAGAATTGGTGTATATAAATATTGTATGCATCCATGTGAGTCTTGTGATTAAAAGCAAGAAGAATAGTTGAAATCTAATCATACCAAAGTCAAAAAGTGCAGTGTGTGCTGTGAGATTTATATGACTTGTGTAAATCCTGTGTGTGTAAAGCGTGATCTATGAACTCATCAACACCTGTTACTGTGTGTAATAACTATATATTTATAATCAAAGCATTGAAAAATGATGAATCTAAATTTGATCGATGATACACAATATTTGGCCAAAGGTGAAGAAATGTATTCAACATGATCATAGTACACAGAAACCTGGTTAAAATGAACTTTTTATAAAAAAACTTGTTTCGATATGAACGTATTTGGCTACTTATTTCTTTTTCCATTTCTATGCAAATCTTAATTGGCTACAACAAACGTATTGTACAATTTCGAAGATGTTCATTGTAACCATGTTTCATTGTACATTTATTCATTCGTATGTGAAAATACTGAGTTTGAACTTGCATTCACATTATAAAATAGAGGAAATTAACAACATGATAAAACATAATAATCTCAATGTACAGTTTAGAAATGTGACATATTCTGGGCTTGTTTCCAAATGTGAAATAAAATGCTTACTTTGGTCTGGTGTCTTTCTTTGGCTTCTTTGGTTTCTTTGGCACATTGACTTTCACTACAAGGAAGGCAGGTTCTAGATGGAATCCAATAAATGGAGGAGTTGTAACATCTTGTGCCATGATGACATATTCACCTGTTCAATAAAAGATGAAGAAGACTCAATCATATATGAAGATATCAGGATCTAGGTTGTGAGAAGTGGAAGATCCCAGTACATTACCCTAGGTGTTCTTTCCTATAGTGTACTGTATTGTTAATGATAAGCATCCAGTACAAAATAATGTGCGTGTTAATTACTCCCTAAGCTCTCATACAGTAGCCCTCAATCCAAAGGCTTTTACTCTGAAAAATGTGATGATACGGTGAGCAAAGACATCTTATGTGCTACTCTATATCATAAAGTGTTAGCATGGTTAATTACTATCAGGAACTAAAACTAATTACCGTAATCTCCCGCGTAGAAGCCGCGCTGCGCGTATAAGACGCACCCCAAACTTAGCACATGCATTTTCGCATATAAGACGCACCTCTTAGGTACCAATTTTGTAAATTCAGTACATTTCTATAGTAAAAGTACCCCTCGTATAAGACGCACCCCCAATTTCAGTACATCCTATAAGACTCCCCAGCATTTTGTTTGGCGTAGAGGACGCGTCTTATACGCGGGAGATTACGGTAATCAGTTTAAATGTATAAGGTGTGAATCCATACAAAATGTGTCATCAGCTGATTAAAATGAATATCACATTCATTGACTAGTGGGTTCCACATTAATATTCATATAGCTATGAATATTTTTTAATCAAGAAACCAGGGTGAACTAAGACCTAGAAATCCTTTTAAGTTGATCAAACTTCATGCTTTGGAGCTGTGCTATATGTACGGTAAATTGAATTAAAAACAGCCAGAATGATTGGTCAATATAATAACATGAATGACCATGGTCATAAAATGGTGTGCATTTTGTGAAGGGTATCAAGCATCCATTGTAAAAGCTAGAATGGTAATGCAAGGGAAGGGGCTCAAGAAAAACAAAATAAAATCTTGTTATATTGGTCCTGTGACTAGTCTTTTTTTTTTAAATTCACTACACCACATGTGTTCCATTGTATTCTTGTATCAAGACATAACTGCATGCAATTAACTCTTGATATTTCAGTATTCACGCTAGACTTGGAGATCAAATAATTCTTCGTATCAACAATTCTAAATGCAAATGCAGTGGGATAAAAGCATTGAGTGTGAACTATAAAGCAAAACTGTTGTGATAAGCAACGTCTGTGACCTGGAAGGAAAGTGCATTAGGGAGTGAGGGTAAAATAAATAGGGTGATATAAGGAATGGGTGCCCTTGGTACCTGGGCGGGCAAAGCGTATTGATAGTGTATTGACTTCTTCATCATCAGACTCGCTTTCCTCCTCTGGGGGTTCCTCTTCTACTTGAACAACGTCTGAAGAAAATGTCATGTTCAAAAATTAGACTTAATTTGGATTGTACATTAACACAAAACAAACTTCGCAATGAAAGATACACTGAGTATGCCTCAATCTCTAAGGAAATATGCTAAATGCACGTGTCATATTTGGCCATGATGAAAAACGTAGTATCAAGTCTATATTGCATCCATGATGATGTATTGTTTACTTCACTGTCTTATAACATTAAACTTTTTAAAATCCTCTTAGCTTGGCTTTACATACTCGTTCAATACAGCTAACAATTAACTCAATAAAGTATGGACTTTATAGAGCTTTTCTTTTTTTTTTAAATTTTTTAATTTCTCATCGAAATGCATGTGGACAAAGTATGAAATTTTCTGTGAATTAACATGCAATAGAAAAATGAAAGAAATGACGAACAGAACATTCATGCATTCAAGAAGACAGCTACCGTAAGTGCTTATCAAAAATATTCTGTGCTGTGGTGCATAAGCTTTTTTTCAAAGTCAAGTTGAATTCTTGACAAGTTTGACAGTGTGCACAGCTGCTTACAGCTCAAAAATACGAGGGGGCAATGGTAAAGGATTTATACAGTGGAGCTGAAAGGCCAATGGTCTATTATTGATTTTTGGAAAATGCATATTTGACTAATTATGATGGTTAATGATGTAATTTCTATGTCCTATGACATTCCACACCCTAAATTCCAACTGTAGGTGTATGTATACATGCAATAGCCATAATATATGTATATATATATATATATATATATATATATATATATATATATATATATATATATATATATATATATATTAGTTTTTTCTAAATCATGATACCGGTATTCCTATATGAAGGGATAATTCAGTGGAGTTCAAATCGTTCTTGAAAAATAAACAAAAAAAAACACCAAGACGTTTTGATAGATTTTGAAAGAGAGAGACAGAGAGAGGAACAAAAACACAACACTAGATTATGGAAAAATAAGACTATTATATAGTCTTGTTCATGAAAAAGATCTGGTATTAGCTAAGTATGAGCATAGCATATGTTGGCACTGGAATGTAATTATTATAATATATGGCTGAGTGCACTTAGCCTAGTGCATTTTGGAACTGCATATTGTATAACTGCACTTAGCATAGTACATGTTGGCACTGCTTATTGGATAACTGCTCTTAGCAGAGTACATGTTGGCACTGCATATTGGATAACTGCTCTTAGCATAGTACATGTTGGCACTGCTTATTGGATAACTGCTCTTAGCATAGTACATGTTGGAACTGCATATTGGATAACTGCTCTTAGCAGAGTACATGTTGGCACTGCATATTGGATAACTGCTCTTAGCATAGTACATGTTGGAACTGCATATTGGATAACTGCTCTTAGCAGAGTACATGTTGGCACTGCATATTGGATAACTGCTCTTAGCAGAGTACATGTTGGCACTGCATATTGGATAACTGCTCTTAGCTTAGTACATGTTCGAACTGCAATGTCATCTATCTATGTTGGTGTGTGTGAACGAGGAGGGGGGGTGTTAGTGCCAATCCTAACCAAGGCACTGACAGCCTGTTATACATGATACAGTCATGGCGTAAGCAGCAAAAGCTGCCACAGTCGTTATGATGCATGAATGTAGCCCTGCATAGTTGTATCTATCTGGGCCTCATTAGTACATTACATAATTCACAGCCTCATGAGTGCATCAATGCATCATGCACATTGGTCATCTTGATGCATCAATGCAATCCTCAATTACTGCAGGGTGCCCGATTATTACATCCATTTGATGTATATTTTCTGCACACTATATGATAACTGCATCCCCTAGTTGGTGCATCAAAAGCCTGTAGTATGTGAGGGTATGGTGGAAGGTAGGCATGGGGCCTTGCTATGATTGTTATATGTCTTAGTATGTAAGGGAGTCGTGCAGGTGAGTTGAGAAAATAACATGAGGTAAGAAGCCTGTGGTAGATGTGGGGAGGGCGGGAGGACGGCATGAGTTCTTGTGTTGATTGTTAGTGTGTAAGTACAGCGTGCAGGTGAGTGGAGACGCCAATATAAGGGGTTAGAAGCTTGTAATATGTGAGGGGAGGGAGGGGGTATGGAGTCTTGTGTTTGTTGTATGTCTAATTGTGTAGGGCGGTGTGCAGTTGTTGATGTCAAGTACTACAGGATGGTAGGGAGACGGCAGGCAGCTTTGTGGTGTAAAGATATACATATGTAGCTTTGTATCGGTCGGAGCTGCACCTAGATGATTGTGTATGTCATTATGAGTTGTTAAAAGCCTGTAGGTACTACAGGGTGGTAGGGAGACGGCAGGGAGCCAGGGATTATGCTATAATTATTGCCTAAGATGTGCAAGGTAAACATCTTACACAAGGTGTTACAAACAGTGCCCAACATACAGCAGAGACTGTGCACCGTATGTATGGGTCATTGAATGACCATGTGTATGTGACACCCACAGGATACTCCTAGATATGACAGTGTGCCTTCTATGGGCTGAGCACTCATGGCTTATTCTGTACTGCAAAATGCTAGAAAATAACTGACTCTAGGCTATAGACTTTTCAGACTGGAAATAATCCACCCCCAGTTCCTACTCTGAGCAAGGGTTTCCTTGAATACAGGATCTGCTGATTTTTGAGCTCAGACCCATACCCTCCGTAGTAAAAGCCAATAGGTCCAAGGACCATTGGCTTAATAATGCTTCTTGAATGGCGATACAAGCATCAGATTGGTTGCAGCTTATCAAGTTGCAATGTACACACAGAGTATCAAAATTAAGTAAACTTTTTGACTCAAACAAAAGAAAAAATGCTGCATTCTCGATTGCAAAAATTGATACTAATCCCATGCTTCTAGGTGTCCTTTTTAATCATGCTTCATTGAGGCAAAACATGTGATTTATTTGCTACCAAAAATGTTGGAAAACATGAAAAACTCCTCAAAGTTGAAGAAAAATTATAACAAAATCTCGAATCTGCTGAGGATGTTCAGATGACTGGAAAAAGAAATTCTTCTTTCTATTTAGCCTTATGAAAAAAGGTAAAGCTAATCAGGTGGAGGGTTTTGTTTTCTAATTAGATTATGGGTGTGAGCAATACATTGAATGTAAGTATTCAAATTGAAGGACCTCTAAAACATAATCAAGGTGCACTAAATAAGTTGGGTTTGATAGAAGCCAGGAACCAACCAGCTTGCTTTTTCCTTGACTTAGAACATTTACGCCCTGCAATTGATTTCTCAGACTTCCCTGACTTTCCACGGCTTGGGGCTTATGTTTTCAGAAATAAAGAGTGTTAGTATTTCAACAGAAATGTGCATTCTTCCAATTTCATTAAATGATAATTTCAGTATCTAACCATCATTTTAAAAAGTTATGGTATTCCCATTAATTTTCTATTTCTATGAAGTTGATCAAGAAAAAAAAAATGAAAATAAAGATCCTTTATTGACATATTAAGATTATTCCTCTATTTCTTTACTTTGAGATGTACAGATATGAAATCAAATAATTGCACTTGTGAAGTGAAAGAAAAGAAGAAAGATCTTTATTCTTACCTCCTCTTGCGAATCGATCATCACCTAAGTTTGTCTTTTCTCGAGACTTGCTTCTGGTTGCAGGCCTGCTTTGTTCATCTACATAACATAAAAACAAAAATATTCATAAAGAATAGAGTGATGATACTTAATACAGTACTGTTCCTTTACAGCTGAGTTGAATTTTGTGACATCTATATTCTGCATTAACATTTCTGTTCATTGCAATGTCATTTCTTCTTGTGTGATGTAGGTGTGGTTAAAGTGATATAATATTGGTTCAGATAATTATCAGGTAGTTATCACATCTTAAATGCATACAGTATTTCTTTGTTGAATGAATAGACTTGGAGGGTACATCAATGTGAAAAGACAACTGGGAAATCACATGCAAAAGAAAATTTACAATGCATGTAAGTGTATTTATACAACAAAAAATAATGATCTCTTTCTCCTTCTCAATACAACATGCACAGCATCGCCTGACCAAACGTACACATTGAACCAAGAACAGAAATGGGTGGTTTAAAGTCAAAGCAAAATGTGTGAGTGAGTGTTCAATGCTAAATTAGTGTGCTGTATGGTATCTTTCTGTTGGGTACAACTTGGAATATAGATATCTTTTAACTTTAACTGATTTGATAATGGAAATGGTGTTTAATGTATCAACTGTCTTCAAACACAGTCTACCTATGATACTGACCAGAAGATGGCTTTTGCATCAAGTCTTCAGGGGCTGTTACTGTTAGCATGGATTAAAAATTGATTACTTCAATGCTTAACTCAAACATGTAATTCAATTTTTCTTATTATTTCTCTAGCCATACTGAAAAACGTTTTTACTTTAAAAAAAAATCCCCATGCTAGCCATTCTACATTTTAACCAAATTATAAGGATACTCCCTTATAAATAGATGAATACTACAATTCAAGTTATATTTTGAATGTTTCATCAGTACAGCAGATAAACTTACCCTCACTCCTTTTACTTTGCCTGGATTTGCTTGTGGGTGGTTTCTTTTCTGCATCTTCCATCTGTGTGAATGGTCTGTACATGGGTGGAGCCGCAGATAGAACAAGGTTGGAGAAGGCTACAGTACCATGGTCACACCGCCGGTTACTGACTGGTGGTGGAAGGGGAACCTCTGGAATGGCTGAACCAGCTGGTCTCTCCTCTCCTCCTGAATGTAGATTTATTCTATTACTCATCTTTATATTGCACACACTGGCAATCACTTTCCCTCTTCTCTCCTTTATCCAGTACAATTCCTCTTCTCTCCTCTATCCAGTACAATACCTCTTCTCTTCTTTATCCAGTACATGAACATACTTTTGCTGAACTATGATGAATCATACCTACATTACCTATATCCAATTATTCTTTAAGTTTGGTGGCAAGGTCTGATAGAAAAAATGTAAATTAGTTTTTATACATATGAAGATAAATGCCTCTTTTTTGTAATTTTGAACTCAAGTATATTATATATGCAGACATGGAAGACAGAAAAAATACCTTGAGCTTGGTCTTGAGGATCACTTGCAGTTTGCGTTTCATCAGTTGTGGTAGCGTCTGTACCTTCTGGTGCTTCTGCAGGTTGCTCTGTTGTATCAACTTCCTTGGGCTCTTCTTCCTTAGCTATAATATGAAATATCTCTCATAAAACACATCCATGCTCCCTTCATGTAACAAATATATCTCTCAGTAAAATTCTTTCTGTTGGGTAGAAGTAATTGTAATTGACTAAGCCCATAACACAATAAAGGCAACATCAAATGGTAACTAAAATGTAACTTAAGAAATGGTAGAAATAAAAATCAGAAAACAAAAAAGGGATGAGAGAAACAGTAAAAGAAAAAGAAAACCACACCTTTTTCTGTCTCTTTGGTATTTGATGTGTCCTCTGCAATCATTTCTGACATGGTTGTGTTTGCACGTGATCCAAGACCAAGCAATGCCTCATCATTTTCTTCGTATGGGAATTGGTCTGTCAGAGGGTAAGGAATAATGCTGTACCCACTGCAAAGGTAATGTAAGAGCTGTTATGTTCTTTTTGTAGCTATGTACACATTGGTAATCATGATAGGTTACATATACAGACATTACGAGGGTATATATGACAGGGTTCTCCACAGGGCGAAAAAGCACACAGGCGCTTTCAAAACACAAGTACGCAGCGACAAATGGGAGGCAAACCGCAAAGAGAATTTTTGAAAATTTAGAAGATAATTGTGCCCAAAAACAAGGTTTGGTTGGGATTTTGAAGAAAAAGGGCCTAACTTCTGTTCAAATAGGCCGATTTACAAAATTCAAAAAAGCATAGAAAGCTTATGGTGAGCTGAAAAGCACACAGGCAGTGCTTTTCAATGAAGGTACACGGGCGGCAGTGAAAAGTACACGGTAGTCCGCCTGTGTACTTCCTATGTGTGGAGAACACTGTATGACATCCTTTCTAAAGGATACTTCAGTATAGGCTGGTGTATATGATTGTTTCTATACAACTGTATGTAGAGTAATGTGGAATTATGAATAAAATCTCAATAATAGTTTTCCTTTGATGCACTGGTTGAATTTGGCTAGCTTGCAGGTTAAATTTACCCCACTAGAACTGTGTGTCAAGTATACAAATACTACCAAATATCACTGCGTATCAGCAGTGGCTTGCATGTAAACCAGACTCAGGGGTGTAGAGGAAAGTTATTTCACCAGATTAATTAACACACATTCAAAGCCAATTAACTCACAATGGTGTGGGAATGGGCTTCTCTTCAACATCCTCAATCATGTCAAAAAGGCCTGTAGATGAGTTCTCCTTGGAGCCCATATCACCTTCCTCCTTTTGTGGTGGTGTGTACTTATACCCAGCGATAACCTGAATCTCTCGTCCCATATCTGTAACACAAAGGGAATAATTCTCATCATCAAAATTAATGATTGCTTCATTCTCTATTATAGACCAAGCTATGGTCTATTTCTAAAAGGATTTCTTTATGGATATATAGAACTAAGACTTATGTAAAAGTGGAGGTGTTATAATGTTCTATGACTACAGACAGAAAGGACCATTCTAGATCAACAGAGTAAATGTTATAGACATATCCTATAATAAAGGGCTCAAAAAATTTTGTTTTCTCTTTGTATTCTGTGTTAAGTTTTTTTTCTTGGATGTAACTTTGAGTACTATGTTTTACAATATTGCCCTTCAACATCTTTTGAAACTTTCTATGTACAGGGGGCATATTAGGGGGGGGGGGGTACCTTAGGGAAGGCTCACAGGGTCATAACAGAAAATGAAAGGTCAGCTTGGTTATGATAAATGATGTATAGTGATTTTTTTTTATAATGTCAAACATATTTGTAAACCAGGTTATAGCAGGGTCAATTGATGGGGTTTTATAGTAATTTCAGTAGGACAGTATTTGGAAAAAAAAATCCAATAGCCCAAACATTGACTACATTGTAGGTTTCTTTGTCTTGCAGGTTTCATGTGCTGATTCTGTATAAATTGACTATTTTCATAAAGATTTTTGTTCCCTATTGACATCAAAGTGACATCAAAGTGAGGTATTTTGAACATGTCTGTGCTAATTGCTAGCTTGAAGTTATTTGTTAATTGATAGAAACTGTCAAAAACTCTACACTAAGGCAATGACTGCAAAGCAAGTTAGGGAGTGGTCATTTTCTAATAACAGGGAGGGGTTAGTGGGTTTGGGAGGACAAAAAAAATATTTAGACCGCTCTTGGGAGGAGGATAAAAAATCTGTACCGTGCTACTAAAGAACAAAAGTGGGACAGAGAAATTTTAGACCCCTCCAAAGGGGGGGGTCAGAAAAGTTTCACAGTGTGTGAAATTTCACCAACCACCTGTTGTTAAGAAATGACCACTCCCTTATGGAGAGGAATGGCAAAGATCCCCCTAATACATCACTGCTTTAAAGGACATGGTTCTCTGTGAACAAAAAAGAAATGACCTTGAATATTTGCGGCAAGGATGAGAGGAAATCAAAAGGGATTATAAAGGAAAAGTATTACAATATAAAAATATAAGGTTATATGATTAATGAATTCTTAATTCTGCTTATCAACTAAAGATTGTTTGTAATACTTTAATATAGAATCATAAAAATACATAAACCCAGTTGTGGTTTCAATACTTAGGCCACACCAAATTAAAATATTGGTCTATGGATTTCCCGCACCTTAATTTCCAAAATATAAATTTATATTTTTTAAGAAAATTTATTGATCTATGGATTCTGCCCGCATCATTTTCTGGAAAATTGCAGATTCTTTTTTTTTTTTTTTTTTTTTTTTTTACCAAGGAGCTTACAGGATCAATCAATAAAAGTACAGAAATGGCAGGCCACTCATTGGATAGGTAACGATGTCACCGGTTTCATTGTATTGGCCTATTCTGCACTTAGGAAAAAAATGAACATTTTCAGCAAGGGACCTCCCCCCCTCCCCGCCACCAAAAAAAAAAAAAAAAAATCCCTCTCCATATTTTGGCCATGCAAAATCCATAGACAAATAAATTTTCCTAGAAAAATAAAATAAAAATTTCGCCCTCCCGACTCTTTTTCTAAAACAGAAAATCCATAGACCAATTTTTTAATTTGGAATGGCCTTAAGTTCACAATTTTCCTTTTTTTCTATAGTTGAATCATGTTTAGGTCACAGATGCAATCATCTTAAAGGTAGGGTTTTGTTGTAATTCTAAGTGATACAGAAAAGCATGGTGCTGTAGCAACAATGGTTAATATTAAGCATATCAAGCTTCTTGGGTGTGGGAACGTACAAACAACTACTAAGCTTTTGTCATGCATTGTATAATTGTGGTGTGCAAATATGGGTTCTCTTCAAAAGGAAAAAAAATCCTACAGGCAGTTCAGGGAACAAAAAAAGCATTAAATCAAATCAGTGCCTATTCATGCAAGCTAGACAAAGAAAAGGCAATTGAAAACTTGTTAACAATTTAATTTTGATTAAACATTTCTCTTACCTCCTAGAAAATAAAAAAAGTATCAAGTGATCAATATCAACCATATCTGTTCATATGTCATCCATGGAAAATGTTTCTTCTCTTTTTTTTTGTGGAAAATTTGAAATATTTAAAAAAAAAATCAATATTTTTTTCTGATAACTTGACTATAACCTGAAAAATGAAATTCCATATTACAAACATACTATACATAAACAAAAAAAAATCGTACTTAAATATTCATCAACCAATATAATTGTCAACACCAACCTTCAACATGTTGACCATCCTCATCAACACACAAGACCTCAATTCCAAATGGCGTCCCCTGCATGATCTCAATGGGATCTGGGTTCTTGAATATTAAGCGCTTCGACATGACCGCAGGCTTTCCATTCACCCATAAGCCTTCATAGTACATGCCAGAACTGTGGTTCATAGCACCCTGTCCATTGTATAAGTCATTCTGCCACTGCCCCTGAAATACAGACAATTGAAATTTATGAAACGAAAACAATTTCATATAGATGGTATCTTTCCACTGGCTTGGTATATATGGGCTAATATAATGAGCACCATGTAGAGCTATAGGAATAATCTTAAAACTTGATAAAAATGCAGAATACAAAATTCAAAAGGAAAGTCAGCCAGTCGTCATTTTGGAACAAAGCATCGTTATCCACAATTCTCTGACATTTTTGATAAAGTAAATTATCTAACAAAGCGCTTAATATCAAGACATTGAAGTATGAAAGGGGTCTATTTATATATCAAATAGTTCAGATTGCTTTCAGTTAACTGTTACTAAAGAAATTTTCAATATTCTTAACACTGTAAAAACATATTTGATCTTTCAGGAAGTACTGTTCAAAACAGTGAGACCTACCTATTTTACAGTTAGTAATAAATAGACTGACTTGCAAAAGGGGAGTTTTGACAGAAATGTACAGATTGCATACCAAACAAGTTTATGATTTTCTTTTGTTAGATTTAAACGGTATTAATATCAAGCTATCATAATCATACTTGTACTTGACAGAATTGTTGCAACTTCAGTTTGGTAACATTTTATTAAATTATATCCCCTACAAAGGTGAAGAGTCTATGGAAAATCTATAATGAAAATATTGGTCTATAATGAGATAAGAATACTAAATCTGCCTTCAACACTTTGGAGATCAGTTAGCTAGCTACATGAACTAGAAGTCTCTTCACTTTAACACATGAACATATAATCATACCACATGGTGACTGCCTGAACTTTCCTGAAGATACTAAACTCAAAACAGATACCAAGTACTCAAAATTACAAAGATCTCCCTGGAGAACTAGATTTCTAATTTCTTTGTTCTTTTTTATTTGAATGACAGCTCATACTAATTCATCAACATTTATGTTTAGTCTAGAAATTTATATATTGTACAATCAGATAATCATTATGTGCTAAAAGTTGTTGAATACTTAAGGTTTAGAAATGGAGATACCGTAAACTCCCGCGTATAAGACGCGTCCTCTACGCCAAACAAATGCCTTGTGGGTCTTATAGGATGTACTGAAATTGGGGGTGCGTCTTATACGAGGGGTAATTTTACTATAGAACAGTACTGGATTGACAAAAATCACCCTTAAAATGTGCGTCTTATACGCAAAAATGGTCCTGCTGAGTTTGGGGTGCGTCCTATACGCGCAATGCGTCTTATACGCGGGAGTTTACGGTATTATGTTAGGCGCAATAAAAAGTCAGCATACATAATTATGACAAGACATAATGATTTGTTTTATTGCATTTTCACAAAATCTAAGTTGGTAATGAGAGGTTTCTTTCTTTAGGAAATAAATCTAGAATAATCAAATTGATAAAAAAAGACAAGTTTCCTTAAAGTTGGGGAGGGGGTTTATATATGGAGCAGGTCAGCTTCTCAGACATACTATTTAACATTTGGTATATAAGGGTTTAAGAAAAAGAAGGCTACCTGAAGAAATTATCTTTAAAGATTAATTACTTTTAACGGATGTTCGAGCACAGCAGGGGCAATGTGTTTATCACATCAAAACAACATATGTAAAAACTACAACCCATCTGCTATGATCAACAACAAATGGGGCTTTTTTTTTTATATAGATTTATGGATTTAAGAAGTTCACAGTAATCCAATGCTATGTTATAGGGGAAAAGTGTGTGAGTTCTGGACAAACTGGAATGTCCCAAAATATTCTGTGTTGGATAAGATAGATGTGCTCTTAAAAGTAATTTCATGAATATGCATACAAACTGCTTAATGCAGTGGACAACAGTCAAAAACCATCAATACTGAATACCGTATTCAACGTAGTTAGCGCACATACCCTAGTAAGCGCACCCCCCCTTTTTTGGTCATATTTCAAACTAGAAATTACTCCAAATTTTCGGAATTTTAAGCTCAATTAAACTCTTAACTACTGGGCATACATTTTGGATATTTTTAAGGGCACAGTGTGCTTATTATGTCGAATACGGTAGTGATTGTCTTACATCATAGACAGTTCCATCACGTTCCTTAAACTGGCCGTGACCCTGGCGTTTGTCTTTGATCCAGTCCCCATCATATCTGTCTCCATTACTGTAAGGAAGAACAGAAATTATAAGATAAGATTATAAGAAATCAAGCTTTCATCTAAATTCCTTTTCAAGATCAACCTTTTTTTCAATGGAAGGAAGGACGTTTGTTTAGACCTGGAGTGTTTAATTATTACAGATGTAACAACAAAGCACATGTCACAACTTTGAAAGTTATGTCATCCTCTTGATATTTTTTAGCTACAAGTATTATCTCATAGAAATAGGGTAGGGATTATAGTGAAGCCTTGATGAGTGAGCCTTTGATGTGTAAGTCATCTCACTTATTTGCCATATGTTTTAGAGGGACAGTTTTGATCTTACATCCATTTACTGACACTCTGTTGCCTCTACAGAGAACCAGCCAATTTGGTAACTGACTACTTTTGATAGAAATTGATGCAGATAACTTAACATCAAGACTTCAATTCAGAAGAAACTACAACCAAATTTTGATCAAAGGCTACTGACACCTGGTATCAGACCAGCAATCCTGCTCAGGACAATTCAGAATACTTACCTGTAGATTTGTGTTCCCTCACCATGACGTTGGTGGTTGTGGAGGTATCCTTGATAAACACTGTTGTCATAACATCTGTATACCCCATAACCTGAAAGTTACCAGATCAGACTGAAAAACAACTACTGCATTTCTGGCAAAGAATCAAAGAGCAGAGGAAGTATTCATTTCAGGAATTTGAAAAACGTTCTTCATATAATGTATACCATAAGAACCTGCATGCTTAAATCTTTTTATCTAACTATCTGAGCCTCAGCAGTGCTTTTTTGCTCATAACCCCAGTGCGTTATCCAGCCATAACGCACTCTCAGACCTTTTCTTCGTCTTCAAGAGGCTGCTAGTTTCAATCTGGACATGTTAATAAATTAGAGAAGTATACAATGTCAACTCCTCCATACGTTTCCTGTTAAAACCGTTTAGGTTCAACGGGGAATCGATCCCCGGCCGCTGGGGCAGGAGGCGAGCTCGCTGTCCACCATACCAAGCCGACCGGTGCTAGAAACCACTGCACATGGAGGATTTGAAAAAGTTTTCCGACATACCTGAAGTTTACACACCTCGATAGCCTAGAATATATGGAGCCTGGTGGAGTTATTAACCCATTGAGGGCTAGCATCGACTATAGTCGACACCATGGCAGGCCTAGCATTGACTATAGTCGACACCATGGCAGGCCTAGCGTCGACTATAGTCGACGCCCATTATATAGGATTAGTATAGGAATTGAAAATAGGCTCGTCCTCTAGGAACTATACTTTTTTCAGAGGCCGTCCCCATGGCCAGGGCAACAATTTTTGCTCTGCCCTTAAAGGGTTAACAGAGAACCATCCTTAGATATCCTAGATGAACATGCCATGCCAAATTCCTCCATTTTCTTCGAAATAAATAAGAATCCATTGATTTTCCATAGCGATACGCAACTGATCCGGCTGACCTCCTTGCCGGAAGTGGGTTCAGCCGAAAGTAGGTCAGGTACATCCGGGCACCTACCCGCTTCGTCAACAAGATGAAATGGCCGTGTACCGGGCCGTGTGCGTTGGATCGGTATGGAAAATCAATGGATTCTTATTTATATCGAAGAAAATGGAGACAAAATGAAGGCGAACACCAACTAGAGATCCTATATTTGGCGGTGTTAGAAGTACAGAACTTGACATTATTGGATTATACCCGAAAAATGAGTGTAAAGGTGGAGGTATGTCGGACAGAACGACAACATGGCCATGGCGGGTTGGCAAAGCTAGCGGATCGCATGCACTTACAAAATGTCTTCTCCTGGATTAATTCTGGGGTTATAAGGTAAGAAATTGATACAAAATGGAGAAATATGTTCGATAAACGCTTTAATCAACGTTATGAGAGAGCACTTGTGGGTCTATGGTTCAATATTCCACTCCCGCTTCGCGGTCGTGGAATATTGAACCATAGACCCACGCGTGCTCTCTCATAACGTTGATTAAACGCTAGATACAAAGATATTACCCCAGGGGATATTACAATGGTTTTCATTGCTGTTTACATGGAAGAGAAATATAAGATGCTTTAAATCTCATTGAATGTTGAGGGTGCACCTCATATGTAGAGATATCATCCTATAGAACAGTACTAAAGTAATCAATATCCAGTCTCAGATGCACCCTATAGTTTTTCTCTCAAACTGGGGTTGCACCTAATATGCAAGGTATGATGTATGTGTTTTTGATAACCAAGAAAGTTTCAGCCATCAAAACTATATATCCCATAACCAAGGAACATTAAAACAATAAATGTATAAAATATCAGATAAGATAATAACCTCACCTTGCCGCACATTACGGTGCCACTCTCCTTCATACACGCTGCCATTCTTGTATTTCATCACTCCTTGTCCGTGCAGTTCACCCATACTGAATTGCCCCGAATAGGAGTTGCCATTTATCCCAAAGTAGCGATAGCCATGTCCATCTATTTCACCATTTGTGAACTCACCCTCATAGTAACTGCCATCAGCCATTGACAGCTTTCCATGGCCTATTGTCATAAAGGATCTAGTGAAATTATTCTGTTTGACACATGAAAAATTAAGACACTAATGCTGGGAAGCATTATGATATTAGTTTTAGGATCAGCTGGTCTTTGATAATTTAAGGGAAAATCTGCTCATCTAACATCAAAATCCATATGGACGTGCCACTAGCATTACTACTCACCATGTTTGATTCCATTCTTCCATTCCCCTTCATACTTAAAGAATTTGTTCTCGTAGACGTATACGCCAAACCCTAAAAAAGATGTTTGAATCTAAATGTATCAGAACATTTAAAGGATAGCTTCTTGAGTAGAGTGTAAATTTAGCCTCTTTTAGTAAAAGAAAAAAATATACAACTATAGATCTTACAGGGGTGTAAAAAACCTTCCCTGCCTCTGGTGTGGAGGGATGCAAAAGATTTTGACTGCCCTCAAGACAGGGCGTCAAAAACTTTTGGGCTTCTCTGCTAAAAAAAACCCTCCCCTTTGTCATGTTTTTTTTTGTTGTTGCCAATTTTGCAATGCTTTATATGGTATACTGAAAATCAATCCTGTAGTGCTGGGCCTGACCCCCCCCCCCCATCCCCCCAGCATGACATCATTTGTGGATGGCCTCAGTCTGAGACAGTGACTGAGTGAGTGAGTCTAGGGGGCTGTTCATAAATTACGTCACACCTTTTTTTGGCCTTTTTCAACACCCCTCAGCCCGTCACACTTTAATAGTCACACATCAGCTAACAACCGCCCCCCCCTCGAAAATTACGTCACACTTGGATAGACCCCCCCTCCTTCAGCCATACTAATGGGTGTGGACCACTTAATTCAACATGGTGGCATTGGGGCTGTGTACAAATGACGTAATGCTTTTTTGGGCCATTTTTGACCCCCCCCTCCCCCCTTGTCATGTTTCGTCATACAACACTTGACCCCCCACTTAACATGACGTCATGCAGAGATACCCCCCCCCCCGCCCAAAGTGCATGAATAGTGTACAGCCTATAAACAAATTGAAATGGTTCAAAGGGACATAATGGGTGTGAATTGGCAATCAAGGATACATGCAACATAAAAAAAGATGAACTAGCACTGATCAACAAGATTAATGAACAGAAAAACATGCCGAACACTGTCAGCATCAGCTTATGGGTCCCTATACAGGCGCGGATTCAAGGGGGGGGGACGTGGCGTACGCCCTCCTTTTGAGGCACCAAGGGGAGTTTTGAAACCAGTGAATTCTCAGCTACATGCCAGTTTTTATGTTTTTTGGAGATTCAAGTGACATATGACGTGACAATTTCCTAATTTCGACATGTGACATGGGGGACCCCCCATCCACACCCCCATACTATCAACTCAGCTCAGCTTCCAATAATAATATCTTATCTGGATCTTATTAAAATTTTACTTGAATAACAGGGATTTCTCAGCTACATGCCAGTTTTTATGGTTTTTAAATCGGACTGTTATTAAGGATTCTACAGCTTAAAGCATAAAAGAAAGCAAGATTACATTGGGCAGGTACATCATACAGGGGCATTAACAGGGAATGTTAGCCTGGGGGATGAGACAAGGCATTGTACATGATACTGGGGGCATGAGACAGGGTATGGTACATGATACTGGGGGCGTGGACAGGGTATGGTTCATGATACAGGGGGCATGGACAGGGTATGGTACATGATACTGGGGCCATGACATAGGGTATTGTACATGATACTGGGGGCATGGACAGGGAATGTGAGCTTGGAGCTGAGGCAGGGTATGGTTCATGACACTGGAAGCAGAGACAGGGTATGGTACATGATACTGCATGGGGGCCTGGACAGGGAATGTGAGCTTGGATGCTGAGGCTACATGATACTGAGGGCATGGACAGGGTATGGTACATGATACTGGGGGTGTGGCAGGGTATGTAAGCCTGGGGGCTGAGGCAGGGTGTTGCACAAGATACTGGCCTGGTGCTCAGAAAGGGTATGCATATGTGTAAACCACTCATTTTTTTCAACTTTTTAAAGATCCACCAGGGGATTCATGCATATCCAATGAGATCTCATTTAACATTTATATGGGGGGGGGGGTAAAAAAATTAAAACAGAGGGTACCAGATATCCATAAAATTGATAGAATGCATACTTTCAGTCTCTAGATTTGCAAAATATCCTAATCCTGGGGCATAGCCCCCGGAACTGCACTTTACTTACATTGATATATACAACCTCCTTTGCCAACAGAAAAGCGACACGTTTACAGGCTTAGTTTCATGTACCTTGCCCTGTCAATCACAGATGCACCCTGGGGGGGGGGGCTAGCATCAAAATAGGTCATGTGTGGATCGAGACATGTTATGCCACTGAGGTTGTGACATTCAGCTCTTCAATGCTATCTCTATTGGGCGTTGTTGGGGCAGAGTTTTAAGAGAGGATTGAGAGATTGAAAATAAGTGGGCCCTACATGATAACCAGGGATCCAGGTACAGATATGAGGATAGAGGAGTGGGGGAGGGGGTACCTTTTTCTCTTTTAACAAATTCATTTCCAAATGATTGTGTTTGGTTTGAAAGATTATCCATGTTTGTGTTTGTGGGACCCTAAGTCTAAGAATACACCAAAATGCACCATTTCCCCACTACATTTCAAAATTTTCTGGGGGCATGCCTCCACTGGACACTTTTTGAATGTAGAGGGGGAAAGCCCCCAATCAGCGATGGAGCATTGGGCCATGCTGTCCATGCTTGGCCCAATATAAACCAACATTGGCCCAATACAAGCCGACATTGGCCCAATGTATCCTTGCTACCTGGTTTACTTGTAGCTGTAGATATCTTAATCATGAGAGCCCTCAGAATCCACCAGAATGCACCATTTCTCCTCTTGATTTCAAAATTTTCTGGGGGCCCCCACAAGACAATTTTCCTTGGGGGGTATGTCCCCCCCTCCCATCCCAATACAGTCGCTACGCTGTCCGCTTGCGACATCATGTTGCTGCACTTGAGACCCCCCATGTCAAAATCACGCCCCCACCTTTCTGAAAATCCTGGATCCGCCCCTGCTGGGATCCGCATCTGTGGGATGAATTTCTGTGCCTTATACACGCCACAGAGTACTATGCCTATGGTATTGATCATACACAAGTATTTCCTGTCACAAAATATCCTGAAAAAAAAACTGTCTAATACATGATCAAAGAAAAGGATCAAATTCTCAGAAGAACATTGATTGCAATCAGACATACAAAGCAGTCAGTTTTTACTGTAGAACCTGCATATAAGGCATAGCCCCTAGAGTCTCATTCAGACAATGGAGAGTAAGGTTGTTTGTTTCCTAGGGGGGGGGGGGTGACCAGGGAAATTACAACCTGTCCAAAGGGAAGGGGTCAGAAAATTTTCTGCACCTCTGCATGGAAATCTACTGCACCCCTCACAGTGAATAAAACTTGCGGGACCGAGGCCATTGCTGTGGAAATTGCTGCCGGGCCTGCAGAAATGACCAGACTGTGGGACCCAATGTCTGACTGTAATCTTGGGACCTTGTGTTCTTGAGGTATCCGGTACTGCCAAAATCAGTCCGGGCCTGCAGAACATTAAGGTCTGCAGGACAGAATGGCCTGTGGGGGGGGGGGGGGACTTTTCGTATAGACTGCCATCGGGCCCATTGATAAGACTTAGTAATGAGAAATCCCTAAGTTACCAATGGGTTTTTAAATTGTGAAATATATCATATAGAATAGAAATTGGGTCATTTTGAAGCTTTCTACCAAAATCTCATGGTCAGGGTGCATCTTACCTGCAGGGATCAACCTATACATGGGGTCCTATGTATGGTAAATTTACTAAAACGAGTCCAACTAAAAAGGGTATTTCAAAGTGTTACGGGGCCTGGGTTAGAGGTAGGATAGAGTAGTGGACCAACACTGACATTGATGGGAGTGATACTCTTTGAATGGGATGTCTGAGGAAAGCATGCCTGTATTGGTATTTCATTTCAGATGAATGCATTAAACTTCCCTACCTTAACAAATTTTTTTTTTCTTGTCAAAACTTAAGCAACTTGTGATTTTTTGATGACATGATGTCATACAGCCCATGACCCCCCCCCTCCCCCCATGTCATGCTTCGTCATGGGGAGTGGGACCCCCCTCCACCCTCCTGCATGACATCATTTTGTACACAGCCCCCATGGCCATTTCTTTAAATCAACATGTGACATGGGCCTTAATAAGTGGAATGAGGCAAAAAATTAGCAACATGACTTAGGTGCTTTCTTAAATTCGACATGGGACATGATAGGTTCTTAGAGGTGACATGGAGATTCAAGTGACATATGACGTGACCATTTCCTAATTTCGACATGTGACATGGGGGACCCCCATCCACACCCCCATACTATCAACTCAGCTCAGCTTCCAATAATAATATCTTATCTGGATCTTATTAAAATTTTACTTGAATAACGGGGATTTGGGGGTAAAATAGAATCTTATCCGACTATGGGTGTGGGGTTGTGGGCACAGCCCGAGATTTCATGACTATCATTACAATGCTGACCTTCGAATCTGTAGTTCCCTTCTAAGTTCTAGCTAACATATTTATAATTCAGCTTGTTTCATATGATGTCTTTAATATAGGTCTTAAAATTATTTTTTGAAAAGGGATTTTATCTTGACATAATATATCATCTGCGATTTAGGGATCTGACAGAATTGGTGCAAAATTATGGAGTTGATATGAGATCTTTAATTGGTTAAAATTTCCCTTTAAATTGACATAAAGACTTCATTTAAAAAGGAAATCCACTTCTCTTTATCAGCTCTATCCAATGCTATATAAATAATATACATAGGATTGAATTCTGGCAAACAGACAAGGGCCTAACATGGAGAAGCTGTTTGAAGGGTGATAGCGAATGGCACGCTAAATTTTTTGTGGGGTCTTGCAAACATCCTGTTCCCCTATGAAAAGAAAACTCCTAGACATTTTCTAAACCATTCTTTCCTGTAGAAAGTGTGGGAACTATCCTCTTTTATGTGAGATTTGGCCTTTATACCAAAAAATGCTTTCAAAATTATGGGTTAACTTCACTTGGCGAGAATGGGATGTTTGCCTGCATCAATTATTTCTCATATAGATTCATATTAAACCCCTAATCAATCCCTTTAAAATGAGCACCAATAAATAGCTACACAATGAGCTGTCAAAGAAAGGAGAGCTTAGCACTCCCCAGTTTCAGCTTTATCACAGTTTCACACTTCCACTGCAGCAGAACCATGCACTGGGGGTAGGTAAGTGCCTAATATATGTTTGGATAGATCTTTGTCTCACCTTTGGGGATTACATCAAATTAGAACTGAATAACACTTTACGAAAGTGTAATTATCACAATTATGATGATACCTGCAGTAGGAAAGACAACAGCTGCCATTTTGACGTGCATATGACGTAACTATTAGTTGCCATAATAACATCTTACTTGCCCCCAAAAAGCCAATAGATCTACATCGCAGTCACTGAGTGAGTCAGTCTGTGATTGTAAACGGCCAATCCGTGGCACTGACGAAACTCAGTGGTAGACCGTTCCAGCTAGGTGACCCTTGGGCCCAAGGAATCTGTCACATCTGGGATGCTACACATATAATTGATTAAACGTGTTGAACCTACATATTATGCGTAGCTATTTTATCGCATCAGGCCCTAAAGATTTACCATCTCTGAGTTGTTTTTTCTTCTCTCCGACGTACGCTTCTCGTCGTGACTCTACCACCGTCGCCATGTTGTTTATAGCGACGCACTCTCTAGGCATAGGCAGAGATGACGGGCCCTCTGAACCTCGAGAAATACACAGTAAGGATCTGGCAGAAGATTGATGGAAACGGAGTCCACATTTTGCTTCATGGGAAGCCAAATAGACCATCAGAGTTTTTTTTTCAGATTCAAGTTTCAGATCCCTCCTAGCACATTGCTCCTAGGAAAAGGAAAATTCACCCATCTTAGGGAGTGGTCATTATTTATCAACAGGGGGGGTGGTGGGTTTGAGGGGGGGGGGGGCGTAAAAATTTCAGATCCCTCCTGATGGGGGCTAAAAAAAAATTTGGACCCCTCTTGAGGGGGGGGGCCAAAAAATTTACCCTCTTTTTAGCAAAAAAGCCTGTGCGCTACTATATATGTCTATTTATGTTCCTTGATAGAACAAAGAGGGGTGCGAAAATTCTCCTTCCCTCAGGCATGGGGGGGGGGCGCAAAAACTTTTGACTGTCACCGAGGGAAATATGGGAAATACTCATTGTGATATTTGTGTGTGTTGGGGGGGGGGGCAGAAAAAGAATTACTGGTCCGCAAAAATCCAGCAAGTCCATCCATAGATGAATGGTGAAAGGGGGCCCAAAATTTTTCGGAGTCTCTTCAGGGAAAAATTCGGAAATTAATCAATATTCCACGTTTACAAAAGATTTTTTTTTTTTTAAGAAATAAACTTTGTGTTTGTAATGGGAAAGAAGTGTATTGAATTGACCTTTAGTTTTGACCCTCCCCCACCCCTTTTTTTAAAAAATGCCCCCTCCCCAAATCTGCCCCAAAATATAGCCACTCTCGTAGCCCTACTAAGGGAGTGGTCACAGGGGGGTTGGTGAAATTCCGCGCATGCACGGCGAAAATTTTTCCGTCCCTCCCTCTGAGGATTCTGAAATTTGTCCGCCCCCCCCCCTTTTATTCTATAGACCTCTAGTCGCGCACAGGCTTTTTTCGCACAAAAGGGCCGAAATTTTTTTTGTCCCCCCCCCTAAGAGGGGTCTGAAATTTTTTTGCCCCCCCCCTCCTGTTGTTAAAAAAATACCACTCCCTAAGTAATGGCAAACCCGTGACACAGACAATCCTCAGTCTAGCCCCAACGTCACTGCCACCACCCACCGACTATCCCTCCCCCTTGTGTTTATTGTACAATTGGCTTTCCATAGCCCGTCACGCGCGGTCGATCATCTACCTGCCTGCGAAAATTACTTTGACCCGCATACGGGCACCTGCAAACAGTTAGGTCAATCCGTACACTCTTCATCCATCACGCGCTCCACACAATCACAGTCACACTTGTAGAATATCCGGCGGGAGACTGACGACCGGGAAACCCCAGCACAGTTCAGAAATAGTTCACACAGGTGGGGAGGAAGGTCCGCTTTACCTGGACTTTATCTCACAACACTTCTATACTCGGTAACAAGTGAGTGTTTTTATCTCTTATCTCTGTATGATTGTGTTCACCTCAAGGAGGTTCCTACAGTGAAGTGTGAATGTCTTATCAGTGTTTGGGAGAGGGCGTTGTGAGTTATCAGATTGAAGTTTATCATACCTGTGGCTGTGCGTTTTGTAGGTTGGCCTCATTTCTGGGTCAACTGTGAAGCTAGGCTTTAATGTGTGTATGAGGCCCAGTGACACATTGAGGGGATTGCCTATCTGTAATAGCGAATACACATTTATCTATTGAGGGGATTATCGTGAAGGGTGCTTGTAAAGTTGTTAATCAGTGATTGTATTAATATCAGTGACATTGATACTATATATGGGAGTGGTCATTTTTTATCAAAGCCAAAGGGGGGGGGGGTGGTGGGTTTGAGGGGGGGGCGTAAAATTTTCCTGCACGCTACTATAGATCAAAGAGGGGCGCGAAAACTCTCTGCGCCCGAGTCGCGGGGGGCGCAAAAATTGTCGAGGGGGGCGTAAAAAATTTCCGCGCATCCGCGCGAAAACCCACCACCCCCCTGTTAATAAATAATGACCACTCCCTAAGGCCATGGGTAGTCAGGTCAGAGATTATCGTCCAAGTCATTTTGAATTGAAAAGTGATGAGGCTTTTTTTCATTATTCATTATATGTCAAACAGCACATGGATATGGGGCTAGGTTATAGATAATTATGTCAAATGCATTCCTTGTATTGTAAGCTTTGATTTGATATAAAATATGCATCCCTTTGGTCAATACTATCAAGTACACACACATTTTAGAGAATTTCTTAACTTTTTTTTAAGAAAATGAATAATGAAAATTTCTCATGCGGCCCTTCAATCAAATACATGCGGGCGGTGGACGGTAATCTCTAACCTGCCTTCCAGTTCCATTGGCCTTATTCATTTACAATGATAGTCACACTCAGCCTGAGGCTCAAGCCACCATCAAAAAATGTTTGGAAGGGACTGTTCATTTTTTGAATGGAGAAAATGGGATCATCGTTCCCGTGGGATCATCGTTCCTTGGGATCATCGTTCCAGTAACCACAACAGGGAGGGCTGGTCAGTTTGGGGGGGGGGGGGTCAGAAGATTTTTTACCCCTTTACCAGGCCTAGGGAAGGTCAAAAATTTGTTCTATTCCCCAAAGGGAGGGTCTTCATCTGTATTTAGTGAAAAAAAGAAACATGCGTTACAAGTCTATAGTATAGCCTATAGGTCAAAAGGGAGCGTTCGCATGCGATTCTCATCTTCTGTTGGGGAGGGAGGGTTGAAAAACTTTTACCCTTGAGAGGGGGTGTTCAATTATTTTTTTTTTCGCGCATGCGCACGCAAAGCCACCAACCCCAGCTTTTTTTCTTTTTTGTCCATCAGCACCAGGAAATAGTCACAGGGTACAACTCCACTGGGGTGACTGGGCAGGCATTATTATTTTTCCTATTTTTTCCCCTCCCCCTACATAGGAGCCCTTTTTAACGCGAAAGAGTTATAAGCGTCGGGTAAAAAATGGACCGATTCAGTGCCTCTTAACACAGAGAAAAAGTAAGACGCTTTTCCGGTCTATGTTAAATCCCATAAGAGGTGCGAATAGATTCAATGTTCCCGCGTTTTTGGTCCGGTGTGGTGCAAATAATTGATGAATGTTGATGAATTTGCCATCATTCGATTCGTCTGCGCGTCTCTATTGTCGTGAAAGTCGTCATTACTATTTTTTTTTTCAATTATTCAGTGTTATAATATAGAAATATGATAAAGTATGGACAAAGGATATGATTTGAATCGATATGTATTATTAAAAAGATAAAATAATTATGTGTTCGCCCTGTTGTTAATTCGCATCACAAAGCCGTGGTCGTGCAAATTGACCCAAATAACCATGGAAATTGGGTCATGCATGCGCAGATAGAACTAAAACCCAAAATGGCCGACAGCAAGACGATCGACTCACAGTGCCATGCAAACTGCTGGATTATAACAAAATGGAGCTGAATTACACTGTCTCATGCGTTTTTATGGTTAATATGGATCATTATTCAAGACCTGCTGGTATTGTGCAATGCTTAACTCGCCAGGAGAGGAGTTATTTGCCAATGAAACATACAAGCAATAATGGATGCATTCTCCATAGGCTTAACCATTGACAGTGATAATGCTCAAAGAAAACATGAGGTTAGTATCAGAAGGGGGCTAAAAGAAGTGATTAAGTGCCCTTTCGAGTTACTTGCATTGCAAAATGCTGTCCTACATTTCAAAAGACCCACTCCTATCCACCATCTCTCGATAAATGATTTTATCAGTGTCCATATTAAAGTTTTCCTGCAATTCAATCACTAAATAAATGATACATATGTCATTTCAGCGTGACCAGCAGCCATGGGCGTGGTGGTGCCCGTGCTGCTAGTAGCGGTCCTCACAGTGACCGTTGGGGCACAAGATTCAGTCATTCAATATAGGCTACAAAATGATCCGTAAGTAAAGATTTTCATACATTATTTTATAAACCAGATCTGACCCACCCTAACTTTCTTTTTTTTTTTAGAATTTTCTTTTGAATACAGAATTGCTCTACAAGCTAAAATTATATTATGGAAAAAAACAAAACTTATCTGTTCATGTAGAACTAATAATGCACCGTTTTTTCCCCATTACAGAACATACATGATCATCGCCCCAAAGCGGATCTACCCGAGTATGATCGTTAATGTACAAGTGTCCATATTTAAGATATATTATGACGCAGTAACAGTGCGAGCGTCCATTCGTAAAGATGGCGAGGAGCATGCAGCCTTCACAGAGACATTTGACAGTCCCACCACTAAAATGGTGCAGATGAGGGTGAGTGATCATTACATGTCTCCAATTGAATTACGGTACATGTAAATGCCCCCCCCAACCCTTTGTAACCTGCCCCTAATATGTTTATCATCTTTAATTTCACTGGGTACATTTATATCTTATATAAATGGAACCTATAATTGATTCTTTAACTGCCAATATAAACAAAATGCATTAATGAATCATGTTTTTCTGGTTGTCATGATGCATGAATGCAGCCCTTGTGAGTTACTCGCCTTCATGCATCATGTCAACCTTTAATACAGGGTTGATACTCATCGGCAAAATATGGTGCACTTAAGCAGGGGTGCTGGCAAGCACTCTCCAGTAGCAGCACTCTTGTATTAGCAGCCCTTAACATTTTCAGGGCCACTGAGGCATTAATACATCATGCTCATTGGTCGTCATGGTGCATGAATGCAGCAATGGCGAGTAACTCGCCAGGGCTGCATTCATACACCATGCCGACTTTCCTGAAGTTCAAGAGGGTCAGCATGATGCTCCAATGAAGTGATAGCGGGCAGCAAGCAGCCTCGCCAGCACTTCATTGGTGCATCAGGACGACCAATGGACAGGATGCACTCCTGTATCAGTGGCCTTTAAAGGATTAACAGCCTCGATTGTTAATGATGAAAGTGCAGGGGTCCAGACTCAGCTATACATGTGGGCTGTGTCACTCAGGGTGAGGTGGACGGTGTGCATGTAGCGCCCTGATACCGCCCTGGGTGATGACCATGCAACTTACTGAAACAAACTTATGAGGCGAAAAAATCTCGAAAAAGAATCACCAAAACACTTCAACCTAAATAATGTTCTCATACTTATTATGTGATTGACTAGACGTCAATCACATACTAATATATATATACATAGACCGCTCCACAAAATCACATTGAAACAAAGAGAGATTCTGACAGACATAGCAACAAAGAGGGAAATTTGGCCCATACTCTGTCTCTGTACACATTGGTATTGGTGTAATGTTTTTGGTATATAATATAGTTGAAGGTAGCCCATAGGCCATGTATATAGTACAGCTAGCATTTACACCTTAGAGACAGAGAATAGCCTCCGTTCTGGGGTGGTCACAGGTCAGCAGCAAAGAACAATAGGGGATTAAGGTATTTCTTCACGCCTGCATGCACCAGTGGTCATTAACCCCCTCAGTGCCACATAGCAGCAGTAAAATTATTAACCCTACAAGGGCATTGAACATAGAACATAGGACTCAATCACACGTAGGCCTAAGGCCTGGACTTAACCATTTTTTTATGCTTAAATGACGAATTGACGAGCCTCCTTAGTAGTGCTGTATTAATGTTTCAGGCAAACCTTGTAGTTTATCAACATCGTTGGGTTGTCATGATGCCTGAATGCAGCATAGGTGAGTTACTCGCCGTGGCTGCATTCATGCACCACAAAAACCAATGGACATTAAATTAATGCATTATTCGACTCCCCAATGTGATAAAGGCAAAACAGGTGATTAACTTTTGTACTTATCCAACATTCTTTTCACTTTACAAGATGTTGCCCAACGCCCAGCAGGGGAACTACACACTAAAAGTGGAGGGTACATTAAAGGGCGGAGTGAGTGGTAACGTGTTTGTAAACGAGACGGATCTCCTGTTCGACATGAAGCAGGTGTCCATCTTTATAGAGACCAACAAGCCGCTATATCACCAGGGACAAAAAGGTCAGTGCTACAACTTATTTTCCATTAGGAGTGTCATCGATACCCCCAAATCGATACATCTTCATTTAGGAAATATTGATGAACCCTTCGACAAAACAAGTATATCGATACAATCTTTCATCTCCTGAGAGTACAGACATAGGGCTTCAAAAGGCTGAAAGAGTTTTGTAAATATTAAAACGAGTTATGGACCAAAATGTCTGGTAATGGACCAAAATGTCTTGTAATATGAAAAATATCAAGGGTTAAAATGTTCAATAACTCCAAACAATATTTCTGGTAAATGGCCCAGATCAAGGTCATTTTGGCCTGTATCTAGATAATCGAAATATCGAGATAGAAATGGTGATAATCAACACTTGAATAAATTGGTTATCAATGACATTCCTAATTCTCCAATTTTTTCACAATTAATTTCTTTTAATGACCTGTAATATACCGTAAAATCCGGTCATAAGCCGTTTTTTTTTTTCTTATTTTTGACCGAAAGCAGCTTCTAAATTTCTCCTAAAGTACCCCCGGCTTATGACCGGGGTTTTATTACTATAGAATATAGAGAAAACTGTTTAAATTTTACCCTAAAATTGGTTTATAATTTTTCCCTGAACTCACCCCCCCCCCTGGCTTATGACCGGGATCTGCTTATGAATGGGGTTTTACGATAGATGTATTGTGCTAAAACTGTAATGTTTCGTCTTCAGTGATGTTCCGGATTGTACCAGTACAGCCCAACCTGTTAGCCGTCCATGGCAGTATGGATATTTATGCAGTGGTGAGGTTTTTTGTTCTGTGTCTCTTTATTTGTGTATTTCGTTGTATTCACTTCAATCTACTCAAGAGCAGAAAGTCACGGGCTAAGGCTGAATTCAAGAATCATAACAATAAATGGGCATGATGCCTGATGCCTCGATGCATCGTGAAGCACATCTAGTGTACCGCACTGCACAATTGAATAATACATTTTGTCTGCACATTATGATCGATGTTGCCACTACAATACTTGACCTACAGCGTTCCTTTTTATTTAAGGATCCAACGAATACTGAGGTGCGCAGATGGCTGTCCCAACAGACAAACGCAGGTAAGAATAACTAAGTGGTGTATATCAAAGTTACCAGTCTGTGTCCAGATATGCCTTTTTTGTTAGAAATCCTACCTTTTTCACTCTGCTTAGTTTTGCTTAATTGCTGTAGGATATTAAAAAGAATGTCGAGCAGTTGCATGTCGCAAAAGGGTCACTTCTTGCAGAACTTACCTGGCCCTCCGCGGAGACAAATGTTGACGCCGTCGCGGTTCCCGGGTGCCCGGCCAAACAGGGGTTCGGGGGCAGAGCCCCAAATCAAGGATATATGCCAGATCTCATCTGAATTTGAATTAGATTCAGATGAGATCATCTGAAACTTATGGAGGAAACTTAAATGGAATGGTCCCTGAGGAACAGAGGCGGCGTGAATGTTTGTCTCCAGTGTGACGTCATTCTACTTCCGGCCAGGTAGAAATCCCTAGAAGTCACCCAGATGCTCGCATGTCTGGGGTGTGTGAGTCAGGAAAGGGGTGGAGGAAAGGGAATAGTTTTAGCATAGTCATATTTGGTGTGTTTGTTTATTTCAAGGGATGTATCAATTGCTGTATATAGGGGGCATGGCGAAGACAATAAGACTATCATTGAGTTTAAGCATTAGGTTTTAATAAAGGATAGATCTTAAAGCACCAAAAATGAATCTTCCCATAAACACATGGGATAGTTAAGTCCCAAAATTTATAACCATAAACTCTCTAGACAAGGTGCAGGTCATAGCTTCTCCCCAAAAATTGGGCGAAGTGACATGTACATACATGCGGCTTATATGCAGGAGTTGCTTGAAGTTATAATTTGGCGCTCAATCATGATTTATGTATTTCCAAATTCAGATGTTTACACTAGTTATGTGACATCAGTGGGTAAGTGCGCTAGTCTAATGGAAGGGTTTCGATAGGATTGCGTAGGTCCGCTTTATTCTGTGCATGTCTCGCCTAGCGTTAGGCTACTGGGGTTAAACATCCCAAGTTGAACAGCAGGTCTGCTAGGAACACACCAACTGTGTTTTAAACAACTAGGGACATTTTCCCCCAGAATTTTTAAATCCTCTCGGTGAATAATCACAGCTTTGGACACTTCAAACCATGGCACGTGGCATGTGGTGATAGTTCCCAACTAGGAACATTTTGGTTTTCACTTTGTCACTTATTTATCTCTCATCAGCGCAGACTCAAATGGAAAATAGTCATCACTGTCACTGGAGTCTATACTAGTCTTCCACTTCAAACTATTTCAATATCAAAAAATATTTCTACTATTCACCCATACAATTCAATGTATATGTCAAAAGGCCCCACTGCACATGAGAATTGTTGAAATCTGGGAAAATTTGGAAAAAAATACAGGGAATTTGTCCAAATAGACGGGGAGAATCTATAATGGCACAAGGAAATCTAAGAGGGAAAAAAACGGGAATTTGAAAATAAAAGTTGGGTTGGAGGTGGCCTAATATGACTTTAATATGTTAGGCCACACAAAAAAAAAAGAAATTGGTCTATAGATTTGGTTTTGAAAAAATGGTGCAAGCGAGCGACTTTTTTTTTAAAGATTTTTTTGGCATCCAATGGATTTCTTGCTTGAAAAGTGAAGCGATTTTCTTTTATGTTAAATTTTTTTGCCAAACATCACAAAGTGAAAACTTTTAGAAAGTGAAGCGAGCGAAATCCGTAGACAAAATTAATGTATTTCCGAAAATATGGAGAGGGCGATCCATAAACCAACTTTTTTGGTGTGGCCTTACAGTCATAGGCTTCTAACGATGGTAATGAGAAAAGTGTATATTGATATCGACAAACGTAAAGGAGAGTGGGGGGGATACAGAAAATGAGATTGGGGAGGAGGTTGAGAATCCCTCGTACACTGGTTCCGTTGTGGTTCTAAACTGGGGTACACTTTCCACAGCAAGGTCCTGAAAATTCCAATAGTGCAGCAATAGCAGCAAATCCGCTTCTCCATTGGAAAAATGCCCCCTGGCCACCTGCTGTTCAACTTGAGATGTTTGTCCCCATAAGAAAGATAAATCATCTTCCTTGTTCCAGTTTGTCTAGCACTGGTATTTGTGTAGGGGGATGCAGGAATTAGATTTGTAGCAGGACAAAATGGGAGAATGTTTCAGAACTGATGCTACTTTTTTCATCTTTTTCTCGATATTGGTTCGAGAAATTACGATAACATTATGTAGAAATTAGAGGGTGAAGGAGAATACCTTGTCATTGTGTCAACGTGTTACGGTCTGAATAAGTAATGCTTTTGTATGTGAAGGGGCTATTTGACTTTGTACGGTGAGACACTTATTCAGTTATAACTCAGTCAAACCATGTACTCGAATAAAGGGATTAATGGTCGCCCTCAAAGCATTAAAATGTAACATTAATTAGGCAAGTTTTATCCACTGAATTAAATCAATATGGTCTTGTTCTTTTTGTTCAGGTATCCTGGAGATGGAGATGGATCTGGCCAACCAACCTGCCTACGGAGAGTGGCAGATCCAAGTCAAGGCCTTTGTAAGTCTCGGACTTCAGTTCATATGTGTTAAACGTAAAATAAAATGCAACCTTTAAGCTAGAGACAAACATAACACATTTCTCGATGCGCGAACCCACATGTGCACGCATCGGGAAACACTTGATTTCTAATACCCTCCTGCATACATTGGCATGGTGACAGCTCTCTGCGTGCATGCGAGGCGCTATGGCTCTTTTCTGCTTAAAAAGTTACATTTGGAGTACTATTGGGTGCTGCCGAAGATTGAATTAGTAACTGTCACACCATGGGAAACATATAATACTGTTGAATGCAGTGTAACACCTGTGTCAACCAAAACGCAAAACCCTAAACGGAGCTGATCTTGATGCATTTAATCCTCAATGCGTTAATCTATGTCCTTTATATTTCAGGGCACCTATTATTACAAGTCATTCAGAGTGGAGGAATTCTGTAAGTATCAATATTGGATATGCATTTTTTAACAAAAAGTCTAAGTGGGCTCAAATATATATAGATGTGACACTTAGTACAGAACAGTTCATGAATTCTTGTTGAGGCAGGTATAACCCAAGAGTTTTTACTAAATCCATTTGATCATCGCTTTCAGTTTTGCCACGTTTCTACGTCAATGTCAGCATGCCAGAATACGTCATGGAGGACACCTATGCAATAGCTGGTCTCATAACAGCAAAGTAAGTTACCCATTTGATTACTCTGAGACACATTCCTCTGTTGATGTATCTCCGATGCAGAACTGGTGAACACCTTGAACACCGCATTTGTCTGTAATGCTAATGAATTGTTAAATGATTTGACCATATTGGCATGGCACATGAATGCAGCATAGGGCGCGTAAGTCCCATCATTCCGTGCGAGAAATATAGCCTCCAAATTGGACAGGAAGTTTGGTACGCAATTCTTTGCAGCCATAGGCGCTGACAAAAAATATTAATCCTTCATAAATCCTAATTTCTTAAGAGATACCCTTCATATGCTTGTGTGTTGGACATATATGCAACAAGTCCTTTCTTCTAGAAATTTCTCTATTTAGAGAAATCTGCCATCATTCAAAATCGCCCATACTTAAAGCATACCGCATTGCGGCTTGCTGTCCAGTTTTGAGGCTATTTTGGCGGCCATTTCTCGCAGGGAATGATGGGACTTACGCGCCCTTTCGGTGAGTCATTTTCCAGCAGTTTTATTTTAAAAAAAAGGTGTAGATATGGCGTAGAAACTTGTGAGTTGTAAGTATTTTCTGCACCTGTAGGTATGCATTGTTGAAAAAAAAAGAAAAAATGTGTGTAACTAAAACTTATGATGTATTACTAGATCTGGAGTTCAATCTTACCAAGAGAATTCCAATACAAGTAGAAACTTAATGAGTTTTGATTAATATATCTGTTAACTTCTTACAGCCACACATCAGGGCGGCCAGCGCGGGGTAGTGGGGAGATCCGAGTGGAGCTACGTCAGCCACCAGGAGTCAACAGGACAAGAAGCCGCTTCAGGAATAAAGACCCTGTACTCACCAAACAAATTGCATATGTAAGTATTTGGCCCAGGTCCTCCTGGGTCATTGGCGGCGCCTTTTTAGCCAAATCCACAAATTTGTAATCACCAACTTTAGGAAATAATCATGCAGTGATATACTGTTATTTTACATATTTTTCAAAAGCCAAAGGAAAGTTTCAGATCTCATCTATCAGACAACATTTTGTCCTTCATGGTGAGCGCTGTCTTTCTCTACAAAAAAAGCTGCTGTATTTACGTCATGTCTTCGGGTGCTATACTGACTACAAGGCCCTTAAGCATTAAGTCTATGTGTGCGATAGATTTTGGCGATAGAATGAACACATGGGCTTCTATGGAAATCAGCAGATTAAGAGGCTTTTTTTCAGCAGGTGAGGTTCAGATAGTCCAGCTGTACTGATAACAAATGCGATAGCACCTACGACTGAAGGGTTATATGTATTGTCAGAAAGTGAACAGTCTCCATATATAGAGACCATTCATTAGCAGACCGTTTATGTAGTTACATGTTTTATCACTAGTTGTCATGAAGGTCTATACAGGACCTGTCATATACCTTATTTTTCAGTCGGCAGGTGGCATGCAATGTCCATGTAGCCAATGGCGGTCTGCATTTTTGTGACCAGTCTCATAACACTTCTGTTGATTTTTGGCAAGGAAGTGTCATATCCCCTGGGCATTGGTACAATGGTTCACTGGGATGGAAGTTTGATCAGAATGGAAGACTTTAAGTGGGAATTTCTTCTACAAAATATGGAAAATAACTAGTGAGTCCCCTACAGTATGTTCATAACTGCTTTACAACAGACAATCTATTTTAATTTCATCTATTTGTTTCATATTTGGTGGAAGACCCTAGGCCATAAGTGCTCTATAGCACTCGTAAAAAATTTTCGTACTTTACTCTGATCACATGTTTGTAAGCCGCATGGTACATGTGTCATATTTGTTGTGATCGGGTATTTAAATCACAGGCAGTCTTAAAGGTGCTCCGCCGACGTTAGCACTGTGGCATACGTAGCCGATTCAGAGCTCCTTTAAGTGATATTAGTCTCGCAGACCATGATTTTATTGTCCGTGTACATAGCTGTTGGCAGTCCAATATTCACTACACTGCTGGACAGTAGCCAGGGGTAGACACAAACTTTTTCAGCTGCTGGCCACCCGGGCCTATAGCTTCGCAAATCTATGGGCCCGGAGCTAAAACTATGGGCCGAGGGAAACTAATTTACTTTGTTTCAAAGAACGATTCTCGGTATCCCCCATGAAACCACAACAAAACTTAGTCATATTGGCCAGAGTCTTGCCAATTTTATCTTCCCAATGATATATAACATGCCTATATTCAAATCCATCAACTTTGATAGAGACCTTTCTGACAAACCCTGTGGGCCATCCCGGGCCCATGGGAAGGCAATTCTGGTGAAAACTACGGGCCAGCAGCCAAAGCTATGGGCCATTGGCTCCTGGGCCAGCGTTAGTGTCTACCCCTGAGTAGCTATTGATATTCTCATCAGGTGCCCCCCCCCAAGTGTGGGAAGAAAGAAAGGCCGATTTCTACAAGGATCTAAATCGATAGATTCAATTCGCATCACTGCTTGACAAATCCTCCCCCTTCAATTTGCAGATACTCCTGCCAGTTTGGCCAAGTATATATGTACTTTTTGTATATGATGATAAAACCTTTAATGGATTTTTTCCTCTACAGTTCAAGGGCCGCACTGACTTCATGCTGACAATGCGTGAACTGGAGGATTTACTCGGGGAGCGTCCCACAAACTATGAGTTGCACGTGAACGTCACTATCTTTGACTGGTTCCTACTACAGAACATGACAGGTAGCGCCATCTGTGTCATCCACGAGCGGGTTATACGCATGAAGCTACTTGGCGACCCGTCACGCACATTCAAACCAGGCTTTCCACAGACAATCTATGTAAGTCATATTTACTAAGTATCATTTCATATAAAAGCAAATATTTGAATGTGAGTTGAGCCTGTCTTGTGTTGTATATCTTTATATACAGCCGAGCTAAAAGGCAACTTGATTAAAAAAATTAGTTATGGAAGAAATATCAATTGTACATTTCTTTAAAGAAAAAAACGGGTAGGTCTAACCTCGACGTAGCTGTTTTTGCACTTAAGCAAACATACACAATTATCAACAAGTGGAAAATGAGATTAAACGAGATTTCTTTTTATAGTGGGCGTTGTCAGAGGCTGATGGGTCCCCGTTATACGGATTCAGACGGCAGGTGTCCATTAGTCGTGTCGTCAAGAAACGCAGCGGGACATCAACACCACCCGAGGTCAAACTGATTGTACGTGATGACGGCATCGTGCAGTATGACTTCATCACAGAACACGATGCAGAGATGATAACTATCAGGGTTAGTATCAACTGTATTCCTTTCAAAATACTGCATTCTGAAATAATATACTAATTGTAATTGATAATATCCAAATCTAGATAATTTTGAAGGTTAATGAAAAAACCCAATTTGTTGCTTGAATCTTAATTGTTGCAGGCTAAATATGACAGTTCAGGACAGAAGAGCACAGATTTGGTGTTGATGCGCGTGTACTCCTACCACGACCACTTCATCCATGTGTCCACATCCACAGAGAGACCTCGGGTAAAATCATTATACCAACGATATGCAGCCCGATATGCAAATAATTATCTTCGCCATTTGAATATCTATGAATCGTGCCTTAATGATGCTGGAAAGAGAGATAGAATCCTTTTCAGGCATGTTGCTTTAAAAATCTTTTTGGAAGGCGATTAGAATTGTTGTCCACACCCTTTCCATTTTAAGCATAAGGATCCATCGGTGCCTTGGTTTGATCCCAAACACAGCTGAATTGCTACTGTGCAGAAATATTCCCCTCTCAGAGATTGTGTAATCCCTAAATATTTCACTAATTTTCTTTAGAAAATGCTCCATATCCAACTGATTGTCCTGGAATTGACATAAAGTGTGTTTTGTAACTGTAGGTGAATGAGTACATGATCTTCACTGTGCGTTCCAACTCGTGGGTGGACCGCATCTACTATCTCATCATCGCCAAGGGTAACATTGTGGTCGGTAACACGCTAGAGATGCAAGCCATGCAGAAGACATTCTCAGTGGCGCTGTCCCGCGATATGGTCCCAAGTGCACGGATACTCGTCTACTATGTGCTCAGTGGGGAAGTGGTCGCAGATGGACTCAATTTCTTTGTCAATGGGTCATCATTAAATCCAGTGAGTAATAGATTATTACCTCAAAGTCTGGAGTTTTTGCAGTCAAAGGTGGAGTCAATGATCACATTATGTTCCAAAAATATTTGCTAGATCTAAATATTGATGAAAAAAAATATCCTGTCATCTTGGTGAGGTGAATACTAGTTTGCGTTTGTCTGGAATATCAAAGTAATTTACAGCAATAGTAATTTTCAGGAATAGATATTGCCGCTATCATTACCTACCAGTGATATGTCTATACAAATGGGGTCTCGCTCATAAGCTCTTCCTATTTTCAGGTTGAAGTGAAAATTAACATGGGTAAAGACTTTAGGCGTAACACCGTGGAGATTACTGGTTTAACGGACCCTGGTTCCTTCATCGCCTTCTCGGGTAATGACTATGAGTTGTATGCAAAAGGCGGAGACACCTTTATCACAGAGAACCAAGTAAGTTAAACAGTTTTATAATTAATCCTCAGACAAATGTACAATAGACTAATAAGATCTTTGTTTGGATTGATCGGATCGTTCACTGAATAACTCGCTCAATAAAGTGGAAGCCGCATGCTAATCTTGCAGATAAATTCGATAGGTAGCCAAACTGTCCACCTTAATGACACCCCACTAATCAGCTGTTTAAAATGCACATTCCTATTGGTTGTTCATAACAAGGTCTTTGGTTGTTCTTTAGGTTATTGAGGAGCTTGAGACGTATGACTCACATGCTAACTTCAGTTTTGGACACACGTGGTACACAGGCGAAAGTCAGTTCCAGAAAGTCTACTTCCCTGCACCGTCATATGGTATCGACGCCAACACTACATTTGATGTAAGCTGAATTACTCTAAATAGTTACTTTAATATTTTAATAATTTGATATAAATTCTCCTGATTTTACACATAAATTTGATGCATATCCCCATATGCGCATGATTGATTAGTCTAGAGGCTTACTATAAATATATTATTAGTGCAGAAGCGTTAAAGCTGGCCAATATGGCAGGCTCTTACATATTTCTCTGAACTTGGTCAGCACCAGACACAAAAACAGCACAATATAAAAAAATTTTAAACATGTATATTTTAACAAATGTTTCTGGATTTTAGTTTGCAGGAATGCTCGTCTTCACAGATGCAAACATAACTCGTCTTCCACGTAAGTTTGATTTTTAAAATCTATCACCTCATTATAACCGTAAACCTTTTTTATAAGCCACATCATTATCAATGCAAGATCTGTGAGTAGACACTTGGAGAAAGCCACATACGATATGGGTGTATTTTTATTTTTAAGAGAAAGCTATAAAAGTGCATGCATAAGCTGCTACTTATAATCCGCAAACTTTAGTGCATTTGTACATATATATATATATATATATATATATATATATATATATATATATATATATATATATATATATATACAAAATGTAGTAGGTAAGACACTTCAGTGTTGATACAATTGGCAAACATTCTCACCATTTTCCATTGACATTACAGATGACTGTAACATCACCCTCGGGTTCCTTCCGTGTAACGACCGAACGTGTTACCGTATAGACCAAGCGTGTGACCAAGTCAGGCAGTGCCTGGATGGTGTCGATGAGATGGGATGTAAGTGGAAATTTAAGTCAAATCTAGAACTTTATCCATTAAAAGAGCACACTTAGGCTGCATAAAATTGATAGACAGCTTTGCGGACACTTTTTGCGAAAGAGGGGTGAGGGAGGGAGGCTTTTTATTTTATTTGTTATGCTTTTTTCTTGGGATGCGGGAGGGCACTTTTTAATTTTCCCTTACAATACTAAAAGATTTTACTTTAATTAACCACAAAAACAGATAAGAACAGTGCAAGTAATGGTGTCTAATATCTGCACGTGGAGATAAGGAACAAGAAACCTTTTGAATTTTGTTTCTACACCAATAAACAGATATTTAGTAAAATGCACAGCACAGTTTTTCTTCCATGCGGGCATTTTTGGACTTTTTTTATAAAAAGGTGAAAAAAAAGGAGGTATGCGGCCGTTTTTAGAGGGTGCGGGCTGTGTCCACAAAACTGATTATCAATTTTATGCAGCCTTACAAACAGGATTGAATAGTGTGTTGATGCATTATATCCATTCAATTCTGTCAGCATTAATCAGTGCTGAATGGTCATTTGGATCCCTGAAGAGAGGAACTATGTGCCAATGCTGCATACATGTGTGAATCATGTCTACCAACATTTATACCGGGTCGATACCCTCCCGACAGATTATGATGTACCAACATATTGCTGGGGAGATCTTTGTATTTAAATTACAAATTGATGAGAACCAGCAGCTACTCTGTCTTTGATATAAATTCATGTACGCTATTCTTCCATTCATCAACAGGTCCAACCCATGAGACAGAACTGAGCATGTTCACACCTCGCTTCCACCGCTTTAAACATCTGCCGCGTCATTTTATCGAGGATGCTACATGGCTGTGGAAGGGACATTTTACCAAGTAAGCCAATATTTGTCATAATATGACAAGCCTTATGCTTACTCCTTAAAAGGTCGCTAATGCATTAGTGCACCATATCCAGGGATGTAAGTTTTCAGAATTTTGTCTGATTTCAGAATTTTCAGAGTTGAAGATGCCTATAGATTTATACAGATTTCTATTCTCAGATCAATTTCTTGCAATATTTTACAATAAATTCAGAAGTTTTATGTGTATCTTCAGAATTTTTCATAGACCGTGACTTACATCCCTGCATATCCATTGGTGTACCAACCTTATAGGGTGCACATGATGCATGGGTGTGGCCCTTTAGAGTTACTCGCCTAACTGTACTATGACGACCAATAGGCATAATGTATCAATGCACTATAAGCCTTTTAACGGTTTCTTCTCATACATAAATGCGAGTAATGCGAGAGGCTCTCTAACATGGACTAAATTATAACAGTAAGATGGTGGCTAAATGATGTCATAACTAACTACCGGTATGATTCTTTCTGTACAGACCTGACGGCCGTGTAGACCTCCGTGCGCAGGTACCCAAGGAGCCCATGTCGTGGGTGGTGAGCGCCATATCTATGAGTCGCGAGCACGGGTTTGGTTATGTCTCTCAACCAGCACGCGTAAGTACAGTGACTCTTGTCTACTGTATATGAGAAAATACTATTACTATAAATCTAATAATGTCAACCTTTATGCCATTATTTGCACATTTACATCACTCCTTTCTCTTATTAAGCGCATTGAAAAATATGATAATAAGGTAATGCTATCATACTGGTAATGAGCTGTTCTTATCAACATGAGTAACCTGTATCTGTACATCATGTCAACTCTTCAAGAATTCTGAAACCTGACGAATTTGCATATATATCCAAGGCAAGTTACAAATCAGTGTTACATTTACACGTCCTGACAACAAATAAGTTATACTCATAACGCATTAAAGGATTATGCTGCCTTAAGAGTTTTAAATATCAATGCTGTGTATTAACTATTACAGCACCAGAGTACCCGCGAGTTCTACATCCAGGTGGAGATGCCAAGTTATGCACGGCGAGGGGAACAGATTGGTATCAGGGTCGCTGTCTTTAACTACTGGCTGGTCGACATGGAGGTAGGCATAACACCACACCGTCAAATTCCCTTGAGTCCCGTGTACCATAAATTCCCTCATATAAACCGCGGCTTTTAGTAGAACCCAAGCCAAGGTGCGGTCTATAGGGGGGTATTTAATCTTACAGAACAGTATAAAACCTTCACCTTGAATCCGGCTTATACCTTCTCTCAAATTGGGGGTGTGGCTTATACAAGAGAATTTCCGGTAGTACAGAATCGCTCCGTATGGGTTAGATTAGCGTCAAAGCATTGACAATTCACTGTGAAATCTCCGAGGAATCAGGGAAACCAAGAGAAAAATTGCAGTCATAAATTGTTGTGTTATTGACTTTTAGTCAATAACACATTCATATATATGGAAACTGCCACACAGAACCACATTAGATTAAAGAGGGTTTCTGACAGACATAGGAACATAGAAGGAAATATGGTATATAGTGTATCTCTGAACAGTTGCCACCGCAACTAGGCCATGGTTGAATAATCTCTGTTTGACCGTATATGCATTTAGTAAATAATATGCTGAACCAGGTATGACAAAATGGCTTGGACAGCTGGCTTTTGCACCTAAGAGATAGAGCATAGTCAGCTGTTCATTGGGGCTTGAAGGTGGGAGGTGGATTACTGACGCCTCATTGTTAGTGCACACAAACCATTAAACCTTTAGGGGCTGCATAGATCTTAAACATTTTTTTTCATTGAACTTTGAAGCCAATAACATTTTGGCCTGTGGCCTAGACTTAACGTTCATTCATTCTTGCGTTGAATATCATAGGGATATAAGTTTTCTGAATTTTGTCTGATTTCAGAATTTTCAGAGTTTAGACATGTCCATGGATTTACCCAAGTTTCCTTTCTTGGATCATGGATTTGTAGTATTATACAAAGAATTCAGACTTTCGATTTGTGTCTTCAGAATTTTTCATACACCCTGACCTACATCCCTGATATCATATTTGCAGTGCCTGGTGATGATCCATGACTCCCCTGACTACAACGTGGTCCTGGTGACTGACCCTCAGTATGGCGTTGTCAGCTCCTACAACCCAGACACCAAACGAGGAGACGTCCAAACTATGGTCTATGTAAGTACACATATGCAAATGTAGTACCCCGGTATATGAAAAATCATGTAAATCAGGCTATTTATCAAATGATTTTTCCATTTTTATCAGAAATACAATGATATCAAATTCCATCTCTCCCACAGGTTCCAGCAAGTCGAATGGCTGACATCTACTTCCCAATCCTGCCGATGCGGCGTGGTATGATGAACGTCACTGTTAGCGCCACATCCTTCATGGGCCGAGACATGGTTACAAGGAACCTCACCGTGGATGTAAGTCAGCGCAAAGTTGTTCCAAATTTATCTCTTCATGAACTGCGTAATGCTTTGTGTACATATGTTGTCATGATGCATTAATGCATTGATGCATCATGACTATCAATGCATTGATGCATCATGACTATCAATGCATTGATGCATCATGGCTATCAATGCATTGTTGCATCATGACTATCAATGCATTGATGCATCATGACTATCAATCCTTTGACAGTCTATCATGGTCAGTGAATAGAACCCTGGCATATCTTAAGGAATTAATGGATGCTTGAGGACATAAAAGGTCGAGTGATACTGGACCTACCGCGGGTGTCCACTGTGCGAACTTTCCCTCTTTCAAATGCCAAGAAAATAACTGCCTTGTTTGGGGTATGGCCATATTTTTTATTTTTGTTTTTTTTAAACTTATAAATCTTGAAACTAAATAGACCGAGCATTGACTTTATACAAATGTACATTACAGATGGATGGAGTTACAGCCTATAACAACACACCATACCTCATTGATCTCATCAATCAAGGCTCCATCATCATCCCAGACTTTGATATCGCCATCCCCGAACAATTCTGGATACCCGAGCAGCGGAAACATCTCTATGTACCTGGCTCAGCCAAGGTCAAGATCAGCGTTGTAGGTTAGTGTCGATTAATGTCAGGGTCATGGTCTTAATTCCATACCCTCGCGAGTGAAGCACTCGGGCTGCAATCATACATGATTTCACCCCTACAGGACTTAATACTAAATACTAAAGGATCAGTTAGCCCAGAGCAGGCCGACAGTTGTTTGGGGTTGTGTGAGTACACGTTAGTATAGTAATCAGTCGAGAGTTGGCTAAGGGTCGGTATGATGTACACATGCAGTTCTGATAGGTAGACTCGCAGGGACTTCGTTATCAAATCATGGCGACTACCTGGAAGCATATTATGGTTCTTTAAGAGCTTTGATTAATAAAGGGTTACTGTTAGGGTCTTTAAAGATTACTAACCCATAGTGTAGGCAATTTTATCCTTGGCATTTTCATCTATATCATGATTTGTAACATTATATATAAATCTTGTTGCACAGGTGATGTCGTGGGACCTGGCTTCTTTAAGCCCTTCCTGAACGCGGAAAACCTGATGCGTCGTCCGTATGGCTGTGCTGAGCAGAACTCGTTTAACTTTGCGGTAAACCTGTACTACCTGAAGTTCTTAAAGATAACGAACCAACTCAATCAGGCCGTGCTGCAAGAGGCACTTCAAGACATGAACCTTGGTAAGTAAAATGACACCCACCCATCAATCAGTTCATGTGACCCGGTTATTTTGTATTTTTGTATTATTATACTTGCACATATATATTGATCGGTATGCAGAGGGAAACAGTCCAGAAACTTTGCTTAAGTATAAGGTCCTGTTATCAAACTAGGGAACAATGTTTTATTCTTTGCTTTCCTTATCAGCATTCCAGAGACAGCTGAGTTATATGGACTCTGAGACGGACTCTTTCAGCATGTTCCGCGACTACCGCGAGCCCAACCCCAGCACATGGTGAGAGCTTTCAAATATAGCAATGAATTCCCCCGACAACCTGTGACCAGTGGCACGCCCATTAAAATAAAATTTGTCAACCTCTAAATGCACCTTTACTCAAAGCTGTCATGTGTAAATAGTAGTCCTAGTAAATAAGCCAGATTTAATGATATCATATTTCCCCACTACAGGTTAACTGCCAATGTACTCAAGGTGCTACAGTACGCTGATGAGGCAGACTGGAGGGACATTCTCTATATCCCTGCCGAGCTGCTCAACCGAATCGCCAAGTGGCTCGTCAAACAGCAGGATAAGACAACGGGCGCTTTCCATGAGGCCGCCACAAACTATGACCGCAAGATGAATGTAAGCAACTATATTGATGTTTGGTAGTGTACAGATGTTCAATCGTTAGGGATCGTAGATGTAACAATAATCACCACCACCAAAACTGGCAAATGTATGATGTCATTACCTTTGAAACATAATAATAATGAAATAAATAATAATAAAAATAATGTCAAATTTGTACCATAAAAAAAGAAAAAAAAATACTGTAAAACCGTGCACATAAGCCGACCTCAGTCATAAGCCAGGGGTAGACTTTGACAAGTCTAATTTAGACGCCGAGTTTAACCAAGATTGGCTTATGAGAGGGGTTTTACTGTATGGTAAACCGAATGTTGATGTGATAAGAAGAATAAAAAGTCCTGTTGAATGAATGTCCTATATGTGTGTTATACATTACAGGAGACATTATTCCCTGATGAGAACGGCATACCAAAGTTCCAGAATGTGTCGCTGACTGCCCATGTCCTTATCGCCCTGTCAGAAGCTCGCGGCGGGCTGACTGGGGTTAGTTAATATTCAAAGTTAACAAAAAAGCCATATTTTTAATGAGTAAGAAGATTATTTTTGTCAGGTAGCTGTAGAGGAATCATCTGTTTCCTGGATGCTATATTCCTGTATCTAATCTGAATAACGACAGTATGCAGCCCGTAATGGGTTAACATAAGTAAAACATGCTGATACATTACACTAAATTTTCTCACTCCATCAGGAGGCAAGTACACTGGTGAACCTGGCCCATACCCGTGCTACCGCGTACCTGGAGCGGTTCATTGACGACCTAACGGACCCCTACCAGACCGCCCTTGTCACATACGCACTCACTGCCGCTAATAGCAACAGACGCAACATTGCCTTTGATAAACTGGTCCAGATGAGACGCCTGGGTGAGTCTTTGTTTTGGTATTAGGAGTTATATCTTAATCTCCACAAGCCAGTAAATAAAATGAATAAAAAGTGTAGCTACCTTATGACTGCAATACAGGGATGGAAGGTTTCCCTAGTTTCAGGGATTTTCAAGTTCTAAGGACCTATACATTTCTAAGTATGACCTATATTTAAGCTGGTTCTCGTTCAGCATTTCAGAGATTTTTGTGCCCAGTCACCTTCGTCCTTTGCAATATTAGTGAAAAGTTCACTCTGTACCATCAAACAATCAGTCTGACGAACATCAATTTTTTGCAGGAGAGTACACATACTGGTCAAAAACCGAGATCCCCAACAATCCGTTTGAGATTATCAACACGGTGCCGATCAACCAGCCGCGAGTGATCTACCCTCAGGAGGCATCGGCCGTGGAGGCGACAGGGTACGCACTCCTGGTGTACCTCCAGAAGAACCGGCTGGAGGAGGCCACATCCATCATGAAGTGGCTTCAGACAATGCGAAACACTATCGGTGGATACGGAAGCACCAGGGTATGGAGATTATTTTGGTGTTTGTTTATAGTTTAGGGAGGTAGTGATTTTCAACAGGATTTTTTTCCTGTTTTTTTATTCATGACTGGTGATATTAGCGACAGGAATAACAGTGGGAATGATAGTGATACCTTTGGAGGGGAGGTACAAAAATAAATTACCTATTTTTTGTGAAAAATCTTCCATACATGATAGCCTCAACCAGTAAAAAAAAAAGGTTGACCTGTCTCAAAGGATATCTAGGGGAAAGGTTAAGCGCAAACCATAAAAAAAAATATCAAGTCCCCTCTTGTGGGAGTGAAAAAAAAATTTATGGTGAAAAGAATATAACTACAAAATAGAATGTAACAATCATCTTCCATACAGGACACAATTGTAGCACTGCAGGCTCTGACTGTGTATGGGGCACGGGACACAAACCGAGCCTTGTACAACATGGAGATAGAACTAGAACACTCCGAGACCAAATTCAAGGAGACGGTCAAGTTAAACAAAGACAACTGGTCAACACTACAGGCATTTGATGTAAGTCTTTTATTGTATGTCGCAAAAGTGGCAACCGTAATACTGGAATAGCTTTATGAATTTACTCACAGGCCAAGGACGAAACTTAATGTGATTTCATTGAGATTTTTTCATTATCAATTTGCTCTAGAATCTAAATAGATGATTGAGATTGGTGTGACTCCTGATGCAATATATCTTTTTCAATATTCTTGAAATATGTTTTGGTACATGTAAATTTGCAGTTACCGGGTGACCGTATCTTTGGTTATGTGAAGGCCAAAGCAAAGGGAACTGGTATCGCTCTGATCCAGGTAAGTAGTTTCAAAGATCTATGAATGGAAAATCTTATTCAATGTAGATTTCCATGTCTTCTTAAGATGCAAGTTACTTCCTAGGGCTCTTTATTTTCAATGCCAACCAACCCCATAAAGACCGATACCATAACGTATAAAGTTACACCGTACAGGACCTAATGTTTCCAAAAGGCAGTAATATTAGGGGCTAATGTAGATATAATCCTCCCTCTATAGACAAGGCAATCGTTTGTACTACCTTACTGAATTCTTCTGTCCAGAATAAGTTTAAAGTCAATGTTAGGTTTATAGCAAATTCACAAAGCCTGGGGCGGGGTATTTTTAGGCGAGGCTTTAACTTATGGTTTTGCCATACCGGTACCACACTAATCAGCACCCGTTACCGTCCCACAGTTGCACACAGAAGTGAACGTGGAGTACCAGGAGTTTATCACGCCGCGCTCCATTGGACGCTGGTTTGACCTCACCATCGACGAGAAAGACTTCAGCGGCAAGAACAAGTCCATCATGGCTATGACAGTCTGTACATCGTGAGTATGCTTCTGTATTGTATAGGGGGTTGGGATGGCGTATCTGTATGTTACAGGATATAGAGTCCAGCGGTGCTGGGTTTAATCCTCGATGTTGAGCCACACTTCTGCCAGTGCTGTGAAAAGATTGTATTAAAGGTATTTTATTCCTGTTAGTGTGAATGGAGGAAATGAACCCTTGCCTTGCCAAATGTGTAGGAATGGGATTTCTAACATCACCCTTTTTATACTTCATAAGATTCTATCCCGCCACCACCATTGAAAAAGACCCAAGCTGATATGAGTAGCATTAAGCGATATGTACAACCCATATATTATATGCCCTTGTCGAATGGATGATGACTTTAATGGATATAGGATGACCTTGAGTCATAAATCACAATATTACCTTTAGCGAGGTTAAGATCCGGACTTGTATGGCAACGTGTATGTCTAGAATGATAGAAAATGGTAGGCTAGACGTTGCCATCAAGGTTACAAGTAGGCACATCTTACCCTCCCTCTTGAATCATTACCTTGATGTATCTATGACCTTGACCTGTACGCTTACAGTTGGCAGCGCCCAGACGTCAGTAACCGTAGCGGTATGGCCGTCATTGAGGTTGGCATACCAACAGGTTACGTTATCACCAATGACGTACTGCGCACCTACGTCCAGTCGGGTGATGTCCCTACGCTGAGCCGTGCAGAGTTTTACAACCAAAAAGCTGTCTTCTACTTAGACTATGTAAGTTACCTACACAATATCAAAGCCTGTGTAGGCTATCGACCTAAACCAATATGCATCGTACATAGTTTTTGATCTGTGCAATATTGTACGAAAACTGCTTTAATTTACAAATTCCGTTTTTGGCTTTCTCCTGAAGTCAAGTTGCTGCTTCTACATGAGTGTGACTCTCGATATTTAGTTTATCTTACTAAGAATGTACAAGAATATATATGCTATCTCTTTGAGATTAATCCTTCTGTGTGCTATCTACATCAACCACGTCTACATCAAATCTCGAGAGCAGAAAATGTAACATGTGCCAAGCTGTAAAACAGAAGTTCCCTTTTTACACCAGGTTGAAGCAAATCAGAAGACATGCGTAAAGTTCCGAGCCGATCGGTGGTACCCGGTTGCTAACGCGACCATCCAACACTTGTTACGGGTCTACGATTACTATGAGCCAGGTACGGATATGAACAAATAATCTGTTGATCTTATTGGTACACTCAGTACGCACATGGTATTTCATTCAATAGACCAGGAATCTATGCCTATATATTTTTTCATTAACAAAATTTTAGATTTTTAAAAATAAAATATTCCTAATTCATCCTCCCCATTGCAGGTATGAACAACAACAGTTTGTATACGACATACGACTTGTTCACGCTCCACATCTGCCAGGTGTGCGCTAGTTTCCAGTGTCCCTACTGCCCGTTCTACAACGCGGCCCCATTACCAGCGCCGCTCCCACTCCTTACGCTGATTGCCGCCTGTCTGTGCAGCTTCTTCTACCACGGCGCATGGCGGAGCTGAGTGGACGCCATCTTGTTTTTGTCACATTATTACGAAAGACTGCTGCCATTTGTAGATTTTGCAATCGAGCCAGTTTACTACAGCATTGAAAGAAACATATACACAGTTGGTATTGAATCGGGAACGGAGGTCTCCTTCCACCCAAAACACGTACAATTAGGGGTAATTTGTATATAACTATACCCTTCAGTATAGATTTCTGCCTAGAACAAAACGGGCTGGGAGCTTCACTACAATAGTGATTTTTTTACCACTATGAGATCTGAGAAGAATGTTGATAGATCTGATGAATTACTGCTATCAGCAGGTGTTTGTAGATAAGCAGTTGAGTTGCTCAATCATTAGCGTACACTAAACCTGCTTGGATATGTATTTTTGAACCCTGCTACTACAGTATATACAAGGTGATGATTACTTAATAAGTACCTATGAATAAAATATTTAGGTATTGGGTCCTCCACTGAAAAGGTGAAGGTATTAGCATACCGGTATGAGTTAGATATTACTGGTAGTACATGTATACTTCATGGTTGTAATATGGATAACAGTCCTATTGAATAGTGAGTTAGAAAAGATTAAGTGTGACATGGGTTTGTAAAGAGTTACCCAAGATAAAACTGTAGATCCGTCCTTACGCGCACTACGGCGTCCATAGTGATAGCGCAGAATAATATGTAGAGGTATACCATGCCATTGAGTTATAGTTGTTACAGGCGTCTTGTTACACTGAAAAACTGATCAGGGAAAGTTGTAAGATCTGCAGTTAAAATTGATATTGATATTTTTAAGGAGCATCCTTATTGTTGTATAGTTATCTGTTGAATGGACTGTTTCTACACTTCAGCCTCAATGGGACTGATAAGATTGTGTTAAGCTCCATGAACCTTGTATCATTTGCAATTTCTGGGTATGTATCATTTAAAGGACAAAGGACTGTTGCATCTAAAATCTAGGGTGAAGTGCTTCCTCATAAGTAGTAACTATACTTAATGTAGATGAGTTCATCATAAACTACTGTTTAACCTATACACAAAAAAATGCAGCAAATAATAAGGTCAAAATGAACAAAATATTCCACTTTAACAGAAATTTATGCTACTATTTTTGCTGGGATTTTTCCGTTTTTCTGCACATAATTGACCAAAATCTTCAAGATCAACAAGGTGTATTAATTATGTGGTGCAAAGTGTATGTCTGGGTTAGATTGTGATGGGTGTAGATATCGTGATTGTTATCTCATAGTTTTGATATTGCTATCTTTATGACGCTGCCTTATATATTATATGCTTTTTTATCACTGTTTATCATAATTCTATATGCACTGCCATGTATATGACTGCTTTGTATAATACTGCAAGCCACAATCCTTATCCCAAAGGGGAAAACAGATTTTATACTGTAACATAGATGGTATTTACACTGCAATGCCTCCTTCCCTATATTGTCCTAGTAATGACATTCCATTATTTGTGACAAACGATCGTTCTATATGATTTCTTTATCAGTTTGAAAAAAAGATATGCATATTTTCAATGTACATTCCACAAGCTTTACACTCGATTTGAATGACAGGGGTTTAAGGAAGGGAGATCTGTTTTATTGTTTATGGATTTATGCATACAATTGTGAATGTGATGTTACCCATCTGACACACACGTCTATTATAAAAAATAGCTTTTACCAATTAACTCAAAAGATCTGCAAAGATACCAAAAGTTGTATTGATGTCAATATGCTCATAGCCTGTATCTCATTTGAATTTTTGGTCGTTTGTCCCTTTAGGACTATTTAGTGCATTTTAGCGCTATTTCCCTTTGGCGTTGTGATGCATGGATGCAGCCTTGGCGAGTAACTCACCATTGTTGCATTCATACATGATTATGCACTGCATTTGGGGATCATGTCAGTATATAGACACATGAACCATGAGGCATGACGAATGTTAACTAGCTACAAATCAAAACAAACCACCAAATATGTGTCATATAGATGTTTTCAGCCATATTTTGGCCTTCTGTGGGTACAGAAATAGCAATATATTTTGTGTACTTAGTTATTTGTTCTTTTGAATGTCAGTAGAAAATTATCTAAGGTAGAGTGGCTTGCTTTGCCATCTTTTTTTTTTTGGTCTCTAGTTATCGAACTGGTTTATTTCATAACTTCGCAATGATTGTGCCATGGTATTGACTGCCTTTTATATACGCATTTCTACATCGTGCCTTTAGAATTTAGATTATATACATCTAACAGGGGGCGTATGAGACTTCATCTTCTCAATTTCTGAGTATCAAATCTATCCCTCTTTATAAATACCTCCTCCTTATAACTAAGAAAGCATAACGATCTGATCAGACTTAAAGAGACGATATCTGGAATATCATGTGATATTTCTAATGGGACATTCCTCTTTTCACAATTTTTCAAAATAATTTCCTGATGTTGTTCATACAATACATCAACATGAAGTATTCTATAATGATCTAGTTTTATATTCTCTATATTTAATGCATACACATATAACTAATATTCATCTATAGATATATCAATCTATTTCATCTGTAAATAATATTATACACCGGCTTATTCATTAAACAGACTCTCAAAGGATACCTTGTCGGGTTGTTTTTTTTTTTTGCTTTGTTATGTTGGTTTCAGGAGGGAAGTCCGTCTGTCTCTCTCCCTCTATATCCCCCCCCCCCTCTCCTGGATCAAAGAGGTGGGACAGATTTTACATGTCACAAAAAAATGACCACTCCCTAAATTGAGTCTCTAAGGAAGTTGTCATTTTTTAACATGTGGGGGTGGGGTTGAGGGTAGGAGAAGACTGGGGGTAGAGGAATGGTAGGACTAAGGCTAAGTGCAGGAGGCGACTGGCAATAGGGTAATGGTAAGGCTATTAAAGGCTGAGGGCAGGATGAGACTGGCAGTAGGGTAATGGTAAGGCTGAGGGCAGGAGGAGACTGGCAGTAGGGTAATGGTAAGGCTATTAAAGGCTGAGGGTAGGAATAGACTGGCAGTAGGGTAATGGTAAGGCTGAGGGCAGGAGGAGACCTGCAGTAGGGTAATGGTAAGGCTATTAAAGGCTGAGGGCAGGAGGAGACTTGCAGTAGGGTAATGGTAAGGCTATTAAAGGCTGAGGGCAGGAGGAGACTTGCAGTAGGGTAATGGTAAGGCTATTAAAGGCTGAGGGCAGGAGGAGACTTGCAGTAGGGTAATGGTAAGGCTATTAAGGGCTGAGGGCAGGAGGAGACTTGCAGTAGGGTAATGGTAAGGCTATTAAGGGCTGAGGGCAGGAGGAGACTGGCAGTAGGGTAATGATAAGGCTATTAAAGGCTGAGGGCAGGAGGAGACTTGCAGTAGGGTAATGGTAAGGCTATTAAAGGCTGAGGGCAGGAGGAGACTTGCAGTAGGGTAATGGTAAGGCTGAGGGCATGAGGAGACTGGCAGTAGGGTAATGGTAAGGCTATTAAAGGCTGAGGGCAGGAGGAGACTTGCAGTAGGGTAATGGTAAGGCTGAGGGCATGAGGAGACTTGCAGTAGGGTAATGGTAAGGCTATTAAAGGTTGAGGGCAGGAGAAGACTTGCAGTAGGGTAATGGTAAGGCTGAGGGCAGGAGGAGACTGGCAGTAGGGTAATGGTAAGTATTGAAGGTTGAGGGCAGGAGAACACTTGCAGTAGGGTAATGGTAAGTATTGAAGGCTGAGGGCAGGAGGAGACTTGCAGTAGGGTAATGGTAAGTCTATTAAAGGCTGAGGGAAGGAGGAGACCTGCAGTAGGGTAATGGTAAGGCTATTAAAGGCTGAGGGCAGGAGGAGACTTGCAGTAGGGTAATGGTAAGGCTATTAAAGGCTGAGGGCAGGAGGAGACTTGCAGTAGGGTAATGGTAAGGCTATTAAGGGCTGAGGGCAGGATTAGACTGGCAGTAGCATAATGGTAAGGCTGAGGGCAGGAGGAGACTGGCAGTAGGGTAATGGTAAGGCTATTAAAGGCTGAGGGCAGGAGGAGACTTGCAGTAGGGTAATGGTAAGGCTGAGGGCATGAGGAGACTTGCAGTAGGGTAATGGTAAGGCTATTAAAGGTTGAGGGCAGGAGAAGACTTGCAGTAGGGTAATAGTAAGTATTGAAGGCTGAGGGCAGGAGGAGACTTGCAGTAGGGTAATGGTAAGTCTATTAAAGGCTGAGGGCAGGAGGAGACTTGCAGTAGATGAAAGGTTAAACTGGGTGAGAAAAAATTTGAAAATTCATGCATTTTGGTGACTTCTGGGAAGGACTTCATAAAATATGTTCTAATATAAACATTTGAAAATTTCATTCAGTTTTGTAAAGCCTATGATCTGTAGATGAATTTCATTCTAGCACCCCTGCAGCGATGGTGGGGGGCATAACAGATTTCCATACGTCCGTATGAAAACAAACCACCCACCCCCTATGGCCCCTATTCCAACTTTCCAACTCAATTATCGCTCTAGCCTGTTTTATGGGTACTGTTACCCCTCAGGATATTGTCAAAGTGACAGGGTTACATTCGTAATTTCTTTAACAACAAGAGTGGGGGTGGGGGAGGATTTCAGATCCCTCTTAGACTATTCCCCCTCTTAGTCTTAGGGAGAAAGGATAAAAAACCCTTGGGGCCATCTAAGGGAGTGGTCATTATTAACGCGTACAGTTGTCATAGTAACCATGTCCATGTTTAACAGCCAATGTGAACTGGACCGATGTTACCAATGGGTTTTTTTCATGTCCAATAAATTACGTTTTTCAATTTATTCCATTGTCTAATGGGTACAATACTAGTGATTTCAGTATATTGGAGAACATTGAATTTCTGAATTCCAGCCAAGTTTAGTGCCCTCATGACAATTCCATGTATTTTCTTTTTGAATTTTGAAATTAAGAAAACAAAAAAAAAACTGGAGTTAGCTTAGTACTGATATACTTTGGGGGGTCAAGGTGTACAGAGTCTTATACACCTCACTGTGTCAATAGTATGTACTGCCTGTAGTTTATTTTATGTTCAAAGTGTGCTAGAAAGATGTGCCCATATCATGCCATGTTCATTTTTGATGTCACTAGTCAGATAAATGAGTGGCATGAATGCAAAGTTACTGACCTGTATTCCTTATGGGATATAACATAGAGGCCATTTTGCTATTCTAGGGTTGGCCCTGTTTTGCTAGGGTCAGTCGGGTAACTGGAAACAAACCTTTTTTTATTTGGCCTGAGGAAAAAGTTTGTTTTTTTCCCCCCATAAATTTGTAACTTCCTGATTCTGCCAGTGACCTTCCAATTTTTAGCTCATAAAATGCTCATGATAATTGTATCTTAATCCCTAAAAAATCTGGTGAACAAATGAGAAATGTAAGAAAATCAAATACTTTTCATTTCTGCTTTTATGGTTGAATTATTCATGGCGCTCTTCTTTGTCCAATGAATGCTGTTTTGATGATGATGATGATGATGATGATGATGATGATGATGATGATGATGATGATGATGATGATGATGATGATGATGATGAAATATCTTCCTCTCTTCCCTTATAGGTATTGCTATTATGAGTGCCTCGACATAGTAGATGATGTTGCTCTAAATGTTGTCTATGCTGCAAAAAAGTATATGCTGCCTGTGCTAGAGGAAGTCGCCAAGAAAAAACTGACTGAAATTATGAATTTTTCCAATGTCTGGGATATATATGGATTTTCCATCAGCATGGATGATAAAGAACTTTGTCATCATTGTGAAATGTTCTTCAGAGGAAACATTGCCTCAGTGAGAGAGGCACTACAGACTGAAGCATTCCTCAACATACCACAGGAAGTACTCTTACAGTTCCTCCATATTAATGATATTGTGGACACAGAAATACCACTACTTCAGAGGGACTAAGCAAGAGGTAGATGCACTTGGGCCAGTCCAGTCGTAGACTACTGGCCTATTTATTTAAACAAAGAAACAAACAGGTAACAAAGTTACAATTACAAAGAAAAAATTGAGCTGCCAGCTATGCCTGCCTGCCTGCTACCTGTGAGTGGTTGAGTGCACACCTTGTGACCTAGTTGACCCAGGGTGACTGGAGGCCTGTGTGGTGCCCCCTGTATTAAATACCCAAATCAGTCAAGTATAACAGACTGATTCTAACCATTAACTATGCCGAGGGACTAAGCAAGAGGTAGATGCACTTGGGCCAGTCCAGTCGTAGACTACCGACAACCTCCAAATAGATAAGTGTATATATAAGTCAATTATCCAGTCTTTTTCCGGCCTTCTATTAAACCTGCCACTCGTTGATCAAGCCTTTGGACACAATTGAGTCAGTGTCAATACTGCTTTGGTATGGTTTGGTAAGATACAAGAGGGCGGCCATACTTGACCAATCTCTGCTTGTCTGATGTCCTTGATGCTAAGGCCTAACTGATACATATAAAGTGCCCCTGCACGCCTTATCGAGTGCATTCCCACGCGATTTGGGTTCATCCCAACAGATCTCATGAGGTACTTTAAGAAAGCCAGAAGGACGGGATAGGTCAGCGGGACCGACTTATTGCCTTTCTGTAACATAAATACTGGAGAAGAGGTGTCTGATGATGGAAAGTCTTGGGAATGTTCCCACACTAGTGTAGCTGCACACAGTGGAGAACCTCTAGCTAGAGTAATAGGCACTTTAAGGACTTTCTGAGAACACTGCACAGTCTAAGTTGATGATGATACGCTGAGGTCCAAGCCCCAGGACGTAAAAGAGAGGGCTCCCCGCCATAGGTACTGGCCTTCCAGGGCAGAGGCGGAGGAAAAAGTCCATAGCCAAATGATAAATTCACCGAATTATATCATCTCTGGTAACAGTGGGGCATAACAGTAGGCAGAGGCTGGTAGGGAAACTATATGTGACTAGTACGCTACATGTCATATGTCGATTTTAAGAAAGGCACATGTCCCATACCACTCAAAAGTTGGTATTTTGAGGAAAAAAACAATTATTTCTTTAAAAAATGGGGCGGGGGATATAGGCTAAAAGTTAAAAAGTCATTTCTTTATGGGTTTTCCTGGGGAAGTGCAATAAAGATTTGCCCCTGCTCCCTTGCGAGGGTCAAAATTGTTTGCCCTCTCTCTGTCACAGGGGCCAAAAATTGTGTGTGAGCACACCCTTTTGGCCATATAGTGACATGTTGGCTATTTTGCTGAAAAGAAGCTCAAACCACCCCCTCCCCCACCCTTTTGTTAGCAAATGATCACTCCCGTAGTAACTCACCTACTTGAAGTAGACCTCTGCTGCAGCCTATCAAAATCGCTTATCATCTAGGTGCACATTATAAGGAAGGTGTGATTTACTGTAAACCCCCACTTATAAGCTGCACTTGCGTATAAGAGGCATCCTAACTGGGAGAATGCTATAAGCCGCACCTGTGACCTGAAATGGTTGCCATTCCTTCCTGTAGTCTATATAATCAAAACACCTTGAGTTCGCATGCTATAAGCCGCACCAAGGGTCTGAAATGGTCTATATGCTACGGCTTATATGCGGGGTTTTGTGGTAGTGATAAGATCGGTATTAGACTGGTAAAAATGAAGTCAGGGTCTCTTTAATATTAATGGGCCATCCATTAATCATGTACGCATCAAGAGGGGGGGGGGGTTAAGACAAATGCAAGCAGATGTGTAAAGGAGGAGGTGGTCTAAGGTCATTTTGTCATACTCATTGTATATGCATAAATTAATGTGTATTAAATACCCTGTAGAGCCCAGAATCAATAGGGTAAAATGGGGCAGTATTGTGCACTTTGTGAAGGATACTACCCCACCATTTCTCTGCTGTAACTGAAGAATATAGGGATGTTTCTAAAACCATTTTAAATTATTTCAGGGTAATGTCATTTACGCGAGGGAATATCACCCATAAATTATGTGTGAAAGGATATATGTGTTAGACATAGTGAAACATCTCATTTTCCTCTCTTCCCTTTAAGATACTGCTATTATGAGTGTCTCAATATAGAAGATGGTGTCGGTTTAAATGTTGTCCAAGCTGCAAAAAAGTACATGCTGCCTCTGCTAGAAGACGCTGCCAAGAAAGACCTAATTAAAATACTGAATTTTCCAATGTCTGGGATATATATGAATTTTCCATCAGTATGAACGATAAAGAACTTTGTCATCATTGCGAAATGTACTTCAGAAGAAACATCAATTGTCTCAGTGAGAGAGGCACTACAGACTGAAGCTTTCCTCAACATACCACAGGAAGTCCTCCTACAGTTCCTCCATATCTATGACATTGTGGACACAGAAAGACATTCCATTACACGATTCAATAATTTCAACAACCAAATAGGCATCAGTATATCTGAGATTAAATTGTTTAAAGCATGCAATGCATGGGCAGCAGTTGAATGTCAGCAACAGGAGATGGACAACTGGTGACAACAAAAGGAACGTGCTTGGTAATTGTGTAAAACTGATACGATTCCCAACCATGTTGCACAAGGACCTGGTCAGTATTGTGTACAAAACAGGTGTTGTCTCTCAGACAGAGAAGGACAATTTGTCTGAGTATAAACTCCAGGATGAAGGTTGCAATTGTCCAGTTGACTCTCCTTCAAAGTAAAAGGCAATTTGTGGTAACAACAGGAGCGCCAAATATAGCACCAAACAACAGCATATCAAATCATCACTATGAGTAATGATGACCAGTGTGTTGGTTCTGATAGATGGTGTTTGTAAGGTCACTGTACAGAATGAAACATCAGGTGGGGGGTTGGTCAATGATATGTGATGCCAAAGGTCAGGGCTATTGTACTAAAGGACTTAGAAACACATTAGGCCAACAGACACTTTTTCACTTGGGTATCAAACCACAGTTGTTGGAAGCAGGTTCCAGGTATTCTGTAACTGTAAAAGTGGTCAACTTGCCTAAACCTGCAATTTCTTTAAGCAACAAATGGTTTGTGATACAATAAAAGGTATCCTGAAACAATCTACACACCATGTGTTTTGCCACTGTGAGAAAGAATACTCACAACTCTTTCTAGAGAATGATTTTAAGCCTATTGAACTATCATCACTCAATTAGATGCTGAAGGTAACTCCCGAAGAACCACCCTTCACACAACCTGACTCAGATGATGAAGATTCAGAAGACACATTACAGGCTATCACTCAAGCTACTTCAAAAACTGTCAGATTCTTTGAAACAATACAGGGAGAGAAAACAACAAACAACCTGTGTCCTGTGACCACATGCTCAAAGGCTAGAGAAATGATTCAGGAGGGCACACCAAAACCCCCTACACAATCACAAACTACCGTAAATTCTCTCGTATAAGCCGCGGCTTATACCAGAACCCAAATCAAAATTAGGCTTATAAAATGGCCCAAAGTGAGGGTGCGGCTCATATAAGGGTATTTGACACTATATAATAGTACTAAGTTGCCAATTTTCAAGCCTGAGTTGTTGCTTATAGCTTATTCAAAAGTCTGGGGTGCAGCTTATATGAGAGATGCGGCTTATATGAGAGAATTTACGGTAGTCAAGTTGAGAAAAAGGTCACAGGAAACAAACCAACTAAAACCCCACCTGCCAGGAAGAATGTCCCAAAAGACACTACATCTGAGAAACAGAAAACTGCCAATAAGCCAAATGTGCCTTTTAAGAAAAAGTTTGCCACTCCCACCAAGGTAAGAGCAGGCACTCAAAAGGAGCCTACAAACCAAAATAAGAGTGACACAACCCACCAGAAGACCCAAAATAGGCCAAAAATTGATGAGAAGGAAAGAGAGAGAGAAAGAATAAAACAACTTGTGCTAGATAAAAATCAATTGCTGGATCAGATTCCCAACAGTTCCATCTCAGGTATCAGCCTTGGCTTGGAACAAAGGAAGGACAAGGAACTATTTCCCCTCATACAGTATCTGGAGGATGGAACCTTGCCTGCACCAAAAGCACAAGCGAATAGAATTATCAACCAAGGCCAGACATACACCTTGGTAAATGGTACACTAGTCCACATATGCCCCATAAACTGGAGAAAAACCAATACTGTACCACATCAAATTGTCATACCACAGCAGTGGGTAACACATACACTACATTATTTCCATGACTCACCTACAGCTGGCCATCTTGGCTCAAATAGGATGATGTCAGTACTCCAACCAAGGGTACTTTGGAAATCTATGCTAGCAGACACGACCAAATATGTTTCCACCTGTCACACTTGTCTCACAGCAAAGAGACAAGTCCACTCACACAAAACACCAATGACAGTCAGAGACTACATTGCTTCACCAAGGTCCTAAATCTCGATGCAGTGGGACCACTCCCTACAACTGCCAGAGGAAACAAACATATACAAGTCTGCATAGATTATGCTACCAGATATGCAACAGCTTGGGCTACTACTGACTTAAAAGCTGAAACAACAGCAGCTCAGTTCTACAAGAACATAGTTTGCCATCACGGAACACCAGCCACTTTTCAAACAGACAATGGAACATGCTATACAGGTGCAAGGTTCACTAAGCTAACTAAACACCTTAAGATTAAGCCTAAATTTTCATCTCCTTACAGGCCCCAAAGTAATGGGATAGTGGAGAGATTCAATGCTAGCATTGGCACAGCATTCTGTTCAAAGCATCAAAACAATTGGGACTCATTTATTGAACCCATAACCTTTGCCTTGAATAACACTGAATCCCAGACTACAGGATTCACCCCTTTCTTCTTACTCCATGGAAGAAACCCAGCTACCCCAATGGATCTAGGGTTAGGAATACAGGATGACATATCCACTGTAGCAGACCATGTAGCCAACATGATAACAAATCAGGATACCTCTAGGAGGAAAGCTATACAAAGGGTCGCCAAGCTACAGAGGGAGAGGAAGAACAGATATGATAAGAAACTTACACCTCAGGAAATCAAGGTCACTGACATGGTGTACCTTAACAAACCAAGAATCCTGACCAAAACAGAGTGTAAGAAACTGCAACCCCTTTTTATGGGACCGTATGTTGTAGTAGATAGACCTAGTTTGTCAAGTGCTAAACTCAAGAACATGGACACCAACCTACTGGTGGCCATACCTGTACACATAGACAGACTAAAGAAAGTCTCAGCTGTCAGGAACAATGAATTTGCACACAAGCCAAATACTACAACAAGATTGTGAGAAACAAAAGTGAAATCACTCTCACAAGAAGAACCACAGGTATAGGCCCAATTAAGGCTAGACCTGCACATCATATATTAAGAAAGACATCTAGATGTGGTGTAGTTTCAAGAAATTAGAATCATTTGAGATACCTAAACATCAGATTTTCAAAATTTTCTTTTTCAACCACACATAAGCATTTGTGCCTGAACCTATTTTTACTATATAGCTAAATAAGTCATCAAGTGTGTTAGTAGGTTATTACCACTGAATGGTCAAAGACTGGGACCCTCCAAGTAAAGCAGACATGAAGTCTACAGAAAAGTAAGGGTAACACAATGGAGTGTCTAAAGCCTAATCCCCTCATGAAAGAGCGTGCTATGCCAGCATAGCAGTCTATAGAGATCAATTGACCTTATAAGCTACCCTCAGACACCTGTCTAGATGGTCATCAATGGCTGTCCTGGATGACAGGGGGGGGGGGCTAATTACTAGCTCACAGACATCACAATAGACCCCCACAGTTGCTGACACTGGAGATCAGTGCATTGACTCCAGGGAAACAATACCATGCCCACAATGGATGTGGGTAGGGTAGGCTACATAAGAAGAACTGTGGACCAAAGCCCAACATCAATCTTCATCCAGCTGCCATCTGGAACACAAGTCTACAAGACCTGTGGGAACTAGCCAGCCCACTTCTCCACAAGGAGAGACTGCAGCAGGATAGGGAACACACCTACTTCACCTACACCCTGACCTTACCATTTACTGGTCAATGTCTATAGGACTCACAGGACATATTGCCAAGACAGCTCAATCTTGCAAAGGTACAGTTTGAACCATTTCATTAAAAGTGTTAGACCCTACACTTAGACTTTACCAGCAACAAACACTACAAATTTGATAGACCCACTCACTTCATGATATACCCCTGTGGTGAACATTGGAGTAGTATTCAAACCTATCCCTCAACCTTTGGTCAATGGACATACCACCACAACACTGGTGCTAGCTATTCCCTACAAGATACCTCAGGCACCTGTTACCCAAGGATCTATAAGGGATAGAGTACTCCAGTTGACCACTCCTATTCTACAATATCTGGTCACATTATCCAACAAGCCAAGGAGCTCGATACCTTGCTGGAAATTGCAGACAAGGAGATAAATGAAAGCTTAGCATCCATCAAATTGTTTCTGTCCAACCCCATAAACACATTGGACAAAGCCAAGAGAGAGGCCATACTGGGTTTCCTAGCACCTCTATTCTATGGTGTACTAGGCCTAGCCACAGTAGAAGATGTAAACCAAGTTATTGGACAACTTAGAGACATAGATGATATATTAAGGAAATTTGCTAAACAAGATCAGGAAGAAGCAAATCTCATTCAAAAGATCACAGATAGACAAGACAAATTTGTCAAGGCTTACGTCCAAGACAAACAGGTACTGGACAACACTATCAACACCATAGGTGATACCATCAACCTATGGGCCTCTAACATGTCCAGGTCTCTTGACTCATATTCAAGGCATGAGAAATCTCAAAAGGAGAAAATGCAAGTATTAAATGATGCCTTAATCATCATAGCAGCAAGAATGAACACTGTACAATCACTGCAAAGAACCAAAGCAGCCCTAAGAATGCTATCATCAGGAATCCTTACCCCTGATATAGTACCACCCTCAGATCTTGCTAAATACTTAATTGACATCAACAACAAACTTGGGATTACCCACCCTGGAGCACAAGTCACGATTAACGACTTAGATTTCTATTATTCTCAGAACAAATTTGTCAAGGCTTAAGTCCAAGATTTAGATTTCTATTATTCTCAGATGCTGACCTCATACACTTACTCAACTCACCGCATTTACATTCATCTGTACATTATATTTTAATCTGCCATATCCACCTTCAAACTGTACCAAATGATAACATCACCCATGCCCATAGACACTCAGGAGACACCCACTAGTGGAGTCACCAGATTGCAAACCAAAACTGAGTTCCTAGCAGTATCATACGATGAATCATTGTTCATTGAGCTGGACTCGACATGCAGGCATGTGAAGGTACAACAGTGAAGGTATGCAGAGATGTAAATGATAGAATTTATAAGCACAGGCCTACATGTCCTGTAGCTATTTTTACTAACCAAGCTCAACAGATAAAGGAACACTGCAAGTTTACAGTTTCACCACTGCAAGCACCTACCACCCATGCTATTTCCATTTCCGAAGGTGAGTATCTGGTCACTACTAATGAACCCCATTACTTTATTAACTTTCATGGTAAAACATCTGAAACTCGGTAAGCTCAATCCTACTCAATCATAGGTGTACCCTGTGGGTGCACAATCGGTGTAGGAGAATTGTCTCTTCCAAACACAAGGTTGCCCTGTAACTCAACCTTGTCATTTCATTACATACTTAAGACAATTAATCTACCATTCATGGCAGCACTAAACCAAATTTTTGAAACTTAACCAGGAGCTTAATTCAAAAGATCCTGGGATCACGACCCCAGCGATCTTAGGAATAAATCAGCCTTATCCTATTAAGCGATCTTAAGAGTTGACTGGGTTCACATATCCTAGCCAGCACTAAGATCGCATCGATCTTAGCCCCAGCCCTCCTACACTATTCCAAGAAGTACTGACTAGGCACAGGGGTAAGAGTCCCAAAATAAAGGAATAGCTGTGGAGTCACTCTTCTTCACAAGAGTGCTTATACCATCGTTCCCCGTCCCCATATGGGCTAACAAAAGAGCACAGGGTGCAGTTGACCCCCATACAGTATTCAAGAGATGTTCCCATGAATGTATGATTTATGCTTGCCTATTAGAAGCATTGTGCCCTCCCCCCAGGACAAAGAGAGAGAAGGGAAGAATTACCTTACAGTGCACTTAACGCATGAGTAGCCCTAAGAGCCCTCAAGGACACTCAGCAACATCCTCCCTCCCCTCTTTATGTATGCAGCAGGCTATTCACTCTTTCAATCAGGAGTGTTCCCTGTAAGTGCTCTTGTACCCTGGTGAAACCACTATGCATTTCTTTCACTAAGATCGCAGTGATCTTAGTGGTGGAAATGGAATAGTGAAGTGATCCCAGGACTAGCTATTCTGGACAGGCCTGCAACCACTGCATTACATAGGGTAGACCAGCCAGGTCTTATGATATGTGCCTACACTAAGATCGCTGGGGTTGGGATCCCAGGATCTTTTGAATTAAGCTCCAGATAATAGAGAAAATCTTCCAAACTTCCCAGTAGTAAATCTTTCTAGAGCCCTAGACAAACTACAGGAAAAACCAATCATGGATGATGTAGTATTGTTATCTGGCGAGTTGCGGCGGGAAACTAGACCATAAATGTGACCCATCCTAACAAAGTGGTACTGAAGTCGCACATTTAGAAGCCTAGATATGGCCTTTTCAAGTGGTATAGTGTCAAAAATATCTGATTTTTCAAAATTGATATTTTACCATTTTTCTAACATATGGGTAGATATCTTTCAGAATCCTTGCTTAGTAAACTAAATTTAAGCCCCAAATGCCTAAAAGACATGACTATAGTTGTAATGGTTATAAAGAATTACATAGGGATTATATAAGATTCATAAATCATTATATGTTTAATATGTCAATTATCTCATTTTAATCAATTTTGATTGATCCGACTGAATTTACCAGCAGAAGCTCTGCAGAAGACCACCTGGTTCAAATATACAAGTGTTATATACCAAATGAAAGCTCTTGATGAGCTGTAAATGAAAATGCCAATAACTAAACATTTTGTATGTGCGACTTCCGAACCATTTTGTTAGGATGGGTCACAAATGATTTCCGGGTACACCAGAAAATCAAGATGGCCACCATCGCGCAACAAGCACGTTTTTTGTACAACTTCTCTGTGTAAATCTACCAAAATAAAACCAACAACCAACCATCAAATGTTACACTGGCGACTAGGAAATTGGAATGACATTGACAATTGTAGGTACAGCCCCACAGACCTGAAAATATCACCATTCTAGTGAAAATCACATTGGGAAGTTGTATGACCTAGATCTGTCCACAATCAATATTTGGCCATAAATCTATCAGCAAATCATCTGCTAATCACCCAAAACATCTGTCAGTCATCTAAGACATCTGTCAGTCACCCTGAACTGTGGACCAACTTTTTTAGTGCACATATTAACCCTTAGGTGCCCAGGCGCGCTTAAATGCGCGGTTTTGTGCTTAAATACATGCATATTGAAACAAATTCTCATCCAGGAACATCTATTGGTCCAATCATACCCTCATTAGAACGGCCATGACCCCCTCATTCCGATGAGACCATCCATTTGATTGTATCTCCATTACCTCACACAGTGAGTCAAAACCTGAAAATAGGTTATCATACATGTGACTCTTTGAAGGGAATCTCCCAAGGAGATAGGATCTAGCATGATAACAAGGTGATGCTGGATCATTTGTCCCCTATTGCCACACCTTTGATAGACTTGCCAACCTTACAACTAATCTATTCATAGGAATTGTTCATATCCATGTAAATGATTTCATGAACTGTGACCAAGACATTTTGCACCCTGGTAGTACACACAGGCGGAACTAGTTGAGTTTAGTTATGCAAACCTCACACTTAATGAGATTAGAGCAGCACAACACTACAGAGACTATTATACTAGTGAATAACAACAAAAGAAACATTTTGGTTGCTATGGTAACCACACTCAGTCAGAAATTTCTCTCTTAACTGAAAGTTGAAGTAAAAAAGAATCAGGTGCATAACTTGAATTCCATATCAAAGACCTGTTCAGAATTATATCTACATGGTCTTTATCACTAGAGTGATTTACATGTGAAATAAATGGAAAATCATCAAATAATTCTGGGCACGTAAAGGTTAACTCACCATTGCTATACCAGCAAAACCTATACCAGGTAGAACAGTTAAAATATACCCAGTGCATACCAACCACAAGTCACCATGGCAATGGCCCTAGCAAATACCATGTCCCTGTTCCCCCAGTTTGACCTAACTGACAGAGCTTCCATTGCACCACGCTGGAAGAAATACATCAAAAGGTCCCAGATCCGAGCCAAATCCCTTCAAATGGATGATCCTGAAGTCAAACTAAACCTCCTTTTAGATGATGTAGGAGAGGCAGTATCCGATGAATTTGAGCTAATAACCATAGCCCAAGCAGTACCAAATGTCAATGACCAGGACATTTATACACTTTCACTCAAGGCATTAAATGATCATTTCTCGCCCTGCATTCAATTCGACCTGCCACAACTGCGGTATCATTGGACATTTTGCAGCAAAATGCTGCAAGCGAGATTACCAGCCAGCTCAGCGAGGTCGCAGCTCCCACTGAGGAAGTGGTCAACCAGTTCACAATTTGGACGAAGCTGCCAGTACCACCCAGCAAGAATTCTTCATGGTTAATATCAATGACGTACCTGTTAAGATGCTCGCAGATACCGGTGCACCTGTCAACATTATCAGTGAAAATACATTCAACCAGATATCCCCATCAGTGCCATTATTAAAAGCAGATACCAAGCTGTACCCATACGAACCAAATGCTAAAGCCTTACCACTCATCGGCTTGTTTGAGGCCACCCTATCAAGCGATTGTGCTAAGCATAGCACAAAGGTGTATGTCACCAATGGACATGATCTTGCACTATTATCTCGGTCATCATCCGAGGCCCTGCAGCTTATCACCATATATCATGAAGTTGTAGTTGCTGACCTGAAACCGGTGTCTAATGTGGAAGTCCTGGAGAAATACAAAGACTGTTTCTCAGGTCTTGGTAAACTAAAGGACTTCCAGGTCAAAATACACATCAACGACTCTGTTCAACCGTCTCAACAGAAACACCGTCGCATACCATGGCACCTAAGGGAGAAAGTCGAGGCTGAACTTAAGCACCTCGAAGAACTTGACATTATCGAGCAAGTAGAAGGAGATACACCATGGGTTTCACCAATAGTAGCTGCTCCGAAACCCAAGGATCCAGATGCGGTCAGACTTTGTGTTGATATGAGAGAGGCTAACCAGGCTATCCTCAGAGAACGACACCTGACATCGACCATTGATGATCTAATCCATGACCTAAATGGTTCATCTGTGTTCTCAAAGCTTGATCTAAACCAGGGTAACCACCAGCTCAAGCTTGCACCTGAATCTTGGTATATCACCACATTCACCACCCACCTTGGTTTACGCAGATACAAGCGACTGAACTTCGGTATATCATCAGCAGCTGAAGTGTTTCAGAACACCATCCAGAATGCATTGGCAGGATTACCAGGTGTTCGCAACATGTCGGACAACATCATCGTCTATGGTAAAGACCAAGCTACCCATGATCAGAACCTGGAAAGACTGCTAGAGCGCATTCGTGACCACAGATTGACGCTCAACTAGAAGAAATGTGAGTTCAGCAAATCTTCTCTTGAGTTCTTCAGCTATCGCTTCTAAGAAAAGGGGCTTGAAGTAGACCCAAAGAAAGCTGAGTCCATCGAGAAAATAGACCCTCCGAAGACTCCAGGTGAAGTACGAAGTCTGCTTGGCATGAGCAACTACTGCTCAAAGTTTATACCTGACTACGCCACGCTAACTGAACCATTACGTTGCCTAACCAAGAAAAATGCTGAGTGGATCTGGACCACACAACACAGTACAGCACTTGAGAAACTCAAAGCACATCTAATCTCATCACCTGTATTGGCATACTTTGATCCGTCTAAAGAGACAACCATCTTTGTAGACGCAAGCCCTGTAGGACTTGGTGCGATACTCACCCAGAAGCACCGAGATGGCTACAAGATTATAACCTACGCCAGCAAAGCGCTGTCACCAGTAGAACAGCGTTACAGCCAGCTGGAACGTGAAGCATTCGCAGTAGTATGGGCCTGCGAACACTTTCATCTCTATGTGTTCGGAGCTCCAGTTCATGTGGTCACCGATCACAAACCACTACTTGAGATATATACGGAAAGCCTAAATCTGAACCATCAGCTAGAGTAGAACGCTGGGCACTCCGACTCATCCCATATGACATGACTCTGACATATCAATCAGGCAAAAACAATCCAGTAGACTACATGTCGAGGCATCCTGAAGAAACCACCTCATCCAGATCTACTCATGTGGCAGAGGAGTATATACACTTCCTTGCACATGAAGCCAGACCTGTTGCTATACCTATGGATGAGCTGATTACCAAGAGTCATGATGACATCACACTGACACAAGTGAGAATTGCCATCCAGACTAATAAGTGGGATGATGCAAATATGGATCCAATGTTAAAATCCTACCATCACATCAAGGATGAACTCAGTGTTATGGATGATGCCATTGTACTACGAGGTACTCGCATCTGCATACCTGAATCACTGCAGAAACATACCATCAATCTTGCTCACCAGGGTCACCAAGGCATCACCAAGACCAAAAGACTACTCCGTGAAAAAGTATGGTTTCCTAACATTGACCATCAAGTGGAAACCATAATAAAGGAATGTTTTGTCTGTCAAGTTAAAAATACCCAAACCACTCGAGAACCTCTGGAAATGACTAAACTCTCGAGACCTGGTCAGCAGATGAGTATGGACTTTGCAGATATAGGCAGCAACCAGTACCTGATGGTAGTAATCGATGATTTTACTCGCTACCCTGAAGTAGAGGTTATCACCAGCCTGACTGCAGCTACAGTCATACCCAGACTTGACTGTATCACTGCAAGATGGGGTACACCTGAGACTCTAAAGTCTGATAATGGACCGCCCTTTCAGAGTAAGGAGTTTGCTGATCATGCAGCAGAAGAAGAATTTAAACATTACCGAGTAACACCGTTATGGCCTGAAGCAAATGGTGAGGTTGAACGATTTATGAGGACCATCAAAGGTACCATCAATGTATGCCTTCCTTCAAAACTATCGTGCCACCCCACACTCATCCACCAAAGTGCCACCTGCAAAGGCAATGATAGGACGCAACATCCGCACAAAAATCACCCAAATACCGGATATACCATCAAATGAGGTGAATGATGCTACCCGTGCGAATGATGCGGAAGCAAAGGACAAGATGAAAGACTATGCTGATACTAAGAGGCGCACAAAGGAATCAACTCTCAGAATTGGTGATACGGTGATCATTAAGAAAAAGGGATTTAAGACCGCCTTTGATCCCAGACCATATACTGTCACTGAGATTAAAGGGAGTCAGGTGAAAGCTAAGCGCAGAAGTGAGCTTGTCACTCGCAATTCCTCATTCTTTAAGAGAGCCACCATACCTCTCAATGTCCCAAAGAATGATGATGATTATGAGTATGACTACGATATGTGCCTGAGCTACCAGAGGTTTTATACCTAGTCAAACTAACGGTGGTCTGCTACAGTATAAAAAGGTATTTGATGGAAATGGGGGGAACTGCCAGGAACACTTGTTCTGGTACCTCTTTTTACACCCTTTACATATAGTTACCAGCGAATGTTCTATGTATTAGGCATGGGGAGAGACGCAAAAGGGGGATTCATCTAAGACGAAATTGATGTCAGCAGGATGTGTTTTGATTCTTGATACCATAAAACCTTCTTTATAATGGTTTGCCCATGCTTCTCTCTATCATGTTAGTGTATCAGTCTAGTGTATATCTACCATGCCTTATAAATTTTAAAACTTTTAGGATATAAAAATAACAAGGTTGTCACTTCAGATGAGGATGAAGAGCCGATGCCTCTTAAAATATAAAAAAGATTTGCCATGCAAAGGAGGTGCAGATCCCCCTGCAGTACATCATGGCCGTAGGGGCCATAATGCAGCACAGGAAGCCAGTGTTGCAAGGGAAAATGTGCGCCGATCGGAGACTAAAATCTAGTAATTCTATACCTAACATGTTAGTAATATTTTACTAACATGTTAGTTGTTTTTACTAACCTTTTCAGGGAAGCTGGCGAGAAAAGCGGTCTTTTTGTCTAAGGGGTTAGTAGTTTTATCTAAGGGTTAGTAGATTTCTTCACACCAGGTGACAGTGTGGTTTGTATGAGGATTTTTGTGGGAAGTGTCTATCATGGAAAGGCCTACAAATGTGAAATTAATGGCACTTCTAATGACTATTGACTTGATAAAGCCTTCACCATTAAACCTGGCATAGGACTTAACAGAATACAGCCTATAGGTTTATTATGTTATTTATTGAGCAAGGAAGAAGAATAGAAACACCTTTTCTCTGGATTTTCTCTCATATTTCTCCATCTACGGCCCCATGAGTCAAACCCAGAACAACTAAGTTCAGGGGTTGCAAATGAAAATGATCTGAGGCATTAAACCTGCTTCTCAAATGGAAAGGCTATGTTATGGGTGTCTTAATCGATGTGGAGTTTACACCTATCATTTAAATCAAAATAAAACAATGGGTATTAATGGTATTGAAATAGTCCATGTAGTTAGAGAAAAAATCTAAGGCAAGTTAGGAAGAATGTCCAACTTGCCTGATTTCTCCTAAGGGGTAGGCATAAACTCCCAAGAAAACTTCGGTGGTGTCTTAGAAATTCCAGCAAAATAGGACCTGTTAAAGGATAAATTCTGAACCTAGGAATTTTATCCCCGATTCATATAGGACTAGAGGGGTTTATGGTATTAAAAGGTTCGAAATATAACCTGTTGACCCCAATCTCGTCTGGGATAAATTCCCCTGTTCTATCTTTCCCAAGTCCAGGAGATGTGACGCCACCCAAATGCTATATAGTTTGCCCCGACCCGAAAAACATTTTCTTTCGACTGTCTGTGATGTAAAACATTCGCTGGTTGCTATACGTCAAGGGTGTGACTAGAGGTACCAGCGGGAGTGTTCCCCAGGGATTTGCTCCGATTCCATCGAACACCTCTATAGGGGGTAGCAGACCACATCTAGTTTGACCAAGTTTTAACCCCTGGTGATTTGTAAAGAAGGAGTAATCCCCGGGTCCATATACTCTACACCGGCAGAGCTAACTTTTTATCCAAAACGGGGTTTAACTCTTCCTTTACCAGAGTATTTCAGAGCAATTTTTTGGGTTTTAGTTTATAACAAAAACTCTCAAAAACCTTTGGAATTGTGTGAATATTCAAATTAGAAGGGAAATGGTGACTGGTTAAGCTAGGCTAATCAGTCAGATAGAAAAACACCTAGGTTTTCTCTATCTAGTTTGATTACTGAGATATAATATCATAAAAAAGATTTAATGTGATGATATGATAAGTTAAGTTGATCTTATGAGTTGACTTTAAATTGCAATATCTCAGCACTCCCTGTATCAATTGCACTGATATAAAGTGCATATTGTAGTTAATATTTAGATTTGTTGGAAGTTTGGCGGATAATGAATTTGGGAGACATTCTTTTTGGTTACCATGGCAACCAAAACCATGCAAAATCAGCATTTTTCATATCTGTTGCCATGGTAACCAACCAAAATGGCCATCAGCATATGCTAAAGCTCTGACAGCCTTTCTAGGCGAAGGAGTGAAAATTGCATTATCACTGGGTACGTCGTGAGCCCAAACATCTTCTTCTCCAGGCTGCTCGACAGGTAGTTCAGGATTTGGTTGTGCGGGTGAGGGGGATGTTCTCAGTTTGAGGTGTTGGCTGTACTGCACGGCGAGTTTCCTTCCTTTTCAGAGCTGGCTGAGGGAGAAAAAGAAAAGCGTCTTATTAAATTGAAAAATCCTTAAAGATTCCCATGATTGAAATATTCAAGTGTAAAACACTTATCAGGGTATTTATACTGAGACATATTTACATTACCACCCCTACTGGGACATTAATATAATGCATAATCCTGATGAGAGCTCCATGCATCTTCAGACCAGTTATGCTCAATGAAAGACTCCTGTATCCTCTATGTTCATATCCTTCATAAAAGATAAAAAAGTATATAGCTAAATCAAAGAGTGAATAACTCACCTTAGACATTTTCAGGTGTAGGTTTTGAGTAGTTGAAAAAGTTATCCAGAATATTAACTGAAATTGGATCAGGCGGGTCTACAGCAGGATTCAATATCAGAGTGGCAGGCCCCAGAATGTCACACCTTTTTATACACCTGAGGAGGTCAGTTAGGGGTGACCACGCGTCTACTCCTCTAAGACCGGTAACGGCGCTGCTATGTCGAAATAGACCCCGCCCCCTACTTCCAGAAAACACCAGCTGAACACTGGAACCCTACAAGACAACTCCATCTTATCTCTGTCTCTCTGTCTCTGTCTCTGTCTCTCTCTCTGTCTCTCTCTTACCCTCACACCCCACTCCATATGGTAAAATATAATGCTTTTCACTCCTGTCACCAACCCTACACTGCACCCCATAGAAAAACACCATTACAGTCGATGTCTGTAGGTGGTGTAGGACGACCCTGGGGAATGTTTTACAACACCTCCACAGCAATAAAAGAGTCCTAAGGGTGTACAGTACCCTGTTTAATGAGGGTAAACACATCTACAGACCCTGTCCTGTGATATTGTGATGTGTAAATCTAAATTACAGATCTCAACCTTAGGTCAACTGTAGACATGCATTAACTCTCAGCCATTCTTAAAAGATATATACCCCATCATACTCAGGGTAAAACCATCCCCTATCCATTCAAAAGGGGGTAAAACACCTATCAGTTATAAGGTGCTGTTGCATTGTTGTTAGGGTATAAAGAACTGTACAATGCGATCTTATGAAGTAGGGAGAGCGGGTTAGAGGGTAAAACCTTTGAACACTATAGCGTGCGGCGTGACTCACTTCACATGGCTTTAAAGGGTATGGGGTAAAACCACATAAATAGCATGTAGCACAATGATCATATAGGGTAGAAAGAAGATGAAAAAGGGGTAAAAACGATCACTTCGTGGCTCCTTGTATACCATCCGTCAGACAATATGTTATGGAGTGGGATTAATCAAGCCTATGTCAGGTTGGTTGATAAACTAGTGTTAAAAATCAGATGCACTCTCTCAGTGAAAGTCACACAGGGTGTACAGGAGGATAAGTAAAGACGTACATTGAGTGGATGCAGGTAGTTGAGAGAGCATGATGGATATAATTAAACCATACGTTTACATGCTCGGAATATCAACCACTAATGGAATGTACTACTGTGGTCCAGCATTATGGTGCCTCTGCATGTCAGACACTTGATCTATGTGGTGGCCTTGGCCAATGATTGCAGACAAAGTGTTTGTTACAAGTTGTCTTGTTGACAGGTTTATTGCTGAAGTAGCCACAGGAGGCCTAATCCCCTTTGGTAGACACTTATTTCCTATGGTTGTCACAGTAGCACATAGTAACACACAAATGTCCTCAGGTAATATAACATTTCAGCATAGAGTCCATTGAACATAACTGTGTGCAATAACATTCAGTAGTCCAACCTTAGCATGGATATAACCTTCAGGGTAATCTGGTATAATAACCTTCATGGTAATCTGGTATAATAACCTTCAGGGTAATCTGGTATAATAACCTGTACAAAGAATATTGCCTTCTCTTAGTCCTCAGGTACAAAGTCCAGTATATCAGCAAGGGAGTCCATAGGGTTGATGTGAACAGCACAGATCAGATGTAGTGATTGAGGAGGGAAGAGAGGGACCTGCTTTTATATGCTATCTAAAGGCTGAGATCAGAGTCTCACATCATCCAGAAGTATGATGTAGGACTGATGTCAGATAGGGAGACAAACAGGTGACTGATGATATCATCCAGCCTGACACTTTGAGCCAAAGAAATAGAGGGGGAAACTAAAATTCAACGAGTAGGGGCTGGAATACCTCCAAATTCGTCATATGCAAAACTATGATTTTCGACTGCATAATAGTACCCCCATACTGAAAGATTTGTCTGAAAGATTGTACCCCAATTCATACTTTATACCCAATTTTATTTTGTACTCCAGTTTGTATGTTTGTACCCCAATTTGCACATTGTACACAATTTTACACCAATTTGTATTTTGTACACCAGTTGTATTTTGTACTCAAATTTTGCACAAAAAATTCATGTTGCACATGATTTGTACACATGTAAAACATTTGTATGTATATGTATACCCATTTCTATGGAAATTAAGACAACTTCAATGCCATGTTGTATGTCAAGCATACTTAGGTATGTTTGGCATCCAAACCAGAAAGTTGCACAGTTTACAATTGTATGCCTAGAATTAAGGAAAAGCAGTTTACCTAAAAATGTTGTACATACTGAAAAGTCTCTACCACAAAAACTCATATTTGAAGCTCTCCCTATTACTTCAAATCCTCTTACATACGGTATGAAAATGACATAACGGAGACGATTGGTACATTTCCTCTGCGCAATGATGGAGTTTCATCTCTTGCGCGGGAGGGGGAGATTTCTGTCACCAAGCATTCATTAATGCCCTAAATTGTAACATATAATTATATTAATGCATATAATATGAGGCATGAATACATATAACTCTATATGAGCATTCACGGTCCACTGAGCACCAGATATATATTATATAAAGTCTGACTGACATCATGGTCCACTGACTTTATATAAGGGACAATAATTAACATTATGGATAATTCTGACTGATGTCACAGTCCACTAACCCTATATACGGGACAATAATTAATGTTAGGGACAATTCTGACTGCCATCACAGTCCAGTGACCACTACTGGACAAACATACATTAACAATAGGCTATAAAGGTGACATGTTGTGAACTTCCAATGCCGCTGGCACCGGCGCATGACACCTTAGCCTGCATATCAGGCCAGTCCTTGGCACACCTCATGGTCTTTATCCTGTGTCAAAAGACGCATTATTAAAGGAGTTACGTTGCCGAGAGCGTTTGTAGCTCTGAAGTGGCTGCACAACTGTAAAGGTGAGTTATGCACACAATAAGCCCGCATCTGGTAGCCTACCCCCTAAACTACTCCCACACCAGATTATGGCACCCCACACCGAAGCACGGCAGAGATATGGGCAGTTGAACAAGCCAAAACCGCCAGACAATAGGGGCATTCACCAGGGTTATAGGGGCGTCCATTCATCCCCAGTGCCATCAAAGACTCCTAGGCTTATGAACAATGACTCTGGCAGATGCCTGAGGCTCCAAGATGTCTAACATTAGGAAGCCAAGGTTGGGTATATAAACCAGCATCTTGGCTCCATTCAGGCAGTAACCAGTGGAACATCACCAAGACACAATCTTCCAGTCCAGCTCTCCTGGGCCTGCTGTGCTCCTGTCACAAGAACACTCTTCTGGGTCTTAGACTATGTCAGTCAGACATAGGACTAAACCCCACTTGTGGCCAGAGGCTATGGTCTACCATCCATCTACAAGAGGGTAAAGTTACCTATATCATCATCATCATCATCATCATCATCATCATCATCATCATCATCATTATTTTTATTATAAGGCTTGAAATTCTATGATTTTTTATACGAGTTGGCACGACTAGGTGGAAGGCATTTCACCATATTGGATTCTTGTTTGTAAACATGCCGTTCGATACACAAAGAAACACACTTGATTTACACCATTTATAGAGTATTTAGTAACTCTTCGGCTTCACTCAGCAAAGAATATTCTATTTAAGGTTTCCACAATACAGTAGATGATTTGAAGATTAAATATCCTCAAAATGGCCATAATCCTATCACTACCCATTCGGTTTTGAGAAGACGATTAGTTCTATCAGTACACACCAGACGGTGTGACTGCTCCCGGCAAGAGAGGTCGGCAGTGACACTATGTACATCTCTATACACTAGATGGCAGTTAATTGCATGAGTTTTATCCTTAAACTTGTATGCAAAAGTATGCAAATGACCCGTAACCATGGTATAAACATAACTCCTGCCTAAGTCTGAATAAACCAGTGATAACTGGAGTCCAAATAAGAGCTTGATCTTCTTTCACATTATAACCACTAGTCATATGATATTCTCATATGACAACTTGATCATGCACATAAGCCATGTATGACACATGACATAAAGATAATTTCATTTTCCTTTCTCTTTGTGATTGTTCAATTGTAATAAAGTTCCAAGTTACTGACAGTCTAAGTTCTGTTTCTTGTGTGGTTAGGTTGATTCTATGAAAGTGGTAGAAGTCCAATTTGGTAGAAGCGTACATGTAATTGCATGTCCACAGGTGGCCAATAATATATCAAAATGCTGCAGTTGTATCACAAACAACTGCAAATAAAGATGTGGGTCACAAACTTATTAATAATCCATTGTTGTTGTCCATCATAGATACACAAAACAATGCAAGTCTTTTAATCATTCAACAGCACAGCAGAGAAGTGAGCACAAATACATTAGTCCATGGGCAAGGTACCATAACCCTGCGCCTTAAGAGGGATGTTTGGAGACCCAAAAGGTTTGAAAGATACATATATGAATTTTACTTTTTTGGCAATTTGCACTTTGGTATCCAGTAGGTGAGCCTGTGGCAGCCATTTCCCAAAATGGGCGCCCTGAAAAAGAGGGGTTTAAAAATATATGGAAAATGCGCTCCAGAAAATGTGTATTTCAGGATATATGGTTCTGTAGTACCTCAAATCAAAGGTCTTTGAGAGTTCTATCTACTGACTACCTATACATGGTTGTCATGTCAAAGTGGTGGCCATAGCAACCAAATAAACTCAGATTTTTGGTTATTTTTATATAGGATACATGTTCCCACTTAAACTGGCATGTATTAGACCATATTGTAGCCCAGTAAGTGACCTATCAATATTACAAGGAATTTGGTTGCTATGGAAACTTGGTTGCCATGGCAACCCTGTAACTGTCAACAAGTACATTCTTTTTGGGAGAAATCAGGATTGGATTGGGTCTAAAATGGTTCCAATTTTTCTGCTCATATAGTACCTTAACTTAAAGGGTTTTGAGAGCTCTACCTTCTGAGTGACTATCCTTGGCAACCATATAACCTCCAGATGTTGACTATATTTCTCTATATGGGCCACCAGAATGTATGTAGAGTAGACATTCCTATAACAGTTGTCATGTAGCAGTTTATATTGTATCTATGTGGGTGACTAATCAATATTAGAAGCAAATCTTGTTGAGCACTATGGAAACCTGGTCGCCATAGCAACCATGTAACTATCAACAAATGCATTCTTTCTCAAAAAAATCTGGATACTTTGATTAGGCACTTAGAAATATTTTTTCAAATGACAAAAATTCGGAATTTTCCACTCCCATGTGATAGGCCACAGGCGACATTGAATCCTTTACAAAACATATTTGATTACGGTATGTCTCTATCATCAGTAGATGCAGAAAAATCAATGTGAATGTGGAGGGGCTGGGTAAGCAAACACCTATTATAGATTTGTACTAGCCTGGCAGTGACAGATTGGCATCAATCACAGTAGGCTGCCTTCTCTGTTTAATCACTTCATTAAAAGCAGACATATTAGCACCAGCTATCTTAGGGAACCTATATTTTATATGGTCTTATATAGACTCTAATAAGAATTGTGTCTTAAGTTGTATGTTGGACCTTCCATTTAACAACTTATTACAGGCAAGGCTAATTGACTGAGAGTAGGTCAACTTTGTAGGAGCTAATAAATGGTCAGGGACAAATAGATTAATGGTGCCATCAAGCTGGATGTGTCTAAACTAATCATCTATGCTGTACTGTGCATTCCCTATGGGTTCAGCACCATAAATCCTAGTGTTTGTGTATGGAACCATTTCTTCTACGGAAATGGTAGTCATTTAATAATATCTGTGTGCATCATATAAAACCCTCTATGTCCCCTTCAATCTGCCTGTAATTGCATATGGAGCAAGTTCTCTATCAAAATAGTTCTGCTCATGTGTTTATGCGGATTGCTCTTGAATATTTCAATAAAATCTCTTAAGTGAAATTTGAACCTTATTTTTATTAATTTACTATGTGAGCGGTGCAAAACAAGTAAACTTTTGATGCCAATTATACACTAACCCCATTAAAGACCTTTCTAAATTGATGGTCTATGCTTTTATATGTACAACACGGCCTTAGAAAGAGCAAAATCCCATAGGGTCATGTTAGTCAATCTTGAATAGAGGGGCCAATTTTAGTCTGCCATGCTTGACTGCACTTCTGGACCCACTGTCACGAGATTTCAAAGTGCCTACTTTGATTTGATTTAGTCAAATTTGGCTTTGCTAAAGGTGATCATGTAGTACTTCAAAATAAAGGCCTTTGAGAGCTCTGCCTTCTAGGTGACTATTCTTGGTGGTCATAACGATGTGGTTGCCATGGCAATCATACAATCTACATATATTGGTTATATTTTTCTACATGAGCCACCAAAGTGCTTGCATGTGGAGTGTATGAGAGTAGTCATGCACTGCTTCATATTGTAGCTATTGTCACTATGGAAACCCAGTTGACATGGCTACCATGTAACTACAGTAAAATACCCTAATGTTCACCTCCCCAAGAGCCATACAGGGAACTAAGGACTGATTCAGAGAGGCCTGGGGTACACAAGATGCTGCTTGTATACCTGGGATAGCCTTGTGTACCTGGTGTACACAAGCAGTCGCCTTATGTACCCTGGGTACACAAGGGCAGCCCCACCATTGTTTGACTGAGACTTTACCTGAGGTAGCGAAGCAGAAACTTATTAATAGTTTACCTCAGGTAGACAACAGAATCACAGCTTAGCACCCTGTCCCCCTTATCACTCGAGGCGTTCGGGCAGCGGTTTTCTTACATTTTGCAGTGCATTGTGGGTGGGGGTGACCTCGAACGCTAACTACACAACCTTAGCTTGTTCCCTCCACCCCCTTCCACCCCAGCTAGGTCTGGCTAGGTACCAGTCCTTAACTATGCTTTGGAGGGTAGTAAGTTGACTCAGGGATCAACATTGACCTACATGGGGCAGACCAATAGGGGGTGGCCTTACAAACCAGCATTGATCCCTCGGCCGTACTCCGTACGCCTCGCCTGACACCTAGACTGGGGCTTGGTCTATACTATAGAGACCCTGTAAACTCATGAGAATCGGACTTCATGATTCTAAGATATTCAGTTCATAGTCTAGCTGAGTCATAGTCTACCTGAGGTAGACAATCAGTTCCTAGTTTACCTCAGGTAGAAAAGGAGAAGTCTACCTGAGGTAGATAAGTTTTCCTAATCTACCTGAGGTAGCAATGCAGTTCATAGGCTACCTGAGTCCAGTATGACTAGAACTTGTTAGATTCTCAGTTTATTGTAGTGAATAAAGGCTGAATGCAGATGCGTCTCCTGGAGTCATTCTTGGCCTCTGATTGGTCAGTTCTCCTGTCTACCTGAGGTAGACTACAGATGAGCTTCAGCTAGTTTACCTGGGGTAAACTCTCAGTCAAACAACAGCGGAGCTGCTACACAAGGGGCTGTTTTATACCTGGGGTACACAAGTTGCTGCAGACATAAAATCTAAGTCCTGTGTGCTGCAGGTCAGCAGAGCGTAAAACCTATAAAAATCTTTTATGGAGTGGGACAATTTCTCATTTCACTTCATTTCTATCCATTCTGTCAACATCCTTGTAAAAATGCAGGGTCTAACCCTGAAAAATAAGAGCAGAAAGGAGCATATTTTTCCCTGAGGTGGAGTGTGGAACTCATGGAAGAGGTCCACCATCTTGGAAGCAGCAGATGCATCTGTTGAGCAGGTGTTTGCTTCTGATTGGTCCATTTTTTGTATATCTGGGATACACTTCTGCTTGTGTACCTGGGATCAACAGAAAGCTGACCAACGGCCCCGCTGCACCCATGAAAAGCAACATAGCATTTTGACACTCTGCAGTTGACATGTGGGCATTCAAATACATGTTACAACTGCAGACCTACCAGAGTGTTTACATATGACTTGCTATAGACCAGGCATGGCAGTTATCTCCCACTGGGTACAAATATAAGGATTAGAAGTAGTTCACTCTGGTGAAACATTGCCCTCTGATTGATTTCTGTGCAAACGGCATTTAGAGACAGCAGTCTGTATATCCATGACTATCACAAGAATGGAGATCACAATCATTTGTAAACCACCCACTTGATAGGTGAGCGCAAATGAGGCTGTTTTGTCCCTTAGTATACCTGGAAAAAAGTGTAGAAGAAAGAAGTTTTTATGTTCTTTTATGAATAGATTTGATAAACAAATAAGCACATATCTCTGAATACATTGCAGAATTACCAATCCAAGGGTCTGATTAAGTTGGGTTTTTTTTGCCATTTCTTTATTGAAAATTCAATATCCTAGTGTATATTGCCCTTGCTGTCTATAATTATGTTAGGTAGTTCATTCTTCAGGCTCATTGAATGAATATTATTAGCACTGATGATAGGGTGTGGAATTTCATAGCATTTCAGCAGTTGGTGATCAGTCGGCAAATGCTTTCCTAAATTATGTTTTCATTTATTGCTTTATAGTGATAGAACTGTCGATTGTATTATAACAGTGTTCAACCCAGTCAGGGTCTGCAATAATGTAATTATGTCTCTAAGTACATTAAAGTTGCCTTACCTCCAGTCAAAGGGCCTATGATGTACCCAAAGCCCATGAAGAACCTGGCCAGCCCCAAGGATGCTGTCATCCTTTGACGGGGAACCAGGTCACTCACCACTGTGAAGGCATGTGTATGTGCATTTGCTGGTTAATACAAAAGTAATGTCAGTTACCAGGATGCACAAGGTGAAGATCTATTTAGATCACTTTGATTTCAGATGTTCCTGTTTCAAATATATATCAAAGCCTCTCTCTGTCAACTGTGACCTGCAATGTGATAACTGTGTAAATTATCAAATCATTAAATCTAAATTAATGAAGTCTTTATTCAATACATAAAGGGTGAACTCACCAAGAAATCCCTGGAAGATGATCCAGATACCTATTAGGAGAGCCTTGTGTGTGATGAGGGGCAATACAATGCCATGACATCCAAGTAGGAAGGTCATTGTGGTGTAAACAAAAGGGCGGTGGTCACCAAAGTAGTCCAACAAAAAGCCAATCCCAACCTTCCACAAGAGTTCTGCACCATACACAAAGGACACTACGAACTTAACATCAGCTGTGGCAAATCCCTTCTCCAGTGCCAACCCAGCTGTGAAGGTTATAGAGACTCCATGTACCACGGCCACACTGATACACATAATCATGTGGCACAAAACACGTGCAGAGGACAAATCAGCCAGACCAGAAACAAGTAGGAACTTATTGAGGGCATTTAGGGTCTTTGCAAGTTTTACCCCCCTTACACTATTGTCCTCAGAGCTACATGAGGCATGCTGACTAATGCCATTGTCAGAAGTATTTACCTCACCTGTGCCTATTAACTCTACAGTCACAGTTTTATCTAGTTCAAGTACTTTAGATTGCTTTTCTGGAGGGCCAGTGGTAATTCCTGGGTACCTTACATTACCTTTTGCTGTAACTGTCTGTTTATCATAGTCATCCTTCAATGGTCTAAAACTTAGACTTGCTGGTAATATGTGCAGGCTCATCCCAACCATAATGATCATGGTACCAAAATACCCATACTCCTCATATGACTTGGACAGCCAAAGTGGTGCAAGAAGGCCACCTATGGCAATAAAGCATGAACTAAGGGACATGGCCTTGCCCTTGTTTTTGTCAAAATAAGTGGCAATCATACTGTAGGTGGTCACAACAATCATGGCAATTGATAACCCTGCAAAGAGAAATGCCCCTATATTGGCTTTTTTCGTCATCTTTCTATTGATATGAGTATTCTTTCCATTTAATTGATGACCACATATTTACCTGTATACCACATACATTTTGCCATTTTATCAACATTTTAGCCTGGAAATAATCTTTGGGTTGCTAGGGCCCTTTAGTCAAATGAGAGATTTCTATGTCCAATATAATATGAAATGAAACTAAGGAATACATGCATAAGGTCAATCTTCAAAAATTAAAAGCATTATATGGCCAACCATCTTATGTACATAATGAGGAAAAACATCGGTTGCTAAGGAAATATCCATTTGAAAAGCTGTTGCTAGGGAACCGGCTGCCATAGCAACAAAGTTCCAAAACCACTGGAATCCTTTGTATCACATTGGGGTTGGGGTTGGTGAACTTAAAACATTGTAATCATTGATTAAAAAGGCTGCAACTAAGGACTTTTGTGAAAAAGGCCGGTTTTTAGCAACCATCAATATCTCAAATTCCCAAAAGGTATCCTCGGCCTACCCACCTGGAATAAGTTACTAGGGGCCCCCTTTATCAAAATCAGCAGAAAAATAAATTAGGCAGCAAAAGCAAGGTTGCCCCTCCTTGGCTGCCGAACTATAGGTAAGGATGATGATTTTGTGCTTTGTGCATTTCAAACATTATCAAACTGTTAGATCTTGTTTCCACAATGATATATTTTTCAGGTAGCTGAAGTTGAGTCACAATTTGTTTTCAGATTTCTGTGACACATAATGTAGAAGACTGCCAATTGTTTTGTTGAAATAAAAAATAATATGGAATAATTGTAGCAACTTATCATCTATAATGTAAATATATGATTTAGGACTATCATTTCTGTTCAATAAGTTAGACTCTCAAAATAATATTTATACCTAAGCATTTTCTCAGGGTTTACCTACCTTTGAGAATGGCATATGTAAAATAGAGAAATGTTACAGATGGTGCAAACATGGCACACATGTAGGAAGAAACCATTAAGACACATGACAACAGTCCTACTGCTTTGTTACCAATCAGATGTATCAACCAGGCTGCCAAGGGACCTGAGAAAGAAAAAAAGAGATTAAATAGGGTAAAGGTATGTAATAACTGGGGGCAGCAAATAGGTAGCCTTCCTTGGTAACGGGATTGTGTTCTTAACTGTATCTGTGTTTTATGACACATATGAGATTGGCACCTTTAGAAATGTTCCTGTGTTTCCTTATGCTATTTTATCCCAGCACCTTGGATTATTGATCCAAAAATGAGGTTTCAATCTAAAATAACAAATCTCATGGTCTGAAAATACTTGGATGATCCTGGTCAAATAAGCAAATCAATGCCACCTGCATGAGTTTGTCTAGTACAGTGTGAGCATGTATTGGACAAATACAACTAGTTTCCCTAACATCAGCTCACATACAATCTTGATGACACAAAACCAAATCATCGAGAACAAAAGTGTCTTCTATTGCTTAATAAGTTTGATAGTTCTCCTCCTGAAGTCTCCTCTACCATTCCAATGAGGTAGATATCGTATAAGTTGCAACACCACCATTGAAAAAGCAGCCTGAGAATTAGGCTCACTGTTTTAATGCTCTTATATAATGATTTGATTACACCGTCAGGATTCAAAGATATGTTCTACAAGCTATTCTTGACGTGCATGTTGTAACTGAAACACTGAGGGCCTTCCCCATTTTGTGCTTAATTTTGTTTTGGATAACACTTCGAAGTCTTTAATCACCTTTATGGATGCACAACAAGTAGATTCCAATATCAAATTTCAAAGAATATTCACATTGAGCCAAGCAGAAACAGCCATACCAGCAAAAGATCTCATAGAGGCGGCTATAGACATAACTGCCGCAGTTTCTGCAGATGAGGATTCAGGGAACTTGAGTCGCAGCTGTTGGTAGAAGATTGTGACTGTCTTATCAAAACATATAACCCACGTAAAGACTAATCCACTGATAACAACAACCGCCCATCCCCATCCTCCATCTGGCACCAGACTGGGTGGGGTATTGGTGTCTGTAATGTGTGGTGTCTCTGTAGATACTTCTCTTACAGGGTCAAATTGGGATTCCGCTGCCACAGATGATACATGATCAGAGTGTCCATGTTTATTGCCCTCTGATACCATTGTACCGTCTTTTTGTTAACTTTTCTTTGGGGCCTGTCTGTCAAGTGTCATTGGTCCCAGTATAATATCTGGGTGGAGTGGATGGTTGACTTGCCTTGTTTCATTCTATCATTACGATCTCATATTTTCCTCTGCTGTATGTAGGGAGTTATTATGTCTCCGCTGTGCATATGCATGTATGTATAGATATTTCCTTGTGCCACTATTTATCATCCTCTAGCATGCATTGTCTGCAAGCTATGGCTTGTCCTACATGTATGAATATAATGACACTGACCGACAATTCTAACTCTCATCTCTAGTATCATACTGATATGACATACCTTTCTAACACCATATATCTATTATATGATAACTGATATTAATGGCACTATACTAGGATTATCAGTGGCATATTTTCCCTTATCATGGTATATGGGCTAGGTGTACATGTCCTGTGCACAGTGCAGAAGGTCATAGTGTAACTGGCAGTTATCCCATCCAACATAAAGGATCATATAATTATGCAAAGAAGTGTGAACACTTTTCCCCATCCTATACCTTTGATACACTATTCTATTTCATGGTAGCTTTACAGGATGATAGCTACAAGAGACATGAATACTAGGAATCGAGGCCTAGAGTTACTACATTACTTGGATTGCATAGAAATCAGCCCAAACTAAAAGTTGGGTACTAGGGTAGCTCCTGAAGTTATCCTAGTACATGCTATTGTAAAAAAAAACTGAGTTACCCTAATACTGACAAATCTAAAACCCCTCTACACTACTGTTCTAGAGAATGCCAGCTTATACAGTTATTAATTCAGCATGTAGTCCATGGGCCAGGTACCATAACCCTGCACCCTAAGAGGGATTTTAGTAGACCCTCTTTTTTGAAAGACACATATATGAATTTTAATTTTTTGGCAATTTGTAATTTGATATCCAGTGGGTAAGCCTGTGGTAGCCATTTTCCAAGATGGCCACCCTGAAAAAAAAGAGGGGTTCGAGTTATAGGGAATTGAGAAGAGCGACAAATCGATCGCTATTGTTTGGGGAGTTACAATAGTAATCCTGGAAATGATATAAAGACGCGGGGTTCCTTCACACTAGATATATCCCTGTAGCATACATGAATGGTTATTATAAAGCATAATCTAAAGGCAGGAAACTTTTGAATGCGATATGTCACCGGGAACAGGCAAAGAATGTTACTATAAGTCCTCAGTCACATGAAGTCTAGAGTGGGCCCAGTGTGTTATAGCCCTATAGGATACTGGAGGTGGCTGTGAGGGCTGAGTCATTGTTTTGGACTGGAGCCACATAGTTCCTGGGGGTCCCGGTGGCAGCAGTAGAGGTGATGTCCTTATGGGTGGATGTGTGTGTGTCCTCTGAGTAATCTGTTAGAGCACTACCAGACCAAGGTCCACAGGGTGTCGGATGGCAAAAGACCAAAACCACCGGCAGTCTGGGGATGTACAAAGTCCAAAGGGTGTCGGATGACAAAAGACCAAAACCACCAGTAGTCTGGGAGTATATAAGGCTGGAACTGTGTACGAAAGGAAGGGATTCACGGTCCGTCCTGGAATCACAGGGGAAAAAATTTATATTTGGCAGTCCACAAGTAGGAATCAATTGAAATTCTGAATAGTATTTACTGCAGCTTTGGTCACTGCTTTGGAGTGCTCTCTGAGCCCACAACTTTATTCAATTGAGGATTATAACTGTATCCAATTGAGTCTTGGCTTCATTTAATGGGGTCTTGACTTTATTCAATTGGAGATCTGAACACACCAACTAAGGGATCTGCTTGTTGTATACATAGAGGAACCACACATCTGAAGGACTTAGATTTGTTTAGCTTTCATTTGGTCTCACTACACATTGTGGTATTCTCAATGCTCACTTGAAACATCTCACCATGGAGTTATTGATTTAATTTGAAGTTATGCCATAATGGAGTTCTAAGGCATCAACAGTTTGTGATTGTGATATTCATTTGTGATTATTCATTTAACGTGGAGTTATGTCATGATGGAATTCAAAAGTTCATGTCATTTGTGATGTCATATGGAGATTGATATTTATAAGGAAGTTTAGGCATTTCAAATTATTATCGAATTTGTGTTTGGAAAATAACCTCACCTTTGGACTTGGACATGAGGATTGAAATTTGTGAAGGTTTGTAACTGTGTGCCTGCGCGCACCTGTACCCACGATGGAAATTGTTTCCGCCCCGGATTGGGTGTATGAGGCTATTTATGAAATGTGGTGCAATTATTATCTGATGTTCATAGATATTGACATTACGGAGTTTGAGTTTGACATTGATTGGATCTAATTCATTGAAACCCTTCCTGTTTTGAAGGCGTATGTTTAGGACTTCTAAATTGAAAGGTAAAATCGACGTTGAAGTCTGAATTGTATTGGACCTTGAATTGGCACACATATTTCGATTCAATAAAAACCCTTGGAGATGAAGTACCCAATTGTGTTTTCTTTCCACATGGGCTAGGGAATTTAAACACAAAGCTCTACCCTTGATGCTAGCACGAGATCATTCCCCAAGAATATAATAACATCGCGAGTGGTGGAGAAATATAAACTGCGGGTGGAGATTGGAGTGAGGTGAAAACATAACTGGTGGAAATCCGAGTTCGATCATTGTATTCTAAGCTACCCCATTTCAAAAGCTAGTTAAACCCCATCATAAAGGTTCACTCCATTTCAAGGGTGCACTATATTTCAGAAACCCCATTCAAAATATTAGGCCAACACCACCTCCAGTCTCCTCCTCCAGATAACACAAAAACAACAACAACCCCCCAACATTATAGAACATAACCACCTCGCTTACCCTCTGCCTGCCATAGCCCAGGTTTTAAAAGAATATGAATATGCGCTCCAGAAAATGTGCATTTGAGGATACATTGTGTATATGGTCATGTAGTACCTCAAATTGAAGGTCTTTGAGAGTTCTATCTACTGACTACCAGTGACTACCTACATATAATGTATGTTATAATGTCAACGTGGTTGCTATAGCAACCAGATAAACTCTAATTTTTGCCTATTTTTCTATTCCGACCTAGCGGGGTAGGGCTGGCGCAGTGATGTCTAGCTGAAGCTGGTAACCAACATGTGCCTTACACTGGTTTCAGGGGTCAGTTATGTAATACCTGGTGAGAATCCACCCTGTCCTACCCTACACAATAAAGGACTATTATGACTTATTAAATATCACATGGTGGCTTGAAAATATTAATTACACCATCAAGGGTAGGCTATCACTCATACCACCTCCATGTGTGGAGTATTTACACTTCCAGGTGTGAAAGGTCACCCATGCAGAGAGTGGCTTCTTGACCCCTGAAGGTGGCAAATCTTGTGAGAATGCATGTTAATTAGGCCTGAGCTGGTAGCTGCAGTAAGAGTACACGTGTAGGGACTGTCTGTATGGTACTAGCATCGACGGGACAACATGCATCCTCGGTATATGAGTCACCAAAAATAGGGAGGGGAGAAAGTGCACTGAAAAAAGTCTTCCTGACAAAATGACATGTATATCCATGTCAACTTGATTTGACACATAGAGCACATGTCATTGGGACATGGCACATATGTCATCATGACAACTGTTTTCATTACGCATGTCAAATGGAGTTGACAAACCAAATGTGAGAGTGTCAACCTCATTCAACATGCCTTCCAAGCATGTCATGTGGGAGACAATCATGACCTGTGCAGTATGTGTCAAAGCGATCAGTCTTCTTTCTCTGTGTAACTGACTTGCACCTTACTCAACATCCAAATGCCTTGTTTGAATTGAGCTGTGTGAGTTATAATGGTTTATCTCATAGTTAGAGGTATTTCGTTTATCGAGTAATTCTAACCCTACAGATTAATCCCGTTCTGCTTCAACTCCTTCACTTTGATCCCTGGGAGGTCCTGTGACCATTTCTTGTACCAGTCTGTCAGGATTTGCCTTTGCCACCAGCCTTGTATTTTTAAGCTCCAGAGGTCTGAAGGTGAGACTGGCTGGTATGATGTGTTAGCTCATCCAAGTCATAATGATCATGGTTCCAAAATCCCCATACTCCTTGTGTGACTTTGATAACCACAGTGGGCTGAGCAAGCAAGACACCCAGTGCTAGGAAGCATGAACTTTAGCCCATGGCTTTCCCCCTTGTTCTTATCAAAATAGGCAGCAATCATATTGTAGGGGTTCACCATAATCATAGCCTTTGCTAGACCTGTAGGGAATGATGAATATCAATGAATTTTGGTAAAAGAAACCCAGTTTAATGCACTAATCAAAACACATGATAGCTTTCCGCTACGAGTTACCATTTATTTTCAAGTGGTTTGCTAGAATTTTAGGGAATTTTAAAGAAAGTCTTAGTTAGGAAAATTTTCTGAAGATTTAAGTCAAATTTATTGGAAAGCATAGAGGCAGTAATGGATCTTATTTTATGTGAATAACTTCTTCCCGTAGAGATAGCATTACAGAGCCGATCCGCACACCCCCAGTGGCGTAACGTGTGCCGATCCACCACAGCGGCCGATCCACCACTGCAGCCTCGTTCTGGGTGCATGTAAACATTCAAAATGGCGGACCGGCGCTTTTACGGGGAACTACGGTACCGGATTTTGATAATTTTTCCTTATTTAAACCTCTAAAAACATAAAATAAATATAGAACTAAACTCCCCTGGTGTCCTCGGTGGCTGATCCACCCCTCGTTGTGGATCGCCACCTCGTACACCACGGTCGTTTAGTTCTATCTATTTATCTAAATGAATAGGGAACTGAGAAATTAAAGGGCTGAGGAAGAAAGGGCCAACATCTATCAATACATGCTCATAAACATGGTCCCTAGAACTGATTGCTAGGGAAATGGGTGGATGCTGTGCCATTAGCAGCCCTAGGAATGGAGTATACAGTAAGCCGAAAAGTGTTCCTCATTTTATCACTTTATATTATAGATTTTTAAGTTATCAAACACATGAGAACATGGCAATGAAATGAAAGTTTGTGTTTTAACTTTTCAGTACAAATGCTACATTCTATTTCTTCTGCATCTTTTAGTCTGGACAATAATATATCTTTCATGAGATATCATTTTCAATGAATGTTTGGATCTGCTGAACATCATAAAAAGAAAGTGTTTCCATATTGTCCATTCCTTAAAACTTACCCCTCATGCTTTCTTTCTTGTACTGGAAAGGCCCTGTTGCTAGGCAAATGTAGCCATTGCTACGTGATTACTTATCCTAGCAGCAAATGGCAAGTTGATTCTTTAACTCATTCCAAGTGTAGCTCATCTCTTATAGCAAAAAGGGCCTGTTGCTAGGCAAAAGCTGCTTGTCCTAGCAAAAAAAAATCACAAATTCGTTGGGTCCATTTTAGGGGAGTAGGTTCCATCTCGGGTGCCATTTTCACAGGATCAATGTCCCGGAAAGTGCCTCTAGCTAGGTGAAAGTAACCATTTGCTAGGTACCTGTTTGTTCTTGCAAAAAATAGAAAGCTTCTGCATTTATATTGGGTCCATTTTAGGGGGTAGGGACCATCAGAATGTCACTTATGGACCTTCTAAGTATCATATTGATACAAAGTTGTTTCCTTACTGTTGACTCCTTAACTCATTCAAAGGCCTGTTGCTAGGCAATTTCGCATCATTTTAGTGAAATTCCTGTTGAGAAGAATTTCCCCAAAACTGAACTACAAAAATTGTAACTACCCAGCAAATTGTTGTTATCTGTCGCCATGATTGGTCATCAATGGTGACTCCTTTCTGAGTGATAACTCACTGTGTCATCTTTTGCCACTGTGTGTCAGTCTCACATGGTATGGCGATTTATCACAACAGTCGCCAACATGATCTCACTCACTGCGTGAGTATGTGCCACCCCTTGTCATCCCTCACAAAGCATGGTGACTTATCACCACCATCGCCAACATGGATCTAACTCACTGCGTGAGTATGTGCCACTGCCTGTCAACTCTCAGTCAGAATGGCAACTTTTCACCTGCATTGCCACATGGCTCTCACTCACTGCGTGAGTGTGTATCACTCCTAGTTAATCTTCTCTCAAAATGGCGACTTATCACCACCATTGCCAACATTGGTCTCACTCAATACGTGAATTTGTGTCACTCCCAAGTCAATGCTCTCTGAGGATTGCATCATCTGTCACTCACTCTCACTCACAGTGGCAACTTATCACCACCATTGCCAAAGTTGTTGAGACAGCACCACTGTTCAACATGTAGCCTATCTAGGAAGTGTGGGTATGAAGTATAAGTCCCATACGTATCAAATGTGCTTTGTTTCACACTGATTTCCATGTAATACTTCAGAGTTGAATCAAACAAGATTATATAGAGAGAATATCAATTGAATTTAGATAGACATACCTCTAAAATGAAAGCAACTATCCATAAACACCTTTTCTCTGGTTACAGGAAAAATGCATATCAACATGAACACCTTGTCTGTGGTTAGAGGGAAGATACATATGGCAATACCTTCTCTGGCAAAACATACTTTGATCTGGCAGATGTGAGGCTGCATGATTACCAATGTCGATGATCATGAGCTTTTCATCTAACAAGTTGAGTGATCACCAGCGTCGCCATCACTGGTGAGTCTGAGTGATCACCACTCTCGCCATCCATGGTGAACCTGCGCTATGACGTGGTGCGCGTTTCATCTAGTGAGGTGAGTGATCACTCGTGTCGCCATCCCTGGTGAGTGTGGGTGATCAAGATCCTCACCCTCTGTGGGGAACCTGTGCTATCACGAGGTACGCGTTTTATCTAGCGAGGTGAGTGATCACAATCCTTGCCATCCATGGTGAATGTGTATTATGATGTGGTGTGCGTCTCATCTAGCGAAGTGAGTGATCACTCATGTCACCATCCCTGGTGAGGATGAGTAATCACTCATGTCGCCATCCCTGGTGAGGATGAGTGATCACTATCCTCGCCATCCCTGGTGAACATGTGCTATGACCAGGTGCGTGTTTTATCTAGCGAGGTGAGTGATCACCCGCGTCGCCATCCCTGGTGAGTCTGAGTGATCACCATCCTCGCCATCTGAGGTGAGGCCATGTGATCACCACCATTGCTATTCCTGTTGATCTTGTGCTATAGCGACGTCGTGTTCCATCTAGCGGCCTCTTTCTGCAATATACATGTGAAAATATAGATTACCAGGAAGCTTTAATTTAATATTGAAGTGGTTAATGTAAATTGTTGTTAACCCTTGCGGCTTTTGCCCTGAAATTGCTGCAGCCTACGCAGAACTGTGTCACTGGCTGTAATCTTGGGTTACATTTTGTTTTTTACAGCTTGCAAATCAGACCATTATTAAGGGCGTTACAGCCTCAAACAAAAGGCATTACTGTAAAAGAAATTTATTACGAATCCTGTTATGATTTTAGCCCTACAGGAGGGGTGTGAAAACTTGGACAAATCTCAGAACTTCTAGGTTCCTGTCTTAAAATAAAATACAGATCTTATGCATCTAATTGTACTCATGTGTTTTCCCCACTTTTTTTTTTTTTTTTTTGGACTAGCTCATTGCGTTAATGAACTGTCATGTTCATTTATGTAACGCTATAGAGCCGACCAATTTTATTTATATTTCAAACAGATACCAAACAGTTGAAGTAAATATAGACTCCACATAATCAGACATATGTCATTATGTACAATAACAGTAAGGAAGCAGGCAAGTGTGTCAAATCAATCACATAGTATTTGTTGAGATATATATCAATATGACACAAGAAACACAAAATACAATCAAATGATCATCAATGATATAATATTATATAATGATGAAAATATGCTGATCACATAAATAATATTTGGAGCGGCGCGGTGACTACACTGTCTCCATCAACCTTTGTTCCTTAGTTATATCCAACCTTTAGCCTTGATCTGAGGTTTTTTAACTTTTTAACCTCATTCTTAAATTTAACTTTTGTGGTAGCCCTCTGAACCTCCTCAGATAGTAGGTCCCAGAGGACTACACCCCTGTACCATGGCGATCTTTTATAATGGCGAGATATACTTCTTGGCAATTTAAAATGTATCTTATTTTGCGATCTTGTATTATATGCATGACCATGATTTATCTGATCCTTGGATTTCTTATACATCAAACTTAAAAGTAACATATCAAATCTTTGTTCTAATTTTTCCACTTTACAGATGACATGTAACTCATCAACACTATATTTAACAATATTGCATCTAAGGCAAATTCTCAAAGCTCTATTCTGTAAACGTTGTAATGCCTTTAAACCTTCCTCATTACAACTAGTACTTATAAAAGAGCAATATTCAATAATCGGCCGGATGGTACAACAATATATTTTTATGCTTTCTTCTTGTGTGAGATATTTCCTTAATTTAGCAAATCTAAATAATTTATTACAAATGTTTCTTTTAATAAGCTTAATTTGTTTGTCAAAACTTAACTTACTGTCTACTGTAACTCCTAGGTAGGGGAAAAAACTTACAGTTTCTACTCTGGTACCATTTATTACAATATCTGTATCTGGACAATTTTTCAATTTGTGAGCACTACAAAACCACATAAATTTTGTTTTCTTTGGATTAACAGTCAACCTGTTGTGAAATACCCATGTCTTAAAGCGTTCAAGATCATCATTTAACACTCTCATTACATCTTGGGGTGTTTTCGCTGCATGATATAAAACAATGTCATCTGCATACATTATAATTTTGCACTCGTTCAACTTTTTAATCACGTCATCTATGTATAAAACAAACAACAGGGGGCCTAAAACAGACCCTTGTGGGACACCATATTTGATTTCAGATTCTTGAGAGAGATTATTGCCATAACTAGTTCTTTGTTTGTGGTTTTTTAGATAACTATTAAACCAGAGAAAGTTATTTTTGCTGAAACCTAATTTGCTAATTTTTTCCAGAAGTCTAACATGGATTACACTGTCAAACGCTTTAGTAAAGTCAATAAATAGGGCCCCTGTTATTAAACCATCATTTCGATACTCATATAGATCATTAACAAAGTCAAAGGTGGCATCACCTGTACCACTACCTTTCTTGTAACCATATTGCTCATCTGAAAAATTATCGTGATCTTTCATGGCACAACTTAAATAATAATACATTATTTTTTCAATAATTTTTGAGGGCATTGGCAATAGCGAAATAGGCCTCCAATTCTTAACTTGTGATAAATCTCCGTCTTTGGGTAATGGCTTGACCAATGCAGAAGCCCATTTGACAGGAAAACCACCACTATCAAAACTTCTCTGAACAAGAAAAGTAAATTGATCTAGCAGGCATATTATTGCACATTGTAGTATATCACCTCTGATCCCCTCTATTCCGGATGATTTTCCACTCTGATGGGAATTCCTTGAAAACCATGTGGAAATATAGAATGATAAGTTCTCATTTCAGATAAAAATCCTGAATGTGAGTTCTATTAACCCTTGTGGATTTGCAAGTGTTTAGGGACGAGTCATTTATTGCTAGGCGGGGGGGGGGCTAGATGGATTTTGGCAGATCGCCAGATTTTTTCTGACCCCCCCCCAACACTATGACAAAAATGATCGCGACATAGCTATATATAGTGGACCAGTGCTCTGTCCTACCACCCCACTGCAGGAGGGGGTTCATGTATGAGAGCCCTTCTATGGGGCTTTACACGGGCGTGTTCTGGTTACCAGGTTGGATCTATATGTAGGTGTTATCCATATAGAAGGGTGAGACAGTAAAGGAACGGTGCTGCCCTCTGCCAGCTCTATTTCCAATAGAGTAGACCTTGATTACAGAGGTGAGGGTGACTTTGCCAAAGTCACCCCTTATCTCCATAATCAAATAGAGCTGGCAGATGGCAGCACCGCTCCTTCACTGTCTCACCCTTCTATACAGATAACACCTACATATAGATCCAACCTAGTAACCAGAACACGCCCGTGAGGCTTTACCTCGAACACATGGCCAGTTCCCAGGGTCCATAATCTTAAATAGTTACGGTTCTAGTTAGGATAGAGACAGAATTCCAAAGGTTTTATAATCCCTGTAACCTTGTGCATCAGCCCAAATAGGTATAACAAAGTTTCCATGTATTCAATAATCAGGTGTGGTAATGCTAGTGTCAGTCACTCGAGGCGTTCAGGGAATGGCCGAGGGATCAATGCTGGTTTGTAAAGCCACCCCCTATTGGTCCTGCCCATGTGGGTCAATGTTGATCCCTGAGTCAACTTACGGCCGCGCTTATAAGGTAAATGACGGGGGACCAGTCCCAAAAGCAGGTCATGAACGGTGCGTTCGATACCACTGAAAAACGGACATAGAGTTAAGAACTAACCTTTTTCGGGGGCTCTGCCCCCGAACCCCCAATCAAATTTTTGCATCTACAATCCCCCCAAAATAAACCTTTAAAAATACTACCTAAATTTGTAACATTAAGTCACCTTTTCTCTGAATCTTCAAAGAACCTGGCATGTGGGCAGACGTAGTTAGAGATAAAAGTTAGCAGCCTAACGCACCCCTCATGACCTACTTTCGAGGGTGGTTCCCCCGTCATTTACCATATAGCTTTTAGCCAACTTACTACACTCCCAAGCATAGTTAAGGATTGGTACCTAGCCAGACCTGGCTGGGGAGGAAGGGGGTGGAGGGAACAAGCTAAGGTTGTGTAGTTAGCGTTCGAGGTCACCCCCACCCACAATGCACTGCATATGGTTAGAAAACCGCTGCCCGAACGCCTCAACTGTAGTCCCATGTTAGTCGGCCCACCCGTCGTCAATGATACGGTTATTGATACTCTCATTCGAGGCGTTCGGGTAGTGGTTTTCTAAGGATATCTATTGCACTATGGGTAGGGGTGACCTCGAACGCTAACTACCCCACCTCAGCTGGTTCCCTCCACCCCCTTACACCCCAGCCAGGTCTGGCTAGGTACCAGTCCTTAACTATGCTTGGGAGGGTAGTAAGTTGACTCAGGGATCAACATTGACCCACATGGGCAGGACCAATAGGGGGTGGCCTTACAAACCAGCATTGATCCCTCGGCCATACCATGAATGCCTCGATTGATACCCTCCTGTAGAGGGTTGCGTTGATCACCTAGTCCATGTCTGCTTTGAGCCATAGGGTTTGCACTGTGTCTGCAATGTTCTGTGTCTGCTTTGAGCCTACTGTCAAGCAGTCTGTAACCTATACTATATAGAGCTTCATTCCCCTACCCGATTTCTAGATCCAGTTCTGGCCCTTGCCTCTTTACGTCAGCCGAATAACAATTATTCTCTATATTGAGTTTGAACAGGTAAAGAAATTTTCCTACTTGTAGGTTAGGCACCCTAGACAGTGCCACTCCCCCTTGACCTCAAGACAGCTAAAAGTCCTAGAATTAGGTCACACTAAAAGCCTCTATAAATTAGAACTGTTACTCATAATCTAGTCTGTTTTTTGGGTTTTTTTTTTTATGAAATAAAAGACTGAATTATAGAGACAGCACTCCTAAATGTCTACCTGATGAATCTTGGAAAAGATGAAACACCAGATCTAAACTTACCCATGATCCTTTACACTGCCATTGGTAACTGGAGAAATTATCGAATATATTTTCCCAAACAGAAAATTTTATTCATGGACCTGTGTTGTGAATAAATGGCATAGCTTGAGACAAGGATTCTCGCATTTTGTGAGTAAAAATGTTATTCATAAAGTGTGAAATTCATTTTCTGACACTCTCTTGGGAGTGAGATCTGATTTTGTTAGACCTAGATATGGTGGCGCCTAGAGTGATGTGTACCCTATACTATATAGAGCTTCATTCCCCTACCCGATTTCTAGATCCAGTTCTGGCCCTTGCCTCTTTACGTCAGCCGAATAACAATTGTGCGCGGGCGGCAAAGAGTACGTGGGCGGGAAACGCTGACCGGCACTCTCCCAGCAGAACGTCATATCATCGAGCTGCGTTCGGAGAGTGGCTGACCGGACGCTGCTGACCGGGCACCAGCGTGCGCATGCGCCCTTGAACCTGGTTACAAAGTTTGTTTACGTCCGACCCAAAACATCGCCCAGACGTACTCCTGCGACACAACACACACAAACCTTCAACATGCCTGGAAATGCAGTAAGTAAAACTGAATAAGACTATTGCTAGTGTTACTTGAATAAGTTCAGTATTACTTGATCATTAATTTATACGCGGACAACGAGGTATAGACGATTCTGCCAAGCTTTTTTCTTGTCGCCTCTCGGCTCAGTTAGTCACTCAAGACTGACTGGTGATAGTTAGTCACTGGGCGCGACTCAGTTAAGGACTGAGTCGCTGAGACTGGTATACCTAAAACTTTCAGGTGCTCTAGAAATGGCAAGTTTCTAAGAATAACATTTGACAGAAATAAATCCCCAGCAATCAGCTTTTGGTATTGACAAGAGTACCACCTTAGTTTTGCTGTCTGTGAGTGGGAAGAGTGTCTTTTGTTGGAAACTTTTAGATCGCACCCTTTTCCAGGATTTGGCACATTGGCCTGGACGAAAACCTCTTATCTGTTTATAGAGGGCGCCAACATGCACCCACGGCAGACATACTTAGGAGGTGAATAACAAAGCAGTGCTCACCACTGTCAGTCTATGTGGTGTATTATGGGGGTGCAAGAAATATAATTTTTCTCTCAAACTATTTCATCAAATTAGTTGAAACCTTTAGCGAGTCATCTACAGGTATAAATGGATATTTTGAGCGAATATAAAGTAATTCCCATGAGTAGAAGTTGATAGAATGAATTTTGAAAACATTACTCCATTGCACCGTTTACCTGCCAATCCCGCACAATCCACTCCCTGAATTTACTGAATAAATAATGGCAGTTCTCCTCATAATACCTTCACTAAACTTTCAGCGAGTGATTATCAAATGGTAAACTAATGGTGTGTGAAGTTTGAAAGCATTCTGATTATAGGAAGTATCAAAATAATCAATTTGAGTCAATCCTTATTGCCAGCCTTGCAGCTCCTCTATGGGGTCCCTGCGCGAGGATTCACCTCCATTAAATGGAGGTGCTACCAGTTGCAACAAGGTGCAGACAACTTTCCCCTCATTTAGCTTGGTTTTCGTCCGTACCACATTGGGCAGCTATCAGCAGGTGCATTTTCTGCCAGACAGGAAGTCAATCTCCACTCTCCAAGTAGATTCTCATGAATAACATTATTTCATGAATAACACCTCTGTTGTGAGACCTGAAGCCACATCCAACATGGCCGACCGTGGCAGCTAAACTTGATATGAAGGCTAACAGATTTGCGAGAACCAAATAATCTGGGCCCCCGTAATGAAGGTTTCTCACAAAATGGCAACCAACATGTCTTAGGAAGCCATCTTTAAGAGGAAATCGACATAAAAAATTTATGTCCTACAATTCCAGCCACCTGACAAATGAGCCCTATGCAGGAAGCCTGACTCTCCCGTCAGGTAAGAGTCAGCGCCCGCCGGACAAGTGATAGTAGGAATATTTGGTGAATATTTCTATCACTCATTGACTGGAGTCAGTGACTGGCCTACAACATTTGAGAATGCACAATTTTGCACAGTTTCCTGATCCAATGCCCGAATTCCGGGAACTTTGCCCAAGATCACCGCAAGATAAAGCATTGGGGCCAAGGGCAGGGGACAAGCTGACATCTAATAGCTTTCTTGTTATGAGTCAAGTTTTAGCACGCCCGGTAACGAGTTGCCAATGTTATGATTTTGGCTTAAAAACTTGACCTCGTTTTAGACTTGTAGCCCACTTTAATAAAACATGATTTTGTCAATAATTTCCTGGAAAATGAAATGATTTACAATTTCCCTTGATATATGTTAAAAGAAGGGTGATCAATTCTGTTGTCAAAGCATATTACTCTATTTTTAAAATTTACTGAATTATGAATGTTTTCATTTTCCTAGGCCTACCGGTTAGACCTAGAAACAACAGATCCACTAATGAATGCGCAGTAAAACCAGGTCAGGGTCACATGTATTGCATAATGAGATGTGGGAGGCAGTAAAAAACGACCTACCTGTTCAGATCTGAATGTAGTAGCGGAGATGTAAACTTCGTCTCTTCAACCACCCTTGATCAATCGATCAAGTTGGGTCGGCTTTCAAGCAATTTGATTTGTCGAGAGCCAGTGCTGGGGGACCCAGCACTCTGCGGGAGAAGTACTTCCGGTTTGCAGCATTTCACTCTTATTTGGTGATTATTTTGAGGAAAATCAAAGTTATTTCTCGTGTTAAAACGTAAACAAAGCCCTTAGATGCAAGTTTGTACCCTGTCCTCAGGCTTTGCCTAATCACCTTGGGAGATCTTGGGCAAAGCCCTCAGGCCTCGGGTCAGGGTAAAAACTCATCTTCATGCTTTGTAATTACAACCCAACTGCATTCGCATGTTAGAGCATGCAGACCCACACGTGCATGTATCAGGAAATGCTTGATAGGGGATTTCTGCTCTCTCCCGCATACTTTGGCATGGTAATGCCCCCTGCCCATTATCTGATAATGTTTTTTGTCCCAATTTTAGGTCGGTTGTCAATATGCGGTATGTAAGTTGGTTGTGGCTATATGTATGTTGTACATTGCTGTGGGGATGTGAATATTGTCAAAGTCATTCTTATTGCTATTGCACTGTAACTCTATGTTTGCATTAGCCTACCAAGGGGGTCTATGGTGGAAAATCAAGTCCTTGTGCTGGGGCAATGATAAATTTCATACAGGTTGAGCAAAATACATGATCTGCGAAAAGGGGGCTTAGTGCAGGGGGTACTAAGACCCCTGTTCCCAGTACATGTCACAGTGACATGATCTGCGAAAAGGGGGCTTAGTGCTAGGGACTCCAGAAAAATGTCTAAATCATTATATCCTCTATTTTCTTATAACCATAGAGCCTCGCAAACAGAGTCTAAATCTGTTAATGTTTATTAAAACCTGAGATATTAAATGATTTGTGTCTGGAAAACTGACAGTTTTGCCCCTGTACATTCTTATTATACAGGTGTCCAGAAGCTGTGACTACTGACCACCAAAGTGGCCTTTGGCCATTGACTAAGTCACAGACCCTACCCTGCCCTGCCCTACCAACATTGCTGAGGTGTGACTGAGTGGCCACCACCCACCCTCTGCTGTTAAGAATGCTGTATGAGTGTTTTCTCTACACTGTAATAAATTTGCCTAAATTGAAACTCCCTAAAGGTTTCCGATGATTCACTGTAGGTGAGAAGACAGTGACATCCCCTAAATTGACAGTGTTTCACCCTGAGGTGTTCCACTGATATCTCTTTATGGTGCAACTTTGTAAAGTAATATAATAAGGGAGAGCCACCGCCACCCGCCATTGCCAGTGATTCAATGTATTTTAAGGGATTTTTTTTTACTGTATAGATTCATTGCTGTGTACAGGCCTAGTTCCTACAGTGAAAGATGTAGAATTGGCAGTAGAACTACCTACATCTTGTGGCCTTGGAGGACTAGAGAGCATCCCCCAATTGTGTTGGGGCTTTGTACACATATCAAGTACCTAATAGAGCATCTACATCCAAATTGGCAACCAACAGCAGCATGAATTTCATACTCTTCTCATGCTCCGAACATACCCTACTCACATATACAAAAAAATTGAAATATATCTATTCTTGAGTCAGTGGTGTTTAGTATGGCTGGAAAGGCAATTCTTTTTACTGTCTAACCAGGCCATTGCCTAAAATAGGGTTATGCAAAAAACCTGCTCTTATGAGAGTTTTGACTACAGTGTCTGAAGGCCCTGGTAAACAGCCAGTGCACAGAAACAGGCTGCTCCCATGCACAACACCCAAGCAGCACACCTGGTGGATTCCGAAGTTCCTATTAGTGCAGGGGATACTAAGACCCCTGTTCCCAGTACATGTCACATTATTTATTTTAGCAGGTTCATCTTTATCTATATAGATCTATTTGTAGACTGTTGTAGTAGAGGCTTTTAAACCAAGGCCACACCAAATTAAAATATTGGTCTATGGATTTCCCGCACCTTAATTTCCAAAATACAAATTTATATTTTTTAAGAAAATTTATTGATCTATGGATTCTGCCCGCATCATTTTCTGGAAAATTGCAGATTTTTTTTTTTTTTTTTTTTTTTTGCCAAGGAGCTTACAGGATCAATCAATAAAAGTACAGAAATGGCAGACCACTCATTGGATAGGTAAAGATGTCACCGGTTTCATGGTATTGGCATATTCTGCACTTAGGAAAAAAATGAACATTTTCAGCAAGGGACCCCCCCCTTCCCCGCCACCAAAAAAAAAAAAAAAAATATCCCTCTCCATATTTTGGCCATGCAAAATCCATAGACAAATAAATTTCCTAGAAAAATAAATAAAAATTTCGCCCTCCCGCCTCTTTTTATAAAACAGAAAATCCATAGACCAATTTTTTAATTTGGAATGGCCCAAGTAAATAGGATGTCTATTCATTGGTCACTGGTCACATGGGTCTTGACTGTATGAATATCTTGAAGCCCCAAAAATACCTTTTCACTGAAAATACAAAAAGGGGTGCAGTCCCAAAGAGTTTTCTTACTGTTGTTGCCATGCCTTGTTTCTTAACTAAAATGTCCCTTCAATAACATGCTAAATGATTCAGCCTGATAGCATGCTAGCTTCCACAGTGGAGATTTGGCTTCTTGTCGAGTCTGTTTTCTGTGCTTTCTAGCCGTCTGGTTAGAACATTAGGCCACCAGTGACCCTTAAAAATATGTTCGTTTCCTATCCAGAGGCCTGGTGGAACTTTTGTTGAGAACGAAAAAAAAAATTATTTGACTTCTGAAAAAAAATTCTCTAAGTACGAGATTCTAGGTTCCCGATCCCAAATTTTAAAACACAATACCAGATTCATGCTGCCCATGCTTACTATGTATGACAAAAAATCTTTTTTACACAAACAAAATTTTCCCTCCCTCCCTGATGGGTCTGAAAATAACTACCCTCTGGACAGAAAATGGGATATATTTTTAAGGATGGCCTCAGTGCATGTCAAAATACACTTCACGGTGCGAGTCGTGTAAAAGAGCTTTTTAACACGGTATTTCACACCGTAATAATAATGCATGTGGAAATGTAAATCACTGTGAGTTAAATGGAAGGAGTTCATGCATGATCATAAAGCAAGATGAATGTGTCACATTCTGGACACATCCATGAAGTCTCACTCCTACCTATGGCACAACCAGTACTCTGAGCTGGCACAACCGGTACTCTGAGCAGGTGTACTGTTCTTTTTGAATGGTTACCTTAGTGTACCGAGAAATTGATCAAAAGTTAGTACAAGTAGTATAGACTGATCAGAATAGCCCATCTGCAGTAGTCAATTCTTTGACAGCCAACAGGGCAATATGGTGTATAGAGTGCAATGCATGGGTAGTCCTCATGATGCACAAATGTATTCCGAGTTAGAAGGTCGCCCCATAGGCGCTGCCATTACTGGAGCTTGTTACCAGCGAGTTCTACTGATAAGACATATCAGATGGGTACCAGTTGGCCCCCGAGAGGGCCGTAGTGAATAGTTGGGATTATCTCATTGGCTAATAAATAATCCTGCTAAGTCCGTATACCTGGTGATAGACTCACTAGGACTGTATTCATGCATCATGACTACCAATGGGCTTGATACATTGATGCAATCTCGGCATTTAAAGGATTACAGGGGCGTAGGAAAAATGGGGGCCAGGGGGGGGGGTCTGCCCCCCCCAATAATGAGGAGGTTCCATATATAGGCCTATATAAAAATATAACAGGCCCCCCCAACCGAGACCCCTGCCCCCCCCCAATAAAAATTTGCCCCTGGATTATTGCACACTGTATGATGGTTTCATGTGTCAGTTGAAGTGTTATGTTAATTTTAATTAGTAATATTATTTTAACACCCACAGGAGACAGAAGACAGGCTTAAGCGTGTCCAGAACTACCAGGGTGTTACTGGTGTTCTGATCATCAACAATGAAGGTAGGGAACCTGCTTAAGACATCTATATTTAATTGGGTATAGAGAATGAATGATGAATAAATGCAGCATTTGGGGGTGACTCGCCTTGGCTGCATTCATGCACTATGAAGATCAGGGGTATCATAGCACTGGGCACCCCTTAATCCATTAACCTACTGAGTTTTATTAATTCATTTACTATTCATTTGTTCATCATCATTTATTTACTTATTCATTCATTTTCTGTACTTTTTCATCTGTTTATTTTCTAGTAAAATAAAAATAATTGTCCTCATAGATGAAACAGTACCACAACCAACCTAAATTATATTATCCTCATGAAGAAAGTAACCTATCTATTTTACTAAATGTTTCTAGGTATCCCTGTCAAGACAAGTATGGACAACTCAACATCAGTACAATACTCCAACAACTTGACCAACTGTGTGGCGCTGGCACGTAACGTCGTCAGAGACCTCGACCCACAAGACGACTTGAAGTTCTTCCGGATACGTACAAAGAAAAACGAGATTATGTTGGCACCAGGTAATAAGAATAAAAGCTCTTGATATGTGTTTAGAATATCAAATTAAAATATGTACACAAAGATTTTTCCATTTATCAATTTTATTTCTTTACATTTTTTTATGCACTAAGTTCGCCTAATTAGGAAAATATCCACTTTTTCTGGTCGGTATCCATTTGAACCAAATCAGTGTGCAGTTTAATGACTTCTGAAGACCTCAATATTGATCTTCATAATAAGAATGCCCCACTCAGTATGTGTCTCAAGTTTGTAAATCATTCCATCATACTCTCATAATGATCAATGCAATGCTAGGTAATACAGTCCCAACATGCCGGTTTGCAAGCTACTTACTGGGATTGCATTGCCAAATAAACATTAACTTCACTGCATTATGCTCTCCCTAAAATACTTAATAAGAAGTCTTAATTATGTTCTTGTTCTTTCAGAAAACGGCAGTGTATTGACAGTAATCCAGAGCTCAACAAGTTAAATGTGGAAACAACTCATCATCAATCCCTTTTTGTTAATGTCTCGTGCTGAAGAAGCTCATAGACATTAAATCTAAATCGGAAGGACTATGTATCATTTGAACAACTCTTAGTTATGTACTGGATTTGCATCAATTAGGTTACCATGAGACAGTTAATATAATCATCCAAGATCAATAATCACTGGTTTCTATAATCTATGCCACAACATTGGAAAAAGCTTTTAGGAAAGCATTATTATTTGCCATATGACACGAAATATGATATCAAGTTTTACATTGTTACAATATACATGATCATTGATCATTTGAATATGAAAAGTTTAGTTTGTGAGTATGTATGATAGGTGAGAATGTATGCATGTTGTATGTTCAGTATTAAAGTTTGGTAGTAAATACATTGGATTCATATAGTGTCTTTTACCTGTGTGAAAATCTGGAACAGTAGATCTAAGGTTTCCTGATCCATTTAGGCCAGACCAAAAAAAATTAGTTGGTCTACGGATTACCCACACCATATTTTCGGAAATGGAAATTGTTTTTATTTGAAAATTATTTTGTCTGCGGATTGCGCCCGCATCATTTTCTGAAGAATTCTGATTTCCCCGCCCCCTTCCCGACAGGACCATAGTACCAATAAAGGCACAGACAGGGAAGACCACCTGTTGGAAAGAGCTCTTTCTGTTTATTACGCCAATGCCAGGCATCATACCACCTGGTAAAAAATGTGAATACATGTACAGTAAAACTTGGCTACTAAGAGCATGGATACAACATGTATACATGCTTTATATAACAAGCATATTTTGAGCTGTCCCAATTTTCTTCATATATTTCTATAGTCAAGAGACTCCATTAGACAGTGTTTCAACGAGGTACCTAATTAACTTGTAAACAAGTTTCACCAATGTAGGTTTTCCGAGGTCAGCTGTGGGATATGGGGACGTGCTAATTATGCTTTCATCCACCCCGACACCCTTTGCTTTTCCCTCAGATCTCAGCCACCCAAACAGAGGAAAAGAAGGGCTTGTAAAGAAGTCCCATTGTAGACCCTAGTGACATTCAAAACTGTCCCAACCCTACACCCACACAAGATGGGGGGGGGGATCTTATGACACTGCGATATAATGGTTAATGGTTAGGCAGACAACATTAGAGTACCATTATGAGATCCACAGCTTGAAACCGGGTGTTAAACTAAGCCATATCACAATCATGGCTGGCAAAAAAGAAAAAGAAAAATCTCTCGCCTCCGAATATAATGTTGAGAATCCATAGAGCTGGGATCTCAAAAACATTGTCGCCCTCTATATGGGTCAACAATATTGCTTTTATGGAACTTGGACAATTGGAACTCATTTCTGTGTTCCTAAAAGCACAAAAGCATATAGGTTTGTCATTTTGATCTATCAGTATTTTATGTAGCACTACCACATTTTCTACACATACCCATAATTCAGGGTTGTAACCATTTATGGGACATGGTATTAATTGACTTATACCTGACAATTTATTGGCTTTTACCTAACCAAATATGGGGTACTTTAAGAGGCTCACTAAAAGAATTCATCCGCTCTCATGCGAGGATGTTAGAGAAATTTTTCAAATTCACATGAAATCTTTACAATCACCCCCTTAGTCAAAATATCATTTTTAACTGACATTTCCCAAAATTATCTTAAATGACTTTTACGGTAACTGACATTTAAAGGAAAATGGGTTTAACTGGCTTTTAACTGACCAGTCGGACCCTGATAATAGTAAGAGCTGAAGAATCTAATCCCTAATACTATAGAAAGTCTCACAGGGATGCCAGTCATTGATCAATGAAAAGTCGGAAATCATCCTAATTTTCTGGACTCCCAATAGGAAATGTATAAATCCAAAGATTTGGAATTCCTAAAAAGTTAGGAAAAGTGGCATCTCTGGTCTCAAAAGATTGGAGATTAGATTTTAAAATTCTAGTATCACTTTTACTAATGATGCCACGTCTTATCACTGGGGATATCAAAACACCAAAGACTGTAGTAACGGTATAATGTTTTAATTCTGATTCATTTACACACAAACAAGAATGACATCTGTTCCACACTCACACCTGTGACTAGGAAGGCCAGCCCTGCAGCCAACTCTTGCCGCTATATGTGTAGCAGTGCTAAAAACCTCAAATTAAAACATGCCCTGAACTATCTGTTATGGATGTATGGTGCATTACAGTATATCATTAGTACAGGAGGGGTCTAAATCTTGATGACCATGTCAAATTTCAATTACTTAAAAGGGTCATTTTAGACAGGGAAATGATTACTAACACTCAGAATTTTCTGTGACCTGGGACGTTTTTTTCTGGTAGGATTAAGGTGTATATGTATTGCCAGACTTTTGGGAGAGAGGTGTATTTGTAGTGGTATTTGCCAAACTATGTTCATGAGACATTGGTGGTACCAAAGAACTATAGCATTGGTAGATGATATGGGATATTAGTGGTACATATATGCAGTAGGGGTCAGCACCTCCTTGCTTCTGATCTAAAGGAGACAGTTGGTTGATTGTATTCGACTTGAGGATTTTTGTCAGGTATCACTGGCCAAGAAATTTATTTTGAAAAATGATAATAAATTAACCAAATAAGATATGAATGAACGGATTGCAGATGTGCATTGCAATAAATTTCATCTATCCCAAACTATTTCCGTGTTATATTCAGTAAATCCCTCGGAAATATGTTGTTCTATCTACTGTGACCAGGTAGACAGACAGTTAAAGTAACAATAAATACAACTCTATCAGAGCACACTCACACTATCTCATACACACAACTCCTAATGTAATCATTTAACCCTTTAAGGGCTGCAAGTGCTCCAATGTTCTATCCCTTGTTTTAATGATACATGAATCCGCCCATGCAAGGCTGCATTCATGAAATGATTAAAATTGGTCCTGGAGTTGATAAGCTCATGAAGCGTTGGCACCTTCAGAAATGAACATGAAACATCAAGCAGGCCTTAACAGATTAAGTTAGTAATCATGTTGTTCAATCTCCCAACTTTCAGAGCAAGGAAACTTAATCCTCACAAATGTTATGGAGCAGATGGATTACCCATAGTCCAACTAATTCTGATCAACCCGTGCACTACATGCATATAATATTATGTATACCCCCGGCAAATCTGAAAGAATCCTCTAGTTTCTAAAAGAACACATTTGGATTGGCTCTTAGATACTGCATGCCACTTTCTAAAATCAATTTGCTCCTTTTCTGATATTCCAGTGAGCAATAAAGCTAGAGCATTGTTTATTGAATATGTTGTTATATCCCCCAGCTTTTATTTGGAGGAAAATTGGAGGAATTAGCTTAAAGCCCTTCAATATCTGCACAATTCCTGAAGCTCATACTCATTTGTTATCATCAAGACTGGCATGAATGTAGAACTACATTCAGGCATTAAATGACAAAATGGCAGTAGAGGGTTAATCCTTTCAACTTTCACTATAATGAAACACAGAATTATGTGAAAACACACATCAAATAAAATTCACATCTTCTGTGATGTTCTTCTCTTAGGTAAAATGTTGCAGTATACTTAAGACTCGCTTATTCTAAAACGCCCATCCATATATCATGTGAGCTACGAAAAACAATATCAAAGTAAATATAGCTAGGAACCTACTTAAACTCTTTTTTTGCCTCATTTGAGCTTGAGACTTAAATTCAGTTTAAACATCTACTTCTTAATGGATTGCCATAATATTAGTTACCATGACAATGCACACACAGTAAATGGGAAAGCTTGTTAGCCTGTGCTAAGCAAAGTAAAATCATCACTCCCCTATGATTTACCCTATATTCCTCCATTCATGACATTTCAACAATTCCTTCCATTCAATTAAAATGGGCAGGGAATATTCTGAGGATTAGATAAAACAGCTTAATCACACAATAGACTCATATATCACACATCCATATCATTAAAGTTCCTTTCACAAGAAGTATCATAAATGTTCTCACTGCAATCAGAGGTATACATGTGAAAAGGTAGAGAATAAACATAAATTTTTTATTAAACATTTAATCACACAAAAGTGTCAAAAGCTAATATTTTCTGTTTTCCGACTGGTCATTATTCGCCACCTTGTGCCCTAGACATATCTGCACTGACAGATTTACACCGTTCAAATACATATCTTTATATGAATCCAGTACTCCACAGTAATAAAAAAAACTTTCGCTACACTTCCAGCCCAAAAATTTTTCAACCACACTTAGAGGGTTGCACCATACCACTCTATTTATATATTCTTGTGTTTCAGTGTGCCAGTGCAGTACTGCTATCTTACTCACCAGCACAACATATCATGCCAAGCCTTCATGGAGGATCATTTCTAGAGGGTTGGCATAATATATGCAACCCTGGAAATTAATCTATGATGTTTGCATTCATGCATCATGAAGTAAAACTGGCATAATTCATGGATGAATGATGCTGATTTCAAGAAACCACACTAAATTGTTACATATGGTAGTCAAAGTTAAGCAGGCAATCAACCAAAGTGATCTGGCTACATTTAGATATTCATCAAATAACAGACATTGCTTGAGATATGCAGTTTCACAGCACACTCTTGATTGTGCACTACTACATCTATCTACCTGTGACAAAACTGGTACACATGAAGATTATATTAAGGTATATTACACATGACTTCCCAACAAGTTCCAAGTCGAGGCTATGAAAGACATATTTTGAGAGGGTACAAGCTTGTATCAAAATGACGGTTGACATATATCATATAGCTGCTCAGTTTAGTGTATTAGTGATTCCATGTAAACTTTGTTCCTAGGCTTTCTTTGAACTGATACATATTTGAATTAGCTAAACACCCTAGCTGCATTAGCTAAACACCCTAGCTGCAAGATGAAGTAAACCTTCCTGGATATTGTGAGAAACTAATTTGGACTTTTCCCACTATGATACCTATGCTTTCAGATTTCATAAAAGGTTGTGAGTAATCAATTCAAGGATAACATTAATATAGTCCTTCCTCAAATATTTTGCTGTGTGGGGGTTCAGCTCCTAAGGAAAACTAAGCAATATATTTCAAATATATTTCATTAGTATTGACTGCAATGAGAGGGACGTTAGATGACACCCATTTAGTACTGAGCGACAGTTTACTGCCCAGAATAGGCTTACTTCTACAGGAGCACATATTGCATCAAATTTTACCTTCAACTGTGTCTTAATAAATGAATGCAGCCCTGGCAAGTAATTTATGGGTACAGAATAAGTGCAGCATGCCAAACTTTCAGGACCATGTCATAAGGGAGGTTTTGTATGATACATGAATAAGGGCTCAAAAAAGTTACTTGCCAGTGTGACATTCACGCATGACATTTACCCATCGGCCATAGCGGGTTAACAAAAGCCCTGATTGGTAGGTATATTGTATGATACAACTATGTATCCGAGTAAGACACATTATCGACTGCGTCCAAAAATGAGCTGCATGTGTTCAGTACATTGTTTGATTAAAGGTATGGCAGCAAATGATCCGTGAGTGCTTTCTATGATGTACCAATATGGAACACAGATGCTTGTCAATTCAAGCAAGGAGCGCTTGGTCAAGCATACCAACCATAACTGGTTTGTATAGTTTTGTTAGCCCTTTAAGGGCTGCTAGTACTCTACTTGATTGTGCCCTTATGTTGTGACTCATCAGAGTGACATTCACATAAAAGCAGACCTCTGGGCTGCATTTAAACATTGACTGACAAATGGGCATACTGTTTTAGAGTACCAGACAGCCATTGGCGGTTTATTATGGTCATAGACAACATCTGAATCACCAACATGGAATCATGAATATTTTCACGTCTACAACATGTCATGTTTCAACTGAACTAGACAGCAATTTTAAGTAAGAGCAGTTCAAATGGTAACCAGTTACCAGTATGGGGGGCTGTGGAACAAGAGAGCAGAGAAAGTGGGGGAAAAAACCAGGATTGCATCAGTCCAGCCCTATAATTATATACAGCCTTACTCATATCTTAACTGGGTTTCCCTAGCCCACTTAAAAGGGTCTATTTCCCCTATTTCCTAATCCCTCGGATGTGTATGGTGCACATATGTGCAGGCACTGACACATTCCTCTGTGAAATTGTGTAATCTATTTCTTGCCATGAATATGACCTCAGCTGTTGAAATGGCGTTAAACATCTATTACTCACTCACTCTTAACATCAGTCTACACCTCTAGCGTGAGAGAAAGATTTTTGGTCTTCTTACAACAATTATCTATACATTTTAGTACTTGTTCTTGAAACTACACCTTACTTCTTATGGCCTTACACTCAAATACAAAAGTGGAATTTTCTCAAAAACTGCCTATTAAAAAAATCTGCAATTTTGCACACTCATTCTGTGTGCACTGATCTCACAATTATCCAAAAATGAAGCTCCTGATTACATTAATAAAAAAATCGATTTACTATAGAGCTCTATGGACAATTTGGATAGCTTTTACAAACCTCTCTTTTTCTAAACTTTCCACATCAAATTTCAAGAATTCCTGAAAACTGTACCCACAAAAAATATTTAACTCGCTCACACTACTCTCAAATTTCCTGCTTTTACCTCCATATTTCTGCTTTTAAGCACCAACTTTATCTTAATTTTTTGGCCAAACCCCTATGTAAAGAATGGGGGGTCGTTCTGTATAACCAGACAGAGATACAGCATAGCACGGCCCCCCATAATATGTAGAGGATCTTACATTATACATGTTACCACCTACTCTGCATAGGGTAAAATTTCATATATTTACCAGTATTCTATTCATAATAATTTGAACCACAGTTCATATTTTTTACTACCCCTATGAGATGCTTGGGTACCTCTCTAGATAGGTAAATGTATCTTAACATCCTATCACAAATCATATTTACAATACCCGATCTGCTATCAATTAAGATATTCCACAATCCATCTATAGCATGACAGATCAATTATTTAGATCATTTCAAATTAATACAATTAAAATATTAATTCAATAAAAATCAGTGAGATAATTTCACATGGGACTTTGCTTAGCCTTAGATCTTAAAGAATCCATAATGAATACCAGCATGTATATTATTCCATTGCTTTGATTATGGGTGCAAACAAATGAATGTATTATGTCACTAAAAGCAGACAATGTTAACCCATTAAGGGCGAGCTATGAGGGTGCTTTGGAAGGCTAGGGAACTGGATTTTCAGCAGTGTATTTACCAGAGGGCGATAGATTGTTAGGGAATAAGGCACAGGGCATGGCCATGGGAGTGCTCTAACCTGTATTGAGACATCGAGGGGCCTCATAGGCCCCAAGATGTCTCAATGAAGTCTAGGGCACGACCATGGCCATGACCAAGTGCCTTATTCCCGTTATAACACAGAGAAATCACAAACAGGCACCTAATAGCATAGGGACATCAATTGTGAAGTCTAAAGGAGAGATTCAAACTCCTCAGCTCCAAAATAGGTAAAAATAAGTCAGACCAAAAATAGCAGTCCACTTCAATCCACCTCAAATGTCTAAACATGGCTGCCATATCAATTATCTATGTCAATTATATTCAACATCAGACCCTACATGGTGTTGAGAATACTCAACATCTGCCCCTACATGGATGTTGAGTATCTTCAACATCAGCCCTTAATGGGTTAAGAATACCTAAGAGATTTGAGAATGAACCCCACATCCTTTAGCTACTAAGTATAACTTAATGAACACCATTCATCACAGTGGTCCTTATTTGATCCTTAAACATAATACATTGCCTAGCAAAACTTTGTTAACTGGATCAGATCTTGAACTTTTTATCATTCTTTTATCACAGTATAACTATTACAGAATGAAGCTAGTCACTGGTTTAACCCTAGTCGGACCACATGGTGCCTTCAAGTTTATGTTCCTTCGTCATTGTAAAGTACCAATACAGTGCGGATGAACATTGTTACAGCACTGCTTTGGTGCATTGTGCAGACCCATTGGGGAGCCTATCCACTCTGTATGGTCATCATGATGCATGAATGCAACCCAAGAGAGTAAGCCGCCAGGACTGCATTCAAGTACACTTGCGGGTCTTTTAAGCATTAAAGAAACATAAAGGGTAATCATATTTTTTCAAGCACTTTCTACTTCTACAGATGCCCATAATAATAGTAACATCTGAAGAATCCTTAATATTACAGAAAGTCTCAACAGGTTGGGGATAAGATTTATAAATTTTAGCATCATTCTTACTAAAGATGCCCAGTCTTATCACTGGGCATAATAAACACCAAAGACTTGTAGTAACGGTATAATGTTTTAATTCTGATTCATTTACACACAAACGAGAATGACATCTGTACAAGTTGATTTCCACTCACACACCCGTGACCAGGTAGACAGACAGTTAAAGTAACAATAAATACAACTCTATCAGAGCACACTCACTCTATCTCATACACACAAATCCTAAAGTAATCAATTTACCCTTGAAGGGCTGCAAGTGCTTCAATGTTCTATCCCCTGTTATAATGCTACAGGAATCCACCCATGTAAGGCTGCATTCATGCATTAAACTGTACCTAAGGAGTTGATACACCCATGAAGCATCAACACCATCAGAAATGAACATGAAACACCAAGCAAACCTTAACAGATTAAGTTAGTAATCATGTTGTTGGTTCATTCAACTTTCAGACCAAGGAAACTTAGTCCTGACAAAGTAACATGAACAATGTTGTGATGGAGCAGATGGATTACCCAAAGTGCAACTAATTCTGATTCACACATGCACTACATGTATATATGTATACTCCTGCAAATCTGAAGGAATCCTCTAGTTTTTAAAAGAACACATTTGGGTTGGTTCTAGATAGGATACTGCATGCCACATTCTAAAATCAATTTGCTCGTTTACCTGAAATTCCAGTGAGCAAATGTATCTCCCAGCTTTTATCTGGAGGAATATTGGAGGAATTAGCTTAAGGCCCTTCAATGGCTGCACAATATCTGAAACTCACACTCATTTGTCATCAAGACTGGCATGAATGTAGAACTACATTCAGGCATTATATTACAAAATGGCCATGATGCATTTTTACAAAATGCAGTCCTTAGAGGGTTAATCCTTTCAATTTTCACTAAAATGCAACACAGAATTCTGTGAAAACACACTTCAAATAAAATTCACATCTTTTCTGATTTTCTTCTCTTAGGTAAAATGTTACAGTATACTTAGGTTCACTTATTCTAAAACGCCCAACCATATATCATGTGAGTTACGAAAAACAATATCAAAGTAAATATAGCTAGGAACCTACTTAAAACTCTTTTTTGCCTCATTTGAGCTTGAGACTTAAATTCAGTTTAAACATCTACTTCTTAATGGATTGCCATGATATTAGTTACCATGACAATGCACACACAGTAAAATCGATATGTGAATGAAAAAGCTTGTTAGCCTGTGCTAAGCAAAGTAAAATCATCACTCCCCTATGATTTACCCTACATTCCTCCATTCATGACATTTCAACAATTCCTTCCATTCAAATAAAATGGGTGAGGATTATTGTGAAGATTAGATAAAACAGCTTCATCACACAATAGACTCATATATCACACATTCATATCATTAAGGTTCCTTTCACAAGAAGTATCATAAATGTTCTCACTGCAATCAGAGGTATATATGTGAAAAGGTAGAGAATAAACATAATTTTTTTATTAAACATTTAATCACACAAAAGTGTCAAAAACTAATATTGTCTGTTTTCTGACCAGTCATTATTCGCCACCCTGTGCCCTAGACATGTCTGCTGACAGATTTACACTGTTCAAATACATCTCTTAATATGAATCCAGTACTCCACAGTAATAAAAAAAAACAAACAAACATTCGCTACACTTCCAGCCCAAAACTTTTTCACTCGTGCTTAGAGTTGCAACATACCACTCAATTTATATGTTCTTTTGTTTCAGTATACCAGTGCAGTACTGCTAACTTACTCACCAGCACAACAAATCATTCCAAGCCTTCATGGAGGATCATTTCTAGAGGGTTGGCATAATATATGCAACCCTGGCAATTCATCTATGATGGTTGCATTCATGCATCATGAAGTAAAACTGGCATAATTCATGGATGAATGATGCAGGTTTCAAGAAACCACACTAAATTGTTACATACGGTAGTCAAAGTTAAGCAGGCAATCAACCAAAGTGATCTGGCTACATTTAGATATTCATCAAATAACAGACATTGCTTGAGATATGCAGTTTCACAGCACACTCTTGATTGTGCACTACTACATCTATCTACCTGTGACAAAACTGGTACACATGAAGATTATATTAAGGTATATTACACATGACTTCCCAACAAGTTCCAAGTCGAGGCTATGAAAGACATATTTTGAGAGGGTACAAGCTTGTATCAAAATGACAGTTGACATATCATATAGCTGCTCAGTTTAGTGTATTAGTGATTCCATGTAAACTTTGTTCCTAGGCTTTCTTTGAACTGATACATATTTGAATTAGCTAAACACCCTAGCTGCAAGATGAAGTAAACCTTCCTGGATATTGTAAGAAACTAATTTGGACTTTTCCCACTATGATTCCTATGCTTTCAGATTTCATAAAAGGTTGTGAGTAATCAATTCAAGAATAACATTAATATAGTCCTCCCTCAAATATTTTGCTGCGTGGGGGTTCAGCTCCTGAGGAAACTAAGCAATATATTTCATTAGTATTGGCTGCAATGAGCGGGACGAAAGAACACCCGTATAGTACTGAGCGACATCTCACTGCCCAGTATAGGCTTACTCCTGTAGGGGCACATATTGCAAGTTTAACTTTACTGTTGTCTTAATAAATGAATGCAGCCCTGGCAAGTACTTTATGGGTACAGGATAAGTGCAGCATACCAACCTTTCAGGATAATGTCCATAACCTAGGTTCGATACATGAATATTAAAGGGCTTAAAAAGATACTTTTCAGTGTGACATTCACGCATGACATTTACCCATAGGCCATAGCGCATTAACAAAGGCGCTGGTAAGGTAGGTATATTGTATGATACAACTATGTATCCGAGTAAGACACATTATCGACTGCGTCCAAAAATGAGCTACATGTGTTTAATACATTGTTTGATTAAAGGTATGGCAGCAAACCACCCGTGAGTGCTTGCTATGATGTACCAATATGGAACACAGATGCTTGTCAATTCAAACAAGGAGAGCTTGGTCAAGCATACCAACCATAACTGGTTTGTATAGTTTTGTTAGCCCTTTAAGGGTTGCTAGTACTCTACTTGATTGTGCCCTTATGTTATCATGTTGCCACTCACCAGAGCGACATTCGCCTAAACGCAGACCTCTGGGCTGCATTTAAACACTGACTGACAAATGGGTGTACTGTTTTAGAGTACTAGGCAGCCGTTGGCGGCTTATTATCATTGTATACAACATCTGAATCACCAACATAAATCATGAATATTGTCAAATCTACAACATCATGTTTCAACTGAATATGTACAGGATCTTACATTATACATGCTACCACCTACTCTGCATAGGATAAAATTTCATATATTACCAGTAATCTATTCACAATAATTTGAACCACAGTTCATATTATTTTCTAGCCCTATGAGATGCATGGGTATCTCTCTTGATAGGTAAATGTATCGTCACATCCTACCACAAATCATATTTACAATACCCAATCTGCTATCAATCAAGATATCCCTCAATCCATCTATAGCATGACAGATCAATTATTTAGATCATTTCAAATTAATACAATGCACTAAAAATCAGTGAGATAATTTCACATGGGACTTTGCTGAGCCTTACATCTAAAGAATCCATAAATGAATACCAGCGTGTATATCATTCCATTGCTGTGATTATGGTGCAAACAAATCAATTTATTATTTCATTAAGAGAAGACAATGTTAAGAAATCATATGAGATTTGAGAATGAACCACAAATCCTTCAGCTACTAAGTATAACCTAATGAACACCTTTCAACACTCGTCATTTGTACAATATGATCCTTAAAACATTTACATTGTCACCACACTGCCTAGCAAAACTTTGTTAACTGGATCAGATCTTTAACCTTTTATCACAGTATAACTATTACAGAATGAAGCTAGTCACTGTTTTAACTCTGGTCGGGCCACGTGGTACCTTCAGGTTCATGTTGCTCTGCCATCATGAAGTACCAATACAGTAAGGGTGAACATTGTGCCAGCACTGGTTTGGTGCATTGTGCAGACCCATTGGGGAGCGCATCAACTCTGTTGGGTCATCATGATACATGATTGCAACCCACGAGAGTAAGCCGCCAGGACTGCATTCAAGCACACTTGTGGGTCTTTAAAGCATTAAAGAACCCTTAAGAGTGATTGTATTGTTCAAAACTTTCCGCATAAATAGTATACACCTGTAGCATGAATTCAATTATTGCAGTGTTTGTTAGTGCTGCCGCCAACTGACGATACTTTGTGGCGTAAAATATCAAGGTTGATACAAGCAGGTCATTGCATTGCTTCCATCATGCTAAAGCTGGGATCTCAAATACAGTGCTCTCCTCTATATATGTCAACAATTTTAGTCTCATGAAATATTGACAACTTGTACACCATCTGTGTGCTGCTGAAAGTGCATGAGTATATACATTTGTTGTTCTGTTATATCAGTGCATTCATCTTTTTACCACTTTTTAGTGGCATTTTGAAATAAGTCTATTCCTTCTATTCACATGACCATAATATTCCACTAACTCTATAAAAGCCCCGATTTTCAAAATCTAAAATATATTTCTCTTCTCATCAACCTAAATAGATGCCATTGTCAAAGAACTTTCATCACTTATGTTTTTGTACTGCATGGTACATTCCATTGAGCTGTGCTCCAGGATTCTCATCTTACTTTCTTCCTGTGTCCCTTTTCTCAAACGCTATACTTGTAGGTCCTGTGCCACGAAGTGGAAGTTTTTTCTTTCTTAAGTTAATGCTGCATAATGTCTCTTTACAAAACAGCAAGACTCATTTTGCCTTCAAACTGTATTGCAATTTACACATTACAGGTCATAAGCTCCAGTATCCTTTTTTATGTATATATTTTTAGCCCCATTTACTAGTACGCATGGTGCATTCTCACCCAAAGACAATAAATTCTCATGTTCTTTGTTGTCTTTACAGGCTTAACCCAAGCTGACTAATCATTAAATTCAATTCCGTCCCCCTCTTTTGGGGACTAACGGAGGAAGACTGTCCTCTTACAAGAACACAGCCCGCCTTCCTCTCACACTATCACAAAAGCTGCTTGTTTCACAGGTGTATAGTCCTGTCACTTTAAGCACAGTCTGACTCCTTTACACCTTACATCATATAGTCTAGTTCCTCGTCCAGGTATGTCCGCATGGCTCGTTGACACTCAACTGATGCCCAGCGGTCCACAAGCATTCGACACTCGCTCTCGTTTGTTAGCTCCATCTTGCCCCGCTGATGACTTCGTATCAACAACTTGGAACCTTCCAAACTCTGGAAAAGGCATAAGCAATTTTTTTTTTTTAATTTCATTCAAGGTTTGTTTTAATTAACAGCTATTGCCATTATGGCAGAATTGCTACACCTTGGTTACTTGAACATCCCACGCTACATATGCACAGAACGAGAAAGATGACATATTAAACAGCAGTTCAGCTTTTCACCATGGCCAGATAAAAATGTGACCAGACTTGTCAGATTGCATATGCTGTGCCAATTCCAGATTTCTGCCCTTTATTATGTACTATATAAACAGATGCTTACCCGTATGGACTGGCTGGCGATATTCTGAACACGAGGTATCACTTCTTGCATCATGCTGGTTGGCCAGAATACTTGGGACACAAGACCTATTTGATACGCTTCAATTGCTGTCAGTTTACGGCCTCCAATCAGTATGTCGTTTGCCTGTAGATAAACCCATTTTGATCAGCATTCATTACAGTGTCCTCAATCCACTTTATAACGACAGAGAATCCTCAACTTTCTACAGTGGATTTTGTACAAAATTTAACTTAAAACCTTTATTGAAGTCAGCACCTGCATAATACTCTGTAAATTCTCTCGTATATGCCATGGCTAGTACCAGAACCCAACCCAGATGGGTGGAGAGTGCGGGGGTAGGGTCAGATATAACATATTCCCAAATTTCTCCCAACTATTCCAGCATCACAGGGGGGTCCCGAGGGCCCTATGACCTCGTAGCTTTTTGAATTTTGAAGATAAATTCATAAGGAAAAAAAGTTATACCGTTTTGAAATTTCTAGAATTTTCCACAAACTCAGGGGGTGGCTTATATGAGGGATGCGGCTTATACGAGAGAATTTACGGTCCGGGGTAACATTAGAAAAATAGCCACTGATATCTTATAAGTGGGATTTATGGTACATTATATATACAACGAGAAAACTTTCAGTCATTCACAATAACCTATGAATGTAGCATTGGCGATTCACCTGGATTGAGGCCTAATATAGAGTACCGGGATAATATTGTAAACGGGCACTTACCATGGCCATACCCATAACCTGTGGGAATGTGTAGGAGCTACACGCCTCAGGTGTCTGTCCGAGTCGTCCATATGGACAGAAGAAGGACGCCTTGTCACTGGCGTAGATGATATCACACAGCGGTAAGATGGCTGCACCAAGACCGATGGCCGGGCCATTCACTGCCGCTACAATCGGCTTTGGGAAGGCAATCACAAGGTTCACAAAATCCCTGAAAAGTAGGAAAAAATGGGTGTAAGTATTACCATGTACTGAGAATTGCTTTGATGTTGAATTGAATTTTCCAAATTAAACACATTATTGGGGTTGCATCGGGACAACACTGGTACATGACTTTAGAGCGTAATGCCGCCTTTTAATATTTCACTCTTTGAAGGCAAGTAATTCACCAGAGCTACATACAATACATGCATCATACCAACCCTACAGGGTTTTAAAAATGCCTGAGGGCCTGTATGATGACTGAAAGTGAAAGCATTAAGTTCTGGTTCCACTGCCGGCAGTCAGGAGAATTTTTGCTTATCTGACAAATTATGATATTGCAAAAGTATAGAAAAAAATTGGTCGGATTAGCAAAAAGTCGCCTGACCGACAGCAGTGGAACCAGCGCTGTAGACACGCTGCATCATGATGCGCTCCTGCATCAGTGGCCCTTCAATGGTTAAAATGCCTTACCTGAGTGCATCAGCCATAGACTGTGCGCTCTGTCGCCGGTCCCCACTGAGCAGGTAGTTGACGTCTATACCAGAACAGAAGATGCTGCCCGAGCCGCTCAGTAACACCAGGCGCGAGTCATCAAATTTGGCATTCTGCAGCGCCTGGCACAGCTCATGTAGCACCTGAATGATGAGAGTAGAAGTAAACATTTATATTAGTAGACATTTTATAAACCTTCTTAACCAGGTCTAGATCAATTCTACAAAATACTGGCCTTGAAATTTCCCTTAAACAAGAATCGGGTAATAGTGGCCAGTGGCCTTTAGTAAACAAAAGGTGAGATTTGGGAAGGGATATACCTAAACTGGACCCTATATCGTCGCCTTAGTGCAAGAAGGTTATATCTGCATTTTTCAAGTTTTGCAGGAGAGGCAAGCTAGACAGTGAAAGTTCAACACACATTTTTTAACAGTGTAGGGGGGCTGTGGTGGTGGAGACAGGATATACAGTGTAAGTTCAACACTAATTTCTTGCAGTGTAGAGGGGGTCGTGGTGGTGGAATCAGGCTATACAGTGTAAGTTCAACACACATTTTTTTAGTGTAGGGGGTCGTGGTGGAGTACACAGGCTATACAGTGTAAGTTCAACAGACATTTTTACAGTGTATGGGGGGGGGGGGTCGTGTAGGTGGAGACAAGGTATGCAGTGTAAGTTCAACAGACATTTTTACAGTGTATGGGGGGAGGGGGTCGTGTTGGTGGAGACAAGGTATACAGTGTAAGTTTAACACACATTTTTACAGTGTATGGAGGGGGGGGGGGGGTCGTGGTGGTGGAGACAAGGTATACAGTGTAAGTTCAACAGACATTTTTTACAGCGAAGGGGTGGTGGTGGTGGTGGAGGTAAGCTATACAGTATAAGTTCCACACACATTTGTACAGTGCAGAGGGGGGAGGGGTCACGACTTTGGAGAGGAGTTAAGAGTGTAAATTCAACAGACATTTCTTACAGTGTAGATTGGGGGGGAGGGGGGGTCACGATGGTATCGCCTGGCAAACACGTCCCCGGTGAGGGTAAAACATCGGCGGACAATGGGATTTGAGTCAGAGGGGTTTAGAGTCAGGTTCTATGCATATGCTCTGTGGTATGACGAAAAAGGCTATGCATTGGATGGGATTTGAACCCACGATGGAGGAGCCTACCGATTTCTTATCTGATTGTAATGTAATCAATCGGGAAACGGTTTGTATATATTTCCATTTGGTAGACACGTCCCCCCCCAGGCGTTCATTGAAAAGGATTTGAGATTTGGGCTTGCACTATATAGCTCTATAAGTTATAGTGCAAGCCCAAATCTCAGAAAAATAATACCGTAACATCCTCACAGGCCTCCTGTGGCTTGTAGAAGGTGTCGAAAGTGAGGGTGGGGCTCATACAAGGGGATTCAGTCCTATAGATCATGTAAACCATCATTTTCTGGTGTGAGGTACAGCTTATAGCTTACGCTCAATATCAGGGTGTCGCTAATACACGAGGATGGCTACTGATAGTAATATGCAGGACTACCGGAGTTTATGGAGGTTCGAGCTGCCAACAAAAGTTATCCAACTTTCTTCTAAAGTTCATTTCACCACAGGATAACTTTCAGAAGCTATGGAATTTGTTTCGATTCACACTCTTTTAAGGGCTGGCCATCTCCTTTTCCCTCTGGCTATCATGATACATGAATGCAGCAGCACTAGTGAGTAACTCACTCAGGCTGCTTTCATGCATCATAACGACCTTCCAGGGTTGAAACAGGAGAAAGTGGCATTTTAGAAATACATAAGGAGAAAAAGGCACATACCTTGGGATTCAATGCGTTTTTACACTTGCTCGTAGTGAACAGCCACATCTGTGTGTAACCTGTACATTTCTTGACAATGATTTCCTTGTATCTAAACGCGCTTTCCGAGTTCCTGACACTCACTCTTCTTTCAACTGCCTCTCCCTCCTCCCCGGACTCCTCTGCCCTCCCGTTCCTCCTCCCGCCTCGTGGAGGTTGTAGGCTGTGGGGGAGGTTACTGAGCAGGGTCTTGTATGATGCTGTTGAGGGGCTTGTTGGAATGATCGGCATGACTGGTACGGTCGGGAGGTCCGACATGTAGAGGGAGTCTGGGCATTGTGACTCGGCCGCTGGTTGGATCCGTGCCCGGTTGGATTGTAGCGGGGAGGATGGAGGGGTTTTGTAGTTGGCACCTTCTTGTACAGTCGCTGCTGCAGCCTTAGCCGGGGACACTGGGTTATTTTGTCTTGGTACTGAAATAGACAGCACAATATTAGAGATGTACATGTATTTCTTTTTAATCGAAATTAGTCTGTATTTACGTGTGGGAAGGGGCATTGTAACAGGGCATTCATGACTTTTTGAAAACATACCCATTTAGTTTTTTTATATTTTTCATCTCAATTTAGACAGTTTTTTTTTTTTTTTTTTTTACAGTAGTGGAGGTGGAGTAGATGGCCAATTCCTCCAAGGTCCCTTCCAGGACGACGTCGAGATTCAAGCTTGATGTTAAACCTAATTGTTGCCATAATGTACCAATGCAGCATTAACAAATAAGGCTAAATAAAAGTTTGATTCTGGCGCCCCGACCCTACCCAGCTAAACAGGCCTGATCCTAGATATTGTTTTTGAAGTTTGAAGATATTTCGTTTTTTTGGGCCATTGTAGTAACCCATGTATTTTGACTGCGCATCTGCCTCTTCGTGGTATCAAAAAAATATTTAAAAAAAAAAAACCCGATCTACCCTATCTAATATTTGGCCTAATTCAAAACCACTACCGGTACATCGGTGTACCATGGTGACCCCTGGAGTGTGCAAACACTGCATGATGCATGAATACAGTACTGGTGAGTTATTTATACCGACTAAGCGGATAGTCCAATGGGCGCCGCCATTACTGCACCTGGTTCCCAGCTCTTATGGTCTCAGCCATGGAAATTCTTTTTCACTATATTTTAATGTAGCATGGCATGCCATATCTAGTGTGCCCCGGAGGTATTGAGCAAAAAATCCTACGTATATCTTTAGGGCAACCTCGATTTACGACATATAAAAAAAAACCTGCGCATCGATCACAAAAATCTGGAATGCTGGCCAGGTACAGACACCTGCATAATTGGCATAAAAAGCCAAGCCCCAGTTTTTCCTATATGGGCCCCTTCAAAGAACCCTCTTTTTTGGGAATCCCTCCCCCTTGGATGACTTAAGTTTGTTATCTTTCCCTTTTATATACTCCTGCTTTAGGTCGCTAATATAAGTCGCTCTGGAACTCCATGAAAACCATCTATTTTTGGCATGCCACTTTGTGTACTTATTGTGGCATATATACTCCCTTTTTAGGTCGCTAATATAAGTCACTGTTTCAAAATGAAATGTAGGAAACAGACAATCATATGTTAAATTTATTTAATGTTTATTTTATGCTTATACCTTCCTTATTTCCATTTAAAAGAAATTCATTCCACTTTAGCAATCTTTAATGCCAAATTTGTCTATTTTCTATATTAGACCCAAATAACCTATAACAATGGAGGTAGGTTCATAGAAAGTGGGGTGTCTACTCCAGAATACAGCCTCTGGAATTTTCAAACCATATTTTTCATTGTATTGGCAGGGTTGGGACTTGTAAAACACTTCTCGATATGTTTAAGTTTAAGTTTTCCTTATATATACTCCTGCTTTAGGTCGCTAATATAAGTAGCTGTTTGTTTTGGTTTGACTATCACAGGTGCCTACAGAGTTTACAGTTAGCTATGAATGGGTAATCAATGTGCTGAAGTGGGTGGCGCCATGCTTAATTGGGAGGTTGTACATTGCTGTCTGGGGTTAGACAGCCACTTCAAAAACAATCAAATATCAATTAAGCCATGTATGTATTGTGATATGAACACCCATGATCGTCATACTAAGTGTAGCAATAGTTTATACTAAAGTACAGTACTAAATGCCCTAAAAATCACTTCAATATCTCTGTTACCTACCCCTTTCTTAAAATTTGGAGCAGTGTTTGTTATGGAACAAGGCGTATTTTGTGTCTAAAACTGTGCCTTGTTCCACAACAGGCCCCCTTCTCTGTTATCTACCCCTTTTATAAAATGTGGAAGGGTGCCAGATAAGACACCGCTGTCTCAGTTGGACTACCTATGTGTTGTAACAATGGGGATTAGATAAGGCCAGCAAACTTTTGGGCTTTTGTAAAAGAATAAGAATATATCCAACTGTACAATATGCAGGCATGAGTAGGCCTATAATTTCTATTGAGGGGTTTTCTAATGGAACAAGGAGAAATGTACCAAGCAGGCATGGGTATCTGCCTTGTTCCATTGAAAATAAAGCATAAAAAATATTCCTTTCCATTTCCTGGCTTAAGGAATCCATGTTTTCCTTGTACCTTAGCTGCCCTTACATATACGGACTTAGCTGGTTTGATTATCAGCCAATGAAATGACACCATCTATTCACTGCAGACCTCTCAGGGGCCAACTGGTACCCATCTGATAAGTGTTATCAATAGAACTCGCTGATAACAAGCTCCAGCAATGGCGGCGCCCGTGGGACAACCTGCTAACTCAGAATAACTATAGTCTTCAGCGACATAAACAAACCCTTAGCGACCCATTCATAGAGAAGGCCATACATCAAGGCCATTTGTAACCATGATGTATGAATGCATCTCAGGCATGTCTTGCTGCCAGGGTTTCATGTACACATAACAAAGACCCCTGGGAGTGTATCAACCCCATACGGTCGGCATGATGCACGAATGAAATATTGCTGCATCATAACGGGAAACAGACGTAGCACATTGAAACACTATTCAGTCCTTACATGGTAAACTGATGATTAATGACTTCTCCGATATTGACCTTATTATGACACAAGTAATTAATGCAATTATACAGAAGCAGATGACAAATGCAAAAAAGTCTTAATCTGCCATACAGGCTGCAGCTTTTTAACTTGATTGGTACATGGATTTCATCAACCACAGTGCCAAAAAAATATATCCACAGTTTTTCAGCCTCTTTCTATCGTTTTTTTTTTCCTATCATCATTCATTTGTTCTCTTTTGATAGAGTTGGATGAAGACACGGTATCCTCTTCTTTTTCAATTCTAGAATTATTTGGTTATTTTTCGATATGTTTAAATACGTTTAACCAGTTGAGGCTATACGACATATAAAATAAGCAACATTAAATCGTCTACAGCTCTATTTCATGTACAACTTCTTATTCTGGAACTATCCAGTAATCAAATTAATCTTGAAGCTGGGAACTAGAAACTCTTAATACAGGATTTGTACAGGAATATATCGGTCCTTGTGAATTTAAATCAGTGAAATCTGAACATCTATTCCTAAAAACCACAACCACATTCACTTCTTTTAAATCATACAATCGTACAAAGAACCATCACATTAAAACCCCCTCCTAAACTGAGCAGGTGTCAGATATAATTTCTGAATGTTCCCCCATCTATGATAACTGTAAATCGTCTTACCTGGTTTAACAACTTTTGTCTTTGGTTTCATGCTGTCCATCAGTAGCAGTTTCCTTGGTGACAAACCCTGGAAACCCGGGCTCGTGCTTTCTCCTGCTACCATCCTCGCCACGACACTATCCGTGAGATTTGAGGGAGACGGCAGAGACTCTAATGACTCAGAAGAACCCTCATCATTATAATTTGGATTTAATGAGTATAGTACATCGTCATCACTGGAATCGGGCGAGATTGGACGCTTAAAGACCTTCTTCACTTTTCCATCTGTGGTTTTGGGCTTCTTTAGAGGTTTTTTGTCAACTTTTGCCTCCTTTTTGTCAGCTTTAACGGTCACATTTTTAGCTTTGGGTTTATCCTCTGTAATTTTAGCCTTAAGTTTTTTCTTCTGGACTGGTTTCGTTCCCACCTCTTGATTCTGAAGTTCGCTTTTGGCGCTGGGTTTCTTTTCCGCTGTGACATTTTCCAAAGACTTGGATACTTGCTTTGGCATCTTTTCTTCCACTTCATTTGATGCAGGTGTCGATTCATCGGGAGATTTCATGACAAGAGCCTTTTTGGCATTGGGACTAGGAGATTTGCGTGCGGCCTTCATGGCCATTTCATATTCAATCTTTGATAACTGGATGACATCTTTCAGGATGATTCGAGGAGATTTTCTTGGTGACCGTGGTACTAACATGCGTGATCGTTTTCGTGGTGTCTTCACAGGTGCTTGTAACGTCACCCGCTTTTTCGCCGCTGTTTTCAACTTTTTGGCAATGTCTACAGTCAGTTTACTGGTTTTCCGTTTCGCTATGGAGATATTATCATTAGGTGAAAAGTCTGTTTTTGTTTTCTTCAGATTGGTTTTTAATGGCTTAGGAGATTTTTTTACTTGTAAAGTGTCTATTTTAGATTGCGATGGAGACTCTGAAGTAGAATTCAGGGCTTTTTTCGTCTTTGGAGTATTTGTCTGTGGAGAATCAACTGACTGTGGTTTAGGTTTTGGCTTGGGCCCAGACTTAGCTCTAGGCTTTGAAGCTAAAGCCTGGGTCCCTGGTTGACTATTTGAATCAGTACCTATGGATTGCTCTTCTGGAGATTTTTCTGGCTGCGGTTTCGGTTTTGGCTTGGGCCCGGGCTTAGCTCTGGGCTTAGGACTCAATGTTTTGGTCACTTGGTCCGAAACAGAATCTCCAGAGCTCTTCTCTGGTTGTGGTTTAGGTTTAGGCTTGGGCCCAGGTTTGGCTCGTGGCTTCGCAGTCAAGACCACAGCCGTTGATGTATTATCCACACTAGCACCTACAATTTCCGATTGAGTTTTTTTCTCTATTTGTACTTTAGGTTTTGGCTTTGGTCCAGGCTTAGCTCTAGGTTTGGGGATCAAAACAGGTGCTACCTTTTCACCATCAACAAGTTGAGTAGCTGTCTCCGATTCATCTGTCAACTTTTGTTTTTTCGCACGGGGGCCAATCTTCGTACCTGGCTGGCGACCCCGTCTCTTAATACCCGCTGCTGTGACACCCATTTTAGATAGAACCTTCTTCCCTGTTTTTAGCCTAATTTTTAACACAGGCTTAGCCTTTGTGACCTTTCCTTGTTTTGTCTTCACGGTCTTAAGTCCCCTTTTGAGCAAAGGTTTAGATTTAGGCTTCGGTACTGGGATTGCCGCATCGCCTGCACTAAGAATGTCTGTTGTTATGAACGGAGGTTTGACTGTCTCAGGGGCCACAACAGGAGAAAGAGGTCGTGAACTACTGGTAGACTGATAACTGAGCTGAGAATCTAACGACAACCGACTTTGTCGTATACGAGCAGGATAAGTCTTCACAACACCAATCTTTCTTTGTCGTTTAGCCGGGGCTGCAGTTTTGGTCTTCTTGTTTAAGCTACTTGGCATGACTGAGCTTTCTGAGCTTGACCGTTGGATTGTATCTGAAGTGCTACTGTAGCTACGCTTTCGTGACTTAGGTTCTGTGGACGATGAGTCGAAAGATTTCCTGTTGTATGGTCTCTTATGTTTAGCAACAAGCTTTTGTTGAGGGCTTGCATCCCTGGTTGGAGTATTTGATACTACTAATAGGCTAGACTGTGGGCTTGCACTACTCGAGCTCTTCAATTTAGGCGTCACAGTTTTCGGTGAAGAACCACGAGGTTTGCCTTTAGGCCAACCTCCAGTCTTCTTTATTGCTGTAGATCCCTCGGGTGTAGATGATGAGCCATCAATACTGAGCTTCTTCTTGACCCGTGCGAGCGGTGAAACTTGACTTTGACTCTCTTTTGGAGTCTGTGAGGATGCTGCCGCTTTAGGAGAGCGAGGTCCGCTGGTAGATTGAGCTGGTTTAGTAACACCAGTTGGGGAGTGGGACCCTCTCAGTTTGTTACTCTGAGCTGCCTTGTTCAGTTTAGGACTGTGTGCTTCTGAGCTTGCTGCCTGGTTCGACTGCTGCTGTGTGCCCCGAGGACTCCCGCGTGGCGACTTTACTGACGGGGAAGGAGTCAGTGGGGCTGAGATAGGTTCATAATCTGTGATAATATTGATAGGATTCTTCGCACTCGCTTTAGATTCTGAAGCCGCGTTAATCAATATTGGCGGAGTGAAGAGTTTATTTGCGCTACGTAGAGAACTTGTAGGGCTATTGGATGTTGAAGGCACATTGGTGAGGGTATCAGATCTCTTACGCCTTGGTTTAGAACCCGTTGCAGAGTCTGTACTGCTTGAAGCACTGATGGCGGAATCATGACTAAATCGTCTTATGGACCATCTGCTCCCACCGGGTGGTAATAATAGAGGGGTGTGATTGCCCAGCTTGTCCTTTGTTATGTTCGGCTCAGAGACTGGGCTGCGGTTTGTCCGAGCCCCTGACCCCGAGGATGACGGTGTAGCTGCCATATTGGACGATCCCTGCTGCTGTCTTAGACTGCAACGTCTTTTTGTCTTGGCTGGTAATCTGTGTGAAGATTCATTGAATCTGGCAATGACTGTTTGAGCACTGGGTCCTAAACGATAAGCTGGTTCCCAGGAATCTTGGTCGCTGTCGTACCCCTGCCAACGGACTAAATACTCAGTCTCGTCTGGGGAGGCCTGACGTCGGGCAAGCACCTGGTCAACCTGAAAAATAAAAATCTGAGTTAAGTAACCTGCAAGAAACATCTAAAATCAGTGTTTTCTGGGGTACTTCTTTATGCAACTATATTACAACACATGACAAGGGATATAAGGTAATGGTTTCCTAGAATATTATTCAACTAGGTTTCTACCAAGTTAGAAGCACTACCATTTTAAGTACCGTTCAAGCTGCCAAAGTAGGCTCTGGAATTCAGCTGTTTAAGTTAAAATGACAAGTCATGCTCTCCAGGTTTAAGCAGTTACGAGTTTAGTGCAGTGTTAGTGAGGTAACAACGTTAACAGACAAGAGCATGTGTTAAGAGATGGCACTCAAATCATGTATACACTTATGAAGCTACATCTGAAGAGATTCACTCCAAACCGCGTTTCATCACTTGGTCAATACTACCGCCTTACATGCGGGGTTTTAGTTCTACCTGGATCCACAAAGGGGACACCAAGACCTTTCTTTTGATAGGTTACACTCCCATATGGCCACATCTGCTACATAAGGGGTCCAGTGAGATTATGCGGGAGATTACGGTAGTAGTTCTTGGGCATGGGTACTTGGGCTACATTGTTTTTTTGTGTGTTTTTTTTCTGTATCATGTATCTACTAAGAGGAAATCCCTTATAAAATGGCCTTTTTGATATGGCGATGAGGGCTGTATTGTAAACGTCAGTGAAGAGCAGGCCCATGGAAAATTGGTGCCAGTTTCTTCATGCCCTTTAGCTGTACTTTAGGCCTTCTATACACCCCCCCCCCTATTTCACATAAAATAAGTGAGGTACCTCCGTATCCCTACCAAGCTTTTCCAGTTGATCATTCTTACAACCACCACCCCTGGCCTGGGTTTCCCTAACCCTTCTTAAAATGGTCCTTATATCATTTCTATCCCGTCTGTATACATGGTGCATATACCGATATTTGCAAAGACAGTAATCTTTGGGACTGATACCCAGGATGATGGTCCCATTCTGAGGGTCCTGATGATATTATCTTTTACACTTCCTTTCCTTTCTTTGCAGTTTGGTGGGGGGGGGGGTGTCTGTGTGCAATAATACTTAACACACCCGGTACTGGTACCAGAATCCAATGGAACAATCAAATTCAATGAAATACAACATATGCATTTACTCCACCTCTAATAGCAGGCACCAGTACTGCGGTATCCTCAGTGTTCCTAATGGAAAATCGGCAATTGGATTTAGGGAGTGGTCATTATTTATCAACAGGTGGGATGGTGGATTTGAGGGGGGGGGGCGTAAAAATTTCAGACCCCTCCCGAGGGGGGGCTAACAACATTTTGACCCCTCTTGAGCGGGGGCTAAAAAAATTTCCCCTCTTTTGAGCAAAAAAGCCCAAAAGAGGGGTGCGAAAATTCTCTGTGCCTTCGATTTGGGGGGCGCAAAAAGTTTGACTGTCGTCGAGGGGGGGCGTGAAAACCCACCACCTGCCCCCTGTTGATAAATAATGACTACTCCCTTACACCATATCAATCAATGATTAAATGAACCGGTACATACAATGATTGTATTGATTTCTGTCTATTAAGACGTATGTGACACTATCTATATCTATTACTCTATGACTATCTCACTAGACTAGGCCTAGCCCTGCTAATTGAATTTTTCTACTCTACCAAGTGCCTCAAATTTGTCTCATTTTCCCACCCTTGAGGGTTGATTAAAAATTATTGTATACTATTTTAGTAATTTTACAGGCCTTACACTCTTTAACAGCAGTACCAGTAGGGTAAACATCAGCAGCAACACGGTGCCATTGGCTTTCCCATTCTTGTGTAAACACCTGTGGATCAATACCTCAGGTCCATATAAGGCTAGCCCTACCACTAGTCCCTGGTAGGCCTACCAATTACCATGAATTTAATTAGTGTGTATAGATTAAACTACAATACATTTGCTTCCCGTTCATTTTGACCATTGCAACAATAGGGAAAGCACACAAGACAGGTTCGTGACAAGGCTTGACATGATTCCTTTCTCGCTCAGGTGCGTCCTTTCTTCCCTGAGACTGAAGTGCGCTCAAATATTAAATAAAGAACAATCACCTACCTACACAATCAACAAGACGAAGAAAAATATTCTGTTGCTATCCCAAATCCCACTACAACTACTTAGAGCCATGCACGATTCATTGCACCTTAATAGCTTGGTTGACAAGATTATAGATCCCTTAATGACTAGATATAAACAGAGCGAAGACTCCAATCCTACTTTACGAGCGCCTGCTTTTTTTCCTTTATGTGGACTCCGCTGCCCGCTGCTCTCGACGCCCGCCCGCCTGCCAAGGCTGGAAAGCCGGCTCCTGTTCCAGTCTCGCGCGCGTAATACACTTCTCAATTGTTTCACTGCCTGCTCCTCTAATCGAACTTAAAACAGACTAATTCTCACAGAAGCGTATCTATCGGTTAGTCTACTCGAAATTCATATGTACATTGCTGTGGTTTTGTTGCCGAATTCGTGTGTTATTTTCAAGATTTGTGACCAACCTCGTAAAGGATTTGCTCGCTTTCCGCCATTTTTCTCAACAGGGCAAGCCCTAGAGGCAGTGCGCGTGCGTTCGGACGCTGCGACACTCGACTTTTTTTAACGTTGGATCTCTCGGCAGAGACTCGGACATCGAGCTGTACAGTGTGTTTGACCTCATCACAAGAAAGATGGCCGCGCCCATGAGAATGCTCAGCAGAGCGGCTTCGTCACTGGTGAAGAGAAGCAGTGGTTTCAGGTAAAAGAAAGAGAAAGATAAGATTAAGAAGACACATACGAGTCATTTTAATGAACAAAAATAGAATTATATTGTTGGCAGCCACTGACGGACCATCACTTAGTGAAGTGAAGTGACAAGGGTCACCTGACAAGGGGGTGCGGATGGGGGGTCCCCCATGTCAGATGTCAATTTTAAGAAATGGTTATGTCACATGTCACTTAAATCCCCATGTCCCATGTCACCTCTAAGAACCTCTCATGTCACATGTCGATTTTAAGAAATTGCCATGTCACCATGTCAAATTTAGGGAGCGTTCATTATTTATGGCAGGGGGGGGGTGCCAATCTGGCAGAACGAATACGTCAAAAAAAAATTACCCCCCCCCTTGGGAATAGGTTGAAAAAAAGTGACCCCCCCCTTAGGAATGGGTTGAAAAAAAATGACCCCCCCCCCCTTAGAACTGATTGAAAGAAAATGATTCCCATCACATTACCTTTACATTTAACCATGTTCAACAAAGTCTGTGTACATCAGGTCTCTTCATTACTGTCATATTAGGAGAAATTGAGGGACTAATGCACTTTAGCCGGTGCTGAAGTGAACCCTTTAGCTACCCTAATGCTAACCCTATGCTAATCGTAATGTGCAGCAAGATGTGCGCCAGCTAAAGTGTATTCTACCTGAATTTAAACCATTCCAATTATATGTTAAAAATGGGGTGGCCGTTGTAGAATGTCGTAAAAGCTATCAGCCGTTGGCCAGCTTTCATTTTGTATAAATGCAAAGCCTTTTTCAAAATGGTTCCGATCTTTTGAAAAATTGAAATGTGAATACCCTGCCATTGATTGATTGACATCTGTATAAAAAGTACCTATTTTGAAGGCTCTTCCATAGGGGGCACTAGCATGGGCCACTACTGATGCAGTTTAAGTGGGTACTATATTTCCCTGTGTATGGCCTCTGTGCTCAATGAAAAAGCATTTTGGACCATTACCATACTTCAACATATGGTATTTATATATTTTTTCAGCTATATTAATTTCCGCTACCCTTATATTTCATGCAAAGAAAGATAAAGGATTATAGAAAATGTCTAAAGAATGATGTACAAACCATAGATAAGTCTTGAGCAAACTGTTTGCCACTCCCTCATTATTTCATGTAGAGAAATATAAGCCTGCCCTGTGTATAAGCCTGCCCTGTTTATAATCCTGGTAAATTTGCCACTTAAGTGTGTTTACAAGCCCGTACAGGCTTTTAGTAATACACAGGGAAATACAGGATGTCTTAGCCAGCTATATCATGCAAGCTATTCCTGACTAACTGTAGTGATTGAAGCACTTGCAGCTGTCTTTTTCAAAATTTGCGCATACAAAGACAAACTTTTTGAGATTTTTCTAGTGTTTCATTCTGATCTCATTTTTTAACATTAATTAAGTAGGTGTGATGGATATCAATCGCAAAAGCATTGATTTCAAAAGTGAAACTAAGGGTTAGAAACTGGAGGTTCTGATCAGTAGTTGCTGTGATTATAGTTGGTGACTTTTTTACCACCGAGAACTTTGCTGGCACCTCTCAGCTCAAGAGACATGCTTTTCTATGTATACTTCTAGAAAGCCACTGCTGTCATCTACTCTGATGGTCCACAACAGATTGGAGAATGTTTACCATTCTTTCTTGACAGAAGACCCTTGTGCCAGATATAAGATGATAAGGTGATTTGATAATTGTTCACTGCTCCTGACACCCTGAACTAATTACCCGATACATGGAATAAGAAAATGGTAATTGGAATTACAGAAAAATGTGCTTTGCGATCTCTTTTGGCCACCAAGATTATTGAAAATGAAGTTTACCGTAATCTCCCGTGTATATAAGGCGGAGCTCATGTATAAGGTGCACCCCTAACTCAGGGATGTGTGTTTTGCATATAAGGCACACCTACTGCTTCTGGATTAATATTTTAAAAAACCCTTGTATAAGGTGCACCCCAACCTTTTGACATATGCTGTAAGACATAGCCTCCCTTGGTAAAAGCCAAACTACATGTACATTGAATAGGCCTAAGTTGTGGGGAAAGCCTTGCTAAGGTGTTACCGCGACATTGGAGGGTGTGAGGGCGGCATGGGATGGAGTGAGGGTGGCATTGGATGGTGTGAGTGTCACATGAGAAGGTGTGAAAAGCTATGGCCACCATAGAGTACTGGTAGGGTTGGAGGGGAGCTGATACTGCCCAACACCTTTACAGCATTCATTAGCTTTACCCATAGGTGTGATGGAGGTGGGGGGCTATTTACATGTTTTTCAGGGTAAATCATTTTATGTATCAAATGATATTTGAATAAACCCCACATATAAGATGCACCCTTAACTCAAGCTGATCCTATAAGGCACACCTGGGCTCTGATTCGCACATAGGCCTAAGACACGCCTTATATGCAAGACATTATGGTAGTCAGGACTAAAACATTCCTAAATACAAACTTCATGGAAGAGAATACATTTTTATTACTGTAATTAAGTAGTACAGCATGGGAGCAATAATAATGGAGTATGAGAGTATCTCCCAAGAATGTTTTTGGAATTTCTGGAGCCAACTTCATATTCTCATTTGATCTTTTGAATTTGCTCCTACAGTGTGCCTTATCCACAAATCACACGTTATATATGGGAGGTACTATTGAATTTTAAAAATATAATCATGAGCACCTTTAAGCAACGACTAAAGGAGCACCAGGTCTAGTGATGTAAGCAAGTTGTTCTAACACTCGAGTGCAGTTGGGTCGCCTTTCCTGCAATCTGATTGGTTGAGAGCGCATGTTGGGTCAGGGGACCCATAAAAGCACTTCCGGTCTCACTTCCTGTTTGTGGCTTTTCTGTCTTATTTGTGAATTATTTTAAGGAAAATCAAAGTTTGCAAAGTCTCTTGCACTGAACTGAGGTCCATTGTCTGTGACAAGTATATCGGGGATGCCCTGATGAACAAATATTTTCTTAAGTTTGGCGACAGTCTCTGCGGCATCAACTCCTTTAGTGACTTTGCTTGTCTCAATATCCCTTAAGTAGTAGTCAACAACTACTAGGTAGTTTGTTCCAACATGATAACAGAAGTCAGCAGCAATTCGAGACCAAGGACGGTCGGGGAACTCAGTTCCTTTCATTGGCTCGATTCTTTCTCTCCTGTACTACTGGCCCAGCCCTCGGACCTCGGGCCTTAGGTCTCCGGACAGAGACGCACCGTCGCCCTTTGTTATTACGACCAATTAATCTGTTTTTATAGTTTGCACCAACATGATTAAATGGATATAAATGATAGGTAATAAGAAAATGTTGGGCAAAATTGTGGCTGAAATCATTAACAAGTACTATTACTTGGTGGAGAATTGTGAACTTCGCGACGTGTCGCGAAAAAAAATCATGTTGTGTTGTGAAATTTTACATTGTGTTGGCGAATACCCCAAAATAAAGGATTTGCGCCGCCCCTCAGGAATAGGTTGAAAAAAAATGACCCCCCCTCTCACAATAGGCTGAAAAAAAATGACCCCCCCCCTCTGAATACCCCTTAAAATTTTGACCCCCCCCCCTCATTTGCTCACCCCCCCCCCCTGCCATAAATAATGAACGCTCCCTTAGTGGTCCACACCCATTGACAAGGGTCACCTGGCCTAGGCACAGTCACAAAATTTTCAAATACATTAGATGTGTAAACTGATGTTATGGCTGGATAGATCTACCGTAAATCCCCGGTCATAAGCCGGATTTTTTTTCCTATTTTGGGCCCAAACCGGCTTCTAAATTTTTTCCAAAGTCCCCCCCCCCCGGCTTATGACCGGGGTTTTTAAAAAGTTTAAGTTATTTTTAACCAAATTTCAATAGAAATCAATAGAAAATAAAATTACTTTAATATGTACGATTTTTACCATACAAGTTCATTTCAATATGTTTTCTATAAGAAATCAATAAAAAATTGATAGAAATATGGCTGATTTTCCTCAAGAATTGGTGAGATTTTTTTAGTTTTAGGGGGGTAAGGGGGGGGGTCAAGGGGCTAAACTCACCCCCCGGCTTATGACTGGGTTTTTTGCAAAAGTCTAAAATGCACCAAAACCGGCTTATAGATTTTGCCTGAACTCACCCCCCGGCTTATGACCGGGGCCGGCTTATGACCGGGGCTGGCTTATGACCGGGGATTTACGGTAATTGAAATAGGTATTCAGTGAAAATTTTAAGTCAATATCTTGTTTGGTTTCTGAGAAAATGACAATTATGTCCTCTGAGAATTCTGCCCATTATCCCATAGTGAAGCATATATAGGACATTGTGACCGCTGACAGATAACTGCCTGGTGGTGAAAACACATTTTTCTGTTCTCATTTTATCAATTTTTAACCAATTTCCTTCAAATAAAAAATTTAATGATGAGTGTTGGATGCCCAGTCGATCTAGCTCACCTGTGACCTTCTGTCAGTCAAGGTCATTTAAGGTCAAGGTCAAAGGTCACTTTTCAGCGAGACCTAAATTCTACCTAGATTTAAAGAGACTACCAAATTTACCTGGTAATATAAGTATGCTTAAATACTATAAATGTGTATCAAATACCCTATCAGCCCAGGTGACCTCATTTTCAGGTCATTTAAGGTCAATGTCATTTAAGGTCAAGGTCAGAGCTTAATCTTTGGTCTCCGGTGTCATGTGTCCAAAATATTTGACCCAAAATTTTCAGGAGAGTCCCTTGGCTCTCAGCTACAAATCACCCATCATTGGATTTGTCTTGATGAGTAGGATCAATTTATGGCCTCAATAGTGTGAACCAACCAGTAAAAGTGTGTGAACCAAAGCTCTGAAAAAATACATTTTTCAATTCCTCCAACAATTCAACTTTCCCCCCACCTGATCTTTAAAATTTTGGCACCATTAGAATCCTTGAATCAATAGCTTTCCATTGGTACCCTAGCCATGCCTGTGCATTTGTAAACAAGGTCAGGATGATGCTAGGTATGATGTCATAGAAAATTCCCATATGCGGAAAGTAGGTCACACATTTCGCAGCAGGGGGTACCCTTGCAGTATGGGGCTTTATGACTGTGCCTACCTGGCCATAAATTATGGGGTCACAACAAGTATGTGAGTTGGGCGCCGATCCAACTAGGTGACCCTTGTCCGGCGGGTGCTGACTCTTACCTGACGGGAGAGTCAGGCTTCCTGCATAGGGCTCATTTGTCAGGTGGCTGGAATTGTAGGACATAATTTTTTTATGTCGATTTCCTCTTAAAGCGGGGCTAGCACAGCAAAATACAATATGGGTACCTGTTCAAAGATTGCTCACAAGTCTGCAGGAACCAGCTGACGCTCTGATTGGTTGAAGGGTTGTCACATGACCTAATAGCGCGGGTATGTCTTAGCCGTGCTAGGCCCCCTTTAAAGATGGCTTCCTAAGACATGTTTGTTGCCATTTTGTGAGAAACCTTTAATACGGGGGCCCAGATTATTTGGTTCTCACAAATCTGTTAGCCTTCATATCAAGTTTAGCTGCCACAGTCGGCCATGTTGGATGTGATTTCATGTCTCACAACAGAGGTGATATTCATGAAATAATGTTATTCATGAGAATCTGCTTGGAGAATGGAGATTGACTTCCTGTCTGGCAGAAAATGCACCTGCTGATAACTACCCGTTGCAACCCACACGGCATGTGCCAATTCTTGGAAAAGGGTGCGATCTAAAAGTTTCCAACAAAAGACGCTCTTCCAACTCACAGACAGGAAAACTAAGGTGGTACTCTTGTCAATACCATAAGCTGATTGTTGGGGTTTTATTTCTGGCAAACGTTATTCTTAGAAACGTGCCGTTTCTAGAGCACCTGAAAGTTTTAGGTATGCCAGTCCCAGCGACTCAGTCCTTACCTGAGTCGCGCCCAGTGACTAGGTGACCCTAGACCTGCCAACCGGTCCCTAGGCTAGGCATATGATGTTAGGGACCGGCTCCTCTGTCTTATGAGACCTTTCAGCTACTGGTGCTGGATCCTGCCCATTCACAATTCGGCCTGGGTTAATAAATTTCAATTTATCCTATCTTAAAATATTTGTAGGATCCCCAAACCTTTAGGGAGGCTAAAGGAGGGTTGGATGTATGTATATCTAAATTTTTAGAAGGATTGATTAAGGATTGAATGCATGAGAGGTGCGCGGAAAGTCCTCCCGCAGGGCCAAAACATTTGCTATTATAACTATCCCACACCGTACAGAGCTCCTTAAGCGGCAGACGGTGTGGAAACCCCCACACTAGGTGACCCTAGCCTAGGCCTAGGGCTAGGGCCTAGTACACACCTAAAAGGTACAAGGGCAGAGGTCCTGAAGAAAAGACAGAACAAAGTAACCAAAAAGAAAACAAATACTCTAACCCCACCTAATTCCCCCGCCCAGAATTCTCAACCCCTGACTCCAATAACTCTCCCCCCCCCCACTCCACCAGATAGACATACCCATGGTAGAAGACCAGAGAGAAGTAAAAACCAGGAATAACCCTGAAAAGGGTTTAATCCTGATTAATTGCCAGCAAATCATCTTATACTTTTTTCTTTTTTTTTCGGGGGGCCCCTTGAAGATATAAACATCCAAAGTGACTTTCATCTCATACTGTATATACTCATCTTTGTATAAATGTTAACCTGTTAACAGTCTGCCACCTTTCTTGCAGCCAAAGTAGTACACTTATTACGAACAATGGAAATATGGATTTCTCATGTAAATTGCATTAGCATAGCATAGGTGATGAATCTCTTGGAATTACATTTTGTAACTGGCAACATATATAAGTGTACTTGAAATAGGTCCTGGCAGAACACTCTGTATTTAGTGAGTGGCCTAATAAAAAAAAAGATAAAAAAAAAGTCCCTAGCTTAGAAACCGCTAAACTCTCATCTCTAGCCGTCGTGAGAGCTGTAGCTCGATGCAGCAAGTTGGGAACCTAAAACTTAGTTTTTCCTGAATAAGAAATTCTGTAGTTTAGCCAAAAATTATCCGATTTACACAATATTTGCAGCAAATGAAAGATGAAACTCATTGCTTTCATGTAGGCACTTTAACAACGCTGCAGGGTTGGGTGAGGAAAGCTGGCAAGCAGTTTTTCTGCAGTGTCACTTTTTGCTAGCTGTGAACAGAGCTGCCGTTTGTACGTCGTGGGTATTGCCGATTTTGGTCATTACCATTCTATTTGTGTAGGATTTTGATAATTGTCCTTGAAGTTTAGATAATAGGCTCCCCAACAGCGGAATCTGGGAGGAAAAATTCCAATTATGAACCGTTTTACAGTAAGTTGAATATGAAGGTGGTATTGAAGCTTTGAAAAACATATCAAGCAATGGAGACACCAATAAACTAACACCAGCAAGGCTTTTGACAGGGCTGCGCAGTGCGTAATACACACATTTAATGCTTAAATGTCACATTTAAATGGCTAGAATGGCCATTCATTTACAGAATGGCACATTGTTTTTGCTAAGAAGTGTGCAATTGGCCCATTGCAAAAAATCCTGTCAAAAGCCCTGCACCAGACACAGCTTCAGGGCATAATAATCACCCAGGATATGAAATTTCATGTTTCTTGACTTTGCCCACTGATACTTTTAAGAGGACCAAAATTTGATCCATTTTACTAATTCCCCACCACTCCTCACACCTCTGCCAGTTGAGTGCGATCTCACACTGCCACTACCTGACAGTGGCTGTGGCCAAGTGGGCCACTGCATGCCTGCACCCTGCACTCACATCACAAAAACTGAAACACACTGCTTACCATTTCTATAGTGCTACTCGCCCTGGAATTTCGGACACTATTTCTCTCATAACTTTGGTTCTAGAAAAGATAGAAGTGTAATTCCAAAAGTATTGGAAATGTGACAATAGGCTTATCAGAATGTGATGAAAAAAATCGCTCTATATTCCATTTCAATTTTGTGTTGAAGTGCCTATTTCATGCCAGGGTAGATGGTATTACATCAATATAGTGCACAGTTCACCACTGAAGTACAAAGTTTTAATTTAAAAATCATTAGTTTAAAAAAATAGCTGTTTTTAAAGTTAGGCCCTATATATTTTGTGAAAGAATATTTTAACCATCTGTTTTTTACAGATAATGCATAATACTGACCCGTCAAGTTTATAAATGAGTATGCTTTACTGTCCTGCCTCTATGGTGGCTCATTACACTATGGGAGACATGTAATTTTTGTTGGTTTGCAAAAAACTGTGATTTTCAGTAGAATTTTTGCTTGGTTTTTGATATGGGACCACATAGAACACCATATATGGACGTGTGATCACACACTGATTTAAGAAATATCCATTTTTGTGTTCTACTTAATCATCTTTAAAGGCATGTGAAATGTCTAAGTGATACAACAAGTGTGAGAAGAATTAGACACATCTCATGATTCTAGTCTTTGGTTCTGACAACGCTTTTGTTGCTATTTACAGCTAAATAGCTTAAGAGTGCATCATAATAGGCCTCATATTCCTAATATGGGTTTCTAAAAGCGTTTTGATTTGGTTTTCAATGAATCATCTGGTCAAAACAACAATTGATGATGGAATTTAATAGAAACAAAAGGGTTTTGCACCATGGACCTGTTCATATTGTTCAAGTCTTCAGATATTCTTATCTTGAAAATGATGAAGACATTTATGAGCATGGTGCTTTTCCAGCCCATATGGGGCCTACAGAGGGCATTTTGTCTAGTCTGGCATGTATAATGAGGGAATAATGCATAGCAAATGCGTCTATTTTCGTATTTTGTTATGATTTTTGAGATAAAATCATACACAAGACTTGTCTTCTGCAGCATATGCAAAAATGCCCGTGAATGAAGCTGCCTCCAAAACTGGAAAACACTCAGGTTCCCAACTTGCTGCATCGAGCTATAAGTGACCCTGGCCAGGCTGCTGTGCAGAGTCAGTGACAGGTCACTGGTCAGTCAGTGACTCAGTCATTGCCATTGGCTTGGACTTGGGGTGGGGGGGGGGGGGGTGAAGGGGGTAACCCAGGGTTCATCCCGTCCCTTTTTACTTCAACTTCACTAACTCTTTTTTGATCCACAGTCTATCACTTTCCTAACTATGGTAAGGTCCCAAAGGGCCCCAGACAGGTAAAATCGACAAGGGGACAAGTCCATTTCTTAAAATCGACCAGCCACAAGGGACATAGAGCTGGGTGACAAGGGACAAGACCACTTCTTAAAATCGACAAGGGGACAAGACCACTTCTTAAAATCGACAAAGGGACAAGAGCCATTTCTTGAAATCGACAAGTGACTTGAGAAGCCCCTGTTTAGGGCCCTTCCTAAAGACATCATGAAATCTAGTTACCGCCCTCAAGTCAACCCAAAAAATCTGCAACAAATCATTTTCTCTCTAAAATTGCTATCAGTCAGAAGTGTGGCATGTCATATTTATTGAATTGATTTGGTTGAAAAGGCCAAATGATTTGTATGTGCCTATAAGCTTACATGGGTAAAAAGTGACGCGGTGACATAGGGGTTTTAAAGGAGCTCTGAATCGGCTACGTCCGCCACAGTGCTAACGTCGGCGGACATAGTTCCTCGATTCAGAGCGCCTTTAAAAAGTGATGCTTGTGGCGCAGGGGTTTTAAAAAGTGATGGACAGCGACACCATCAACAGTTCCCAGTACTGAGTACATTGGCATATACCTGAAAAATGACGGGTTGACATGCCATCCTTCCTAACAAGTGACGGTGTGACATCCTAAAAGTTTTGAGCACCCATGTATGGGCACTTGTATGGTATTTTAGTTGGCTCTTGTCAGAAGAAAACACCAAAAAGGGAAATTGGCTCTTTAATATTACGTTGAATAGGTGAAGCCACTCATGGGACATGGAAAATGTCATATTTAATTTTAGCACCGGTACTGTTATATAGGTTACAGTGCATATAAGCCACATCTTGAGTTTAAGGTAAACATATAAGGCACCCCATGCCCCTGAAATGGTTTATAAGCCGCTGATCAAAAAGGTTTTATGGTGTGTATAGACTCTATAGAGACTCTTTTAAGAGAGTTAAATCCTACTTATAAGATAAGATGGGAAGGCATTGAGGAAAAGCTATCAGCCGAATTTGGTCAAAAATCACCAAGTAAATGAGATGGATAGGCTTATGACAGGGGTTTTATGGTAACTAGTTTATCTGACTAAGGTCAAAGATAAAGGGCATAGTGCATACAAAGTTATCACTAACTGGGTTGAGGCACTTCCAGACCTTTGTACTTAGATAACCCTATACCTTGTACCGTAGTCAACAGTGAGGTGATGTTAATCAATCAATATCAAGGTTAGTTAAGTTTTAGGCCCTAAGGTTTGTAACTGGTAACGATTTTATATAAATACTTGAAAATATTTTCCTATCTAATCATATTAATATGCACAGATAGTCTACACATTTATAATCATAGATAGGGGATTATCATATATTATATTCACATATAGAATTTCCAATCATCAGAGCAGCATCGTTACCATAAAACCCCAGTCATAAGCCAATTTTTTTGTTGTTGCTATTTTTGGTCAAAATCGGTTTCTAAATCTTTGCCAAAGGTCCAACCAATTTCTGCCTGGGTTTCTATTACTGCAATGTATACTAATAGATTATAGTGAAAAATTCAAATTTCACCATAAAATTGGCTAATAACAGTTTGCTAAAGTCTGTCCCAGCTTATGGCCCAGGTTGGCTTATGACCGAAGTTTTACGGTATTGTCCATTCCCCTTTTCAGGACGTGTGGCGTGCGTGCGTTCACCTGCTCCACCAGCATGTTTGCGAGTGACGCTGACTTTGAAGCAGCTCAGGGACGCGTGCAGACACTGAAGTCACGCCCAGATAATGATGTCATGCTGAAGCTCTACAGCCTCTTTAAACAGGTGAAAATTGAACAACTTTAAAGTCTTGACTTTTAAAGGTTTACTCTGGATCGTGTTAACCTCATGCAGTCTACTTGACACATGCCTGCAGTCGCAGTGAATAACTCATCAGGGCTGCATTTATGCATCAGGGAGGGATTGGATATAGCAATAGCAAGTCACCAACTTCCCTATTCAATTCACCATACAATGACCCAACATACTCATTGTCAAAAGATGGAAAACATGACTCAATTGTTCTCTTTCCTTTTCTCCCCATTCACAGGCAACAGTGGGAGAATGTAACACTAAGAAGCCTGGTGCTCTTGACTTTGTCGGAAAGGCAAAATGGACAGCATGGAAAGATTTGGGTAATATGACAAATGTAAGTGATGAAGATGAATTTAAACAATGTTGTCTAAATCTTGACAGTTCTTAGATGATGCGTTTCTTTCGAGTCCATGTGTTGGCAATACATGTACATTGGATTCTTTCAGGTTTTCAATGATTTCGCGGATGTTAATATTTCAGTGACCGATGGAAAAGAGTTCAGTCCACTGATATTCAATTTCAATATCCTTTGGCTACAATATTGGACTTTCTATCCTTCGATGTACCTGTAGCATTTAAGGCAAAAATATAAAACATAACGTTTTTGTTTAGAATGCTGCTAAAGACACCTACATCAACCTAGTCAACCAGTTGGTAGCAGCCGAGGGAGGCAGTGCCGAGCCTGCACCTAGCGAAACTGCAGCCACTGATGGTGGCGCAACGTTCAAATTTATCCAAGTCACCAAGGAAAATGCCACATACAGCATCACTCTGAATAGGCCCGAGAAGAAAAACGCTCTGAACCGGGAGGTATTGCAACAAGATTTTAGCACCTTGCACATATTTTCCCATAGCCTCTCACAAGAAGACAGAAAAAAAGACAGCCTTTAAACAATCTTTTTTAGGAAAACTAAATACTTTTTGAAATGCATCCCACTTCTTGAATATTTTTGAGTAAGCTTGAGATTGGGATCTATCAATCTAAAATTCTTATGATTAATGAAAATAGTGTTAGAACTCTAATTTGGATAAATTCTGTTCACATCCACAGACATACCGTGAGATTGAAGCAGCCCTGAAGGAAGCGAGTGAGGATAAAAGTGTGGCCATCGCTACAATAACAGGTATGTTTCTGTTGTAGACTCTCCTATGCATCAAATGTGAAGGCTATTACAGCCTTGGCGGGAGTTGTTTCAAAAGCCATGATGTGGCTTCTGTTAAAGGTCCAGTTGAAGTCATGATGTGGCTTCTGTTAAAGGTCCAGTTGAAGTCATGATGTGGCTTCTGTTAAATGTCCAGTTGAAGTCATGATGTGGCTTCTTTTAAATGTCCAGTTGAAGTCATGATGTAGCTTCTGTTAAAGCTACTGTTGAATCCATGATCTGGCTTCTGTTACAGCTACTGTTGAAGTCATGATGTGGCTTCAGTTACAGCTACTGTTGAAGTCATGATGTGGCTTCAGTTACAGCTACTGTTGAAGTCATGATGTGGCTTCAGTTACAGCTACTGTTGAAGTCATGATGCCACATCTATTAAAGCCATGATGTGGCTTCTTTTAATGGTCCATTTAAAGCCATCATTAATTTCAGTTAAAGCCACTGTTGCCACCTCTGTTGAATGTGGCTTCTTTTAAAGATCCATTTGAAGCCATGATATGATTTCAGTTAAAGCCACTGTTGGAGCATGTTAAATCAATGTGGCTTGGCGTCTGCCAAGGTCCCATTGAAGCCATGATGTGGATTCTGTTAAAGGGCCAATTAGCTCCATAATACATGTATAGCATATGTTAAAGTTCCAGTTGAAGCTTAGCTATGATATGGCTTCTGTTAAAGTTGCAGTTGAAGCCATGATGTGGTTTCCTTTAAAGGTCACTTCTATTTCAGTTATGGTGTTGCTTCTGTTAAAAGTCCCATTGAAGCCAGGATATTACTTCTCTTAAAAGCAGAGTTGGCAGTCATGTGTCTCAAATAGAAGCCTAATGCATTTTTTATTTAAATAATGTTGATGCTGTAAGGATTTGTATTCTTTTGAACACTACCTGCCTAATATCATTCATCATTTGCTTTTTATCATAATCAAATGATGTCATCTGTCTATTTCTCTACCAGGTGCTGGTGATTTCTACTGTAGTGGAAATGATCTGAGTAACTTCACCAGTATTGACCCCTCCAATGTGGCACAAGGTGCTAAGGAAGGCCGCGACCTCCTGCTGTAAGCTATTATCCCCATTACAATGTAGTGTTTTACATAATGCCTTTAGGGAGTGATTTAGTCTTTTTTCTTACCCCTTGACTAGGGGATCAAAATATTTTTTTAATAATTTCACCCATTTTCAATGAAAAAGCTCGAGCATCACTATGAGTTAATAGGGTGCATTCACATGTGATTTTCATCCGGGGGGGGGTTAAAAAGCCACCAACCCCACCCCTCCCCTTTTGTTAAAAAAAGGATCACTCCCTTAGAGGTGTCACTCTAAGTGATCTTCCATGATGCTTAAAGTACTTTCACTTAACTTGTTCATTGAAATTTATGTTACTCAGTCTAGGAATGAATGAATATCAATAAAGTTTGCATTCTGATGTAATCATACTATCAGATTCCAAAAGTTAAATGCGCATCTGGCAACTTTAGTATAACGCCATGCTTATTAAATCTACTCCGCTATGTTTGTAGGGACTTTGTGGCTGCTTTCATTAACTTTGACAAGCCTCTTATTGGGGTTGTTAACGGACCAGCTATTGGTGTGGCAGCCACAACGCTTGGCTTGTGTGACGTAGTATATGCGTCAGACAAGGTAAATATATCTTGGATTATTTTTTTCTTTAAATCACAAAGAATAACATTGCATGGAACCACATAAACTATTTGCTACTCAAACTTAAAAGTGACACACATACATGATGCCAACTGTGTATTTATTCCATGATCTTTGCTCCTCCATAGCCTTGACTGATCCAGTGGTCCACTTAGTTTTCTTCCACATCAATGCTATCTCTGCGAAAGGTGCAATCCCTAAATTGGTACAGAAAGCATATGAAGGATGCTCTGGATTAAATGTAACATAAAATTAAATCTTTTAGACATCATACTTAAAACTGTCTTTACAATATCTTGTTTCAGGCCACCTTCCAGACCCCGATGGTTGTCCTGGGCCAGTCACCTGAGGGATGCGCGACAATGACCTTCCCCAAAATTATGGGACTTAGCCGGGTGTGTGTATTTTCATCTGAAATATACTTTAGCCTAGCAGCTTTTACCTAGTAGTTGATGTGGTCATTCTCATGTATTTGGTAGCTGCACACGTATTAACGGTTCTTTTATTTTATGTATCCCTTTTTCATAAGAAGCATTGTCAAACAGTCCCTGTAAGATTGCCATTTCTGTTCATTGTCTAGGCCAATGAGATGCTGTTGTTCGGACGTCAGATTACTGCAAAGACGGCGTGTGACTGGGGATTCGTGACAGAAGTCTTCCCAAATGACTCATTTAGAAATGAGGTCAACGCACGCATTGCTAAATTAGCACAGCTCCCTCCAGAGGTCAGTTGATTTTACAAATATATGCCGACCAATTCATGAAAATAAGATTTATGGTGTGTTTTCCCTCAAAGAAAATTTTGATAAAAAGAGTGAACATGGTCATAGTGGCATTTTTTTTAAATATAAAGCGTTTGAAACATGGTCATAGTGGCATGACCATGAGGCCCTACGGGCCTTGGGACAATAAACAAATCAATCAATCAATGGCATGAGCGTCACATGATTAACGCATAATGTTTTAGTGCATTATGAGGCTTTTCCATCATTATGCATTAAATTCAGCAAACTTGCTGGTGCATCATTTATGCATCAACACCACTGCAGTGCTGCTGAGTTACTCTTAGAATAAGGAACTGACCCCATAGTCTATTATCTAGGGTCTAGGGTCAAGCCTAAGGAATTCCCGTCTGTAACAGTACAGTAGTTTTCCCTTTTATGATACAAAGAGCCTAAGATAAAGTGTATACATTATTTAGCATGAAACCTCCTTTCTAATGTCTGAACAACCATACTTTGCAGAGTCTGCAGTATTCTAAGCAGCTGATGCGAAATGTCGACAAGGATGCTCTTCACGCAGCAAATAAGGCTGAATGTGACCGACTGGAGGAGAGGTGGCAATCTAACGAGTGTTTCACTGCAATTATGAACTTCTTTGAAAAGAAATCCAAGCTTTAGAAGTTTTGATGTATGCTTTGAATGACTTTCATACAGTATTCTCAGGAGTTCATTGTACAGGTTATAAAGTGTGAGCAGCATCATTATGGATGAAAAATATGAGATATATAGATTTTTTAGAATTTCCATACAATGAAATTGTGTATTCATTTAATGAATGATGCAGACCATAGATTCGCGATATTTAGCAAATTAAAGATTAATTATATTTTCTGTGATATATATTTGTGAGTGAATGATTAAAGGACCTTGTACATTTCTTCTAGGGTTTTTTTCCTGGTAAAATTCTTACTTCTGCCTACTGTCTATACTGTATGATTTCCCTGCATAAGTTAAATTAAGATAAGTCTGAACTAATGCATATCTGTTCAAAAAGAGGGATTTTGCATCTTTATTGCCATAGACCTAAGGCAATAGAAACTGATAATATAGTTCCCTCACATTAGAGGCATTGGGCAATAAATGGGTACAATGTGCATGCTATGCTGTTCTAAGATCTTAAAGTTTATAGTTGGTTGCAACAGAGTCTCTGCAGTTGTACACTTGTCAGCGAAAAGAAAATCTAGATCAAGTCATACTATTGAAGATTATGTTATCTTAAGATGTACAAGAATTTACATGTAATTTTGTATCATATACAATATACTGGAAATAGGTTTCAGGCAGAAGCCAGAAGTAAGAAGAAGTGCACATTTCATACTGCTGCAAATCCACATAACAGCAGCAATTACAACCTTACAAAATCTATAGATGATCCAAGGGCATTTATCATGCAGACACACTCTTTGTTATCCAGACTCACTTTAAGCTACCATTTAGAAAACCTGATTCAGTCAACCATGCATAAGCAAAGGTTCACGAGTTGGAGGAATATCGGGGGGTTATCGCACGCGCCGATCAAGTGCCGACGCCCGCAGGGCGGAGTGCGATGCGGCACCTGATCGGCAAGTGCGATAACCCCCCGACATTCCTCCAACGAGTGTGCCTTTGCATTTATTTCATGTTATTTTCATCTAAATCAGATAAATAGAATCAAATTTACCAGAATTACTCGCCATAGGTATTGTTTACATCGCCATCTTGGACCTATGACGTCATCAAATGGTCACGTGACCTCGGCGTGTGATATTTTCGCGGGTTATCGCACAGGGGGTGTGCGATACGGCCCTCGAGTGCATAAAATAACATGAAATAAAACCAGATGGTAACTACAGCCAGAAGTGGTGAAGAACGGAGGCAGATTTAGACAAAGGGCGCGCAACCCCTCCTTTTTTTCTCTTTGGTGAAGAATTATTTACCTCTTCTAAACCTAGAATTTAGGAAAATCCGAGGCTTTCTAAGGGGTGCGCCCCCTCCTTTTCAACATCCTGGATCCCACACTTGTGAAGAAGGCATTCTGTCTGTCTCCTTGAGGCAATTGTCGACAGGCTCCGGGCAGTGGAACCTTGAGGCAAGCCTTCCAGTGAACCTCTCCAAGGCCCAGCTGTTTACCTGTCCAATGACTACAGGAACAAATCAAGACGGCCTTTGATGCCCTGATAGGCAAGAAGGGTAAAAAGGTGAAAACATGAAGATAGTGATACAGGAGAGGGCAAGAAAGGAGGTAGCCAAACCAGCAATAACAAATGAAGAATTTCTGACAAGTTTATAGCTGGTTTCTGGCCATCAAGACGCCGGAGATGTGTCCCACGCCAGGTATCAGCAGTTGTCCATGGAGTACACTTCACTTCAACAGCAGTTGTTTCACCTCATTGGTTTTTCAGTTTTCCACGCTCAGGACATAGGACCTGCAGAAGTAAGAATTGAGCAGCCATACTGTGGGACGCGTGCGTCCGGGCGCGCGAGCCTATGACGTCATACGGGGGTTCCCCGGCCCCGGGAACCCCGGGCCCGATGCGCGGGCTCTTGACGCGAGGTTCCCGCACTTTAGAGCTGACTGCAGACCACAACACAGGTGCTGGAGTTGTCTCTCCCTACATCTTCAAGGTAAGATACTCTGATATTAAGGGGTCATATGTTAAAGTCTCACATTTGGTGCCAGGAGTACTTGCCCTTGTGGATAAACTGTGTGTCTACAAAACCTGTGCGCACCAGTACTGTTTTTGTGGAAGTTGTGGAGGAAGCCAGGAGGAATCCCCTCAGTCTCCCCCATCACTTTTTGTGTACAGTGAGCATATATTTAATCCATCTGCTCACAAGGAGAACTCTATATTCTGAGAAAACCATTGGATTTATTTTGTTAACCACACTGGGGCCATCATTTCTGTGTGTTTTTCACCAACTTTGGCCAAGTTTTGTGAACTTTGCCCTGTCTTGGAGGAACTGGGTCAAGCTGCCACTAATAAGGATTACTGGAATCCTACAGAGTAGCTCAGTGGAGTCTAGCCGCGACTCGGTAGAACGAAGGTCAAGAAGAGGCAGGCCTATACACCTTCCCGCAAGACTTTTGAACATGATTCACCGACTATCTCAGCTTCCTCGCATACTCCACTAACAATAGCAACCTATAAGTAGTCGTAGTCACACAAGTAGTCCCACTAGATTTATTAAGATGGAATTATAGACCTCGTCTTCTTCTTCACCATTGCCGCCCAGATCAACAACTCTACTAGAGATGGATCAGAGCCAATCCACTCGGCCAACCCAGATGCCACTGAATGGGTTTGTCTTGGTCCCAATGCCACTTCCACCAGCAGCAACAGCAAACATGGGTCCAACACCTCTTCTGTTTGGCTCGCCCTGGTCACTTGCACAGTGGGGGTCACCCCTTCCATTAATGGCGGGCCCGTTGATGGCTGGTTCCCCGGCCCTGAGGAATGGGACCGGGCCATTAGTACCTGCTAGAGACCACAAAGTTCCGTCACAGCAGGAACCGGGCCAGGAGGGCGCTGCCCCAACACCAGCAGTAGCACCTCCGGCAGCCAGCGAGGTTCGGCAGAGAGACCATAGCCATGAAGTGGCTCGTCCAATACCAACGGGAATCTGTGTCACTTTCGCGAGTGGTACGGGTGGAGCTGCGGTGGAGGAAGGCAGTCAGCGGTCTGTCACACTGGCCACAGGCCATAGGTAGAGAGAATATGCGGAAGAGGAAGAAGTGAGAACGGTTACCATAGAGAGACGTCCCAGCCCAAATGAGAACCAGCCCAAGAGGCGTGGTACAGGGCTGCAGCCAGCGGAAAAGAAGCGACGTAAGACCAGCGCATGCCCAGTCTCAGACATGTGCAGCCGGTCAAACCACATCCATCGCCATGTGGTACAGTCTCATGTGCCCTTCTTCATCCAGCCAGAAACAGCATGCTGGGGCTGTCAGGAGCAGTTCACAAGACCGGGCTGTTTGACGTTGCATATGAGCAGGTGCCACAGAGCAAGACCGTTTGACGATAGGATGTTGGACCGTTGGGCTGTGATGTGCGCAGGGATGCTTGAAGACCTGTCGCATTCCCTAGGTGTAAAGCGAGCCAACCTACACCACCTGCTGAACAGGGACACACTGGGTGAGATCTCGGTGGCACCATGTCAAGAAGCACTCATGGCACATTATGATCAAGCACTGGGGCTCACTGCTCCGGCGAAGAGGATCATGAATCCGCCTTCAAGTGAAGGATGCTTGCTTCACTGGCGTGTCCTGGCACCGCTCTTGGCACTTTGTGACCAGAACACCCGACAAAGAGTCAAGACACCAAATGAGTCAGCTGGGTGCCTGGGGGTAACCCTTCCACCCGGCTTTGATGCCCACTGTCACCTCCGCCAGTTGGCTAGAAACTCCACCAGGTCCACTGTCTATAACAAAGGCTGGCGGAGGAACCTCTCTTCCCTTACGGTAGTTGATGTCCAATGCTACCCGGGTGACTGGGGACGCATGGCAGGTCTCCCGGGGATGGGAGTGCTACGAGCAGTGGGCCTACACCCAGCAATAGTTCCGGAACGGCTGGAGGAGTTAGAGGATCTGCTAAACCGGACCCGTGAGGCAGCGACCCAGGACGTCGTCGCGGTGGGGGAGATCGGCATCGACCTCTACCATAGCGAAGGCCATGGACGGGTCCTGGCCCAAGAGGTGGCACTGGCCAATCTAGCCTCCATGGCTGCAGAAAGGAGACTGCCAGTCGTAGTCCATACACGCGACAGGGGTGATGGACGGGCTGGTATGATGTGCCGACAGGTCCTCACACAGGTACTACCCAAGAAACACCGTATCCAGCTCCACAGCTTTGACGGGGGCCTTGCAGAGCAGAGGGCCTGGGAACAATCATTTCCTGAGGTGTCCTTCAGCATCTCTGCATTGCTGCTACGCTCCAACCACCATCCAGAGCTGGAGAAGGTAGTACAGAACATCCACTTGGACAAGCTGCTCCTGGAGACTGACAGTCCATACCTTTCCCCCCCTGGAATCCGTCCCAGTCAGCATTGCCCAGAGTCAATCCTGGAGGTTGCCAGACATATAGGGGAGCTGTGGGGTCTGCCCCGTAGCATCGTACTAAGGATTGCCGCACGGAACGCAGAGGTGTTCTTTGGGCCTCAGTCCTAAACCCCTGAGAGTACACGTAGTCAGTAGTCATCATTGTAAATCGTAGGCACATAGACAAGTAGGAAACTAGCACGAAGCTGGGACCAGCGACCAGTACCTTGTACATAGCAGCACCCTGCGCTGGACTGAAAGGTCCGGCGAACATGCACATAATCTGGACACTGTGAAATCAGTGTCCTGCCCTTTAAAAACTGAATGGAGAGGAGTGTGGGACGCGTGCGTCCGGGCGCGCGAGCCTATGACGTCATATGGGGTTCCCCGGCCCCGGGAACCCCGGGCCTGATGCGCGGGCTCTTGACGCGAGGTTCCCGCACTTTAGAGCTGACTGCAGACCACAACACAGGTGCTGGAGTTGTCTCCCCTACATCTTCAAGGTAAGATACTCTGATATTAAGGGGTCATATAAGAAAGTCTCACATTTCTGTAAATGAAAGTACAAATCTCAGTGCCACTGATTGACTCACCGAGCACTCGGTGAGCCAGTTGACCGAGATAACATCTACAGCCACTGGCACAGCCACAGACCAGCCAGACCAGGAGAGACAGACTTGGGACTTACCGTAAACTCCCGCGTAGAAGACGCGTTGCGCGTATAAGACGCACCCCAAACTCAGCACATGCATTTTCGCGTAGAAGACGCACATTTTAATGCTGATATTTGTAAGAGTAGTACTGTTCTATAGTAAAATAACCCCTCGTATAAGACGCACCCTGAACTTCAGAAAATCCTATAAGACTCCCCAGCATTTTGTTTGGCGTAGAGGACGCGTCTTATACGCGGGAGTTTACGGTAGTAATAATAATAAAAAAAAGTCTGGCAAAAGTCATCCACAGAGTGATCAATGAAGAAGCCGCCAACAGGAAGCTGCGCTACAGAAGGAGGATGATGGCCCGCGAGCAAAGAAATCCAAGAAGGCGACCCCATGCTTACCCACTCACGCAATCTGATGATGAAGAAGAAGGGGGGCGGGGGGTAATGATGACCGCAGGTCAGAGGGGGAGGTGTCAGAGGAGGAAGCTGAAGCCTACATGGATTCAATGAGTGACGTCCTGCAGACTGGAGAGAGGACGGGCCTGGAACTACCAGAAACGAGTATGTTCAAGTGAGCTGTGGGGCACCCATTGAGGCTAGCATCATCAAGGACTAGAAGGCAGCTTTCCCAAGGGTGAAAAAAAATCCCTACTCTGAAGCCTCCAACACTGAATCCTATCCTCGCCAAAGCCACCACCACTTCCGGGAGGCTGGCGGTTTAAAAAGCTGATGAAGGCACAGCACAGTATGGCGGCTGCATGACAGCAGTGGCAAGGGCACCTTCACATGCATTGATGATATGAAGGAGTAGGCAAGGTTCATGGTAGATCCGGCAGTAAAGGATACAGTTGGACTTGTCAAAAGCCTTTTGTGAATTAATGGATGCGAACATCTCAGATGCTGACACTGACAAATAACCAGGTCACTAGCCTGCTGAATGATGACACTCCAATCACCCCTGATTAGCTTTGGGGTTCAAAATTCATGAACGTTAGAGTGTAACTAAACAACAACAAAAAAGTCTCACCTTCCTCGGCTTTGTCATTGGTATGGACAGAATACAACTAAAACCAACACAGGATAAAATGCAGAAATTCATAGAATTGGTAGAAAATACACTGACAACATGACTGATAAAAATCAGGGAAGTTGCTAGCCTGGTGGGCCTTGATCTAATGGTAGACTATTCCAAAGGCATAGCTTATGGGGAAGACTATAGGCATTTAGAAAGTGACAAAACAAAAGCACTAAAACTAAACAATGGGAACTTTGACAGATATAAGGTGCTATCTGATGCAGCAAAATAGGAAATTTACTGGAATCTTCACTAGCTATCGGAAATCAGGCTTCAGAATCTGGTCCTCACCACAGTCACTGACTTCAGACAATGGGTGGGGGATGGGGGTGGTCGGAAAGGGACTACCCACTTGGCAAAAAACAACGTGCTTTTTTTCCAACCAAATAAAAACATTTTTTTAGTATATGTTTTGACGTTTTCTTTTTACATTAAATTGTTTTTGCAAACTTGGGAACCAAATAAAAACGTTTTCTTTAACGTTAAAAAACTACGTTTTTCTGCCAAGTGGGTAGGTGCTTCGTTCTCTGAAAAAAAGGGGAACTTCCCACCAACATTATAAAAGAGATTAATGTGGAGTTGATGAGCCTCCAAATCTATGCCAGAAAACACAAAAACTGCATGATAAGGTGTCTGCCAGCACAGCAGTAGCCTATGTAAACAACAAAGGGGTTTCAAAAGTCAGTCTTCTGACAGCCTAGCCAAGTAAATTTGGGCTTTCTGTGACCCCAGGAATGTGTGGGTAGGGTGTGCACACATTCCAGAAACACAGGAGTAGAAGGGAATTGTGGGACATACTGAATGGGAATTGCCAGATGAGGTGTTTCAACACATAATAGAACAATGGGGTAATAACCCAGTTGATTTGTTTGCATCCAGCTTGGCACACAAACTGACCAACTATCATGTCACTACCTTGGCCTAACAACTACCAGGCATTCCATCCTTTCAGCCTACCTCCTTTGGGCAAGTTTGAGAAAAATGTCAAAGCTTTTTGATCGATTTTTCCTGAACTAATGATTTTCCAAGAATACATTACCACAGAACAATAAATATACTTTAATATTTTAGTGGAACATATGATTATGAGTGTTTGTAATGTAGTGACAGGGTATGTGTAAGGGATTGGGATCTAATCCTGTAAATCCGTAAATGAAAATAAGAAAAGAAAAACACCGGGGAACAGACCCCTGGAGGGGATTGTTTTAATAGTTCTTCACCTTTATTACATAAGACTTCATGGGCACGCCTGGAATTAGCAGAGCAGACTTGCACAACAAACTGCAACTGGCCATTAGTCATAATACAGGCCTACTATAGTGCTATATATAATCTGAGCAAATTGAAAGGCTAAGTCAGACCCTGTGTTGGAGGAACCGAGTCATTTCTACATTTATATATCTATACTGTCTGCCATTATAATTACTTAAAGGTGGGTGTATTATCATAATGTATCTGAATCTATGATTTACTGATTATGTAGACCTACTTTGAAACTTGGTTATGTCAGGCCTTTTTATAATCAAGCTCTAAGCAAACACATTTGGATAGTGGCATTTCTCCAATTTCTATGCAATTCAAACTTGAATATTATGGGTTTGACGAACCTTTTTGGGCCTGAAATAATGGATTTCTGTGACTAGGTAATAAACTTTCGGCTCAAGTTTGATGACGCCTAGGCCTATATATGTCTATATAGAATTTTTATAGAAAAGTCATTTTTGTTGAATTTTAGGTCTGATTTGAGGTTCAGGCCCTCATTTTTTCTATTTCATTATTATATCAATCTAATTTGAGATGCAAAGTTTTAGCTTCTTGTACAATTCATTATGAATTCTTAACAGTTTTTTTTGGTGGGGGGGGGGGCGAAACATACTCAGGCCCCCTCCTTTATGATTGAGGGGGCCCTGCCCCACCCCCCTGTTTTCCTACACCCCTGACAATTGTTTTCTCTAAATATCCATGGTAGGTGTTTTCCGGGCGCATATGTAAGACAGGCACTTGTTTGAAACCTGTCGTTATGGCTCGATGATGTGGGCTTTTTTGGGGGGATTGGTAGGCAAATTTCTCTAAGAAACTTTTCAGCTTCTTCTAGTCAAAATTGGTGTATTTTGTGGGTTTGGGGAGGCACAATCCCCAGCACCCATCCCCCCTAAAAAAATCAATAAAAAAAAATCATGTTTTTTAAAGGTTGTGCTCCAGAGGATTTAAGGGGCAAATTTCTTCAGATTCTCAGATTCAGCCTCAAAACACAAGTGTTTTGCTTCTTTTTTTTTTTGGATTTAGGTGGAAAATTGCTGCAAGAAAAATTTCAAATTTAACCTTTGAAATATCTGTGTAATGCAGGCTTTAGGGGCAAATTGCTCCTGGAAATATTTTCAGATTCTCTGTTCTAAATTGGGCTATTGTAGGGAGTGGGGAGGAGGCATAGCACCAAAACATTTCAGGTTATACCTTTAGATGGATATGTTTTAGAAGATTTAAGGGAAGGTATACGCTAAGAAAATGTTCTTTTGGGGCAAATTGCTCCAAATGAATGACAGATTCTATAGGTCGATGTAAATCAAAATTCGTGTGTTCTATTCTTTTAAAATTGATGCGATCTTAAGGTTATTGGAGGCCTATTGCTCCAAGAAAATCTTCACATTCTTCCTCTATAATCTGAACAGGTATCAATTCCAGAAGATTAAGGAGCAAAAAAGGAGTATTATATTGCTCCAAGGTAACAGCAAGAGTTCAATTATTAACTATTTAGACCTCAAGGTGAAATCACAGTCAGGAATATTTAGATTCTTTGGTTCTAGCTGGAATATTTACAATATTCTTTCAGATTTGGCATGTACTGAAATGTGTCAGATTTGGAAAGCCTATATCATCCTCAATGTCACTGTTGCATTTCCCAAGCTCTCTGTCGCACATTTTTTGCGACATTGTGACAGCTGCCCACGCCTGGGTTAGTCAAAGGTAGAAGGGGGGGACATGTCCCCTTGCCCCCTCCATCGCATCCCACACTTCAAAGGTATCAATCAAGATAGTTGAAAGAACGTCTTTTTCTAATCATGCTATCACAGGAAAAATCCAAATTAGTAAATACTAATTATAAGCTGTGACAAGAGCTGAAATATATAGATTTTCCAATTTCTGCATATCTATCATCACCCCACTTGTGAAAGTGTTCTGCCAAAATCTCAATCTATTCAGTGCATTCTAACCATGTCAAATTCAAGCATATGGTCAATTATCACGAAAATGGAGCACAGGCTCACTATACCTTTCCCCATCCATGTACACTTAACAGGGGGTCTAACTGCTGGTCACAAATCATAGAAAGTGTGCATATGGGGCCTTACATGTCATTCGCCCAGACATGTGCCCAGAAAAAGAATTCTTATAAGTATGCTTCTTTTACAATAGCAAGGACACATCTGACATAAATGATAATGTGATTTTCTTAATTTACAGTTCAAAATAGTCTGAACCTAAGATTTTCATGGAGGTATGAAGATTGTTTCTGTAGGAAATTAAGCCCTCAACATGGCTTGTAACTCAAATGTCATTCTCCCAGACACAATTTCGCCCAGACAATTTTGGTCATTTTGGGCACATTTTACCCCATTGGAGTCCAAAATATGCATATGGGACCATCAAAACCCATATGTAACATGAAGATCTCATCCAGCCTGACACTTTGAGCCAAAGAAATAGAGGGGGAAACTAAAATTCGAAGAGTAGGGGCTGGAATACCTCCAAATTCGTCATATGCAAACCTTCTATGATTTTCGACCTGCTATATTGTTTATACATTCACATTGCTGCTAACATTATCATACTATGGGTACCCACTTTTACACATGTAGTGATCTAATCTATGTCAATAACAGGGTAAAATGTGGATATTTCAAAGGTTTTCAACTAAAAAAATATAAGTAAAACACATTAGGTGATTTATTTGAGGTACAATAAGGTCAATAATAACACTTTTCATATGGACTATTGTAAAATTGAAAAACAAAAATTTTGACACCATCAGAGCTCTTTTTCAATTATTTTCTTGTTATTTATAAGGAAAAATGTAGTTGTGTAACATTTGCATCAAAATACGTAGGTACACTAGAATGAGTATAATGTCAAGGAGAAAATCCTCTTGGGATATATAGATGTCTCAGTTTTTATGGCTCAATGGGGGGCACTACAATATTAATATAAAATATTTCTAACATGCATATGTCAATGACCTATAGCACTGACAAGCATGTGGTGTACCCCTTAGCATCACCGTACGTAGGTACATTGAATCATTGATTAAAGGAGAGTAATTAATATTTAGTAAATTATTTCATAACATGTTGATATATGTGGTCCAGGGAATATCCATGCAAAATATTGTCATAACTGGATGAATACATTACAACCTATTGGGAGAAATCATTGAAATATCACCATACGTAGGTACATCACCATGCATAGGTCCATGATTGAAACCTATGCCATAGAATGATAGAAATAGCTAATGCTATCTTTAAACCTGTTGATATACTTCAATTAACTAAGGATGAATACTATGGACCAGTTACAATACCAGAAATCAAAAAATTTGTGAAGATAATGACTGCAATGCATAGACATCACCGTACGTAGGTACATCACCATACGTAGGTCCAGCTCCATAAGTGGGTATAATTAATTGCAGCATAATCTATCCTTATCATAGATATAAATGATAAAGACCCCTAGCCAACATGTTGTTATGACTGTATGAACAAAATATATCAGTTTTCTTGCAAATAATTCTGTTTTATAGCAACCCATGTAATTTGTTCATATACAAGATTAATCACCGTACGTAGGTCCACCAGATTTCTTCCTAAAACTGTCATACAATCTTTAATTTTCATAGTTAGTGTTCCCAATTTTGTAAGTAATTAACATTATATGCTGCCATTCAGCCCACAAGAAATACAAAACATCTGAGCAGTTCAGATTTTTTCTCCTCCTCGGCCATGTGCTCCATTTTCATGAGAATTGACCATATATGTGTTTAGAAATAAAATGCTTCCAGCATTTTATTCATGTCAACAAGCACTTGATTGTACCAGCACAGTGGCTCCATCTGAAGCCATAACGCAGACTATTCTATAATGGTGATGAATTCAATTTGAATGCCTGCAAGCAGAACAGACACCACTCAGTGCTGCTGCCATGAGGCTGTTACCAGAACTAATTAACCAAGTGGTTTCCCTTCGCACCAAAGAGGATAGACCAGCTGAAACTAAAGTCCAATGATGTGCACATAATGAGCCACATCGTGCCATAATTAGTGGCACCCTATGACTTGGGAAGGGGTATATAATCCTCTGAAATACATATCAGACAACACTATACTAGCTTTTATACCAGCTTTAACTTAGACAAAACCACTGGTTAGGCAAAATACCCAACATCTTAGTAATATTTTACTAACGTGTTAGTTGTATTCACTAACCTATTCAGGCAAGCTGCCTTGATTTAGCCAAGAGAGAGCATTCACCATGATAAAGCCTTCACCATTCAACCTGGCATAGGACTGCATGGAGCAAGGAAGAAGAATGGAAACACCTTTTCTCTGGAAATTAAATTTTCTCATATCCACATCTATGGTCCTATGAGTCAAGCCGGGAGGCATGGCGCAGTCGGCAGCACATCTGCTCAGGGGCCATAAGGTCGTGAGTTCAGTTCCTGGCCCGGTCAGGGCACAGTGGTGGCTCCAAACGTCGCCGTAAGGTGTCATTTGAGTTCCTCCCTGCCCTGGATAGGCTATGCTGGAAGGTCTCTCTGCGGTCATGGCAGACAAATGACTTAAAACAGGCCTGTCCATCTGTAGTGACGGATATAAAGAACCATTGCCTCGGTAAATGTGTAGGGGCGTGCTTTCTGCCTTCCCATAGATTCGGTCACCATCATCCCCCCTCCCCATTAGACTAGGGTCCGGGCACAACGCCACAAGGGTAATCTCACTTTGGTGTGGATACAACCTGCGGGACCTCTCACCCTTGAGTGTTGTCCGTAAGGAAGGCACAAGGTGAGATAAAATTCAACTACTACCTATGAGTCAAACCCAGAACAACTAAGTTCAGGGGTTGCAAATGAAAATGATATGAGGCATTAAACTTGCTTCTCAAATAGAGAGGCTCTGTTCTGGGTGTCTTAATCCATGTGGAGTTTACACCTATCATTTGAATCAAAATAAAAGAATAGATACTATGGGTATTGAAATAGTCCATGTAGTTAGTGAAAAAGTCTGAGGCAAGTTAGGAAGAATGCCCAACTTGCCTGATTTCTCCCAAGGGTTAGGCGTAAACTCCCAAGAAAACTTCGGTGGTTTGGCGACGTGCAAACTCCCAACTTGCCTTAGCAATTCCAACAAATGTTAGGCAAAGAGCCTAAGATATTTAGAATTTGTGTGTGTGTGTGTGTGTGTGTATCTGTCATGTTATTTGGTGACTTGAAAGGGGTTTGAGATATTTGGCATGGGCATCGTAATACAGAACTTCTTGGTTATACCCTTGGAACCATTGTATACACCATATATATTATTTGTACTATTTTCATCAAATTTCAATAACATTAATTATAACAACCTTTTTCTTTCTAGTGCCTTCACTCACAAGGATTGCTAATACAGTGTCTTCTGAATTATAATTCTTCTACACCAACTTTACAAAATGGCTCCTACGAAATACATGAGATTGATATTGAGTTGTGAGAGCATTCATGGAAATGGGATGTCAAAGAGGCCTGAACGTCTATGGCTGCCATGGGACAATGTGGATGCCAGGAAGGCGAGGTCTGAAATAATCTACACTGTAATTCAGCATCGCAGGTCTGACCTATTACTCAGTATCATAGACCATGACTGGGATACAAACGAAGTCCTCTTTCCACCTGAGTTTAACATTGGGAAGAGAGATAAAAAGCAGTGGACAGTATGTCAATGCAGGAGTCAGCCTAGCACTGCCCTATTGGAGGCAGTCAGGCGAAATTGGAAGGAGGGAGTTAAGATATTACTTGATGGTGGGGCAGATCCTAACTTTAAAAAAGAAAGCTGGACTCAGCCATTAGAGATTGCCATTACAAGAACCAAAGAACCAGAGGTGGTAAGGTTTCTCCTTGAGAATGGTGCAAATCCAAATTTAATTTGTAAGTCTGTTGGTGAAGCACCATTGGTAGTTGCCCTGTTCGAATCTCAGGAGGACCAGAATCACATCCAGCAAGTACAATTACTTCTAGAACACGGGGCAAGGCTAACTTCAAAAGAGACACAACAGTTTGTAGCATATGGTGAACTGAACCATATGGCAGTGGCAATATTTCTTTCCATGGAACTATTGGAAAGGTCTGTATCACAAATATTTAGAAGGGCGGAGTACAGGGCTTTACATCTAGAAGAACATATTGAGATGTTAAGTAAAGCACTAAAAGAGGCCAGTGTACAAAATATTGAACTCATCGAGGTCATCATGAAATATGGGCCTGATGTGGTTAGTTGGGGGGCAGGTGAAATTAGCGATCTTGTAGACTTATTTGTAGATCTGCCATCCTATAGCACATCTGATTTTAGATGCTTACAATACCTTGGCTGCTTCCTTCCTCAGCACCTTGATCTTATCTACCAATGTGGGGCTGAAATCACAAATGGCATGAAAAGATACTTTTCAGGTTACTGCAGTGGCTATATTCACAGTAACACAGTGAGGTGGTTTATCAGACATGGTGCCAATATATCAGTTAATAATCCTTCACATACGTCAAACATATTGGTGAAATGTATCAGAGTGGCAGCAGAATATGAGAGATCAAATCAATTACTCTTGATTCTGGTTAAATCAGGAATAAGAGTGTCTCAAGAGTTGAGACTGTTTCTGCTTCAGCTACTAGAGGTGATTCTTAATCCTCTGCCCAGGAAGCATGTCATTCTGAAAAAGATAAATAAGCTGAAGAAATCATTCCTGAGGCATCATAAAGACTATGACTGTGACAAAAGCAACTCTATCCCATCTCTAGATCAGAGGCTAGACCAGCTGGCAGACCTAGAAGAATTCAGCGATGATTCACTCAATATATATCCAGATACACAGCCCGACCTTGAGTCTGACTTCCAATGGGCTTCACAGAATCCACAAATGCTGCTGGAGAAGATTTCTCATACGATTGTCGAGCTGCTTGATTTTCTCAGTGAGCCTCAGTCACTACAGTGGTACTGCCGCAGGTCCTTACGCGATAACATGATATCACTTCATCCATCTATCATGAAGACTCTCCCAGTACCACCAAGGATGAAACGCTATATCTTATGTCATGAACTTTGATACCTAATGGCCCCTTGATGCACATGGCTTTGATACATCATGCAGGCCCTTTGAACCCTCTAAGGTTCAGCATGCACTGAAAACTTGTAGGTCTTCCACTTGATGATACCAAAGTAGACAACCTTAGATCGTCATTTCTAGGACCCATAGCCATCAGAATGATCACTTTCAGTGAGATATAGCCTCCCTCTGTTGGTTCATGGTTGGAAAATTACTATGAGGTCACAGTATGGAACTTATTTAACTACCACGGGTCTCCGACATCGACATAACAACCTAACGTTGTCTATTTTGGTATCATCAGTTTGAAAACATTTCAGTGCACTATGCATGAATGCAGCACTGGCAAGTATGCTGCATTGATATTGCATATGCAGTCCTGTCAGGGTAAATATAGGGCCACTGAATAGATATCAAATCAAGGCAAAAAGGCAAGATACCAGTTTATTATTCAGGATAGGGGGCCAACCACAAATGACGTCATGCTAGAGGGGGAGGGGGTTGGCCCGGCATGACAGGATTAATTTTCCATATGCCTTTCAGCATTGCAAAATCGGCAAACATGATGGGGGCAGGGGGGGGGGGCAAATATGGTCAAATTTGGCATGATGTTATTTATGGATACCTCCTAGGTGGTGGTGGTGATGATGCTCCAACACATAGCTCTCAAGTACCCTTAAACATTGCAACATTTATTGATGGAGTGGCATTGCATAGATTCACAGTAGATCCAGTACTTAATGCTCAAGTTATATAAAGATGGTGCTAATTATGGTCCAGATTTGTAAGAAACATTGAATTTTGTTTGGGATAGCAGCCTCAAAGAAGGAAATATATAGTATTGATGTGCAATTCAAACCGAATTCTTGTTGTTCATATATTGACCCAATAAACACCTAAAAGTTTCAAAAGATAACGATAATATGGATTGTCTTAAAATCATTTGAAGAGTGCAGGCAATATAATAGGTATTTGTGAGTAGAGATTCACCTGATAGATTTCGTCACCATTACCAACCTTGAAAAGATACAGGATCTGCAGGGAGAGTGCACAGGGCAGAACCTTTGGGCTTGAATTCCTCTCTTATTATTTAAGTGAATTTCTAATAAGACTGGGCAAATTTGAAGAGATGTAAACTGGGGAAAGCATACTTTAGCAATAGAGCTACATAATCTCAAAGTAGACTTAACAAAGCGCAGTGATGTCTGGGAACTCCAACCAAACTAGTGCAAGGAGGAAAAAATGCTGTGCATGCAGTACCCTAAGGTGGCGTATTGGGAAACAATAATCACCCTAAACAAACTACCAGGTAGGGCGTGGGTGAATCCCACTAGGGAGGTGTTTTGGACATGGCGCAGATCTAATTAATAATTGGTTAAAACAAAAATAAGAATGAAAGTGAGACAGAATGTTGAGGAACAGGTCTCTGGAAAGATTACCTTTTGTTACATAAGACGATGCATGCACAGAAATAGAAATCAGAACGGTCTGGTCCAGTGAAGCACACAGCAAGCTGGAACATGTCACTATCCAGATCAGAGGCAATGTGCACCAGCCAGGCTGGGGCTTATTTCAATATCCCTGACGACATAATAGTGGCTATTATAGGGTCTATATTGTCGCCAGTGATATTGAAATGAACCCCTGGTGGCTTTAGTTTATGCATGTACATAGCTAGACATGTTATCTACATGGAATATAAACATTGTTCATGTATAGACCAACTTTCCAAGTACGCTCTACCTGTTCATACATAGTAGAGGTGGGTGTATGGGGGAGGGGTGTCTATTGTATCAGATTATTTCTTAATCTTTGCACCTCTGAACATCTGGGGTTCATTAAGCTAATAGATCATGGATGTTGGAGCCCTGGGGGAGTCTATGCTGGATTCTCCCTGTCGGTAATGGCTACTGTTTATAGAGGTCGCCACCTCCAATACACAAGAAAATGCCAGGATGTTGCTGCAAACACTGGTCTCGGTGCTGTTTGCTCTGCTCTATGAAGCATAGTGAGGAACCTACACTGGCCTCCTGCTCCAACTTTAACACCCCATAGCAAGCAAAGTATCCATCAAAATGGGTTTAAATTAACGCATGTTCAACTTGTATATGTGTTCTCAAACATATGTGGGCAGCAAAGCCCTATCTTTGGTATATTTGAAGAAATCAAACATTTAAACAATCTTGCCATAGGCGGCAATGGTGAACATGCCTCTACTCGCCTGTGGTACTGCTGCTCTGCTCACAGACTAGTAAGAAGGTGCAGGGGCCCAGCGTAGCTCACGGGAATCACTATCCGACAGGGAGAATATACCCGAGCCGCGGAGCGGCGAGGGTATATTCAGCATAGACTCCCCGTGGGCTCCAACATCCATGAACTAATAGGTTTATACCACCATTTCCTCCATTTTGTATTAATTTCTTACCTGATATCCACAGAATATAGCCACGAGAAGGCATTTTGTAAGTGCAAGCGACACGGCCCGTGTCCGCTCTGCGCGAAGCCATTGTTTTTGTTCCTTGCCGGGACAGGTACCGCCGTGTTTACAGTCTTTTTTCGTATGGAATCCAACCATGACAAGTTTTCAAATTAAAACATATACATCCTTAGATAGTCTAGATGATCCCTCCATGCGTATTATGTCCAATATATTCAAAATAAAGGAGAATTCATTGATTTTCCCAACGTACGCGAGTCGCGGTCCGGCCATTCCCACCCGCCTCCTTATCTGGCGAAAGTGTGTCAGTGGCCCGGATGTAGATATAGGTCAACTGCTCGTTGTACAAGAAAGACGCCGAAAATCTCGGACCCGTTTGGAAAATCAATGGATTCTTATTTATATCGAAGAAAATGGAGAAAATTAGCACGCATTCCTCGTCTATGGATCGAAAACTTCTTGGGATTTCAATATTATAACATAAAAAGGTTGGATTACATACGAAAAGTGAGTGTGAACATGCGGTACCTCTCCGGTCAAGGTCTTATTTATATTCGCATTTGATTTCATCACCGTTCAGTGTAGCGCAATGGCTAAGGCCTTCGCCTACCACCACTGCGGCCGGGGTTTAATTCTCATACGAGTTGGCACGATTTTTCACTATGGAAAATGGCTAGATTAACTTTGTATAGCTGCCATAATTTCCAAAAATATTCTAAGTCCAACTTGACCCCGAAAAAGTATATACCAAAAATTCTAAAAACGCACATGGGTGGTATATGCAGAATATACCACGTATATAACGCATATAAAACCACCGGAAGTTCCGAAATCGTGGTATAATTCAATATACATGATGACGGCAATCCACAGTATAGTGCATGCACAAGGCTAATGTAGGTCACTCTATATGATCAGCACATACGCTGGACCTCCACTAGCAACGCACTGGTGTTAGCATTACATGAGAACTGATGTTCTATTTTGTTGTTTTTATGTATCGTTTTTCTATGTGTTACTGGCATGATATTGATGCAAAATTCATGCATAATGTAAACAATAACAAATGTGTAGTCTAACTTCATATCACCCATCTCTCTTTTTTTCTATAAGTATGGCAGAGTATCAAACGGATAATCATGGAGTGTCTCTGGGAGTGTAACACTGACACACTGTTAAAAAATAACTGTTGAATATACCAGCCTATAAAACTGAACAGTGAACCACGGTAATAGTACAAGTGTATTTTTACATGAAGCCCCAGGTGGCAGTATGGTATTACAAGGAGCCTCTGTAAAAATATCGACAGATTATATATATTATTTCAACAACATTTTCTTTTTTACAGTGCGCACATCTGTTTGCCACACATAGTGATATGCAATGTTTTCCTTATACCACAAAGGAAACTGTATTGTTATTTTATAGGAAGCCTTAAGGAAACTTAAGGATGAGCCCATCTTCTTATTACATTGACCTTGCCATGCATTAACAATGCTATTCCTCTGTGTAGTGATACACCAAAAATACTGACTGAGTTCAACGTTAATTGACAAATTCCTCGCACAAATCTCAAACACACTGCATAATTCACCCAGTACGATTGCTATCACCATACCTGCACAAACTTTACAAAATGGCTACTTCAAAATGCATGCCACTGATAATGAGTTGTGAGAGTGGGATGTCAAAGAGAACTGAACGTTTATGGCTGCCATGGAACAATGTGAACGCCCGGCAGAGGAGATCTGAAATCATCTACACTGTCATTCGACATAGGAGGATTGACCTATTGCACATTATAATAGACTACGACTGGGATACAAATGAAGTCCTCTTACCCCCTCAGTTTAAAACTCAGGAGAGATATTATAGAAAGGACTTGACAGTTTGTGAGTGCAGGAGCGAACCTAGTTCTGCCATACTGGAAGCAGTCAAGGCAGCTTGGGAGGAGGGGACCAAGCTGTTACTCGATTCTGGGGCAGACCCTAACTTTAAAATTGAAAGTTGGGATCAACCATTAGAAATTGCCATCGGAAGAGGCAAAGAACCAGAGGTGCTAAGGTTTCTCCTTGTGAGTGGTGCATATGCAAATGATGTGCCATTCATAAGCACTACGCTATTATCTTGTAATCTGAATCATACCCAGTTTGTGGAATTACTTCTGGAGCATGGAGCAAGGCTAACATCGAAAGAAACTCAACTGTTTGTATAGGATATGGAGAACTTCATCATATGGCAGTAGCAATATACTTTGCCATGGATCTATTAGAGAAGTCTGCATCAGAAATATTCAGTAAGGCAGAGCACAGGACTTTAAAATGAGATGAACCTATGAAGACTTTTGCTAAGGACCTACAAGTGGCCAGAATGCAAAATGCTGCAATTACTAAAGTCCTCATGAAATATGAGCCTGATATGGTTAAATGGGGGGCAGGTGAAAATAGCGATCTTGTTGACTTATTTGTGGATCTGCCATCCTATTGCACATCTGGTCATGATTTTAGACACATACAATGCCTTGGCTGCTTCCTCCCTGAACACCTTGATCTTCTTCATCAGTGTGGGGCTGACATAACAAATGGCATAAAAAGATACTTTTTAGGTTACTGCAGTGGCTTTATCCACAGCAACACTTTGAGATGGCTAACCAGACATGGCGCCCATATATCAGTTAACAAGCCTTCACATATATATGCTCTTGATTCTAGTCAAATCAGGAATCAGAGTGTCTCAGGAGTTGAGGTTGTTTCTGCTTCAGGTACAAAAGTTGGTGTTAGAACCCATGCCGAGGAACGGTTCCATTCTGAAAAAGATATATGACCTCAGGAAATGATTCTTAAAACAACATAAAGAGTATGATTGTGAAAAAAGTTAACTAGTTCCATCTCCATAATAGAGACTATACCAGATGGCAGACCTACAAGAATTCAGCAATGATTCACCTGATATATATCCAGATACAAAGCCCTACCTTGAGTCGGCACAGGATCCAGAGGTTGTGTTGCAAAAGATTTTGCATGTGATTGTTAGGGCACTTGATTTTCTCAGTGAGCCTCAGTCACTACAGTGGTACTGCCGCAGGTCCATACAGGATCCTGATATCACTTCATCCATCTGTTGTGAAGACTCTCCCAGTACCACCAAGGATGAAACGCTATATCTTATGTCATGAACTCTAACTTCCTATATACTGGCCCCTTACCATACAGGCCCTTGATACATCCCACTTGGCAAAGAAATATGGTTTACATTGAGATAAAACAATTTGCAACTTTTACTTTTGTCCTGATGAGGGAGTACTGTATTCATGCTATCCCTACAATATTGACAAACTACTGAAAACTTTGCATGACGCTTCTGATCAATGCAGAGCTGGCAATTACAATTTTGATCATCCATGGCATGATACCTCCAGATTCATATGCCTTTGCCATCATGATTCTGTCTCTCTGTCTCTCCCTCTATGTATCTTCTTCCCCCTCTGTCTTTGCCTCTAATCAGGCAAAATATCAGTGAATAAAACAATACAGAAATAACTGGTATAACAACAATTTATTGCATCTTAATCTTTTGTATGGTAAGAATGGGAATATCGAGGAACAGACTGCTGCCTTCCCAATTAACGAACTGAGAATATATCACAGATAGATTACTCTCAAAAGGATATAATAATGGTTTAACCTATCAGCCCCTCAGTGGTTGGCATGATGCATCAATGCAGCCCTGACAAATGCCTTTGTGAGTTACTCGCCTGGGCTACATCCATGCATCAAGTTGACCAGGGCTATAGGACTGATCTTAATTATGCACAAATGACTTTCTGACAAGAATACTCAGCATCGCACCATTTGTGCATTATGTCGAACAACAGGCATGATGCACTAATGTATCAACAAGTATTCTTGATACATAGACTGATAGATGCAGCTCGGGCAAGTCTATTTGCCAGAGTTGCATTCATGTGTCATTCCAGATCTTTCTGGGTGTATAAATCCACTGGGTTTGTCGTGATGCGGATAATTCAGTCTCGCCAGGGTTGTATTCATGCATACTCTATGTATCACCTTAGGGATGAAGTGAAATCCTGGTAGTAGGTTAATATGATATATGAAATATCTTATGAATTAGTTAAATAAAATCTCCTTCACTGAACATGCACCTGTAGAAGGAAAAGGTGCTTGGACGGAATATCTATCACAGATGACTAATCGTAAGCTTAATTCAACAAAATAGTTTGGATATTCAGTCGCTAGAGGTCCAGGATTAAGCTAGGACAGTTTACATGGATTTTGTAGCCAATATCAATACTAAACCTTATTGTAGGCTTACAACATATTAAAAATGAATATCACAGCAATTGGAATACACACATGTGCTCAGATATTGAAGTGCACGAGGAGAAATACATGTACATATAATGCATTTCAGGATGTGGCAAGATAACATCTCTCATTTTGTCTCAGCAGATTGACATCGGTGTTCTTTTTAAAATGTTATATACTTTTGTATATAACATTAATAGCCACAGGCCTACGTTTACATGTAGTCTTTACACACTGCTCCATTCAAATTATATATTCAGTGGTTTCCCTCAATTACTCATGTAGGCTTGGTCTCTTCAACAGTTGGAGGGAACATCCCCAAAATCAATTACTACTTTAGGGGAAATTAATGTCCATAATAATGAATCTACACAATATTAACATTTCAAGTTCCAAGTCTTCATACATCTTGAACATCTATAGAGACACTACTAGTGACGTCAGAGAGTTCGTTGGACGTAAAGGACACTAGAAGTTCTCGTCTTCCTGCACGACGTGGACGTAACGTCAACTTGGCTTCTGTCGTGTCATATGGGTCCACGTCACTGAAACGTCAAGTAGACAAGATGTAGGGAGCGTATAATACCTAATAGCAGAAGTGCAAGAGATTTTTGGGCACCTCATCTCGTGAGAGGGGTTGAAAGGCATAGGGTCTACTTGATGCATATAGATGATACCATGGTGAGGACTGTCTGATAAATTCAGTTCCTTCAACCCTGCCATAAGGCTCAATACGTTATACAGGAAAATGCTATTGTATCTGGGCACCCCTTTTGATCAAGTCGTATAGGCGAATTTCATTATACACAGGCACCCTATTGTAAGTAGTATAGGAAAATGTCATTATTTACAGGCACCCTATTGTAAGTAGTGTAGGAAAATGTCATTATTTACAGTTATTACACGACTTCTGTGACTTTGGGTGCTTTTTCTGGATATTTCCGTTCTTATACTGTCGATATTGCATGCCATGATGCATGCATCATTACTGATATCCATGGATATCAGGCACCCAGTGCCTGTTATCCATAATTATACAGCTCTGTACTGCTGGATGCATTGACACCAAACCGACAGCTGTCGAGTGGCCAAATGGATACGACATCGCGCTCACAGTCAGGCACAGGTGTTCGCGTCCCAGCCTGATCCACCTTTTTGGCTCTATAGAATATATGGAGCAGTCAGTAGCTCATCGAGTCCATGTCACAGCATGGGATTTCTTTTTCAAATTGAAGTTATTGATATTCGATTGATTATTTATTGATAATTCATTGATAAATCGTGTAATAAAGCCAGTTAGGTATGGGCTAACAGGTACCTCACTGCTTATATCATAGGATATCAAACTCGGGCCCCTCATTTGATATTGATATCCTATGATACAAGCAATTCGGTGCCTGTTAGCCCACTGATACATTACCCCCTTAGTATCCCCTTGTAAGAAGTATAGGAAACTGTCATTGTATGCAGGCAGCACACCTTAAAGGAAAGTGCTACTCAATTTTCATGATAGCTTATTTTGACGGTCTTTATGTCAAATAAAAAGATTCTGGTATGACCATTGAGATATCTGTCAGTATAGAGGAGAGTAGGAGGTTTATCTGATGACGTCACGATTGTCCAAATGCATCAAATGAGTACTCGCACAGTGCATTAAGGATGCTTTCACCTGCTCTTTGTAGCTCTTTCCCTCTCATGCTTTGCTATTTCCCGTGAGAAATATCAAGAGCAACCATAACAAGGTTCCTGTGCAATAGCAATACTCTGTACCTTTTACTGTTCTAAATAGAACATATTTTGCAACTCCCTCCATGTAAAAACAATGCAGACCCTGATGCATTTGGACAATCGTGACATCATCAGTTGCATGAGATAAACCTGCTGTTCTCCTCTGTAGTGACATATATATCAAAACCCCTGTCAGAGTGTTGAAGCGATTGGGCTTGCAAGTAACTTGGATAGTATAGGTCTGGCCAATTAGGCAATATAGTGAAGGTCAGGGACACCTAGTGTTTGAAAATTAAACTATCATCCTCCATGACACTGCGCCACTCTCTTGATGTGTCTTCTTCAATCGAGGCGTTCGGTGTACAGTTTTCTGACTAGATCCAGTGCATTATGGGTAGGGTTGACCTCGAACGCTAACTACACCACCTCAGCTGGTTCCCTCCACCCCCTTCCCACCCAGCCAGGTCTAGCTAGGTACCAGTCCCTTACTATGCTTGGGAGGGTAGTAAGTTGACTCAGGGATCAACATTGACCCACATGGGGAGGACCAATAGGAGGTGGCCTTACAAACTAGCATTGATCCCTCGGCCGTACTCCGAACACCTCGATTGTTTGTTCATGAGGTCAAGCGGCACAGTGTTACCCAAACGTATCCAAAACGTTCATCATGTGTATGACACCTGATCCACCCAGAGCTGACACTCTAAGCTGACACCCCCATAGGAAAGCATTGAGTGCACAAAGGCTGTTGCACCCATTTTGAGATGACCTACTTTTTTAAAACCTTAATATCAGAAAGATAAGGACCAGATAACAGGTAACAATTACACCTGTATGATCCTGAATATGTACACTATTTCATGACAGGTTTCATTTTCTCTCATATTTAATCATTTTGATATTATTTGAGGGTGAAGTGACAGTCCCATCTCTCAAAGAGGCCATTTTGAGTTCTTAATTTTCGCCATGCCCCCACCTGTCTCTCAAAACTTGGAAAAGTAAATTTTCCAAGTTAAATATAAAGACTATCAAAATATGCTATCATGAAAATTGGGTACTGTTTTTCTTTAAGTACTGTTGTATCATGCGCCTATATGTGAATCTAAGGCTCACTGCGGCTTATAGGAAGTTCCAGAGATTGGGTGTGCCTCATAGGCAGGCTATTTGTTATAATGAACAGAACATGTTAATTGCACGCTCTGTGTCCACTGGCATATATGAGGGGTACTATGACAGGTCTAAGTATTGCATATTGCATATTTACCTGTGAGTGACAGTCCTAGTTCTGTCTATGCCGGCCCCCTCCAGTAGCCAGGTACAGTTAGTTAGGTGTACAGGTAGTGGGTTTACCAGCTTCACTGTCACTGTCACCTCCTCCTGTACACCACACCTTGTAGGAGCCTGCAATCAGAAATATAATTTCAAGTATTAAAAACTGTATGGTATATAATCTCGACTTCAGCAAATACTATTTTGTCCTGTATGTGTATTCCCATTATCATCACAAAGTGGATACACAGGCATGAACAAGGCTTTCATGTGTCATGTGCCTTCGTCAGGGATACAATGATAAAGCTTATGCATAAAGTACATAACAATATATTCATTTAGTGATTGCGTATTGGGTATGCATTTACAAGAGTTATGCTTAAAAAAAAAAGACAAAAATTATTTTTAAAGCAGGTTAGACCGTTCAGCCTGTTCCAAACCTCATGTGCTCCGAAGTTGTAAGAATGGAAAGAGTAAAGAAATTTAAATTACAATGGCACAAACAGAGTAGAAGATGTAACCATACTTGAAGATTTAGGTCTGGTCGCCTTAACCGGAAGTCGTCTTCACTGGCAAAGATCTGTCCTGTCTCCATTATGGTGACCATGGCCTTGACCTTGAAGTTGATGTGGTCTACAATGTGACTCAGGTAATCCTCGTGGGACACCCTCAGGACACATTCCCTGGCTGTAAGGTGGTGTAACAGAATGGGCGTTAATGTCATTATTAGTGATACCCTTATATGGGACACCCTCAGGACGCACTCCCTGGCTGTAAGGTGGTGTAATGTTCAGAATGGGCGTTAATGTCATTATTAGTGATACCCTTATATGGGACACCCTCAGGACGCACTCCCTGGCTGTAAGGTGGTGTAACAGAATGGGCGTTAATGTCATTATTAGTGATACCCTTATATATGGGACACCCTCAGGACGCACTCCCTGGCTGTAAGGTGAAGTAATGTTCAGAATGGGCGTTAATGTCATTATTAGTGATACCCTTATATATGGGACACCCTCAGGACGCACTCCCTGGCTGTAAGGTGGTGTAATGATCAGAATGGGCGTTAATGTCATTATTAGTGATACCCTTATATATGGGACACCCTCAGGACGCACTCCCTGGCTGTAAGGTGAAGTAATGTTCAGAATGGGCGTTAATGTCATTATTAGTGATACCCTTATATATGGGACACCCTCAGGACGCACTCCCTGGCTGTAAGGTGGTGTAATGTTCAGAATGGGCGTTAATGTCATTATTAGTGATACCCTTATATATGGGACACCCTCAGGACGCACTCCCTGGCTGTAAGGTGGTGTAACAGAATGGGCGTTAATGTCATTATTAGTGATACCCTTATGTATGGGACACCCTCAGGACGCACTCCCTGGCTGTAAGGTGGTGTAATGTTCAGAATGGGCGTTAATGTCATTATTAGTGATACCCTTATATATGGGACACCCTCAGGACGCACTCCCTGGCTGTAAGGTGGTGTAATGATCAGAATGGGCGTTAATGTCATTATTAGTGATATCCTTATATATGGGACACCCTCAGGACGCACTCCCTGGCTGTAAGGTGGTGTAATGATCAGAATGGGCGTTAATGTCATTATTAGTGATACCCTTATATATGGGACACCCTCAGGACGCACTCCCTGGCTGTAAGGTGAAGTAATGTTCAGAATGGGCGTTAATGTCATTATTAGTGATATCCTTATATATGGGACACCCTCAGGACGCACTCCCTGGCTGTAAGGTGGTGTAATGATCAGAATGGGCGTTAATGTCATTATTAGTGATATCCTTATATATGGGACACCCTCAGGACGCACTCCCTGGCTGTAAGGTGGTGTAATGTTCAGAATGGGCGTTAATGTCATTATTAGTGATATCCTTATATATGGGACACCCTCAGGACCCACTCCCTGGCTGTAAGGTGGTGTAATGATCAGAATGGGCGTTAATGTCATTATTAGTGATACCCTTATATATGGGACACCCTCAGGACGCACTCCCTGGCTGTAAGGTGGTGTAATGTTCAGAATAGGCGTTAATGTCATTATTAGTGATACCCTTATATGGGACACCCTCAGGACGCACTCCCTGGCTGTAAGGTGGTATAAAGATTAGGACATTGAATAGTTGAAGGTTGAATAGCAAATAGCCATTTTAGAAAAGAAGGGACCATGGGATTCACCGTCTTTTTATCTTAATCAATGTTACACAAGGTAAAAACTCAAGGGCTAAACCTAGGTAGGCAAAGGCTTCCACTGACTAGGATGACTAAGGTTTGGCGCATGTGGAATCTTCACTGCAATCTTCTTATAACAGGTGGGTGCAAAGCAGTATTAAATTGAAAACTCTATTGGCGATATTGGCCCAATATTTCCAGGGTCACAGGCCAGAAATAAAATTGAAAATCTGATTTTAAAAACTCAATAAACAGACGCCTATTAGGAACATATCTTCATAGGATGGGTAATAACGATTCAGACTTACTTTTAATGGGCCCAATATTTATATCATAGGTTTGCCTCTTGATAAGTTTCTTGATGACCCCGGTATAATGACTGGTTAGAAAGTAGAAGGTGACTTCAGCTGTCCGTAGATAACGACTCTGATTCTGCATCTTTAGTCTCAGCTCAAAGTTATTGCCGACCACCACATCACCCGGCAGGTCAAAGTCAAACCGCACATCCTGTTGGAAATAGGGAAAACAAACTATTTATACATGTAAATGGAAAGCTATCGTTCGTTCTACATCCTCGGTCCCCTAAACGCCTTTCCTATAGGAGTAAAATCATTTCTTTCAGTTTGCAAACCTCTTTGATCAAAACATTAATTCATTAATGTTCTAAAATTGAATAAACATTGATTTAGTTTGCAAACATCTTTGATAAAAACATAGATTCAACAGAAGAAGAGTGGGGTAGAGGTCATTTAAAAAAAAGACTTTTTGGCCAAAGGTTTTTCTTTCGTAGACTGTTGAACATTTTTTGTGCAGACATTTCCATGCCACTGACAAACATTTGAATGAATTTCAATAACCTCCGCCAGCAGGATAATGTCAGTCTATTGGTCGGCACTGATTTTGGAACCATTGCAAAGCAAGGAAAGTATTTAGATATGTACTAAACTACGGTTTTATATGTGGTGGCCATGAAAAGGAAAATATGACAATTATCAGACAACTTACATCATAAGGGTTAGGTTGATGACCTGTACTTGTGGATACAAGGTTTGCTTTATAGATGGCTGTCCGTTCCTGCTCTGAACCTGAAGAGGGAATCAAGGATGGCAAATAACCCTTTAAAGATGAATAAATCAGAAAAGTATGCATTCATTTTTAGTCACGGTTTATGCTGCTTTTCTTTTTTCATTTTGCCTGATGAAGTAACATTGAATGGGGTATACATAATGCAGTACTGTAGTGCTGCTGAGTTCATTTATAGTGCTACATGGATAAATTTAGACAACTAATAATGTGGATACGACACGTTAAAGCTTTGCAACGGTCATATGGAAAAAAAGATATTGTTTGACAATTGAGGTCAAGATGAATCAGGAACACATTTCTTACCTTCTTTGGCCTTGTATTGTTGAGTGATATCAAGTCTCTCGGGGTCCTCGACTGTTCGTCTGTTGTAGGATTTAACTAGTTTCCTATTTCTAGGTTGTTTTGTGCAGATTCTCCTCCCTACCCTGAAATTATATCCCAGTGCAATGAAATGGAAAAGGGCATTTCTGTAAAGGATTTTCTGGTTTACTGCATGTTATCATGTCTTTTCGATTCTCTTACCCTACCTCCTTGGAGAGCTACATGATCACCAGTATTTCGTTTTTTATGATGACTTGTATCATTTTGTCTTGATGCTTCAATAATTCTCGTCTATTCCCCCGAACCCCACGGGTTTCCTCGGAATAAAGTTCTCCATTTCTTCTTCCACTTAGGAGAGAGGTAAGTCTCGTATAATTATAAAATTTTCTTTCCAACAATATAGAAAAATCGGACGCTTTTTGGTAAATGGGATACCTTAAATTAGTATGGGGGCTCAAGGGGTTATTAAAAGAAAAGAATATAGTTACCTTGCTTTATCCATGACCATCCTCCATGTGGCGTCCTCCTGTAGAACCCAATGCCGTTTGTCTGCATTCACCTCTGCAAAGAACATGGCTCCATCTGACGGCAGGCACACGAATCCCTCCTTAATGCCTGCCACAGGGCAGGGACCTGCCTGCCGTGCACCTGAAGAAGAGAAAAGAAAGATAATACCATCAAACTTTCTTCAGAAAGTGAATGCAGGCCTACATGTATGTTGATATGTATTTACCATACTATGATAGTTATAAAATAAAAGACCCTTGTGGTGAATGAAGAATGTACTGTGGCTGTAGCATCTATAGGTCCATACAGTCAAAGTATTTTTTTTATAATATTTTAATGAATTTTACTATTCATGTTGATGAAGTATCGACAGAAGTATTGTAGGGGCCAGCTCTGCCATAAAAATCCAGCTGCCCCGTCCCGGGTGTACCAGCCTAGCCACCTGGCACCTGGTGGTAACTGCCCCTATGTGTGTCATACCAATCCAGGTGTAGATGGAAGGTGGGCACGTCAGGCCAGGGGAAGTAGCTCAGTAGTAGAGCAACGGTCTCGAGATTCGGGGGTCCCGGGTTCAACTCCCAGTTTCTCCATGACATTTTCCACCGACCTCTACAGTATTATATAACTCTACTATAGTGAATGCTATTGTTGAACTGTCTTGATTCGACTAAGAAACTTAATGCTTACAGATCTTGAGACAGGATTAGTGCTCTTGAGCAACTAAGCAAGACAAGTAACCTATTCAATTGTTCAACCCACCCACCTTCACTTGTATCCTGTGGTGTTGCATCAAATGCCTGCCACCCACCATATCCAGTAGGTAAATCTGACCGTGCCATCCATGCCTCATTCCATGAATGGAAACTCCTGCACAAAATACAAAAAAAAAGATAGCGATAGCTACATTAAAAAGTAACAACAAGATATATCTCTGTCAATTCATTTTTCTCTAAAGTAAAATAATCTTTCTTTAAAAATATCATTGGAATTGTACAACAAGATTTTACTATTTCATCATAGAAGATTCTGTCCATGAATACTAATACACATGTCATTACTGAACAAAAAAGATTAATTGCTAAATTCTTTCAAGGTGCAGACATATACAGACTAGACCTACCATACATAATCATCATTTTGGTCATCTAGGGGTGTCCCATCATGTCTCCAATGGGAGTCCATAGTAACGGCTCCATCACAGTCATGAGCTGATGCAAAGTTGGTGACAGTTCGCGCAGGGATCCCCAGTGTTCGACATACTGAAAAAACAAAATGACTTTGATAATTTCTTTCTTCATGTAACAGGGTTTATGGTGAGGAGTATGAATTCTGAATCAATAGACCATCTAATTTCCATAACAGGTTGGAAACCTTCAGTGTTTCATGATGTTGCCATAGATTATAATCGACGTTCAACCAACGTAAATTCCATGTTTTATGCATTTAAATGTCTTTTTACATAGGAGTTGAAATTAAGTGCTCTGCACAAACCTTACAGAAGGAATGGAAAAAATATCTTTACTCACATGTAGTACAGACCCCAGAGAACACCCAGCACTGTCCATACTTTATGGGTTTGTTTGTGTGTAGGTGTTGTTCTATTATAGAGACGCTGCCATTCCAACACACAGGCTGGGTACCATCCTTATACTTCCCTGACCAACCAGCAACCAGCACAACCCGCTCTGCCCCTGCACATCCTGTCACCTAGTGGATGAAATAATAACTATATAAATGTATAGGTTGGATATTTGCATATTCTGGGGAAGGTAGGAGATACAGGTACGATGTAAATCCAATCAAATATGAAAAAAAACCTGGTTCAGAAGCTTAAAGCTAAAATGTATTAATTGTGCTCAAGTCCAAGCCAATTGCCTTAAGCCTGTTGAGGCAGTAACAATTTTCTTTCAATGAAGAGAATGGGAAAGAAAAGAAAACCAGATGTTCACCACTATTATTATATTCTTCATTAAACCACCATGTGAATCAGTTATGAGGAGATGTAGGAGACTGTAAAGTACTTACCACAGCAGCTATAGCCCGTACCACCCTGACAGGGTCGTATCTCACTGTAAGCTGCAACTGTGCCTTATCGAGCAGTGTCAGGGCACCCTCCAGAATACCTGCTTCAAACTGTGAGATAGAAGGAAATAGGCAGTTATTTGATTTACAAATGAGACCTTATATATTGCTGTGGAATGTTAAAGCTCGCAGCTAAGAGCATTCAGAATGGGATGACAGTTTCTTTCTACTGAGGTGGTATCTTATAGTGCACATTACTTACCACTGAAGCATATAGCTTACTTGGAATAACCAATGGGACCTTAGCTCAGCACCATAGAGGAATTGGTTTGTCCCCTTCATGCAGGCTTCAAAAGTTCATCATTGTCATAATCACTTTACTAATTTGGCCTAATAGTTTATAACACATAGGAGCTACATATTGCGAGTTTATGCATATCGGTCATGGGACCTCACTTATGGACCTACTATCTCAAATATTATATGGGGCAATATTGCTAATGGGCCCATAAATCTCACGGGACATTACTAATGGGGGGTTACATCTCAAAGGGCATCATAGTGGGGCCCTATATCCCATAGAGCAATGCCTTCTAGAATACTCTCTCATAGTTACATAGAAACTAAAACTAAGAAATAAGGAACTTGCTATAATTATGCAATAAAGGCAGTGATGTGAAGATGCAAACGTAAAATTCATAGTTATTTTGTATACCCCCAGTACTAAAAAAACTTCCTGATCATCAATGGGTACAGTACAGTACTATCTATTTCTCACTATCAGAGTCAGAGCCACAGTAGGAGATGTACATAATGTTGGTCTTTACATTATACATGGGATTGATTTCACACCTATCATCTGCAGCCATGTGCGGGTGGGTGGAGGATGGTGCACCATGCACCATGGTAGACATATTGATCACCTGCAGGAGGTATGGGGGTTGGGTGCTAATCAATACAGGTATTAACAACGTGGAGCTTATATATATATATATATATATATATATATATATATATATATATATATATATATATATATATAGATCTAACAAGTTACCAAAGTATCAAAGTTCTAACAGAAGTCTATCAGTGGGATTGCATCTTTCGTCTGTCGGGTTTATCTGTTTGAAAACTTAGGTCAATGTTTGAAATTTATATTTTGTGAAAAAAAGGAAGTTCATACATGGGATTCTGGGCAAAGCTCTTGACATGCCTTTTTATGTTTTTGAACAAGGGTTCAACTGGAATCGTAAATGATTAGGGATAGATTTCATTTGCTTTACACTTTTAGCATATTTTTATACTTATCTAAAGTGAGCAAAAAGATTTTAATTGATGGATGTCAGGATTGCAAAGAAGGGTCCCAACACAATCTAATGTTATATACTAACGTAACAAAAGAAAAATAGGTAAAAATGAGGCCCTGTCAATGGTCTCACCTGTCCATAGTTCCAGGGTCTGCCTGAGACTTGTCGGTGGTTACCAGTATAGATTCTGCCATTCTCATTTAGTACTGCCTCATCCCTCCAGCTCTCATCTTGTAGAAATACCTCATCCTCTGAAAATATGTTACAGTCAAATTACAGAAATACAGACAGAGGATGAATTACAGCAGAGTTTTGTCAAGATAAATGATTGTCCAAAGTGCTTCAATTTATCATGGCTCGTTGCTTTCGGGATATATGAATGCAAGCAACCGAGTTTGCATTTTGGATGTTGCCGATTCTAGATAAGAGGGATGATACACCTATTCCAAAGGGTAAGAATGACAACAATACAGTAGCTGACTGCACACTGGACCACAGGGTTGACATGATATAGGCGTATTGATGCAGTTCTCTGAAGGTTCCCCTAATGCAATATAATGTAGGCCTTCTACACAATACTTAGAGGGCCAATGTCAGAAAAAGACTTCTTAATAACATCAAACCATTGAATACTACCCACCTTTACACCAAGGGTTAAAGAGTATGAAGACATCCTCTCCATGTATGTACCTCCTAACAGTGGGAACCTCATCCTCCAGGTCCTCCTCTGACCTCCTAGACCTTGTCCTTACTGAGGTCTCTATATACAGGCGCCATCTGCCGACAATAGCACGAGGAGACGCCTGGACCTGGATGTACAGTACATCATTATCTTGTGATGTCACGGCTGAGCTCCACTTCCGGAGTTCCAGGCGGTTGCGTACCGGAAGACGCTGATCTGTGCCCTTGCTGACCTTGGGGACATCACCTAGAAACACAAATTGACAGAGGTTGTCCATACCAATTCCTTTCTCACAATTCATGCTGATATCTGGTTATGTATGCCTCATATATTATTAGTAGAGGAGCAGCACAGGGGGCCCTCTGGGGTCATTTAATTCGTAAGATTACTGATAGCTATAAGTTGTTTTTTTATGTTGTCCAATGTCTCTGGGTATGGAAAAGTGATGTTTGACCAATGAAAGCTTGTGCAGTCACTGAGAAATCTGCAATTCTTTACAACCATCTCTTGAAATTTTAGCCTCGTTTTTAAGAGCTAAAATACACATGGGTCTACCTGTTCTGGCACTAGTATTCATCTTACAACTATTCTAATGGTATCTACCCCCCTAAATTGGACCCAACGATCACATTGCAGCCAACCATTTGTTGCTAGGCTAAGCGGTTACCTAGCAACAGCTGATTTTAGCTAGCAACGGACCCTTTCTGAGACAAAGAAAGACCTTTCCTAGAATTGACTTACAGAATGGAGATCATGGCTATTGCTTCTCATTTTGGTATTGAGAAGGTCCATGCCATTGTAGAAAATGCAATATTGTACCAAAACACAGTGTGCTAATCAGGGAATGTAGAAAAAAATGATATAGCAAGTATAATGAAAACATGCAGCTTCAGCATTATCTTCTATTGGAAAAATATTATTTACTGGATAATTGTGGTGTGTCTTATATCCTCAAAAACATCTGAGGCTTTCACTTTACTCCTAGAGTAGCTGATTGCCTAGCAACAACAAATTTACTTAGCAACCTATATTGAGAAGTATATGAATTCATAAAAAGACATTTGGATTTGATGAGAATTAAGCATCCATTGAATCAATGTATTTGAAAACAATTATACCTCAAAATACCCCAAAAAATAGGAAATAATTATATTTAACAATTGTGCAGTTGGTTATTGTTTAGAAAGTACTAGCTTTTGCATAGCAAGTAGCCTACCAACTGACAGACAGATGTTCCAGAAATGAAAAGATATCCGCCAGGTATTTTAGTGATCACAGGGGCTTTTTACTAAAGATGTCTATTGCTGGGCAAGAGATATCATGAGTGTATTGTTTGTAAGCCAACCACATTCCAAGGACCTTGTGATAGCCAAGTTCATGTACATGTGTATAATTATGTAGATCCAATGAGATGAGATTCAAATATTAGTAAGCTATATTTGCTTGAAATATATATGATCCTATCAAAAAATATCCCCATAGAAAAAAAAGAAATCACCCAGCTACTCATTTCCTTTTTCTATTTTGGAAAATAATATAAACCATACCTAACAGCCTACAAATATTCAGATTACTACTATTCTATAGTATGGTACTCCCATTTATAAGCTGGACCCTGAGTCAAAGTAATATACTTTGAGCTGCAGCTAGAGCCTGAAATGACCTATAAGCCACACCTTATACAGGGGCTTCATACAATTTCTTCAGACTTAAATACAAAATCAACTGTCACAACTTTGGCTCAAGAAAACATCAGCAAAGTATCATTGAAAGCAGCTTATGTATCGGGTTGAGGTGACAGGTCAGTCTGTGATTTATGTGCATCTCATGCAAGTCTCAGAACACAGATGATATCTTAATATTTCATTGGATGTCATTTGGTAACCTGCCATACCTTAGTAATTGCTGTTTTGATAAGTGTGACATGAAGTCTATGTGCTTGATTACCAACTATCAGTGGTATCATTCCATTCCTGTCGAGGAGAAATCAAGGAATTCTACCAACATTAACATTGTCAAGTTAAGTCGCTATCAAGAGCTATATTAACCATAGATCCAATCAACCACAAGGCATATACCTGTCTATACAAAGTCATATCAAATATACAGACTGATTCAAATTACCTACTGATAATGATCAAAGCTCTCCCACCAAAATGGTAAGGCTAAACTTAAATATTGCCCCTATGTGATGTTTCATGCCATCATACATATAACACATAATCACCATCTTAAACTCTCTCATTCTAAAGCACACACAGAATATCCTGGGTAATCTGAGGCTTGGTAAATACCTTGCCCCCAGTATGTATCTACCTATTAATTAATCCTTTTGAGTGATATTTAACAACATTATTAGAATAAATTAATGACCCAGGATTAGAATTATAGGAACTGTAACAAGAAGAGACTCCTTATGTACCTAATACTACCATAGAATCATGTGTAAATGGCATGGCTTCTACATGAATCCAACCCTTGTCTTGTCATATACAATGTAGGATGCCCCTATGCCTCGCAGCCTTAGCCTTAAGTCAATTACCTTAGGCCAATGCTTAGAGTATGGCTTCTACATGAATCCAACCCTTGTCTTGTCATATACAATGTAGGATGCCCCTATGCCTCGTAGCCTTAGCCTCAAGTCAATTACCTTAGGCTAATGCTTAGAGTATTGGTCTGCGACTTTGGGTGTGTGTAAAGGGTGATGTGTGTGTAGAGGGTGATGAAATTACCTCGTTATGGTCATTCAATGCCTTCATATGTCATTCTTCTCCAATGAAATGCTGGTCAGTCCTTTAGCAAATGCTGCATCAATGTATCATGCCAACCCTTCCGACTATCTTAGTACCAACTGAGAAGGTGGAGTGTAAAAATGAATATTCAAAAGCTGAAGCCTATTATGAATGTACATGTGGCAATGCCCTGAAATATGTAGGCTATAGTAGTTCCATTACTTTAATTTGAACATATCTGGATAGAATGTTAATTGTTATATGGATGTTTTCCATCATCTAGATGATGATCACTGGTGACAGATAGATGGTCTATGTCTTTTTAACTCTTTCCAGCTGGCTAGTGCATTAATGCACTACCAGGTCAAATACGGCTAGTGCATTAATGCACTATGAGGAGAGCATTAATTTTATATTATCTAATAGCATTATGCTGGGTCCCGTCAATAATTATTTTCTTTAAGTAATGCCAGGTATCATGGTATCATATGAAAGGAAATTACATACAGATTACAAATCAGTCATTTTTGTATACATTTCACAAACATTGGTTCTATTCCCGAGGTCACCCTTACACCATGTATCAATATAAATTCACCTGGGACCTCAATCTGCTGTATTTTAGGGACTTTTAACAATGATAGTGCTGGCTGGAAAGAGTTAAGAACGTATCTATGGCCTAAATAAAGTCCTAGCTAATGTCTTGTAACATGACCTTCCAGCAAGGAGAATGGTCACAGGTGGGGTCTTTTGGTTAGTTTCCTAGGCACTTTCTGTTTGTTGGATCATATGGCTGGTACTTGTGGCCTTATAGCTGAGTCCTACCAGTAAGGTTCTGGAAAAGTCTACTTCTGCCAACAGAAGTGATCTTATAAAGCAGCTAATTCACCATTGACAGAATGATGATAGCAATTGCAAGATCCATGCAATCACAGTTATCGGATGCTGCTAGATTAAGCTATAGTTTTCTTAGTAGAACTTCTAGAGAAGGTCTGTGACAGAATAATCATCACACATTATATTTAATTCTGATCAAAATCTATATAATATTATAAATAACATAATGCTGCTTAAGGACTGTTCAAATATTATGTAACACAATTTTGGCCACCTTTTGACCCCCCTCCCCCCTTGTAACAATATGGGGCTTCTAATCAATATTCCCAAATTTATTTGATCCCTCTCAATTTAACAAGAAATAGAGGAAGATCTCTAAAATCACATTAAAATGTTTGTAAATAGTGAAATTTCACCATGTGATGTATTCCTCATTTTTATTATGTAACACTTGGGCAGACCCCCTTCCCCCTGTAACAAAGTGTAACAAACTTCATGACCCCCCTCCCCCTACGGTGTTATGTAATATTTGAATGGCCCCTTAGCAAATATTTAATTGCTAAGATGTAAACAGGTCTAGCAATAAGCCTTTGGCAGCACTGGGAGAGAGTTGACACAACTTCAGATTTATTTTCTTTATAAATCGATGGGTTCCATAATCATGTTTTCATATCTGAGTAGCAGTTGTCAGTTGGTGAGCCACTTGCTAAACAAAAGCTAGCAAGGTTTCACTACTTGCTAAACAAAAGCTAGCAAGGTTTGAGCAACTATTTAATTGCTAAGATGTAAACAGGTCTAGCAATAAGCCTTTGGCAGCACTGGGAGAGAGTTGACACAACTTCAGATTTATTTTCTTTATAAATCGATGGGTTCCATAATCATGTTTTCATATCTGAGTAGCAGTTGTCAGTTGGTGAGCCACTTGCTAAACAAAAGCTAGCAAGGTTTCACTACTTGCTAAACAAAAGCTAGCAAGGTTTGAGCAACTGTCAACTCTTTGAGTATTGAACAACTATCTGACACATTTCTTATTACTCCAGGGATATTTCTAACAAGATCTAATCAGCTCTGAATAAATTGAGTCCAATGATGGTTAACTCTCTTAACAATAATATATATTTGTCTATGAACAAGCTCCTCTGTATAAGTTGCTATGTAAATTTGTTGCTAAGGAATCAATGCCCCACAAGTAGAGTAAAACCTCAGATGTATTCTCATTTCATCATTTTCAGGATATAAGACACACTACAATTGTCCAGTAAAGAATATTTTGCCAATAGAAGATAATGCTGAAGTCGCAAATTTTCATCATACTTGCTATAGGCTAGGTCTATAATTTTTTCTATATTTTCTGATCAGCACACTTTATTTTGGTACAATATTGTTGTTTTTTTTTTACAATTGCATTGAACTTCTGAATAGCAAAATGACAAACAGTATCCATGATTCCATTCTGTATGTCATTCCTAGGAATGGTCTTTCTTTGTCACGGAAAAGGTCCGTTGCTAGCTAAAATCAGCTGTTGCTAGGTAACTGCTTGTGCTAGCAACAAATGGTTGGCTCCAATGCGATCGTTGGGTCCAATTTAGGGGGGGGTTAGGAATCATTAGAATTGTTGTAATATGAATATTACTGCCAGAACAGGGTGATCAATATGTATTTTAGCTCTTAAAAAACAAGGCTAAAATTTCAAGAGATGGTTGTATAGAATTGCAGATTTCTCAGTGACTGCACAAGCTTTCATTGGTCAAACATCACTTTTCCATACCCAGAGACATTGGAAAACATAAAAAAACAACTTATAGCTATCAGTAATCTTATGAATTAAACTCCTAAAATATGGCTCTTTTGAAGGACTTGCTGCTCTACTATAGGAGACATAATCAAATTAGACCTCTTTGTACACAGCTATTTGACATTGTCTCACATACACCACGAGACCCGGTAACTATAATTATGAAATATGTAGGGTCATTATAATCGACATACGCTTCTTCAGACCAGGACCTAAATCAAAAGCTAATGATATATATTTCAACACTTGATTTCATATACCCTAGGTCATCAAAGTGGCCCAAGAGAGCAAAAATGTTATTTTTCAATTCACATTTTGGCCATCCTGAAGGGTCCCGTAGGAAGTTGCCAGTAGTATGATGAGCTTGCATTGATGGGGATATGGAGTTAATGTTAATGGAGCATTTAGAAAAAGAATGCATTTTTTAATTCAAATACCACTCACCTATTTGAAGCTGAATTTGTATTTTGTCCCTGGTCTTGTCATAGGGCCTGTTTAGTTTAACGTTGACCTCAAATGCCTGACCTCTTCGTACAATGAGTTGCGGTGTCTCTCCTGTTCTCAATAAGCAACAAATTCAAATGGAAATTTCATATTTTAATCAAAATGAGCTGGAGCTTTTAAAGAGCAGGTTTATGCCATGGAAGATAAAGAAGGGCAGGCCTGAAATTCAAATCAAAACCAATGATGGCCAGCCGGTGTGAGGAAAACCCAATTTCTGTGTGTCGGAACTTTATGAATAGTACCTTATGGACCACATTGCCTCTACTAATGAATGATCAGAAATAGATTTGTGAGATGTGAGACGCATTGATTTGTAAAGAACCGTGGCCGACATGCTTGGTTGGGAACGTGATTTACCTTGGTTTTGTAAATGTATTACAATCCATTATGGATGATTAATTCTAGCCTACCAATCCTTCATGCAGTTAAAACATGACCACTCACTAAAAAGAATATGCTAGGGGTCATACTTGCTAATACTTCTTAATAACCCTACTAGGTAGATTTAGCTCCAAGTAGGTTACATGATATCCCAAAATCTGCTTTGGTATTCTGACCAGATACAAATCAAGGAGTGACTAATGTGAGTAAAAGGCAGATTGGAGGAGCTGGCAATAAACACCATTCCTGACTCTATATTAGCCTCTGCATGGGGCTTTTGTGTACTTTACTGACCAATCCTGTTAGGGGAAAGTCCAGTACCAGAACACAATTTATACAGAGCACCACTGCAGTTTTGGCTGCTCAGTCATAACCAGATGCAAAGACTATGTCTCTGATATACTACAGTGATAGGGTGTATAAATGAATCAGAATATCTCAATAAAACTAAATTGCTGTTATCAAATCGGTTCTGAGGGATATGAGGTATATAAACGATTTAAGACTGATATAATCATTTAGATTTGTCTATACATGAATCATGCAGGCTTGATAGTATGTTTCTCCTTCCTTAAAAATAGATACGTACACATTTCAAAAGAGAACAGATAAAGTCTATTTAGGGGCCATCCACAAATGACGTCATGCTGGAGGGGGGTCAGTCTCGGCATGACGAAATTAATTTTCCTTAAATACACTCAGCATTGAAAAATTGGCCAAAAAAACACACATGACAAGTGGGGGGTCAAAAATGATCAAATTTGGCATGACGTCATTAAATTTTACGGATGGTCCCTTAGCTGAGAATCAGTGCAGTTAAATTTCAATCGCCCAAGTAGGGATAGTACCTTTAACCTCTCCATATAAGATATACTATCCACCCTACCTGTTGTTCTCTCCTCTGTTATCTCATAGTCAGCTGTATGGTGGTTCACCCTATTATCGTCCACACACAGGTCCAAGTGCTGGATGATGAGGGGTGAGGACTGGTCCTCCTGTGCATCCTCCTGTACCTGTTGGGTGCCATCCTGCTGCACATCTAACTCAGCTGGGGCTGTCACATAGGCTATAATGGAAAATGGACATATTGATATTTGATTAACATTGATAAGATCAAAGCTTTTTATTTTAGTGCAAGTTTCTCTGCTACTAACATGCATTTAATCACCTGTCTTTCTTTTTGTTTGCTTTTTTATATTATTTAAGATGTTGGGTCTCTCAACCTAAGTTTCATATTCTGTCTGACAAATTGGCTATACATAAGAACTAAGGGCATTTCACAACTTTCATGCTACATTCCTGGAATGAACTGAACTCTGCTTTGTCCTTGGGCTAAATTAATCAGATGCATTTATGAATCCCTTTGGAAATATTTCCAATTATTTGCAATGTTTGATGTGAGTAGTATAGGGACAATGGTGTTTTTGTCCAGTGAATCTATTCCCTTGATTAAATAAGTCAGAGGGTAATCAAAAAGTGGCACGACACCCAGGGATGCCTAATTTCTCACGAAGATGGCTAGAAGTATAAGTACCTGAATTACTATTTACTGCATACTCCATGTCGTAATGGTTAGGTGTATGCGGGTACCTGCAGTTTACTATGTGCCCCATACTGTATCAGGTAATAGAGGGCGGGGTGTATACAAACTACACATACCTGGACTACTGTCTGCCCCATACTCTATTACGTTGTAGTGGGCAGGGTAGAGGGGGCCAGGTTCTGTGAGGGCCGGGGTACACACACGTCCTGGGGACCCCTGCTCGTCATCTCTCAGACTAGGACGCTGCATGGTGCACCATGTATGTGGAGTTTAGACCTGTGGAAAGAGAATCAATTTATATAAGATTTATCAATACTTATCTTGGTTAATCGATGGTTGAAAAAGACTAATGAGAATACAAAAGTACATCATCTTCTGTCTGTCTGTCTGTCTGTCTGTCAGTCTGTCTGCCTCTCTCTGTCTCTGCCTCTCTATCTCTGTCTGACTCTCCCTCTCTCTGTCTTTTTTTCTCTTCCCCTCTCTATCTCTGTCTCTGCATCTCTCTCTCTCTCTCTCTCTTTCTCTCTCTCTCTCTCTCTCTCTCTCTCTCTTTCATGGTACAGCTCATAGCTGGTATTAAGGGTGATATCTATAGATCTTTATGCCGTGCCATACATTTTTGAACCCCCAGTACTTGATTACTTATGGGATTTGGATGCGGCTCATTGGACTCAGCAGGGGAAGGGGTGAGCAGTACATGAATATCAGGGGTCAGTATGAGGTTGAGGAGATTACAATAAGAGGTTGGTATGATAGAGATCAATGCCCAACAGAAGCACACAATTCCTCAGCTAGGCCAAAGATAGGGTCAGTACACATGTATTAATAACATATAGGTCTAAAAAGAAGGTGTGTCCCAATACTTTCCCATTACATGAAGACCTCCTAATGAAGATGTACTAAAAAATGTACCTCTTATTAACCAAAAATACCTTTACTATAAACACATATCAAGGTGGTTGGTGGGATCACATTGGGCACCCCCAATAAAGACTTTCCTCTGCCTGTAATTAACCCTTTAGGTACTGTATATGGCGCTCCAATGCATAAATTGTGATCAGTTGCTGCATATTTGTCTAGGTTGCATTCATGCCAACCCTTCAGGAATATGAGGCTTAAACTAGCAAGTACCTACTCCAATTATCAAAAGCCTCACAAGGCAGGAGCAATCTTGAAAATGATAACAGTGAACTGGGGCGTATGATGAGAGTGACTGACTTAGATACACCCCAGTACACTGAGTTATTTGACTAAAGTAATGTATTGAGTGGTTAGGGATATCTACGATCCCTATACTCACCTAGCCTAAAATTCTTTTTGACCTCATAACTTGAATATATTTCTTAGCCGGATGCCTGCATTAATTCTATGTACAGGGTATAGATACTGTTGAAGGTACAAAAGACAGGTTTATACCATGCCCAAGCTACATACAAGGTATGAGATATGGTCCGTATATTCCTGGCTGAACGCCCAGATCAATTGATACCCATTGATAATGATGCTAGTAGGCCTGGGACGTCCACCTAGTCCAGGAGCTGGAGCAGGAATGCACTGAACCCTACTTAATATTCCTGGACCAATTTATAACGTACAAGCTATAGTAATGATCAGCTGGCTATGGTTTAGAGCCAAGAATAGGGTAGATTAACCTAAAGATGACCGTTCCTGTGCAGGTTTTCAATAAAGGAAATGCAGTAGCTAATATCTTTGAGCCTCAGGGTTCCCCAAGGTACTAAGTGAAAGACAATTATTTGGGCTTTTTGACCAATTACCTTTCTCAAATCCATGTGTAAAGTTTATCTATTGTTTTTCATCATTTCAAGGACCATCTAAATTAGTCTATTTTCACCTTGAGATGACCACCTTCCACCTTGAGTGGACCACTTGATAACTACCCTTTTAATGGCGCTATGATCATTAAACTATTATTTGAAAAAAAGAATAAGTGTCTTCTATAGATATGCAGTAAAATGGCGTAATTAAAACTATTGCATCATAAGAAAATGTATGTTTTTACAGTGACTCAGTTGGAATGGAGATTGGAGGTAATTTTATGGCCATGGATATTGTAAATCTCATCAAAATAGAAGTAGTATTTCCAACCCTGCATTATAGATGCTTTGTTTTTAATGTTCTTTTGTAGACCTTCAATATGGACTATGATAATCCATTCCTTAACTTAATAACCATAGCATTACAGTAAAGATTGAAATGTATGCATCAGAGCATAATCCAGTGAAGATTTTTATGCCAAACTATTCTGGCCATGAATATTATGATGTAATCCTACATAATCACTGGTTTCTATTCAATTAAATGTACAAATAGGTGTATAAGGAGTGGTCAACTCAAGGTGAAATGGTGGCCATCTCAAGGTGAAATTGGTATGTTCTAGGAAATAAGTCCTATACAGAAAGTATTTAACATTTCTGCACTTTTCCTTATGCTATCATTTAGCAAAGATATTTATCAATTACTAGAGTCATAATTTTGTATATGTAAGCACTTGTCATCTTCAAATTATCGAACCAAAGTTGGAGAATTCTGATGAAATGACCAGCTGGTCATGGTAAAAACCATTCAAACATGGGAACTTTAGTGTATTATCATGCGATGACAATTACTTCATATATTCCAAGACATCATTCTATGGGGTACTATAACACCTCTATTTTAATAATATTAGGGTTCAAGACCAATGCAGTACATGTGAGAGTGAGAAAATCTAGCTGACAGGTGGTCGACTCTAGGTATGTGGTCGTCATTAGGTTAATCTACCCTATTTGTATTTTGATCCAAACCAAATTGATGTTAACCCTTTAACTACAACATATGATGCACAGGTGCATCATGTCGACCCTAGGGCAATCCCGAAGAGCCAACGAACCGATACCCAAATACCGGTTTTAAAGGGTTATTGCTGTTGGTATAATTATATACCCGAGTATATAAAATCGTGTGCATCCTTCCATACTCTCCTCCCAGAAAGTCAAACGCCTTGGAATTTGGACAGAAACTGGATATTGAATACAGATCCAAATAATCATTTAAGCCTAGTCATAGCCTATCAGGAAGAGTAGGGTATATAGATATAAAAAAAGAATAAATGGGAGGCTATTATGCTCATGTCTGAGCCTTTGCGGATGATGTGTTCTTTAGAAAAAGGTACTTTTCTACTGTAATGGAAGCACAGTCATAAACGGTAATATAAAAATGAAATCGAATTGAACTCAGGGGAAATCTTGAATGGTCATGAACAAAATGTAGTAAATTGGGATCTTCTACAACAAGTGGGGTTGTTAGCTATAACATAACTTATACAGCCTCTCTGCAGGCAGACATAAACAGCCTCCTGAACGCTAGACTTCCATACATCACGTATATTGTCCGTCCCTCCCCATCAATACACTGATTCAATACTAAAAGAGGGACGTATAGATCTGGTGACTGGCACAGTCAATGACATATCAACCTGTATATTCTTGCAACTAAGGCCTACATCCGATTTGCTCCTAGGTCTGACAGTTTTTAAATGGTAGAAATTGGGCAACACTGAAGAGAAATGATGTGGAATCATACTATTTAAAAAAAATCTGCATTGAATAGTTTCTACTCAAAGGAATAGCTAAAGACACCAAGTCCATAGAGAAAAAATAAGTAACCAAATTTATAAGTTGCCTCTGCTACCTCTCTCAAAACAGATAAATGACTCCGTCTTTTTTGGCCTTGGCCTCAGGGGGATCCATTTTAGACTACCTCACAGAAACATCCCATAGCCAGTGGTGCGTGACGAGCACGCGTTGAGATGCTCATTGGCGCCGGTTCAGGATGGCGAATAATACATGTGATGTGATGGGAACACGGCAGCACAGAAAGACAGAGTTTTTGTCCTGTATTGATCACCAATTACATAGGGCGTCCAGGCATGGGGAGCCATGAGCTAGGTACCTACTGTACTACTGGTAGGGGTGTAGGAGTGAATGTTCCACACTGAGATGGTTGCGCACACAGCATAAATGGAGGGTTAGAAGATTAGCCAAAGCTTATACAAAAAACAGAAGGAAATCAACTTCCTAAACAGGATATCTAGGCAAAGGTGGTGAAATGAATGTTCTTTTTCATTCTTGTATTCTTATATATTCGTTTCCATATATATAGTTTATGAAATCGCTATGATGCCTTATGAACAAAGTCCACTGTGCACTAAGCAGTTGGATTTATATAGGATTTGTCGGTACCAAGTATTTATCTAAGCTAACTCCTATCAAGCATGCTACTTATCATAGAGAGCCTGTTCATAACCACTACCCCATCCCACCTGTGATATACACACATCTCCTATATCCATTAATCTATATGCCTGTCAGATAACTTCTTGTTGTTTACAACATGGACATAGTATCTGTTTGTCTGATTTGAAAGATTCTAAGTTTGGACCTCATCTATCCATTGGCCTTTAGGCTTATTAGATAATGTGCTGTGATGTGCACATTTATAAGCACACATGATGTCTAGGTTCAAAGGTGAATTTTACATCTTTGAATGATTAATAGTTTATTGACATGGAAGTCCGTGAACAAGAAACATTTTTATGTGTGGGCCAACAGGCAGAAACGCGCCTCCAGGGGGGATTTTTATTACTGGTTTTGGCCAACGGGGGGTGGCATAAAATGGGTTAAACACTAAAGAATATACCAAAAAATGCTTTGAACCAATTTTTATGGGGTATCCACTGGTATGCTCAGAATTATTCCATCTCCACTGAAAATATTCCATTTTTGGAACATTTGGTTGCCATGGAAACATAGAAGATTGGTATATATGGCAACTTAGCATTGCCATAGAAACCACTCACTTATTTCAAATGGGAACCTTTGGCCACAACTGTTTTGGAAATTCCATAAAGCACACATAATTGAAAACAGACCTCAAAAATTCCCTTTGAAACAAATTTTATGATAAAAACATCACAGTCCTGTGGTTGTTTTTCAATTAAACAAAATTTTTAACATTATCAGTATTTATGATGGGGTATAATGCATTTAGAGCTTATTTGCCATTTTCTGTTGTACACACCAACCTAGGTTTGACAAGCAATTACAGCAAAACTGCCAGGGATATTTTAGCTCAAGATATCTCATTTTAAAGCCTGTGACTTCTACTTTAAAAAGCCATTCCCCCATCTGGTCACATATATTCAATGAGTATTGACCCTGTGAGTGAGGGCCTACTATAACATTCAAGGAGCTTAACATCAGGCTATCTGTGCATTTGATTAGTAATTAACTGCGGTGGCCAATCAGTTTCTCTTTTCTAAAAGACACAGACAATGAATTATTCCATGCTACAACAAATCACCTGCGAAGGTGAACTAAAGTAAAAAAGTGTGTGAATGTGCCCTTTGAAATAAAATATGGAAAGGTGAACTATATAAAAAGCATGATGGGAGCGATGGATATCATACATTGACACACATATGTATAGTAAAAGAGTAATGAATGAGCTAAGGAGCACCAAATTCAGTCTACCGTAGGATATCGTAACGAGTGGCTGTATTGATTACATGATTAATCAATAAATAATCAGTAGAATATCAATAAAAACAAGTTGAAAAAAAAAATCCTTTCCCGGGACTCAAAGCCTGCCATAGGCCTAGTGTGTGTACACACAGCGAAAAAAAAGATGTGCCCGGACCGGGACTCGTCCCGCCTACCTGTAGAAGCTGAGCGCAATGCGCTAACCACTAGACCACCGGGTCTCATATCTTGGCACCCGGCAGCCGTTGGTTTGATACTGTGTGCGACTGGCCTGGTTATGGGTCAAGGTGCTGGACGTGTTCACACTACACTACTGCTGGGTGGCTTTATATCATAGAGACATGGTTCTAACCAAGCTTCTCTCATCAGTCCCTGTGGCGCAATGCATAGGGAGTTCGATCCCTACCCTGGCCATGAAAATTTTGTGGGTTTTAACATGTGACATGTAAGGAGTGCTGATATCCATGGATATCGGCACTCTTAGGAGTGCTGATATCCATGGATATCAGCACTAGGACCAGCAATATTGACAGGTATCAGAACAAGAATATCCAGAAAAAGCACCCAATATCACAGAGGTCGTGCATGTAATAATAGACAATACAAAACTCTGATATAAAAAAAAAACAGTAGTGTTCTAACATAGTTGTGTTGTCATTTACATTTCATCAGCTTGTCCCATTCTTATCTGTATAATGAGATACCATGACTTTATTAAACCTTATCTGGAACCTATACTTAATCAACATTGAAATTCCTATGGTATCTAGTGAGTAAATGAATGTTAAATAATCAGCAACATATTATAACAATAAGTATACCTCTGCTTAATATTCTTAGCAATACAGGCAATATTGGTGTTCATGTGACATGAAAAACTCAGGTTACTACAAAATCTGAAAATTAGCAAAGTGTGTTATGCAGCAGCTTGACTAAAGTCGAAATTTGGCTTTGCTGTATGAGTCAGAGAAACCCTAGCAGACCTGCAGTCAACATAATCTATTCAGCTCATTGCACATGTGCCATATGTAAAGCTAATGCTTGAATATGCTATGTAATACCGTCTGGTTTCGTGGGAGTGTGTAACTTTGGTCTTGATAACCAATACCAAAGTCAACATTAATATAAACATGACACTACAGATTTCCTATCTATTGAAGCCAGTCGTGCAAGTTTACCATTTTCAATGCAATGAATTGAACAAATGGGACACGATCTACGAAAAGAGTTTTATTTGAGTTTATATTCTATAGACATTTGACATTGAAGTTTGGTTTCTTATGACTTGTTGGCTCAGTATGTTCAAACCAATACGAAAACCCAGTATGAGGATAAATACATATATAACTTGTGGATAACAGTAAATATTGAAAACCTCTCATAAACCTGAATACATATATTTGAGCAGCAGGTAAACAGAAAGTAAGCTAGTGTCGTGGTTATATCAACATTGACTTTAGGGGTTACTGATAAAGGTATAACATAAACTCTTACTATTTAAATTACCTCCATTTACTCACCATATGCAATGAGGATTGCCATATTTTAATCTAACGTCCAGATATAGTATAACACGATCATATCTCATGAAACAGATAAGGACGATAGGCCTATGAGGTAATGAGATGAAAATGACAACACAACTATGTTGGTCAAGCACATACATTGCTCACTATCTGAATTTACATGACCAGATATCGCCTTTAGTTAATCTATATCAATGTTGAATACTCTGTAAATACCCACATGGAAACAACTGAAAAATAGATATAAAGGAACACTCCTAAATAATCATTCACTCATTTCATTCTCTTGTCCCAATGCTGCACTTGGTTCACAGAATAATACCTTATTCTGTGCTTGGGCTAACTACAGGCCATGCCCCAGGAAAATATAACCCAGGGTCCGGCACATGAAATGACCCCGGGCTATTCAGTGGCGGATCCAGGGGGGTGGCCCAGGGGGCCTGCCCCCCCTCCCCCCAAAAAAAAAGAAAAGAAAAAAGGAGAGGGGAAAGGAAAAGGAGAAAGAGGGGGGAAAAGGGAAAAGAAAAGTGTAGAGGGGCCCCCCAAAACCTGGGGCTTGCGGTGCTCGGACCACACATAGCACCTCATCAGCTTTCACCAAGTCTTGGGCCCTCCCTTCTAGAAGACTAGATAATCCTATATCTGCCACTGATGCCTCAAGATTCCAGATCATCAAAGTATTAGTTGCCATGATGCATTAATGAGGTGCTGGTGTGACTAATCACTGATCGGGCTACTGCATTTGCCTCGGGGAGGGGACACTTCATATGTTGGATATACACATGTGTGCGGCTGTCAAGGGTACTTTCTGATCAAAATGCCTCTAAGCAAGGGTCCATTTTGGGCAAAAAAATCCCTCTAACCAAGGGTCAGTTTTTTGAGAAAAAAAAATTGTGCGCATCATTTTTCATCAAATTTTCTCCAAATAAGGTTACTTTTTCACAAACATCCCTCAAAGCAAGAGTCAGTTTTCAAGAAAATCCCTCTAAGCAAAGGATGTCAGAGGCCCAGCCACCCACCTGTGTCAGAAAAACATAAAGTGCCCGCCCCAGGCCTGCTAGACACCCTGGGGGCTAGGCATGACATGTTTGTGAAATGCTATTTATTTCTGAGTGCATTTTATAGGTCAACATGGTCCTCTTTGGTCTGTATTTCTTGTAGGTTATGTTTTTCCATCTAGTAAAATCATGGCATACATTCATGTCTCTGGTAAAATTGATAGGACTACAACACACCATAACTTTCATTGCACAATAAGAAACAGATCTTTAATGAATGTAAGTGGGATTAGTAGGTTACTACTTGCTACTTTAGATCCAAAAAGGAAAGAATGTAGTGTATAGACTAGATCTATACATCTGTGTTCCCCTGATTAAATAGCAGGGGACTCCTTATATCTCACGGTAGGATAACACTGATAAGTGACTGTACCGTAGGCCTAACAATCATATTAGCCTGCATATTACATGTACTCTGCAATAGGTACCTAGCTACCATAGTGTCAACTATAGTCGATGCTAGTCCTTGAAGGAAACTTAAGCTAATAGTAATAAGTAGGACATATGTAATGGTATACATTTATTTCTATACCTTCTACCAGAGAAACAACTTCCACAAGTCCTCAGATTGTAGGTGTATAAAATTGATGGGAAGCACCACACAACAGTCAGTCGGTGGCAGATTTAGATGGGAGGGCACGGGGTGTGGGCTTCCTCCTTTTCAAAATCCTGGATCTGCCACTGTGTTCAACATCCTGAATGCTTGCTATATTAACTTTAGCTTTCTGAATTTCAATGATTATGTTACTTTTCAAATTCAATTGTCACAATCCAATGCCATACTCATTGCCAGAGTCTTAGCCTTACAAACAGGAAAGCATAATTATTCAAGGCCTCCGCTGAAGTTTTATGATCACACCTTCTGTTGGCCTTGCTATTCCAACATCAGCCACCTTGATTGGAACAACTGTCTCATTAGTCTTACAGATGGTGAAACTCTTCAGCAGACGCGATAGGGTGATCTTAGTTTCCATCAGAGCAAAGCGCATACCTACACAATTACGAGGACCTCCACCAAAAGGCTGCCATGCCAAGGGGTTTCGAGCTGCCTTCCTTTCTGGCAGGAACCTATCTGGGATGAAATCCTTGGGGTCCTCAGGTCCCCAGTTGTCAGGGTCCATGTGCACTGCCTCCATGTGCACCTTAACTACAGCACCCTTTGGCACAGTCAAGCCATTCAGATTCCATTCCTCTTCACATTTCCTGATAGTGACAACACTAGCAATGCTATGCAGACGCAGAACCTCACTGAACACCATGTCCATGTAGGGCAACTTCTCCACAGATAGGTAGTCAGGTAGCTTGTCGTCAGGGAAGTGTTCATCAATCTCCTGCTGGAGCTTCTTCTGGATGTCTGGGTGAAGAGCAAGTTCATAGGCTGTAAAGGAGAGAGCAGTACTAGTAGTTTCATAACCAGCCAGTAGGAAGGTCATACACTGGCCCTGCATCTCCCTCAGAGTCATACCTTTGTGCTTTGTAACTGTTGTAGAGGCAGGCTTTTCCTTATCGGTCTCAACATCATCACCACTCAAACTGACCTCTAGTTTGGATGCTGCATCAGGATGCCCTTGCTGTTCAGCATTCAACAGAAGCTGGATGAAGTCTTTTCTGTTTGAAGGTTTACCTCGACGGGACTCAATGATTGCTGCTGCTGTTGCATAAAACCATTCCTGAATGTCCAAATAGAGGCTTGGTAGGAGTTTTCGAACCTGTGGTGCTATTCTTGGGAAGAGGAATCCAGCTATCATGGCGAACAACATATAGGGAGGGCGCTTCATCCCTGATAAGTCAAACACCTTCTTAGCCTTTTGTAGGAAGATACTGTCAGGTTCTTTTAAGGCATCCACATCTAGGCCAAACCCACAACGTGCTATTACAGTCATTGTCAGTCCCTGAATATCCTTCCCGATATTGAATGGTTTCTTCTCCTTTTCCCTTTTATCCAACACTTCAAGAAGGCTATCCACACATTGGTTGACAAGTGGGGACATTTCCTTCATCCGAACAGCACTGAAAGTTGGGCTCACAATCATCCGTAATCGTTTCCATGTTGCATAATTCTTTACATGGACCAAACTGTCATCCGAAGTAAAAAACATTGAAATTTCTCTGGAGTGGAAATTGGAGAAATCCTTGATGTACACTTGTTTAATGATGTCCAGATCGGATGTTACAAGTTGGGGTCTATCTCCCTCATAAATGGCAAAAGTCTTTCCATATTTCTTCCTCCATTCCATTAGTTTAGAAATAGAGCCTTTTTGTTCCACAGTGGTGCCAAAGATGAAATTGGGTTTGGGTCCTGATATACCCTGTTCTGCAAAACATCTCTGCTTCTTTCTCCTGTCCATGACATACTTGCTCACCAGAGCAATGACCACCCCGATAAGGATAGTTGTGAGCCACATTTTGGTATTCTGAGGAAACCTTAAGATTGAAAGTTCCTTGTAGGCTTACTCCTTCCAACTAAGAGAGCCTTATAAGACTTAGAATGATACCTGTGTGGTTTGTATTATATAGTGTTCTGTGTCATCCTAGTTTCTTATCTATAGTGCACTTGTTCCTTGACTAAATTGATAACTCACTCCCTTCACAATACTTGATCAATCAGTCATAGACATGTCCCTAGTTCTTTTTTTGGTGGAAAGTACAATTTATAGGTCACAGATTCGACTCCACTTCAGACATTTATCTATGGCCATGTGATGTTTGGAGAAAGTAGGGGTCAAAAATACATCGTAGCCACGGGCTGTAGTGACTACTGAATATTATCATGAATATAATTATCCTTGTTTTAACTACATTTCTTAAATGTAGGCCCACAAGTATAAAAATCTAGTGATTTTCTTCTTCTCCCGATAAATCACTGCCGAATAGTGTAATGCCCTAGACAAACTTCATATCATGATTAATTTTCTTATAATAAAATACTACTGGAGGCGTTGGCCTTTAGTGATGACAAGTATCTATATAGACACGTCACTGGGATCAAACAGGTGCAGAAGGGTCAGTACAATTGATATAGTATCATGCACGTGGAACCTGTAAATCACATGCTTATACATATATATATATATATATATATATATATATATATATATATATGGGAGTATGCGTCCTATATATTGTCTAATCTAGGAGCCTGTCCTAGTAATGTATGACGTCATGTAAGTCATGATGTCAAGTCTTGTCCAACTTTCTCATTTGAATTATGAATGCACCCTCTTAATTCATGGCTTTTTTTTTATATGTATAAGAGGGAATTTGTGGATCAACACGGTAATACACAATTCTTCTTTTAGCTGCTACATGTACCTTGTACAGTAAAACTTGGTTACAACGAACTAGGTGTTACAGGCTCAAAAAATTCGTTATAACCAAATTTCGTTGTAAGCAAGTTCAGCCCTTTGGAAAGGTTTAAGGACATTTACCCCCCCCCCCCTTCACCCTGTCACCTGTAGCAGTGGCCGAGATCTAAGAGGTGTTAAGGCCTGTTTAAGGACATCTACCCCCCCTTCACCCTGTCACCTGTACCAGTGGCCGAGATCTAAGAGGTGTTAAGGCCTGTTTAAGGACATCTACCCCCCCTTCACCCTGTCACCTGTACCAGTGGCCAAGATCTAAGTGGTGTTAAGGCCTGTTTAAGGACACCAACCCACCTTCACCCTGTCACCTGTAGCAGTGGCTGAGATCTAAGAGGTGTTAGAGCCTGTTAAAGGACATCTACCCCCCATCACCTGTAGCAGTGGCTGAGATCTAAGAGGTGTTAAAGCCTGTTTAAGGATATCTACCCCCCCCCCCATCACCTGTAGCAGTGGCCGAGATCTAAGAGGTGTTAAGGCCTGTTTAAGGACATCTACCCCCCATCACCTGTAGCAGTGGTCGAGATCTAAAAGGTGTTAAGGCCTGTTTAAGGACATCTATACCTAATCTGGGGACATGAACACAAGTTATATTGATATAAATAAATCATTTAGTGCATATTTTCCCAATTTGGGGGTCAAAATTAATTCGTTATAAACAGGTTTATGGCTAAAGTACTTTGTTATAACCAAGTTTTTCTACTATAGAAATGTATAAGAGAGGTTTGTGACTAAGCATTTTTGTTTGTTATATCCAAATTTCGTTATAAGGGAGTTTGTTATAACCAAGTTTCACTGTACTAGCTACTATATAGGCCTACTTTGTACATTTTGTATAATAAGCATTTGCAGAATTTGGGGAAGTGGTGACTGGATCCAGTTTGCATGCCCTATTGTAGCAAGTCAAAAGGTTAATTCTGTGGGGAACTTTGATATCAAACTTTCGATATTATCAAATTAATAGTATATATCATATTAAATACCACTTCCTAGGTCCTTTCCTTTTTGCCCCATTTAGCCTAGATTTTGTCATGTGATGTGTAGACTATTATCTCACAAGATTGATGTATTTTCACAGGTGGTATTCTGGCAGTGGGTCAACAACACATTTGCACTGCAGGTAATATGAACTTTTAAAATAAATATCTTGTCTGTTATCCGTATTACCGTATTGGCCTGTATAGGCCTAAGCACCTGGGCACTTATTGATTTCAAGCAGGCTTTACCCCCGGCGCTCATTCTAGACCAGCGATCATTCAAGACCGGCACTTATTCCAGACTTAGCGCTTCCAAAGAGCAAGGCCAATATGGGAGTCCTATTCAAGTACATCTCTGGAATGAGGCTTTGAAGAAGAAATCATTTCAACTACAGTCAGCCTCAGATAAACCTACGGAAAATGCAAGGTAAAATGTCTGGAGAAGCAAATCATCTGAGGATTGAACACTATTGAAGTCCAAATATAATAGGCTAAGGAACATAGAGGCAGTTACAAATTCAGTTTGAGGTAGCCTAATGAGTGATCTAAGAATTTACGCGCATCATTTTTCATCAAATTTTCTCTAAATATGGATACTTTGTCACAAAAGTCCCTCTAAGCAAGGGTTACTTTTCAAGAAAATCCCTCTAAGCAAAGGTAAGGGCTGCCAGAGGCCCAGCTGCTCACCCGTGTCAGAGAAAAATTAAGTGCCCCCCTCCCGGGAATCTGTGACATTTGCACTTCAAGATTATAGCTCAAACTATGTGCCAGAGGATCGACTCCCTTGCGGATACTCCAACGCTAACATGTGAGACACGTACCATGCCCGCGTCAGAGGATCTCCTCTGCCAATTGCCTACAGAGGCGTGTTGGCCTCCAACCTGACTCTGAGATCAACAGTGCTTTTTAGACAATTGGCAGCACTAGAATGGGACTAGAGCTCAATATACATATGCCACAATGAGCTACTGTTTGTTATATTGTCTGGGCCTGTGAAAGTATTCACCTATGCTTTAAACATTGGGGATCTAAAGCTTCAGCAAGTGAATCCTCTTTGCTAAATCTAAGTCAAGTCAGGCTGAAATGTGATGGTTTCTCTCAAGTCAAACTACTCTAAAGTGTCACAGATGAATTGACCTAGAGGCCTCTCTCATCTATTTCACCAAGACCAACGGAGAAGGGGTAAATTTCTTTTTGATTTCAATCCCCTGAGAGGGGTTTGGATTTTTTTCACCCCACCCCTTCAAGATTGGTAAAACCATGTTCACCAGCTGCACAATCCTCAAGCCCATTTGTCATCATAATGCACCAATTGCAATACTGGTGATTAAATATCCTGTGTTGCCAATATGCATCTAATCTACCCAACCTTATATCAATGCTTTGAAGATTTGGGGTCAACACACTTCATAAATGCATCCATGCAGCTAAGACTCTCATTTGCTGCATGTATTCAGGCATGATGCCAACAAATATGTATGGGATTTAATGCAACAGTCAAAGAGCTAAAAGTAGTAGGTCTGACCCCATCATATGAGACTTACCTTGCACTACCCATGGCAATGTTTGAGGATTGTGGTTTCCCATGGAGGTTCAAAGAATAGAAGGTGGTGGCGTTTCAATAGAGCTGATTCAATAAGTTTTACCTCCAACTGTGTGGTCTGGGGCCTGGGGCGGCAGGTAAACTTCAAGTTAAAGTACTTTAAGGACTAGATAATCTTAGTTTCAATATGGTATAATAATTATAATACGAGAGTGAAGTCTTTGCAAGTAACTTACCATGAAGGGACTGATACCCTCCCATCAAAGGGTCAACATGATGCATTGGTATACCCCTGATTGATTACAAGTGCTTTTCTTGTGTATCATGGCGCCAAATGAATATGCAGACTTAAAGTTTCATGTTGTCCTTAAGGGACTAGTAGTACAAATACCACTCACTTTATTCCCCATGTGTACCTATATTGTGTGAATTTACATTATGTAATTACACCAAGCACCCATACATGCCATGTCTGACAATTCTATAGCTAGAGAAAGGTGTATTCAACTTCAGAGAACCCCCAGCTGAGGGTCAGAATACATGTTAACCGTTTAACAGATGCATGAGACCAAATTGTTGGTATGGTGCATGAAAAACAACTTTGCCAGTGGGTTTGTTCTTCGGCAGTACTTTATATGATAATGATACCGACTCTGGCATTGTAGTGCCCATCAAACCACCTTTCAGCAAACTGTGTTATATACAATTTGTTTTCGAAGTGTATGCCTATGAATGGGTTGATGCCTCATGCCAATTTATAGCCAAGACGCATTTAAACATGCAGCACTGATATCAACTCTCATATGTAATCATAAAGGCTCAAACGATGACAGCGTTTTAAATGAGTACTTCTGGACCAATCCAGATAACAGAGAATCCTTGCTGACAAGTTGAAGGGAATTCCACCATCTATGCCATCGCCACCTGGTGGTCAAAAATTGAAACTACCTAATTTAACCCAAACTCATGATATACGCTTATTTCCCCTTTTTTTTATATGCACTTAAAAACTCATAAAAATTCCCGACATTTTCTTTCCTGTTATGAGAAATGTAAGAAATTCCAATACTTTTCATTTCTGCTTTTTTTGGTTGAATTATTCATGGCTCTTTTGTTTGTAGAATGACTACCTGTTTTTATTGCTTGATCATGGTAGAGATGATGTCTACTATAGACATGATAAGTTTAGTTAGGCTATCACTGGTCATTTTTTTCAATATTTGAGAAGAATGGGGGTTTCTGCCATAAGCAGCCATGTAGTTAAGGATTTCCCATCTTCAGGTGTCACTAAATCTGAAACTAGCACAATGAACCATGGTTTTCATTGCTTCATCTATCTCATAATACAGGCAACTTATGTAATCCCAAGTGATTTGGAGAAACTGCTGGTAGTTTAGGATTTACCGAATAGTGCAATATCCCTTTAAAAGAATGTTTAGGACTATGGTTACTGTTACTGTTACTGCTTTCACCCCTCACAGTTCTTCTTCTGCTAGTTTCAGATTTAGTGACATCTGAAGATGGGAAATCCTTTACTACATGGCTGAATGGCAGAAACCCCTTCTCAGAACTGCTTTCACCCCTTAAGGGGTGAAAGCAGTTCCTACACAATTGTATATTCTGTATTGTATCGGAGGGATCTACAAACAGTTTACATGTGGTCTCATCCTGTGCCAAGGTCAATAGTGTAAGTTGTTGTTCTAGGGCTGATCCCTTACCCTGTATGCCTCTCCCCAAACTGTGCTTAAGGTAAGCAAAACATGACAGGCTTTTCATTTACTACTTACTAGGGTAATTGGACCATAAGGCGACCGCCTACATTTCCTCTACAAAAAGAGAGAGAGCCTAGACTCTGCAACTATTCCATACTGCAGGATGCATTAAAGTATTATGCCTGCAGTTCATCTTCTCTTCTAAAGTCACATGAGAAATATAAGCTCTTAGACCTTTATATATCCAATTTTGGAATGGATCCTTTATAGGAAGAGTGGGACCGCTGACCCTGTGCAATACAATCATGTAGAGGAGCAGTGATTGATTGAACAATAGTAAACCATAGGTGCATGCATGGTCGAGTGACGGTCCCATTGCCCTCTCCACTGAAGGAATTTTTCGAGCCAAACATCTCAGGCACAACCAGATATTTATCCTTTTCTATGCACGAATTGCGATTCTTGATGTTGAGAGCCCTTGTGATCTGCTATCAAAAATAGATGTATACAGTTTTATGCCTGATATAGATCCATGCCCAGCATTATACTGAAATGTAAATCGATTTCAGCAATGATGTATAGGCTCTGCTTAATTCTTTGTTCAGCCATGACATAAAATCAATCGATCTAGATGGCTTTCTCTAAAAACTGGTAGAATAAACAACAGACCAAAATGGTAGAATCAACAACAAACCCTCTTCTATGAACTCTCAGGAGAAAGGGTGATATATTTGCCCTTGCATGAGGCATCCTTCCCAAATGGTTGTTTAAAATAACTTGTCGTTTAACTTAACCCTTTAAAGGCCCACATAGTGGTTTAACATGCTTTGCCCATTGCCTAACAGGGTGTATAAATACAGTCCTACATGTCTATAGCTTGAGCTACGTATAATATACGTCTAGCACAATGATTTGGTCACCAATCTGATATAAAATCACAGTACTCTATTTCGTCTGTAAAGAAGTTCACATTAGCACTCTTCTTTTTAATTATCCCATTTTAGTTATAATTTCCATGGCTGAGCCAGAAGTTTTTCCCTATGTATTTAGTGTTGTCCTCTAGCGAAATAAGGTTATACTTCACTTCACCACGTTCATCGCAAATCATAATAGGCCTAAACTACATTATATCAGTATAGGGAATTCCCATGTTCTCGGGGCATATATAAATAGGCTTAATTATGGCTTAACTAGGCTTGAGAGGGGTTTAAGTAATGCAAGATATAGACTCACTTGAGTAGTACCTCTTGATGATTTTGATTTTGTGATCCTGGACCAATCCAATTCTCCAAGCCAATTCCACCAGATCCCTGCAGAAATATATGCGTATATTCCCAAGTCTCTCCAGTACCTCCTCCTTGACGTGGTACTAATAAGCCAACACTGGAGAGAGTATATAACCCTTTTAAGGATGCATGATACATCATATTTTAGCCATGATGCATAAATATAGCCCTGGAGATTAACTCTCCAGTCCTATACATTAACGTATTATGAAACCTCAAGGAGATTGATACACTCCCATTATGGTATTCATGATGCATCAATGTACTAGAAATGGCAAGTCACTTTCCAGAGCTTCAATGGTACAGCATAGCAAGAAGGGAATGTCAATTTCTATGTACCATGCAATCCTCAAGGGGTTAATGTTATCAGTTATCCCTGTAGTGATAAGAAAACATGTATACTCCTCCAGGGCTCAACGCAGGCCTTAAGTACCTCTCTGTATAGTACCCATACCTTATAAGTATACCTTAAGAAGTCTTGAATATCCAGGAGCACTCAGTAGTGGTAATATCCATATAGCACTTTGAGAACTATGCACAGGGGTCCTGGGTTATAATACCCTCCCTATATGTGGGTATATAATGTATGAATGTGTGGTATGTATTGGAGGTATACACACAGGCATTAACTGCCAGTGACTGACTCCACTCCCTGCTGGCTCCACACTCACTCACTCACTGACCACGTGACAATGCAGCGTTCCATGCTCACTGGGAAGAACATGGTTACCTATAGGGATATAACAGGTTGATTCCAGCACAGCTCCCAGAGAGGCTAGGGTGGGTCACATTTTAACAGGTGTGGTCAATGAGAGAGGTTATTAAGAATTGAACCCATGCACAGGGACATTTCATGTATGTTTTCAACAGAAATGACTCTGATAGGGCATGGATGAAGTGATGTCTATCCTCTTGATGGGGTTTTGGTGGGAGATTGTCACATTTGTCAAACAATCCAACAAGAGGAAAATCATGCCATTTGAGGTTTGTCATTTCGGTCATGTCACTTGAAAAGTAGTGCCATTGGGGAGAATGCTGTCATTGCAGGGAAGAAGTACTGTTGAGGGGGTAGTGCTGTCTATGAAAGTGGTGCCATTTGGAAAAGGTGCCATTAGGGGAGAGCAATGGGGAATGGTGCCATGGGAGAGTGTTGCGATTGGTGGCATGGAGTAGTGTCTGTGGGTGTCATGGAAGATTGTACCATTTGCCCATGACCATTTGGGAATAGTGCCATTTCAAAAGATTATGCCATTTCGGACTGGCAGGCCGCCATTAGGAACAGAGGTATTGGGAGAGTGATGCTAATTTGGGAGTTGAGGTGCTGTTGTTGGGCATAGTACTGAATATTAGGTTAAAAGCAAGTTGATCAATGTAACTTAACTCAATATTGATTCAATGTTCTGTGCCCAGTGGGGTGAGGGTTGCCACTGAAGGGAGCGGTGCTATTGGCAGAGTGGCACCAATGAGGAGGGGGGTAACCTGGGAGAATGTAGCCATTGGTAGTATAGTGTCCTCTCGAGTGTGCTGCCAATGGGGGAGTGGTGTTCTTGTGGAGGTGGTGTCATTGAAGGAGTGGGCCTAGTGCCTTTGAGGGTAAAGGGGGAAAAGGTTCAATTTCTCACAAATGCCATTAGGGAGTGATGCCTTTAGGGAAATGATACCATTGTGGAACTAGTATCATAGGAGGTGTGTCATTAAGCCGTGGGAATTGTGTCAATTGATAATGCCTCTGCAGGAAATATTGCCATTGGTTGGAGTGGTGTCAGTGAGTAAGTATAGTGCAATTGGGGAAAATGGTATCATTGAGGAATGGGGAACATTGCCATTTGGGGAGTGATGTCAGAGAATTGTGCCATTTTGAGTTTTGTGCTCTTTTTACAATTTGATAGTGCTGCCTTTGGTGGAGTGGTGCCATTGCTATTGTGGTGCTAGTTAGGCCACCTCATTGAAATGGCTTGGATTACGGGATTCTGTTGCCAAAACGTTGGGCGGCCAAAGGCAAAAGAAAAAAAAACTGATTTTGGAGACAAATTTTCCCAGTCGCCAAAGGCAATTAATAAAAGGAAAATGGCCAAAAACCATGAAAACTCACGTTTTTACTCATCAAAAGACATTTTCCGAAATGTATTCGGAGTAAATATCTGGGAAAGAGATCAATGGTGGATTTTTGTTGATAAACATTGGAGCTTTCTTTTTTTCCCCCCAGAATCTTGGAAAATCCGAGGCCAAACTAAAAAAAAAGAAGAATTTTCTTTTGAAAATGCCAAAAATCCCAGCGGCGGATCCGTAATCCAAGTTATCATAATAAAACGCCCTTAGGAGTATTTGCTATTGGTCAGAATGGTGTGTGGTGCATTTTTAGAGGAGTACCATTGGGAATTGGTACCATTCAGGCAGTGGTGTCATAGGGGGAATAGTGCCAATTTGTGAATAGTGCTATTGGAGACAGTTGTGACATCCAAGTGCCTATATATGGGTGCTCACAATATTTAGGATCTCACACCGCCAATTTTTAGGAAGGATGGGACGTCACTCTGTCACTTTCTATGTATATGCCAATGTACTGGGAACCTTTGAAATTGTTGCCGTCCATCACTTTTTAAAACACCTCCATCACAGGCGTCACGACCATCACTTTTTACCCATGCATAGGCACATCCAAGAAAAGATACCTTGGTGGAGTGCTAACGAAGAGAATGATGCCAGTGGGAGGAGTGGGAAGTGCTGCTACCGTTCAAAGTGGTGCAGGGAGTGGTGCCACAGTAGAGAGTGGTGTCATTAGGGCAAGTAAGTGATATATCATTGGGCAGACTGCTGCACTTGAGAGAACAGCCATTGGAGGAAGAGAATGCCATTGGAGAGCTCTGAGTAGTGGCCCTACACCATTTGGGAGAGCTGGTGCCACGGACGAATGGTGCCATTGGAGGAGAATGATGTTATTGGGGAATGGTGCCATGGCGGTGCAATGACACTTAGGTAGTGGTGCTATTGGAGTAGCAGTGCTTCTCTAGCCCACTTAAAACTAAAAGGGTTTATTTCTCCTCTTACATATCCTTTCGGTGTGTGTGCACAGGCACCGACACATTCGTTGTTGAAATTGTGTAATCTTGTGTTTTCTTGCCACAATTATGACCTAGGCTGTCGAAATGGCATTAAACCTCTATAAGTCACCCACTCCCTCTCCAGACCTGGAGCTCTGCTTGGAGGTCATGATCCAAGTGGAGGTGGGGCTGTGTGGGATCCAAAACACCGTATAAGACTTTTGTACTCATTGCTCGAAGGGAGTGATCATTTTTTAACAACAGGGGGGGGGCTGGTGGGTTCCAGCCCCCCCCCCCTCTCGACGGGTCAAAATTTTGACGACCCCCCCTCGGGAGGCAAAAATTGCGTGCAAACGCGCCCTTTTAACCTATAGTAACACGCGGGCTTTTTCACTGAAAACAGGTGAAATTATTTTGAACCCCCCCTAGTCAAGGGGGCAAAAAAATTCTGACCCCCCCCTCAAACCCACCAGCCCCCCCCCCCCTGTTGTTAAAAAATGATCATTCCCTAAGAGTGATGTTATTAGTGAGAGGTGATAGAGTGCCAAACCCCGGGGCCAAAACCATATTGGTTAAGATAATCCTATTAGTTACTGTTACTCCAAGCACTCTCACCTATAGCTTAGCTGTATATACAAACATATATAAACATTATAAAAATACAACAAACAATATAGACACACAGACAATAGAAGCACATTGGAGACGAGTAATAAGGATTAAAACAAATTACAAATAACTAATTCAATAGGGAACTGAAGTATTCATTGCAGAACTCAAACGTTGGTAAATGGTTTGCAGAAAAGTTGTTTAACATTGGTATTGATCAATTACAGCTTCTCCACTTGGTTTGTTATGGGGAAAAAGGGAATCCATACTTCACCATCCAATCAATTACTTAAACTTTTTATCACCTGCAGTGTGTTTTGTTTGTAAAACTTCTTCAAATGCAATCATTTACACAAACGTTTTACTTCGACAACCATAAAGCCGTGTAGCAAACACTCAGCTTGAGAATACATAAAATGTTTGATATAAAATATGTATTATTTAGAAATTCAATTTATTGATACCTAGCCCCCTGGTGGGAGAGCAGAATTCCGCATTATTAATAAGGTGCGCCTTGAACTCATTTTTTGGGGCAGTTGTCCCTGTTCTAGTTTTAAATCCTCGCCCATAGGACACATCCCGTCTTTAGCTGATTCTATGAGGTGCCAAAGACGTGGGTAACCATTTAATCAAGGGACGCCATGAAAGTTTCTATCCGGCTAAGAAACTGCTCATTATTGCCTAGGTGTCTATGCCATATAGACACCCAAAACCCAGCTCTCTCTCACTCTTTGGTCAGTTCAAAACATCAGTTTCTTAACTGCCCATAGACACAATGAACGACTAAAGTGCCTCCACCTACCAGTCAGATTCTATTTTCATCAACCATAATACAGTAGGGGGTGCTAGTGTTGACCTGACAAATTTGGTCCTGTTAAAGGGGCACCACTCAAGGAAAAGGGGGTGGACAGAGCAGGGTTGCCATCTGGTATTACTGTGGTGGACACTGGATGGGAGAAAATAAACATCAGAGACAGCACCCCCTCCTCATGGACAGAGATAAACTTTACATGTAACCTATATGCCACACTTGTATGGCATAGAGGTGCAGATAAATGCTGAAGGAAACACTATCATTCCTCTGTGACCAACTAGGGGGCACGTCAGTCACCATACAGGTGCGCTGACCAGGTGTGACAGGTAGCCATATTGTAACTCACTTGGCAAAAAGACGTGTTTTTTTTATGTCAAAAAAACGTTTTATTTTGGTTCCTAAGTTTGCAAAACGTTTTTTTTTTTTCAACTTCAAAATAACGTTTTTACATGTACTCAAAAGTGGCACCCACACCACAAGGAGGACCTATGTACATGTTTGCCTGTGATAACAATCAACACACTCCTCCATGGTGAGACAATCTACATTTAATTGGCGTGGTGCTCCCCAGGGGATCTGTCTTGTGGTGTGTCATGACAACCAACACCACACCCGTGCACCCCCTCTTCTCAGCTCTCAAAATTGTATCTAGTCACTCACATTAATTTTATCTAGCTCTAAATAAATTCTGGCTAAAGATATTGCCCTAATATAGTATATGGTAGGGATAGCTGTAATTTCTAAGATGAAGGGACATTTCTTCCACTAGATTAAGGCTTATCTCTGAGAGGTGTCTCTTTCTCCATAGTGATTGCCTATTAAAGGGTTCTGATGCTGGGTGAGTGCCATTCCCTCCTAGCTCGCTACCCCTTGTGGTTGTGACTAGTGAAACTAGTGTCATACTAGGAATGTGTGTGTATGATCAATTTGTCATATGAGAAATATCATATAGACTAGTGGTTATAATGAGTAAGAATATCAAGCTCTTATAATAATGATGATGATGGTGATGATCTCCATCTCTATACACAACTGGCATACATACCCACTCTTTGTTACAGTAACGCTTACATAAATATCATACACAGCTAGCATGCATACTTAGAAGACACAGCTCCTACAGCAACTAGGGTTGCTGTCTCTGTCTAAATGCATTGTATATAAACTTAGCAAGAGCTTTGATGACATCAGTATCAGTATTGTTCATAGCAGAAATGAATTTCTCTACAACATTCAATTCTTGATAGTTTTGATATTTTTCATTCATAACATTGTCGAACAGCCATCTTGATACACTATGAAAGTCACACTGGGTGAGAAAATGTGCGTCATCATCTACATGGCCACTAGAACAATATAGACAAATCTGATCAGACACAGGTTTTGGAGGCCTACAATGCCTTCCTGTTTCTATACCCAGGTTATGAGAGCTGAGTCTGAACTGAGCTAGTGCTGTACGGTGGGCTTGGTTAGGAATACAGAATAGGTAACTTTCAAGCCTGAACTCAGTTTTGAATATTTTGCATGTTCTTATTTTTTTCCCTTCACCAGCTAATGTTATTTCATTCATTGTTTTTTCTATATACTTCCTATTTATCGGTCCAGTTACAGCAGTTATAGCTTTAGGGTCATGAAAAGTTGCCTGTTTAACCCAGAGCTGAGTGTATCGCTCACCCATTGAGTTCAACAGTCCTTTAACATTACTACACCAATTAATCTGACCAGCAATTTCAAGCAAAGTTAGTTTCTTATGACATTTACATAGAATGTGTGACTCCTGGAGGTTTACAATTCTTTCCCAGTACCTGAGTACTGGGAAAGAATTATATGGATTCCAGTTATCACTGGTTTATTCAAGGTTTAGGCAGAACTTATATATCAGTAATACAAATGTCAATACACAGGTAGTTCACACACAGTAAATAATTATAATAAGTGTTTCACCCATATATAATAATATAATAAGACAATGTCCAATATAGGTTCTACGTGGCAGGGGTGGGCAGCTGTCGCAATGTCGCAAAAAATGTGCGACAGAGGGCTTGAAAGCCCATAACATTGAGGATGTTATGGGCTTTCTAAAGATGAGAGAATTTTGTCAATATTCAAACTAGAACCAAAGTTATGACCTTTTCAATACATGCCAAATCTGAAAGAATTTTGTTAATATTCCAACTAGAACCAAAGAATCCAAATTCTCCTGACTGTGATTTCACCTTGAGATTTAAATAGCTAATCATTGAACTCTCAGTTTCATTGGAGCAATATTATACTCCTCTTTTAGACCTTCTGGAATTGATACCTGTTCAGATTATAGAAGAAGAATCTGAAAATTTTCTTGGAAAAATATGCCTCCAAAATTCAAGATATTGGTTTTTGGAGGCAGAATCTGTAGATTTTCTTGGAGTAATATGCCTCCAAATACCTTAAGATCACACCAGTATTAGGATCAGAATCTGAAGAATTTCTCACAGCAGTTTGCCACCTTTCCCTTGAACACAGGTAGAATCTAAAAGATTTATTGGAGCAATTTGGAGATGTTTGTATATAAAATAGAACACCAATTTTTTATTTACATCAACCTATAGAATCTTGGAGCAATTTTCCCCATAAAAATGCTGCAAATCCATTCATTTCAAATGTAAACTTTGAAAATCTTCTGACTGCAATTTGCCAACCCATTCCAAAGTTTTAAGGTAAAATCTGAAAATGTTCTTGGTGTATATTCCCCTAAATCCTCTAAAACATATCCTATCTACAGGTAGAACCTGAAATGTTTGGTGCTATGCCTCCTCCCCATCCCCTTCAATACCGAAATTCAGAACAGAGAATCTGAACATTTTCCAGGAGCAATTTGCCCCTAAAGGTCCCAGTACACACCTATTTTAAAGGTTAAATTTGAAGATTTTCTTGCAGCAATTTGCTACCGAAATCTCCAAAACACACTAATATTTTGAGGCTGAATTTTAAAAATCTCCTCAAAGTAATTTGCCCCTTAAATCCTCTAGAACACAAGCTCTTTTTTTGAGGGGGGGAAGGGTGCCTACCCAAACCCCCAAAATACACCAATTTTGGCAAGTGCAATGTTACAACGATTTGTACGTTTGCTCCAGCACTTCATAATCTGCCCAACCCTGCGGTGGGTTCCCACAACCTAGCTCCTGGCCTGCTGATAGAGGGATAATATAAAATATAGGAACTTTACCCTCTTGTAAATGGATGGTAGAAGATAGCCTCTGGCCACAAGTGGGGTTAGTCCTATGTCTGACTGACATAGTCTAACCCAGCAGAGTGTTCTTGTAGCAGGAGCATAGCAGGCTCAGGAGAGATGGACTGGAGATGATGTCTCTGAGGTGACTCACTGGATACTGACTGGATGGAGCCTAGGGCTGAGCTTAAGTAGCCAACAGCTACTGCCACTACCATTGTCCATTATGCTGAGTACATAGGACGCCCCTATCATCAGTGCGGCGTCCCCTTTTTCCTGATCGGTTTGGCATGTTCAACGGCCTGTATCTCGGCGATGCGTGTGCCTGTGCACTTGTAACTGCGCATGTGCGGAGGGGTACCTGTCAGCTACCTGTAGCCCATCGTGCATGCGCGCAGGTCGCGTCGGCGTGTCTGTGGCACACCGAGAGCTCAAACACTCTCAGTGGCCTAGCGCCCTTAACAATGGGACTTTTGACACCAGATTAAGACGGCGTTAGCACCGCTGGAAGTTCACAATGTCGTCTTTTATAGCCTATTATTAGTGTATGGTGGTCAGTGGACCATGAGGTCAGACTGAATTGTCCTTAAACAATTATATACACTATTGTCCATGGTCAGTGAACCATGAGGTCGCACTGAATTGTCCTTAAACAATTATATACACTATTGTCCATGGTCAGTGAACCATGAGGTTGCACTGAATTGTTCTTAAACACTTTATATATATATATATATATATATATATATATATATATATATATATATATATATATATATAGAGTATACTCTATGGTCAGTGGACCATGAGGTTGGTTACTTTGGTCCCTTACATTATATATTGACATGGCTGGTGATCAGTGGATCGTGAATGCTCATGTGGAGTTATGTGTATTTATGCTTCATATTATATGCATTAATATAATCATATGTTGCAATTAATGGCATTAATAAATACTAAGTCTTGGTAACACTAGAGTAGTTTCCTGTTGAAAATATGCGTTTTATCTTGGTTTGTAAATGTTTAGCAGACCTCTAATTGATATATTGAATCAAAATATTTGTAAAACATTTGGTACGGGTTGAAATTTTATTTCTTAGATGTGAACGTGTTCGCACATTAAAATTACATTGTAAGGCATAGTCTTTACGTAAATCTTTTATACCGGGGGTAGTTCAATTTGCCCAGGAGACAATAACCAATTATCTGCCCTTTATACACTGGGTATTACCCTGCCTTATGTTCTTGGCCATATCAATTTAACCGTACATGACAGCTTGAAAGCCCAATGTCATGCTTAAGAAAACTGAGAAACAGCAATCATACAATATACATGTTATATATTAGTTTATTTCATGGATGTCATTACGGGTTCTCTTCTCAACATTTCTTTCAGAGATTCTGCGCTGCGGGGTAATACGCTATACATGTGCGTTTATTTCATGAGGCACGTTGGTGAAGTAACATGATGAAATCTATGGCTGGATATTTCCCTCTCTAAATAATCACAGCATTATATGCGATAATGGAAATGGCCTTTTATCAATCACTTTCCCAATCAGCCTATATTAGAGTGCACATTAGGTTAACATCATCAGCATAATATTTCCATTTGATATATATTTACACTTTCCATATTTACAGTATTCATATAAAAGAAACTATGATACATGTATCTATATATGTACAAATATGACGGACGGTATTACGATTCTAAATTATAGACATTTTGTAAACTGCCAATCGGTATATTGAAACCCAAATTTTGTATTTTTCAATGATGGTGTACAACTTTTTCTAAATCAGTAACAATATATCTGGGCCTCTGAACTAAGGCCCTTAAACTTAGGATCTGAGAGGAGTCTTTGACCTCTGACCCCACATATGCAAAAGAATATATATTTGAGAGAACGCTCACATCTAACACAATATCATTGAGGAATAGTTCATATAACATTATTGATACGAGTGACGATTATCAGCCCTTTAGTATGACATGATGTTTCAAGTCTTCGTTAATTTAACTCGCCAGCACTACATCATAGTATATGGGTGCACCACCCTGACCCTTTAGGAGTCTATCAATCCTGTATTGTTTACATGACGCGTTGATGTAGCGGACAGTGACTTTCTTACCAAGGCTGCATAATTATATTCATTGTGAAAAAAGGGTCACCGAAAAAGAACATTATGTGACTAAAAGATCTATGCAGCTCTTTGCCCATTATTAAATAAGGTCAATGGTGTTCAAGCTTGATCAATGAAAAGTGGCTCGATGATGGTGGTATGGGTTCTTAAAGGGTTAATGGTAGTTTTGTTCTTATAGCGTTAATGATGGTGCTGTTTGAAGGGCCGCTCGATGATGGTGGGTACAAGCTGGTTCTGGAAAATGAAGTCCTTGATGCGGTACATAGCGAACAGGAAGACGAGGAGGATGGCGACATACTGCACCCACGCCCACTTAATGAGCTGCCAGAAACCCGGCCGGTATCTGAGTACTGGTTAAGGAGAACTCGAATGAAATACACAAAAGCGTTCGTCACTGACATAATTAGCTCCCTCAATAAATGTGTATGTGTACCCAAATGATTTCTGGACAAAGATTCAAACAAGAAAAGGGGCACTTCTTATGACCAATATACAGAAAATTAAAGTTGCATTGTTTAGGATATATCCTTGCATATAAGTGCCATTAAAATATCAAGATTATATCATGGAGTATCCATTTCCTGCTCCAAAAACAAGCAGGAAGTTTTTGTGAGACTTTCTGTGGAAATTATGAGTCTTCACCAGAAATTCATCTAAAAAAACTGTCACATCTGAATAACCATTTTCTTCTTTCGTTGAAAAAAAGGATACTCTATTGTTTCGTCTGGGTAGCGCACGGTGGTCTTGATGACGAAAGGTTTGCCGACACCACGGTTCTGCACCCACACAGGGTAGCTGTCCATAAAACGTGTCGTCACTGGGTGAAAACAAGAAGTGTAAGCTTGTTTCATGTTAGGGGAGAAAATTGCAGAATTACACTTTTAAGATGAATCCATTTGTTTCGTCAGATCTATGAATTTTCATTCCGAATCAAATTTGTTTACATGTCATGATCACTAAAGCTAGACATATTTCTCTCAAAAGCGCCAAAAAAGTTAGGTTAGTTACACCTTATAAGCCTTATCATCAAGCCTAAATACTAATTTGTAGTCACAATGCATTGCTAAGTATGTCACCAACACTGAATCATGCCTTCGGAAGTGTATCGACCGCATGGAATCCTCCTGATGCTTTTAAGCAATGTGCAGTTCTTAAAGGGTTAATGCAGATTTTCCGTGTTTAGCTAACCATACTTACTGTTTCGGTCTTCATATTTTTCAAAGATGCTGCTCAGATCATAAGATTCTGCGTAGACACTGGTGCTGTCGATTATTGACGTCTAAAAATATGAACAAAATTAAGCAAATTTGAAACCGAGTTCATGAGGGAGTCATGTCATATCTGGAGGCATGGGACAAAAAAAATAGTGGGCAAATAAAATTCAGAACGGTATCTAGTATGTAAATTTAGGAACAAAGTTTAGAAACCCTACAGTAACCAAACTAGGATCATGTCATCGCTTTAGTGCAAGAAGTTTCTACCTGCAGGAGAGGCATAACAAGTGTTCCACTTACTATAGAACAAAGTGGAAACAGCAATATGGCCCAGGGCCTGTAGGAAGAATATTATTTTATGTGAATAACTTCTTCCCGTAGAGATAGCATTAGGGAGCCGATCCGCACACCCCCAGTGGCGTAACGTGTGCCGATCCACCACAGCGGCCGATCCACCACTGCAGCCTCGTTCTGGGTGCATGTAAACATTCAAAATGGCGGATCGGCGCTTTTTCCGGGGAACTACGGTACCGGATTTTGATAATTTTTCCTTATTAAAACATCTAAAAACATAAAATAAATATAGAACTAAACTCCCCTGGTGTCCTCGGTGGCTGATCCACCCCTCGTGGTGGATCGGCCACCTCGTACACCACGGTCGTTTAGTTCTATCTATTTATAGACAGAGCTTAAATACTTTCATAGTAGCTAGATATAGGTCAATAGATGTTAAAATGTTAGTTACCACTTTCTTGCACTAAGGCAACGAATTGTAATGACATGAACACCAAATTACGCTTACATTAAAGCGGGTGTCAAGGCCGCGATGAGCAAGTGGCTCCCTCTGGTAGAAACGAAGGTCTCCTGAAGTCTTAAATGCGGCTCCAGGCGTAGCAGAATTGTAGAAGATATACGCTAATCCCTCCATTTGGAACGTCGAGTATTTCTATGCGGTAAGAGACATATGATCAAAATATCAGCACAAATTTAGCATGAATGGTTTCTGATACAATCTAATACAAATATTTCATATAAATTGGTGGCGTTTAAAGTAACTCTCTGGTATCCCCAGACAGGTATCAAATGAAATCTATACTTTTCTCAAAAAAACAAGAACACAATTCTTACATATAACTTGAAATCAAAGAATAGCAGGAGCTGGGCAGCGACAACATTCTCAGTGTCAAACAGAGGCAGTTCGAGCGTCAGTGTCAACTTATCGTTCTTTCCATCCTGATTCTCATCTTCCTCACGTGACTAGGTTAAATATGAAAAGAAATCAGGATTTATCAATGATATTCTTTCCCATTACTTTGTCTTCAATGAATGTTTTTTGTTGGTGATATTGCTTAATTTCTTTTTCTTTATATTGTGAACTTAGTCATCTTGACTTTTTGGATATCCAATACTTCTGAAGTTAATCAACTGTATATTTACCTTATTCTACATAAATCTATAATCTCTACATTTCCCCAAAATACAGAAAAAGGTACCAAGAAAGCTTATGTGTATAATGCAAGCTCTTCATACTTTCAGGGCCTTTAAACATTAGCTAGCACATGGACATTGGTCAATTTATAACCTTTTCATAATCAGAGGCATTCATCCAAAGGCTTTACACTTTATTCACCTTGATGACGGGTACCCGGACGCGTCCGGCCTGGAGGCGGTTAAAGTTCTGGAAGGTGCTCCATGTGACATAGGACCCGTTCTGCAGCTGGAGCACCGTCAGGACCTGGTGTTTGTAGTGGATGTCAGGCTGCTCGATGTACCGGTCAATACGCTGCCAGAAACCTGCAACATCAAGACGTCATTTTAAAATCTTATACAAAGTGGCTTATATTTACTGGAAGAAATAGACTGGTTTGTCAGGAGGGGGGGGGGGCTGCCTGGAAATATATATAAATAAGGTTAAAGTAATATGACAACCCCCCACTAAGAACTGATTTAGCAAAATAACCACCCAGTCCTTGAAATTGCATACATACCGGTATGTGGAATGATGCATAACATATAACGAGTACTTGGAATAAACATAAGCTTGGCATCCACTACTGGGAGTGGTGATCTGGCTCTTCTTGCATGTACAGAAATGGACGTAAAGCGCATGTAGGCTGTAGTGGATCAGTGATGTGACAAGCCCGCGTCAAAGTCAATGTATTGGATAAGCAGTGTGAGACAAAATTCACAAAAAGAAACAACTTATATCTGTGACAGCCATAGTATGTTTTGTCAAACCTCAACATTCGCACTAACAGACAGTTACCTTATCCCTTTTGCATCGTACTAGTGAAGAAAATGCAAGGGTGATATAGACTCCTTTCAAAATCACATGCGAACTGATCTGTCCCTATTTAAATAGTAGAATCATTGATCGACAAAAATGTGCTTTAAAACAATTTCAATGATCTTTTTGGAGAAGTTGGAGGGAGGGATTAGCACTAGAGCAAATAACTCAAAAGTATGATACCGGTAGTGTGAAGACTAGGACAAAGGTGTTGCTAGAAATTCTACTAGAATGAATGTGTATGTCGAGCGAATAGGTTTTAGAGTGAATCGACCATTTTCCCATTGCAAACTTTATCTAACTTTTAACATGAAAATTGAGACAGGAACCCGGGAACAGGACTCAACTCAACTCCTTCAAGAGATTCATTTTTTTGGGGGGTTTGTCAAAACTTTTGACTGTGTGATTCTGCTGTAGTGAAGGTGTGAAACTGTGATAAAGCTGAAACTGGGGAGTGTTAAACTCTCCTTTCTTTGGAAGCTCATTCTGAATCTATCTATTGGAGGATCTTAACAATCATGGGCTAATTTTAATGGGCTTGGATAGCCCTTCAGAATGAACTTTTTTTAATATAAGATTGAATGCAGGGAAGTTGGCCTTTGACCCCACTGAATTTCAACCAAAAGTTTAGAACCATTTTATGATAAGAAGATCACAGAGCACATAAAAATAAATGGTTCCCACCTATTCTATGGTTAAAAATGATTTAGAAAATGTATAGCTTTGATTTTTCTATGGGCCTGCAGGATGTTTGACAGACCCTGCAATCTTTTTTAGCGAGATTACTTTGTACATTTTTCCCCATCTTCCCCATGTTGAGCACTTAAAATATCAATTAACACTTCATTTTATACATTTTATATAATGGGAAATTGATAGATATGATGAAGATAAGTGATTTTGATTTTTAAATGAAGTTGTTATGACAATTTGAATGGAAGTTATGATCATTTAAATATCTCGAGCCAAAGACGATATTCTGCCTTGATTCTGTCAGAGCGCACACTTAGCGGGATAAGATGACATTAAAAATTTCCTTTTAGATTGTTTGATTACAGATTACCCCCTGGCTGAAAATACCTTCCACTACTGTCCTCTAATGAAATGTATCATTATTTACATTCTTGGGGGTAAATCTTGCTTCATATCAAAAGGAACTTGCACAAAATAATCATTTCAGTGATCTAGTCTCCATTGGATTCATCTTGCTTGATCACAGAATTGGATCCATCTTGCTTGATCACAGAATTGGATCCAAATTAAAGTATGGTAGCCAGAGATGCCACTCACTGGCTGACAAAAACCAGGAAAACTGGGCTTTGGCCACATTTCACCCAGGAATTTAACATAATTTAATACAGAAATCTTGGAACGAAAACCAGGAATTCCTGGTAAACTAGGAAAAGTGGCATCCCTGGGTAGCGAAGTCAGCCGAATCTGGCTACCCACTCCCCATATCTGTCACAGTGGTAAACATGTGTTGGTAAAATATTGATTGTGAGGGTTCTACTGGGCAGATTTGCCTTTATTTAGTATCAAATTAAAGGAAAAATATATATCTATCTCACTGGCATAATATTTTGCTTTTTTTCACATACATTTCTGCTGATTATGACAGCTAACATTTGGGTGATTTTGTCAATTCTGTCAGGCCATACTGTAAGAGTAACTTGAACAGCCATTGCAGAAATATGTAAGTATTGACAATTTTATACATAACTACACATAATACAACATTATGACCTTGTGACCAACATGTAGACCAACATTTTGAGGGGAATTTGGATGATATAGACTGAATATTAAGGGCAGGGCGGTCTTCGAAACTTCTACAACTTTGAACCAATTTTCCTAAAAAAAATATTTGTTACAGAAGCTAACAGAACCAACAGGGTTATTCTTCAATAACTTTTTAATCAGGATATTTTCAGTTTGTAAATCAATAAGGCTGCGATTTTATGCGATTTTTAAACTGCTGAATGCATAATACCAAAATATTCATAAAAAAATTATCCAAGGCCCCACAAAAAAAATAAGTTGGTCTACGGATTTTCGTTTCTAATTTTCTAAGAATTTTTAGTTGTCCAATGGATTTCCTCCTTGAAAAAACGAGGCGTGAGCAAAATTTTTATTTTTAAAAAATTTTTTTTAACACTACAAAGAGAAAACTCTCAGAAAGTGAGGCGAGGAAATCCGTAGACAAGGTTTTTTTTTTTCAAAGAAAGAAAAAATTCGTATTCTTGAAAATATGAAGAGGGAGATCTGTAGACCAACTTATCTTTTTTGGTGTGGCCCAAGTTTCTGATTTCAGCTTGATATTTCAAAAATTTTCACCTCTAGTATTAAAATTACACTTAGCCTAATATTAATCTGCTATTTCTTAGCTTTAAGGTGGTGTCTTTGGTTAATAGATTGACCTTTCCAATAAGAATCTATGAGTAATTGTGTACAGTGATGTCCAAATACCCCATGCACAGTGCATGTTTAATGGTCGGTCTTATCAGTATATATATAAAGTGGCATAGAAATGCTTCTAATAGGAGTATCAACTTGATTCAAAAAGCTATGAATGGCAAATTTAAAGCCTTTCCATTTACTGTAAAACTTGCATAATTCTGTTGGGGTCCAGATTTGTTGCTGACTTCGCTAACTATGGCAGAATTTGGGTCTGATTTGATACCTTTAATTAGGTAGATCAGATGAAAAATTATTTGTGGAGGAATTCTATTTGAAATAGGCTCAATGGAAGCACCTATTGCTGAGATACAACATGCTTTTGGAATTTTGTAAAAATTCCTACTGGTTGCTGAGATATTGATGATCAACCATTTCATAATCACAATGAAATATTGGGCATTTCATGGTACCAAATCTCTAAGAGGGTATGTTCTTAGGGCACTGTAGGAAGACACAAAATGTGGTATATCTTTGGATTTACTATATATTTCAATATAAAATAAACTTCAATATTACCTGATACAATTAATTATACAGGCCAACTAGTTTTGTCACCTAATTAGTCGACCTAGATAATATCGATTTGACCTACATATGAATAATATCATCATTTAATATGTAATTAAAATCTGTGACAATGAGTTATCCAAATTAGAAACCTTTTGGCCATATTGTAGATATAGACAAGAATTACTGTGCCTTATTTGACCACTGTGATGATTTGTTCCTCATTAAATGGCCTTATCAGCTGAAAGATAATTAATTTGGTCAGTCCAAATTTGTGACTTTGAAATATGCTACATGGGTTAACTTTGTTGCACATCAACTTAGACAGGTGCAAATAGGCTCATTGGAAAGCTAACAGTCTGAATTTTGAGATTCTTGATGTCACATTTAAGATTCTTGACAATTAATTTATATTCTGGGGCCATTCTTCCTTGACTGTGTTAACAAACTTATTTTAGAGCCATTAATTATCCAAATTTTATCCTCCAAAGAAGGTCAAGTTTTACCTAAACTATTATAGTCTACAATGGATAAGACAGAAAGTTGATTGGCTGATTTGCAAATGTCATAAAAAGAGATTTAGATGGGGCTGTCCTGGGCACCCAGTGGGTAGGGCTGGTGCCAGGAAGGAGCAAATGAGCCACTCACAGACAGTGGTGCCCCTAGCAGATTTTGCTGCAACTACTTTAATAGAGTAATAGAGCTGATGTTTGCATGGTACATGAATGTAGCAATAGCAAGTAATTCGCCTTGGCAGAAGACTCGTGTGTCAATAGTTGGACCCCCAACTCAAATCAATGTGTCGACAGCGGTGACAATGTGTCAAGTAACAGCCACAGGCACAGTGAGTGAGACAGTGAGTAGACAGTAGTGTGGGACTGGGAGAAGCAAAGTTGTTTGGCACATGTACATGTGAATGTATTAAAGGATGGTCATTTTTTTTTGCTGGGGGGGGGGCATGCATGATATTAAACATACATTTATATATAAGGGATGGGTGGTCATTTTGGGTTGTTTGCGTGTGTGTGGGGGCCACAGGAGGTGGGGGCGGGGTTAATATCATCATCTAAGCCCAGGATTTAACAAAGTAGAGATGAGTAACTCAAAACAGGTGTGTACAATATATTCCAACATCATGCAGACCAATGGGCATGATGCATCAATACATAACAAAAAATTCCCATTGATTCACTTGATATAGAAATGCACACTGACACAATGGCCTCAAATCTCATTTGCTCAAATGTTGGAACGGTGCACCATTGCACCATTGGCAAGTAGACTTGCTAGGACTGCATTGATGCATCATGACAACCAACGAACATAGAAAGGTTTTCCTGTGTGGGTTTACATGCAAAAATTATGTATTTAACTCAACCCATGGCCCTAGATGTAATGTGGTAATGGAATATTGATATAACAGTGTAAGTTATGCTGTGTTTTGGTACTTTGTAAGCTGAAAAAGATCAGAAACTTGCATTTGTTTGGCTGGTTCTGGGGCCAGCCCCACTGCCACTCCCCAGTCAGGACTGTCACTTTGACAGTCAGGTGGGAGGGGCTAGCCTAATGTGTATGTGAATGTACATATTAAGGGAGGGGGGTCATTTTTTCTTTGGCTGGGGGATCAAACCCAGGAATCAAGGGTCAGAGTAGATTGCAGGTCAGGTTCAGAGTGCGTTGATCAGTTTATTAAAGATTTTTTGGAAATATGAAAAAAAAGAAGTTTTTTTTTCATTGGTTCATAACTTCATTGTAGATCTGCAAGGAGAATACACTATACAGCTCTGTAAAACCTGTTCCTATAGCTTCAGGGTGATGTTAGCTTCAATCTAAAAAGAAATTGGGTGCCTACGACAATTATTTCAGGAGTTATTCACCTGGGCCCTGGGGCCATCTAGCATCGAAAACCACCAATTTCGGTTAAATTTGCATGTATCATTTTCATAGTAACACCCCCCCCTAATTTTTTTTCTTCTAAAATCTGATGTTGGATATTGCTTCTTGGGACGAAAACCTACATTTTGGTGTATTACAATAGTGTATTGGCCGATTTTAAAAATTAAGCTGCCATGCCTAGTTTGGGCTAGACTGAGTGAGCCCGACTGAGTATCGTCTGTGTCGGGCACGGACGCAATCTACCCGGTCTACCAACAGCAAGCTCGCAACGCGTCTTTAGATATCCAGCCGCTTATGACATTAAAAATAATAAAATAAATTCAAAATAACGGTATTTAACATTTATGGCCAGTGTTGTTCTACGGCGTAGGGACAGTATCACTAGATCTAGGGTTGTTGTTTTTTTCAAATTTTATTAGATCTTGAAGGATGTTATCATGGTTTTAACCCCAACCTTAGATTTCTATTTTTAGAACTATAAGGGGCCCCCAGTCGGCAAAGTTCGTAGACCGGGTAGAAACGTAGCGGGTCCTCTGTGTCACGGTCTACCTACGGGTAGGCCGAAATACCTGCCTGCTCACAGGCAGGATCCAAGATGTATACAAGTCTATAGTGGCACAAACACATGGCTAGTCTGAACTAAGTACTCACTTTCAGTTCCTGGAAATTGTCCCTCCTATTCACAAACATGTAGTTTTCATGTACATCAGCTTATAATGACTGAAGCATGAGATATATCCAATAAATCTGACATGTTTATCTTGAGCTTAGATATCACTACCTCAATGGCCTCCATTGTCAACATGCTGGGGATGCCACCTGGTATTAGCCTCCTTTTAAAACATAGGGCTAACCAACCAAGAATAGTGTAGTTTTTTGGCACTAGGTGGCTTCACCTGCCCTTCAAGATGGCCGACAATGATTTGGAGTTAGGGTCTCAGTGAAGGAAATCCCGCAGAAAACCGTAAGTCATATACGATTGTGGTCAGAAGTGAATACTGTAGGCACACTGAATGGTCAATAACCATGTTGAAAATAATGCCAATAAATATAAAACCACTACACATGTTGTTGAACATTTGCTGCTTTGGATAAAATACCAGGAGGGCATTTCTCAAAGTGCTTACCCATTTTTTCAAAGGTTAGATTGGAAATAGTGAATCTACATTTTATTCAGTGCAGATTTAGGCAGAATCAGGGTGTTTTTACGCGATAGTCTAGTGCTCAAAATTTTCATGGTCAATTCATATTTTAAGTCAGCCTATATTATGAAGTAAAGATGTATCTATTAATTCTGGGGTGATTTTTAGAAAATGAACATGTTCCAATGGGTGCTATCGCGTTTTGCGCTACATTAAATTATAGTGCGGAACCAATTCCTTCTGTGACACCTAAAGCATATGGGGGATTAGCATGAAGAAGGAAAAAACCCTTCAAATCAGTTCTTTTCTATAATTAATTATTTAGAGAAGGATTGGTTTTGCCAAATTCTATGGAAAATATGTTCATAGGTCTCTAAAATGTGTCCAAAATCAAGGAAAAATCATGTTTATATTGCTGTCAGAGTGGTCTGCAGGCCGCGCTGCAGGTTCATTTCAGTCTAGGCCCACTGGCATAGTGCAGATTATTTTGATAGGCCCGATTTATTTTTTACCTTATTCTTAACAGGGTATGCATATCATACCTGTGTAGTATTGGCCACTTGCAGCTAGTCTAGGTAGTACAGAGAGGGGTTATTTTTGCGCTTTGACATATCATCTGTATTAGTTAAGTTAGGCACTGACACCGCAAATGGTATATCTACCGCTTCAAGGAAACTATCCAGGGTATAATATTTTGGGACATTTCTTTGAAATCATCTAGAAATGTAGTATTGTATAACCCAGTATCCATGTTATGTACTCTCATAAATCTTCCCAGGCATGGCATGTGAATATTGTGTATTTTTGCAGTGATTTTTCTGTATTTTTCTACAATTTTTCATAATTTGTCAATTATATCCACAGTAAACTACAACAAAGACACTTACACCATATAGAGCAAGATCAAAAGAATATCCATGCCAAATTTGATGGTCCTAGAGGCACTGCTTGTCATGAAAATGACTCAAAGATGAAGAGGGCGGTGTCCTCGGACAGAGACATAGAAATCAGGCTGATTTTGGGTATAACTTGGCCCGAAAGGCACCCTATATCATGAGATAGAGTGGTCCAAGGAGCATAAAACCTAGGGGCCTGTGTAAAAACATCTATTGGATTATAAAAATCTCAATTATAGACAAGACATGCACACAGCCCATTAATAGTAGGTCTCAGTGAAGGAAATCCCGCAGAAAACCGGAAGTCATATACGATTGTGGTCAGAAGTGAATACTGCAGGCACACTGAATGGTCAATAACCATGTTGAAAATAATGCCAATAAATATAAAACCACTACACATGTTGTTGAACATTTGCTGCTTTGGATAAAATACCAGGAGGGCATTTCTCAAAGTGCTTACCCATTTTTTCAAAGGTTAGATTGGAAATAGTGAATCTACATTTTATTCAGTGCAGATTTAGGCAGAATCAGGGTGTTTTTACGCGATAGTCTAGTGCTCAAAATTTTCGTGGTCAATTCATATTTTAAGTCAGCCTATATTATGAAGTAAAGATGTATCTATTAATTCTGGGGTGATTTTTAGAAAATGAACATGTTCCAATGGGTGCTATCGCGTTTCGCGCTACATTAAATTATAGTGCGGAACCAATTCCTTCTGTGAGACCTAAAGGAGGGAGATTTGAAAATCACCTGGATTATTAATTATTACAAGTATTTCAAGTGATTTGTGTATTGTGAATCTTTGGATATACATTGAGGGAAGTGTTGGTGGAAGCATTGGACCTGAACAGTAAGTACTTCTGTGAGAAATGGCCACTCTGCCAGATTGGCTGACCAAACAGACTACAACAGACACACTTGGTCTCTGAGGTTCCCTCAGAGCGTCTACGGAGTACCTACGGGAGGGTACCGGGACCCATGGCCCTAGAGACCGATGGCCCCGGGTACCAATGGCCCCAAGTGGGACTGATGGCCCTAGAAAATGAGACTGATGGCCCCAACTTTTAAACCAGGGTCCATCCCACATCTAGTATCACCTATCTTCATTAATCATGCATATCTATGACACTTTCCATGTTACACTTGATTGAAAATTATTTGAAAAAAAGAAAATTATTAAGAAAAAATGTTGAAAAAAAAGAAGTCAGATGTGCTTTCTAAATTGAATCCATACACAAACACAATTAAACCACATGTCTTACATATGTTTTAACCATATATTCTATGATTTATTTGCCATCTTAATAAAATAATAGAATTCAGGTGTGAATGTGTGTTTTTTTTTTCAATTTCTATTTAATTTCCTTTATTTATTTTTTTTTTTCAATTTCTTGTGTATTCAAAGCAGGTGTCATAGTAGTAGCTTCCTAGTTGTGAAGAATGTGATTTTTTTTTTTTGTTTTTGTGTATTCCATCTTCTTTTTTTTCAATTTCCAGGGATGAAAGAGTTCAAGGTTTTCCTTGTTTTCAAGGTTTTTTCACTCACCTAAGAAAAATAAGTTTTCTTGAAAATCCTCTGAAAACAGGATAAAGGAGTCACAAATTACCTCCAGATGTTGCATACATGCACACAGTCAGGTCCCACAACACTGCATACAGTGGCAGCATGCCAGTTTTTAGTTCAAGGTTTTCAAGGATTCTCAAGTTTTTCCTTGAAAACTTTCCCCTCTTTATTGGTGTTTGTTCCACTCTTCAGTGTAGTCTTAGCAGCAAGCTATAGTTCCTATGCTAGAAGAGTGTCGGATAGTATACCCCTTTTCTGCGCGTTATGATTTCACCATGCAACTATATTGGTCATTTATTCCCTGCACCCTTTGACCTATCTGTATACATAACATTGTAATTGGTCCCTAGGTCGTGTTGCGCAAAGGCACCACTACCAGTAGATCAGGTGGTGCATATTTTGGGTATGCTATCCGAACAAGACCTTGGAAAACAGCTATATAACATTCTGAAGGGATCCTAGGACATTCTCTGCAAAAGGGCCATAATGTGCACATTTTGGGTATAGTATCCGAACAACATCTTGAAAAACAGCTTTTCCTGTTATTTGAGCACAAACTACACCCTTATACAACACCTACTGCCTCCTCCCCCCCCCCCCCCCAACCACACAAACCCTGTAACACACTTATCGATGGGACTGGAGGGTATATACAGTGCATTTAAAGTTGTTTCCTTTTTCAAGGTTTTTTGTCATCGTCGACTTTCATCCCTGAATTTAATTTCCTTTATTTTTAATTTTTTCTTATCAATTTCTTGTGTATTCAAAGCAGGTGTGAAAGTAGTAGCTTCCTAGTTGTGAAGAATGTGAATTTTTGTTGTGTATTCCAATATTTTTTTTTCAATTCAGTTTTTTTTTTCAATTTCTAACCAATTTCCTTTATTTTTAATTTTTTTTTTTTTTTTAATTTCATTTTTTATTAATCCATTTCTCTTTGATTTCTCTTAGTCACTATGTAGTACAGTGTGCCCAGTCAGTGCTGCAAGCTGAAAGGTGTCATAGCTAATCCCCAGGCACCCACCCCACAGGGCTACACACTGCCTCAGTGGGTAGGCATTGGTTATTGTGGCTCTATTAAACACCTCCAAACTTGTGGTAAAATACACCAAACATGCTCCATAAGCAGTCAACATCATGTAAACATTCATTCTATAACAAATATATGTGAATTATTTAATCATATTATACACAGGGGCATCAAATTTGAAAGTGGGGCCATCAGTCCCAAAAGTGGGGCCATCAGTCTCATTTTCTGGGGCCATCAGTCCCGGGCCAACTGTCCCTAGGGCCATCGGTCCCACATTCCTACGGGAGGGGAACAAGGGTAGACTGTAGAGTAGAGATACGAAAGTACAGTGGCTAAGTTTGGGCACGTCCCGGAGCTGGCCATCACACTTTCAGTCCAATACACAATGAATCTATGGATGTAATTACCTTCACTTCTGTACGCGATGAGTAGCGGGGGTACGAATGTTAATAGAATGCAAAATAACTGCACAAAAGTGGCCTTGGAGCAGATATGGGTCTTATATCTGCGAATTTCTGCCTGAGAATACACTTCGTAGACCGCCATTTTCAAACAAATTAGACCCACATCAAAATGGTACCTTCCTCTCATTGGTCAAAAAACAAACGTAAACAAACATTTATTTTTAGATAATCGTGATTTATATTATTCTCACAAATATCTAGTTTAAAAATTAGATTTATTGATTGTTTTAACTCATCACAAAAAATTCTTTATGAATATTTGCCGAACAATTTTGACAAATCAGATATTTGCCGAAGGTTTGTGCCGATGATTTTCCGGTTTACGAAGACTCCCGACAACGTCCGAACGATGAGGCAATATGGCTGACAACGTAAACTATCGGTGAACTGTTTTGGTTCGAATTTTCTCGCTTTCTTCGATGCAAACCAATCTATCATCGCTTAGCCGGGTTAATTTCGGTGTTAACCAAGACTTTCTGCACAGTAAGTAATGTTTCGGTGTTTGACAAGTAGTTTTTCCACGGGTTTTGCAGAGTTGTTTTGGTTCTTACCGGGCCTCGGCGCCATTTCCAAAATTGTCCTCTCATCAAGACCTTTTCTTCTCATCCCGTTGACATTGCACTGGGTGTAACTGGTGTCCAATTCTCATTATTTTGTTAATACATTTTGCTCTGATTCCTTTGCTCTCTTTTCCCGTACATTTAAAGCAGGTGTAACTTGTTTTTCAATCCACAATCCGTCTGCAAATAGCCTGGGGTTATTTTCAAAATTGGCCCCCGATCCAACTCCAGTCTAGAGCCGAGTCAAAGCGAAAGAGGGGGCGCGGGTATCACTGTCAGTGTCACTTCCCTCACAATGACTGATTGAGTGTGACTGAGGCATAGGGTGGGCGGGGAGGGTTACTGGAACGATGATCCCAAGGAACGATGATCCCACGGGAACGATGATCCCATTTTCTCCTCCCCAGGAAAGATGATCCCATCTTAAGGAACCATGATCCCACATTAGAATATCTCCCATTTCTTATATTTACTGACCCATCTGCACTAGTATTTCATGATTTGTTGGTGATTTACGCATGGAAATTGATAGAAATGATGAATAATAATGATTAAATGCCCAGAAATGTCTGAAAAGGATTTTTTTCCACACTGCAGGCTACTTCTCCAGGCTACTTACATACCCTACACATAATAGGCACAGTAATATCCAATATTTAATGATTTGTTGGTGATTTATTTATAGAAATAGATAGAAATGATGAATATGACTAAAATGCAAAAAAAGATTTAAAAAAAATGTCCGAAATTGTCTGTACCTATAGAACTAGATCTATCATTGGAGTGATTTTTTTCGTAATTATTTTACATAAAAGTAATTATTTTGTATATATTTATTTTTTTACTTATATTTCTTTTGATTATTTGGGATACATATCATTTACATGGATTAATCATAGTTTCATGGATTAAAAAACTGTAAGTACTGTACCTACACACATTAGCATATTGTCACTCTCAAATTCTTCCTAGATTTCATGGAAAACTCTTCATCTAAATACCACTTTGTCAATTACATGTTCAGAGATAAGATACAAACACAATATAGCCATATTTGAAAAGTGGGGCCATCATTTCGTTAAGATGGGATCATGGTTCCTGAAAAGCTGGGATCATCGTTCTGGGATCATCGTTCCTTGGGATCATCGTTCATGTAATCGGCGGGGAGGGATTTCCCATCCACCCGACTGCCACCACATTTAAAGTGCGATTTTTTTTCCCCGTGTCAACTCAGTTAGTCTTTTTTAGGTCATGAATCCCATGGAGTCAATTCACAATTTCACCACCCTCCTAAGGCTAAGCTAAGTACCCGGTACTAGACTAGACTATGCATGTCACGGTGACATGTCTAGATTAAATTAATCTGACAATCTTTCCTTCGATTTCAAATTTTAATGGATGCATTGATTTGTTTAATATAAACCATAAAAAAATGCTTGTAGTCTGTAGATGTCCTACTATATATTTCATAGATCTCTGCGTACTCAAGCCACTTCTGCTCCCAAAATTTTACAAGGAGCTCCAAAGCTGGAAAGCCTCATTCAGGATCCTATCTATCAAGCGCATTCCCTGTGGAATGTGCTTGACCCCTCCCTCAGATGGCTCACTGAGAAAAATGAGTTCAAAAAGGCAATCATTATCAAACAGAGGCTGGTGAAGTACTTTTATGATCACTGGCGAGCTGAATTCCCTAACCCCCTTTACCCAGGGTATAGTATATTATAGGAAATCATTGAGCTATCTGGTTCACCCTAACACACTTTGCCTGAACATACTTTCCACAGTTTTCTGCCCTGTCCTGTCTAGCCCAATTAAATATACTATAATATACTATGGTTACATTTGTATTAATGCATTTACTGATAGCACCTTGAGCTTAAAAAACAACTGGTTGCATTGCGATTCTCCATCACTTAATTCTGTTGATATGCATGATACGTTGACATACTGTAAGGATTCCTCTATCATGAATATATTGTTGGTAAAGCGTCACAGTAACTGTGGTGTTTTACCCTTAGGCCTAAAAAAAAATTCTTGTGTTCAGGTAACATGCTAAAGAAATTAGGGTAGGTAGGTCGGATTTTTTTTTTTTTTTTTTTCCAAGTTCCTGGATCCCGAAAACTGTCAAAAACATATTAACCAAATCATATTTTATTTTTTTTATTGGCCAAATTTAAAAAATATTGACATTTTTTTACATTTTTCTTAATTTTGGGTCATATTTACCAAAAATTTTTAATAAAAAAAAATTAGGGTCGGGCCAAAAAAATAGGGTAGGTTGGGATACCTGAACACAACTTCTTTTTTTTTTTTTAGGCCTTACATAAACCCCCAGGTAGAACATGCAGGTAGATCGTTGGTGTAACTGTACTTCTTTCCTGGCAATAAAAACCTTTGAAAACTTGAAGTAGGTAAACAGATGCCATTTCCCTTTTTCTGAATTCCAAAATTTAGGCTGTAACTTTCGTAGTTATTTCCCATTAGATATTGAGAAAATTATGATTATTTCTGACTTCATATTTCAGAGATCAGAAAATGATATCACTGATAAGCAAACTATCTTTTGCAGAGTTAAAATGGCGACGGCTGTAGCTGTAGCTTCACGGCTTGTCTCTGATGCACATAACTCATCGGCTGAAAATAACCCGAGTGCCGTCCACCGGTTACAAATGGCGATTGCAGACACAGAATGTGCCCAGGCTCTCCTAGAGTTGGCCATGTCAATTGTACCTGCACCACCATCGCCACCCTTCTTAGAACCAAATGATGCCAAATCAAGCTCACAATTTGCCCCGGGTTCTTCGAAAAGCCTCCTGAAGAGAGAACTTGATTCTGGGTCAGATGGTGATTTCCAGCAGGGACCATCTGAAGAAGAATGTTACCGACTTGACCTCGTCAAGCGAATCAAGCTCGACCACAACTACTGTTGGACGGGGGATGATCGCAAGGCAGGAGAAGTGATATTGGAGCCAGACCAGTTCCGCACTTACTGTGAGACCATCAAGCAGAATGGTTCAGTGCCAACGTCAAGCGAGAATAGTCAGGATTGCGACGTAGAGGCTTTACTCCCACTACCAGTGAAACAAGAAAACACCTCTGAATCCCCTAGAGCAGCTTCTGAATCAAGATCTCAGCGACAGCGAACAGTCAGTGAAACTAAAGTGGTCCAAGTCAGGGCACCAAGGCAGCGGTCTAGCAGCGAAAGTAAAGTGATAAGCGCCAGCTGGAAGTCAAAGTCTGAGAAGAAAACGAGCATCTTGAAATCAAAGACAGGACAATCAATTGAAGAAGAAGACGATTGTCACCAACAGAGGAGTGACAGCTTCGGTGCAGACACAGAGGATGTCAGTGAGGGAGAAGAAAAATTTCACAAGTTCCAGTTATTGATGAAGTGCCTCGTAGCGAACGAGCCTGATGATACCCGGGCCCTAGATTCAATGGATGAACGCCACAGAACACTTAGCATGTCCAGTGATGACACGGATGAAGGGCAGCGATCGAGTCCTGATAGTCTGCGGCAAAACCAGGGGTCACATGACTACCAGTGCCAAGTGTGCCAGAAGACGTTCCTCAAGAAGCGCTACCTGACCAAACATGCCTTCCGTATGCATCCTTGGCTGAACAATGAGGAAGAGGCCTCCTCCACTACCTCAGAGGGTGTCTGCCCTTACTGCAAGCTGGTCATCAAATCAAAGAAAGATCTCCATCGACACATAATAAACTGTTCTGAGAATGTCAAGAGAACGAAAAAGCAGAGCGAGCTTGACTTGGTTGGATGTCAACTTTGCGGTGTCAAGATGCGTCGCCAGTTGCTTGTTCGGCATCTTGCCGAGGAGCACTGTGTGGATCGTCTTGGGGAATACCAAGACCGGGGTTCGCCCTATGCTATCAACATGCCAAGAGCTGATGGCCTGGTAAAGGTGAAGACCGAAGATGGTGAATCTGCCGTTGATTCATTGGAGAGCTCCAGCTTTGACAGGATGGATTTTGATGCTGCTGTCGACAAGCGGTCGAGTACTCACAGCTCCTGGCAGCATGTGAGTGAGTTTGGTGCTACTACAAAGTCAGACATTCATCAGCATGATTATTCGGCAGCTCAACGGGCAGCCTGTAAGTCCCCTATGTAGCCAAAGCACAAGGCCACATGCAAGGGAACTTCCGATGCAAGGAGCAGCAAAAGTAATTTGTCGTTCCCACAGGGTTAAAAAACTTTTCTCAACCCTACGGCTAATTGTCAAAATCACAATAGATTCGTAATATTCCCTGATATCCGGAGTGTTACTGTAGTTACAGGCCGTACATAGTCAACTCATGGTCACAGGGAGGGAAATTCTCAAATCGTCTTGTCAATCAATATCATAAACCGCTCTTACACATGCACAGTCAAATTTGTAAGCGGTTGGAATGTTGATTGATTGAGTGATGCTTAAAGTTGATTCGTAACGCTTGAATGATTACCACTTTATTGAAACAGTTGTGTTGTCTTAGGTATCCTCATCGTAATGATGCATTTATGTATAGGTTATATATACATGTAATCGTTGTCGATGAATCTTTGATATTTCTGTTTACGTATATATTCCAAACAAAACCAAAATACTTGTAGCTGTTTTCTTTGGTGTGGTGCGTCGATAAGGCTAGATTATATCCTTTGAGATTTCAATTTTATAAAGCAAACTTGGGTGTTGCCATAAAACAGCTATTTGAGTTTTCCTCTACCAGAGCTTGGAATATCTTCTATAGTTAACCCTTGATATTTAGTATGCTTGCAATATATTTATGAGTTATTATACTAAGGTAGTGCATTACTGTATATTCATAATTGTATAACTATCCAAAGGGAGGCCCCTTACATTGCAAAAAAAGAAAGATGGAGTGCATGTATAAAGGAAACTTTTCTACCACCGTTGATGAGAAATGGGGTCTTGCAATAGGAATAATGTCAAAAGTGCCATTGTTGGTTATATTTTGCCTCCTGGAATTCACTTTGTTTTTTGCCTTTTTTTCTCTTTTTTCTTTTTCTTTTTTAATTTTCTTTGTATGGTCTAGATTGCATGACAGTTTCTTTTTACGTTGCATCTAAACTAATCCCCAGCTGTGTATACGCCATTTGAAAATATGTTATTCGATTAGTATATATGCTCATAATTCATGGCATTTTATATCCAACGCCATTGTAATGAATTAGTCATTACACCTTATACAATAAGAAATAGCGATATGATTTGAAAGTTGGTATACTAGTCCATCATATAAGATTTGCTGTTTAAGTCCAGTTTGGAGAACCAAACTGGTTGTTCCATAATATTAATGAAAATTCTTTCTACTTGTATAGCAATATTATGTGCTTGGCTGGCTTCCCAAAACTCTTCAGTCGTTGTAGAAGTTATTACTGCAGTTATGCGTATTAATGATTAAGGGTCATTTTGCATGGTTATCTGGATGTGCTTTTATTTCTCTTTATTTAACTTATATTCACACCAAATAATCAGGGACTTTCCCAAAATGGCTGTAGTACCTCGTGAATAAGTTGCAACCTGCACATAAGGCGCACACTGAATTGAAAGAAATGCCTTAGGAAACAGCTTAGGCTTGATCTTTAAAGGTTTAAATTAACTTTATATTGTTGTTTTATTAATGTGCCCAGCCTGTAAGACGCACCATGGCCTTGGGTTGTTTTTACAAGGCGCAGGAGGCCTAAGATACAAGCCGCGGCGTATATGCGAGGTACTAAGGCAGTAGGCTATTTCCGCCAATACCATAATCTGACAAAGTTTAGCGGATAAGTGTGGTTAATCTTCTTATAATATGTTGTGCCGTACTCGTAATATTTTACACATCGAATCATATTGCCTAATTATCCAATGATAATTGGATATACGACAACTCATCCAAATCCCTGCACTATTAGATGAATAGCACAGAACAGTTACTGAAAGATGACGCTGATATAATATACAGCAAATGGGAAGTGCTAATCTATTCTTGGGTATGAGACATTTGTAAGTCATAGTTTATAGATAAAACATAGTTAAATATTGTACATAGGAGAAGGAGGGTGTTAGGTAGATTTCTCATGTTTAAATACAAGAACAGCAGCATTGTAAATAGTGTACATGTATTATTTATGTATTTTGAAAATGTTAATGTCTAATACATTGTACCGGTATAAGGAAAAGTGGAACGCAGGTTGGCAGATGGAATTTCTCCTCGATGCCTGCCCTGTGGAGGGAAGGCGGTGGGTGATGTCCCATTTTACTACGGCATTTGAAAAAATCCACTGTTTGTGTGGATAGCGTGAAAAATGTTTGCGCATAAAGTGTAATTGTATGCAACAGGATACGTCAGAAAACAGAAACGTATGTGTTCACATTGTTGGGCGCATTGTATGGCAAGCAGGTTTAGTCTAGAACTTCGCAAGATTTATATGAATGATACGGTTTCTATAATAGTACTCTTCATGGGACTAATGTACAAATTGAAGCTCCTGGTTCCGTAGTTTTCTGAGTCAGAAAAGACGTAGTGATGTGTATCTTGCGTTCCTTTGAAAAACGGGGAAGTGCAAATCATTGTGTGTACTGCCTATTTGAAATGTTAACGAGAAAAGCAGTACTTAAATGATAGCTACTATACTTTGTTACAATGCTGGTGAAATTTGGTCAACTATGAATCTTTAGACCAAATTTCAATGTTAACTTCACACCTTAAAATTTTTTTTTTTTAAATCACCGGCGTTTTTAAAACGTAAGACCGTAGTAGAATTCTTTTGTCATCCAGATAGTGCGTTCAGTTTAAAAATAGTCACATGATTGAAAATGTTTGCCACTCTTTTTTTCTGATGCACCAAATTATACCCCAATCCCAAGAAAACATTTCTATAAAAGCACTAAGGTGGGTACTGTAATTCCCATTGAGATTGGATCTAGACGTCTCAGATAAATGAGATATTACCACCAGTAAAAATGAATTTTGTACTTAAAACAATGCTAGTTGAGTCACAGCTATCACATTTTTCCTCGTAATTTATACTTCAGAAATTTAAGATGACCATATTGCTATAATATCTGCATATCTGACAATTGTAGAACGTTTTTAAAGATTGCTACATTTTATTTTTATCTCATTGTCAATGGGAATCTTTTTATATGAATTTTAACTTTCTTGAATAAATTCAAAACCACAATATTTTTGTACTAAAAAATCATCTGAACTAAGAGGCAACCGGGTATTCTCTTGACTTGAGAGTAGATCACACCACAAGCAAATTTTCTACTTGTAAATTGACGTGGTAAATTTATAAACCATGTAATGTGTGTACAATTACTTTACCGTAATCTCCCGCGTATAAGGCGCGTCTTATATGGGGGTTTTAGTTCTCATTGGATCCACAAGGGGGACACCAAGACCTTTCTTTTGATATCTTACATGCCCCCTTGGTCAAAATGGGACAAAATGGGGCCCAAGGTGGCCCAAGCTACCCATAGGTTTTTGAATTTTGAAAATTCATTCAGTAGAACCAAAGATATGAATTTTTCTTTCTTTTTTTGAGAATTTTCCAAAACTCTAGGTGCGCCTTATATGCGGGCTGCGCCTTATACGCGGGAGATTACGGTAGCCATGCAATGTTAAGTCGATTTTGAATGATATTCGGTCTACACGAAATGAAATTGCATTGTTTTTGTACAGAAATACCTGCATCCATAAGAGAATGACATACGCAATGGAGGAGTTATATATATTCACCTTCCCCTTCAAAATCTCTGCTGATTAAAAGTTGATACACAAGAGTATAGTGACAAGTTTATAGTGAAAAACACTAGAATTGTGTGTGTATTAACACATATTAACCCTCTAAGGCCGCATACAGTAAATTTCCGCGTATAAGCCACACCCTGACTTTAGAAAAATGCTATAAGTATAATCCCCATCTGAGGCCTGAAAATTGAAGGTTTAGTACTATAAGCTGCAGAGGCATCTGATAAGTTTGTAAGCTGTGGCTTAGATGCAAGAATTTCCAGTAGTTGTTTAGTGAAATTTATTTGGCGTCAGAAATGCTTTCGGTGTTAGTCACATAGATTCTTCATTTGCTCACTCTGATACACTCCCATGATGTAACAATGCAGTGCAGACAAGTCGCTCGATGGCATGATGCATTGGTGCCTCATGGCGATTGATAAATGTGAACCGTGCGTCCCTCAGAGGGTGATGTCTAATGTGTCGTGTATATACTACTGTAGCAAGTTAAAATAAAAAGGGACAATTCAATCCATGAGCATTGTAGCGCATCATGTAATTCTTGGTAGATATCCACACGCGTCCATTCTTTGGTTTTGTGACTAAAAGAAGAATCTTCCTTTTTCTAATTGAAGGTCCTTCATTTGATGCAAAATCTGTTATTTCTTTTGCTATGTAAAAGAAATCGACCGCTTATCATAACAGACTAATACCGGTAGGAAAAAGTATGCAGAATGTAGACCTATTACAAAACCCAAGACCTTTTGTAGGGTATTAGGCCCCCTGGGGTTTCTAGATTTCTGTCTGAAAGTTTGGTTGAGCTTTTTAGGTAGGGCTTTAAACAAGTGGATATGGGTTACACATGTTTGAATTGTACCAAAGCTGGCAGGTAACTGTCAGTATATTTCAAATGAGGGTGTTGGTTTATGTGAGGAGCTTCGCAGTATATGGGTATCATAAAGTGCAATCTTTCTTGTTACGATGAGTTTATGCTGCACATGGTAATCATTACACTATCGCATGTTCCATGCACCCCGTATGCCAAATGTATTTAGCTATTTTCATAAAAAAAAAAAAAGATTGTAAATATGACTTCTGTGTAGCCATATTGAGTAGTATTTCTTCTATCCACCTTGTATAAAGCATGATTTGGTGAAGCGTGTAAGACATGTAACGAGTTGAGTAGAGACCCGCACCCTGTTATCGGAGTGTGACTTGGGCAGCATACCGGTATGTCATATGTAATTATAGTTGGCGTAATTCACTGCTGTAAGTAAACGTATACGATACGCCAGACAGAGTATAGCATCTGTGTCTGCTAGCCTTGATTACCAACTGTTGTCCATGGCCTACCCCTTAAGAGTGTCATGAAAACTGCTTCTGAGTACAGTAGAGTGCAGGGTCATACTTTAACTTCTATTTGTCCTCTCCACACACATTCTATATGACACTAGTCAAGTGTCAGCTGTTGGTGTCATCATCTATCTCATCACTTCAAGTTTTCATATTCAATATTAAATCCCACTCACTCTACCCTGGCTTCATGATGGTATTAAAAGTTTCTGTTTCACATAACTAATTGAAGAAGGTCCACATATTGTATATCGCACAGTGGAACAACTTTGTATTGAATATAATAAGCTTTTTTCTCTGTAATTGTGCGAACCAAATGTTAATTTAGTAGTAGTAAAGATCTCAGGAATTGCTCGTAAAGCACCATTCACCAGCGAGCTTTTTGATTGTACCATTTGTGAATTCGCATAGATGCGCTTTGATAGATACCGGTATATAACGGTGCCTGTATGCTGCAATCTCTAAATGCATACCTGTTATCGCTCTGCTGCTTATCTTATTATCACAAGCATGTATGATACCCATTGTTCTATATTTAATAATAACTATCACCAGAATTATATTTATAAGACACATGTACTCACATAAGGCAAAGTCAATCTTATATACCAGCTTGCTTTTGCTTAACATATTTTATGTAGAAATTGTTCAGAAAATGGCGAATTGAAGTGCTTTGTTTCGTTTGAATTACAATACCGCAGTACATGAGGAGACTGATGTTGAATTTCTCAGTGTGTATTATAGCTTCATAACTTTATACAAAATGTTCATGTGTCATATCATCATGGGACTGAAATCCACTGAGTGGGTGGGTGTGTTTTTTTTTTGGTTTTCCCTCCTCCTCCTCCTCTCTCCATGATAAGAGCAGAATATAGTTGGTATGATGTATTCGTATTTTCTGTATGAAATAAACATTAGTTACTATAATGTAAGGTGGTGTTTTGTTGTTTATTTTAACAGTAGCTTAAAGCAGGGACAGCAACTGGTATGAAGATATTTTATATTGATACAACTTCACCGCCCACGTTGATGGAGATACTGAATCGGCTTGTTGGGAACTAAAAGTCGTATATGAATAAAATTAAATTGTATCCACTACTTCAAATTGAGTTTTTAAGCTTGTTGCCAACTGTAACAACTGTGAAAGTTAGCTCAACAGAAAGTGGCACAGTTTGGCGGGAGGCAGAGCAAATGAGCCAGAAGGGATTTGCCTAGGGGACACCCAACATCATGTGCTGGTTGTAACTCCCTATTTTAGGGTAAAATCTGTGAAAGTTATGTGAAGATGCCTGTTCAAAGTGTACATAATGCAACATTTAGTTTTTTAAAAAAAAAATTAAGGGGGGGGGGGTACGTACATATTTCCTGGAAGCCTCCCCCCCCCAAAAAAAAAAAAAAAAAAAAAACAACTCAAAAGGAAGTATGAAACATTTATTGGAATTTGGTGAAAGAAATGAAATTCAAAAGTACTATTGTTGTGTGTAAGTGGTCAGGATCTTACAGAAGGCAGTTGACAATCCTTTTTCCACAAGCAAATTTAGAAAACCACGATTTTTGGGCCAAATATACGTGTCACTTATGGCCGGTTACACTGGTGGCACTTGCAACTGCAGCAGCAAAGCAAACACTGTGAGCGTTCTCTGGCAAGTTGATGCAAGTTTTGACCCTGTTACATTACGGGGTGAGGGTTGGCAATCAGGCATGGTGCGCTGCATCTGCAGCACAGGAACCAGTGTATCTCCCCCTTTACAGAGCTGGATGCCCTCACCCACTCACGTACACACCTGGATCAGAGTGAGTGAGTAATAGATGTTTAACGCCATTTCGACAACTAAGGTCATATTCATGGCAAGAACTACATTACACAATTTCACAGGAATGTGTCAGTGCCCGCGCATATGTGCACCACACAAATCCCGAGGAGATAGGAAAGAGGAGATATAGACCCTTTTAAGTAGGCTAGGGAAGCCCTCCAGGATGAGAGAGGCAAGATATATAGGGCTCTGTATAGTGTATTGAGGCCTAGTGGAACGACCATTGCTTGATCCAGGACTTGGCGAAATAAGGACTGATAAGAACCAGCATGATGGGTACCAGGTGTTACATAATGTACCCAAAATATTTTGCGGTGAATAGAGGGAATTATCTGATTGGTTTATAATGCATCCCGGGTCAACCCTATACGGCACATGGCTATTGTATTATTGACCAATGGGAGGCATCCCTGGCATATACTGCGGAGTCGGGGGCTGAATGTGTTAGTCATAGTGGCGTCGGGGTCTAATGGCGGCCCCCAGCTGATAATGGCTATGTGAGCTATACCGAATTAGCGGGATTGATTATTCCCAACCATTCATTGTGGGCCTCTCCGGAGGTGGGCAGGTGGTAGGCATATGATAACTGTTATCAGTGATAACCGCCAGTAACAGTCTTCAGCAGTGGCCGCACCCATTGGACAATCCGCTACCTTAGTATACAGTAGTGCCTCGCACAGAGGCAGGGCTTATGCACCAATATGTAGCCTATTGTGCCTTATAGAGGGACCACGTCCTATAGGCGTGGTAAATTCTTGGATTAATACTAAACCAACCCCAGGTGGCCCCTATATGCTCCAGAGATGCCACTCACTGGCCGACAAAAACCAGGAAAACTGAACTTTGGACACATTTTCCCAGGAATTTAACATAATTTAATACAGAAATCTTGAAATGAAAACCAGGAATTCCTGGTAAACCAGGAAAAGTGAGATGCTCTCTCTAAACTGTGTGCGTCTTATTCACCAGAGCGTGGAATTGTCTATGAGATGGGAGCTCTCATCAAATAAAACAGCTGTTTGGCTAGAACAAAGAAACAAAGACGAAAACACATTGTTAATTCTGGATTTATAGTTTTTATTATTTGTATTCATCATTGCACAGTAGTTACATCCGTAATAATTTACAATGGGTTCACATGAATAGTGCTCAATTATGGCCTCGTCATGGACTTCACGGCACGAGTACCTTTACGCTGCCTTTTTCCTACCACCCACTTTTAACCATACATACAAGTGCCTAGTTGGGTCTAGGTGCCTTCTTTACCTTTCGTTCATGCATAAAAACCTTTTTAACACTGGAACTTAGAGAATACCACCACGTAAAAATGTTTTAAAGAACAAATCCAAATTTTAAAACTTGCACATCTTTGTTTCGACACGAGACTAAACCTTAGAAAATTTATTATTTGAGTGTTGAATGTTTAATATGGATTATATTGGTGACACTAAAGTGTGTATACATTCATAATTCAAAACTGATTAATGAAAATTAGATAAGTAGAAGGATTATGCTCGTTAAAAGTTGTGCTGCGAAGGCTTGCTAGGCTAGGAGTTTAGTGTGCAGTGGAATGATTAAGAAGTACCGTTGCAATTAGTTGCAGTGCAAGCTGGCCCCTCTTGAAGACTACCTTGAGTTATTGATGGATTCCCAACATTTAAGAAATGTCACTCCTTTGGACCATTTGCGAATCACAAAATGACTATTTATATTTTTAGTGATATATTTCATTATTTTCTCCTTCTCAAAAAGGCATGTATCAGAAAGTGTTGATTAAGACGCAAATTGAATGCGTTTTAAAAGATTTCAGAGCTTGGAATGTTAACTCAATATGCTCTGAATAACTAAGTACAATTATCTAACCATAGGCGCACATAAAATATCATCAACAAGCATTGGCCTACGAATTGATAATACCAAAAAAGAATCGCAAATAACTGGAAGCTTGGTTACAATCGTGATTAATCTTTATAAATGATGAATAATCAGAGGCATGTCTGCCTTTTCCTTGGATCCGACAGGATTTTATACAATATGTTCAGTGCAGTGAATTAATATTTGGTGTCGTTATGGCAGCATTAAAGGGGCCCTGGCATGGTAATGCATGCCCGCATTAAAAAGTCACGTGATCACCCCTTGACCAATCAGGGCATCGCGATTTTTCCGCTGGTTCCTGCGATTTTATGATCACTGTTTGAATCGGTACCCATGTTGTTAATTTTCCATGCCAGCCCCGCTTTAACGTATATGAAGACTCCCATCCTAAACGACCTGATATGTGTCGTAATTGTAAATATGGCAGGGTTGTGGGATTTTAATCCACACCAAAATTAAAATTCTATAAACTTTTACACAACACTAATCACCTATAATTGTGCCCGAGTCTTTAACCCTTTCCATCCCTGTGTTTCCCAAATACATTGTTATAGTACTGCATATATGTAGTACAGGGAGTTAAAGGGTTAAGGGCTGCATGGTGTTGCAAATTTTATGTACATTTTTTTTTATTCATGATGCAGCAATGAGATGCTTGATCGCGCTACATTGGTGCATCATGCCGACTCTTTGCAATGTATCGACCCATTCGGTCGTAATGTGGCATGAAAGTAGCCTTAGAGAGTAACTTAGCTGGGCTACATTCATGCACCATATTAACAAAATGGCACATCAATTTATAACACAATGCACCCCATAAAGGTTTAGAACCAAAGCGTGACCCTATAAACACAGGGATGTAAGTCTGGGTGCATGAAAAATTCTGAATATACATATATAGCAGTTCTGAATTCATCCCGAAATACTACAAAAATTGCATCCGAGAAAAGAAATTTGAGTAAATATAGAGGCATCTCCAACTCTGAAATCAGACAAATTTCTGAAGACTTACATCCCTGTAAACAGCAGAGATGCCACTCACTGGCCGACAAAAAAACAGGAAAACTGGACTTTGGACACATTTTCCCAGGAATTTAACATGATTTGATACAGAAATCTTAGAATCAAAACCAGGAATTCCTGGTAAACCAGGAAAAGTGGCATCTCTGAAACAGTAGCACATTCTACAAGCGTATCATCCTTCTTATTGCAATACTTTGGTCTCTCATCTCTAACTTCCTCGCCACAACAAAAGAAGTGTATCTTTGACATAAAACCAAGCCTCTGAACCTTTCATCCATAAATGGGAATATTCCCAAATCACACGCCCCCAATCCACACGCAGCCGCTCACGTATGTGCTTAACCCTTTATGGACTGCGTATCCCTTTAACGTCTGCACCGGTGCAGCGCAGCCCAAATATTCCCCAGCACAAAGGTTGCCTAAGGCAATAGACCATTCTTAAAGGGTTAATTATCATATTCTTGGCAATCTTTGAAAACTGCGTCTTATTTATCCTAGATACACAGGCCTTTTCCCTAAGCATCGCCATATATTACAATATTATGTAGATTCTCCTACCTATTACAACAATAAATGTGATATACATTTTATATACAATTCTCCTATTAACATTTAAAACTAAATATTTAGAATTTATCACATGCAGTCTGTTCCAATTCAAGTCATTTTGATTCTCCCAAGACGAAATCAAAGGAATATCCTTAGGAAGAATTTCTTTTTCAGCATCAGCATTAAATAAGGAAACTCAGCAATAGCATGGAAAGAATGAATTCTTGAATTCATCTCCAAAATAATATACACCCCCAAGTATGCATGTATCACGGCCATGACCTTAGCAATTGACAAATTCATTTTTTTAAAGCAATAGGTACGGTTCTTTATGGGTATATCTATTTTGATGAATTTCACGATGTACTTTTCTTGGTCAATCAAAAAAAAAGAAAAAAAAAAGCATGGTTTAATGAAAGTACATGTATATCTAAAATGGGGTCCAGTATGTTTATCACCAAATAAAGTCTACTTCAAATAACCTTACAGCACACTCCCAGTATTTCAGGGTGAAATTGTGAATTTCAATGTGTGTGATACATTGTGCAGAAAGGTTGTAACTGCAGTACTTCACAATGCCAGTTACAACCTTTTTGCATGCGGGTGATAAAGTGCACTAATATTAATGAATATGCTAATCATCTTCACTTAAAACCGTTTGTCATCTTCAGCACTTTTGTTTTCATGGAAGGGAACGGTCGGACTGAATATGACTCGACCCCAGGCCGCTAACATACAAATTTAAACAAATATACGGAATCCTTCATTTGTCAAACATTAGTGGAATGACAGAATACCCGTTTAGGAAATAGCTTTTCCTCTCAAATATAACACGACCGACATGAGATTTCTAAAATAAAAATCAAATTGTCGATCTGTATGCTGAAATTAACACTATGTAAACATCCAGTCTATAACTATGAGATTGAGCCAATATAGAACCCCCTCCCCCCTTTGATTGTATCAATATTTTTCTTACAATTATTCTCAATGTATTTGGGAAAATCACAGGGGTTAATCATCCTTTTGGCTTTGATTAACCCAAAGGACAACCAGAAAAATAAGGGAGAATGCCATGCCTGATGACAATACTACAATTGCTTTTGACAAAAAGTGCCTGGTTTAATAAATGTATATAATCAGACATAAAAGACACCCAGATCCTTCTGGTTTCCCAGGCCCTCGGTTCACTCCGTCTTGGTTTTGGCCTGTGCGAGTCTTGGTTTATTGACAAAGTCGTTACCATAGAGATATATAGCGCCAAGGGAGATGAGGCTCGATATGCCCCAGAACAAAATGTACATAATCTGCTCGCTTGGGTGCTCTGAAAATAAAATGAAAAATTTAAAGTAAATAAATTTAATGAACTCGGTGACGACAGGCAAGTCACACATATCAAAACTCTAGGTAGGGTTATTTCAAATGATGCAATCTTTATTTGAGTATTCAAGATTATGTTAATGGCACTGGGGACATAAACTTAGCTAAAGCAAGACCTCACTTTTACAACATTGGCTGTGTCCGTGTTCTAACTTACCATCAGGAATCAGGATACTGATTAATGCCATGGAGAAGGCCACGATGAAAATAGTTGGCAGCTGTTATAAAAAAAGAAAAAAATAGCTCAATAAGTTGCACAAGCTGTATTCATTAAGTATTTGACGTTAGGAATTGGCAAATTGTCGTGGTACCATTCTAGAAAGCTGAGCGCTTTCTGACATTATAAAGATGATACATGTATACTCACTGCGTAGAACTTCCAGTCGCGTTCCTGTTTGAGTGGTGAAGGTTTGGTGATTCCTTCTGCCTCTTCTACAATATGGTTACCCAGCACAAGGTCTACTGCATCCTACAATTACATCATATTGTTCTATGTAACATTTTAAAGGTCGCACTATGCAGGGTTCCCACAAAATTCTGACTGAATTCCATGACTTTCCAAAGGAGAAAAAAAGTATCAAAATTTTCCCAACATAATGATATATACTTCTGCAAAATGTCTTGAAGCAAAAGGAGAACATTTGTGGAAATCAATGGCTTTTGCTATGAAATACATGTAGTTAGTTTTCCAATTTACTATGATTTTTCCTGACTCATGATGAATTTTTCTTGAATAACTAAGACGATTGCTCATTCAGTCATGATGCACCAATGCATTGTTGGTGAGTAACTCACCAGCACTGCATTGATGCATCATAACTTGAGTGGGCATAATTTCTCATAACAATTGCTAAATACTCCAAAGAATATGCATCTAAGAATCTCAAAATATTTCACTATAAACTTTAACATATTTGAAAAAAAAAGAAAAAATACAACACTTCAATACTACATTGTAGTTAAGAGTAACACTTGTTTCACTGGAAGTGTGTGCCAGCTATTCTAGGGAAGATTGACAGTGAATTTTGAAATCATAGCATAATATAGCATACTGTGGCTATATTATGGGGGGGGGGGCAAAGTGTGGTATTCACTCGAGGGCCCCAAAGCATTAGCAGCCTTTAAAGGGTTAAGAACAGGCACTAGTAGCTGGGACTATTGAGCCGTGACCAAGCTGTGCAGGGGGGGGGGTAGCTCAGGACCATGCCGGCAGGAAACCCCGGGGGCGGGGGGCACTTGTCGATATGTGGAAACCATGTCCGTACACAAACAAGCAGGAAAGGGGGTACTTTTTGGACCCTAGGAGTGGACCCACCTGGACCCATTGTAATTTAGGCAAAAAGGGGGACATTTTAAAAGGACTTTTCAACGGGATAGAATTTTTCAAATATTCCAATTAGAACCAAAGTTAGAGTTTGATATCAAAAGGTATATTTTTTCCTTAAAATCTCAACTTTTTTTCAGGCAAATCCTCTTAATATGGCCGAGATAGGGGTACTTTTCTCAGGAAATTCTGACATTTTTGTTATCTTTTTCTGAAAAATCTCAAAATATGGCCGGGAAAGGGGTACATTTTATGTGAAAAATCCATTGAAAGGGTGCTCAAATTGCGAGTTTGTCTTCTTGCACTCTAACAGCAGCAAAAGGGGTACTTTTCACAGCTGATTCGCACCAAAAGGGGTATATTTTGGTTGAATTTGCCCCCGCTAAAAGGAGTACCAAGTCAAGGGCCATGTACGCACATGGTTAACTATTGAACATATAGGGAGTGCCTCCTCCCAGGCAGGAAACCTCTGCATGCAATCTAGGGCCAATTTAGAATCAATCTAGTCTTTGATTTTAACCCTCCTGAAAACACCTTTTTCATAAATATTTTGAAAAAAAAAAAAAAATGACAACAGAATAGGAAGGACATCTATGTCAAGCATTAGATGACCAATAGATTGGAGAGATAATTTACCTCTACAAAGCTTTTTTCTGAGCAGAAGCGATTTTCCGTTTCAGATCATTCTACCCACCCCACACCGATAAGGGTGTGCCTTCTCTATTTTTAGATATATCTATATATAGAACAGGCACACCCTAATAAAACGGATTAACGAAACTTTACATTAATATAAGTGATCTCTTTTACATTCAAGCATATCGATAAGCTGACGTGTAGAAATGCAAGAACATCGAGTTAATTGGAGAAAAGTGAAAAAAGGCCGGGCCAGTCTTTTCTATACGGCACATGGCTATTGTATTATTGACCAATGGGAGGCATTCCTGGCATAAACTGCAGAGTCGGGGGCTGAAGGTGTTAGTCATAGTGGAGTCGGGGTCTAATGGCGGCCCCCAGCTGATAATGGCTATGTGAGCTATAGGATGAACCACGACCCAAAACCGCATGACTAAACAAACTGTGATGTCTATTACCTGCTGCACCAATTGAGCGCCTCACAATGCTTTAACACATTCTTCCCTTGGTATTTATGATACATGAATGCAGCCCTGGTGACTAACTCATTCATCTATCGTGGCAACCAATGGGTAGAATGCATTAATGCAGTATGAAGCCCCTTAAGGTGTTAAATGTTACCTGTCTGAAGCCATCTACAAAGTTGTTCATGAAGTAGCGGACGGCAGAGTTGTAGCCGTCCTTCAGCAAGCCCCATTTTGTACGCGCCCCAGTTCTGTAAAACATGCGGGGAAGGCCGAAACACTAATAAAGGGGGCACACCGAGCGAAGTAATTATGGACAGCAGATGTTTAGCCACACCCAAGCACAAAAATCAGCTGGTCTTTTGATTAGCACCCTTAGCAAATAGATCACTAATAACATAATTGCCTTAGATCCTCAGAAGCTAAAAGCTTTTATAAACTTGGCCTGGAGGTTATGAGATCAAGCAGTGAAAAGAAAATTCATCATATTGAGGAGCTAAAATTTATTTACCATTTCATCTATTAACACGAAATACAAATTGGTTTTTGATTTCTCAAAGAGATGAAAGAGGGGAAATCCAGAGACCCAACTTTTTCTGTGTGGTATGTTCTAATTTCTGACAGCTTGGTTAGAGCGAGGCCAAACTGATCCAGCAGGCATGCTTATATACCAAGTGTACATTAGCAACACTGCGAAACCGCATGCTTTAAAAGGCCTGAAAATCAATGTTAGAGAATTTAGGGATATTGACGAGCTGCATCATATCTATCTATCGATGCATGAGTAGTAGTAAATCATTGTCAGGCAGGGGTAAAATCCGAAGCCACAAGGAATTCTGATCATCACCTAAGGCATTTATGGACCTTGGTTAGTCTAAATACGACTCATCTTATAATTTTCCGTATTGAGACAGACTACTCAATTTAGAAATTTTCTGGTTGAATTTATGGTTTTCTTTTGACTGTAAAGTGCCTTGAGTGAGCTCAGAATGCAGCAAGGGTAAACTCAAGAATCCGCATAATCAATATCATTCGGATACCTGACGGAACCCGTCCTGGAAATTATTGACGAGATAGCGGTAACTGGCATTGGCACCGTCCTTAAGTAGGCCCCAGATTGTCCGCTTTCCTGTCCTAGACACCGAAGGAATGTATTTGTCAATTATAAGAAACATATGTAAGTTAACTATTAAGCAGAAAATAGTCTTGTGTTTAACAATTAAATCTTGAGTACAATCACAAGAAATAATTTCAATTTCTTAGGGTCATTCAACTGTATATTTACTTTCTCGTAAATCGGGGAGAAATTCGACTTTCCCAGGCAACCATCAAAATATCAAAAACACCGTTAAGGTATTTGGATGTAAAATTCAATCTACACAATAGCCATCTTAGATATTATGTAGCTATATGCTATATTTACAGATAACTTACCGTGTGTAGTCAGTTTTTAGTGCACCCGTCCCTGCATACTGCTTGGCACATGCATCAGCATTATCGGCCCACACTAAAACGGACAAGAATGTTGGGTTGATTACCTATGTCCAAGTTACCATAAAACACTGCCTACCATTGTGGCCCGTTTTAGCACAGGTCTTCAAAGAAGCCTATGTCTCGTTTTAGTGCAGGGTAGAAGGGAGTTTTAGAATTCGGTAATTCCCGTTTCTATACTTTGAATAAGCGCAGGTCTCGTATATAAACGCAGGGTAAATCAAAGACTGAATTATAGTTGTGCAGTTAATGCCACGGCGTACAGACCATTTCAGATATTTGCCTTAGCATTTAGGATCAACCCGAGCTCTTGGTTATGTGCGGGGTTTTAGTATATTCTTGGCGGATTATTGAAAAGCATGGGATTTTAAGGTATAAGCTGAGTCATATCAATACAGATTATTTATGAACTTGAGATATAATGCAGACCTGAGGCATTTAATCAAAGTATCAGTATGCCAGTACTCACCGTTCTTGAAGATGAACTCAAAGTGTGTTTGGTTTTCTACTTGTTCTCCTACTTGTAAAATGCCTAACCGCTGAAAGGGAACAGGGAATCCACAATAAGATCACGGTGTAGTAGAATTCATGGGATAGGCATTTTTTGCAAGGTAGGATCCCCTTTATTAATATACCTTCAAATGCTGGGTGCGACATATAGGATTTTCTCAAAGTTAGGGTGAGGTTTATAAGTTATGTGCTTTTAATACATATGACATTTTTAAAGTGTTGGAATCAGGGTTTAGTACCATAAACTCCCGCGTATAAGACGCATCCTCTACGCCAAACAAATGCCTGGGGGGTCTTATAGGATTTCTTCAAGTTTGGGGTGCGTCTTATACGAGGGGTAATTTTACTATAGAAATGTACTAATCTTACAAATTTCAGCCTTGAAATGTGCGTCTTATACGCGAAAATGCATGTGCTGAGTTTGGGGTGCGTCTTATACGCGCAGCGCGTCTTCTACGCGGGAGTTTACGGTAGTGTTATTTTAAAGAGACTTACAATGAGTTGTGCTTGGAGTGACTTGCGTCCAAAGAGGCTCTGTACAACGTTTGTTCTGTCTAGACAGTCGATACAGTTAGTGCGGAAGACGCCTTCCTGGCTGCATACGGCCGTCCCGTCCTTACCCATCATGAAGTAGCTGAAGATACATATAATGCAGGATGTCAGTTAGGTTTTACTTTATTTAGGCTTTCTAAGTACTATATTTAAGTTTTGATCCTATACAAATAGTTGTTTACTACATATCAATATTTCTTTGGGAGCTCAATACATATTTTGTTGTTGTATACTTTCTTTTGAATACTACAAAAGACTCAAGAGTACATCACGAGGCCTACTGCACCCTATAGATTCAGTACAGGGTGGGACTACCGGTACCTTCATACAAAAACGTTACACAAATTTGGCATCCTTTACAGAATCACAACCCAAATAGCAGCATTAGAAGAATATCTTTGTATGGATGCTCATCAACTGAGACAGCACTTACCCAAATTTAGCTTGATCATCCGCTAGTCTGTCAGTGAGTATAGACAATCGATGCCACCGCATTTTCCCACATTCACGATGGAAGTCAAAAGGTTCATACCTGAAATCAATGAGACAAGGAGCATGATTGATTGATTGATTTGTGTTTTACAGCACTTTAGCGGCACCAAGTGGCTATCCCGTGCTTCACAGGTTGATAATTTAACAGAGGAATGTGTCAGTGCCCGCGCATATGTGCACCACACACATCCTGAGGGGATAGGAAAGAGGAGATATAGACCCTTTTAAGTGGGCTAGGGAAGCCCATACGAGGAGCATGAGAAAACTTAGTCACCCTTCACTGTTTCAACCTTAAAATCTGAAGAATTGGAATTAGAAAAAAGTACATTGTTGTGTTAAAAGGCTTACCTAATTTGTGAGTTATTTGCCGACTCAACTGCCTGAGCGAAGTTCTGTACTAGTACCTTCTCTAACCCTTTGTGGTCCAACTGGAATGGTAAAAGGTTATTCATCAAATACTACACTGTACTAATTCAATATCTAATACCATGCTAGTTAAGCCTATTACCATGCCTATAATTGTCGTAGTGGGGCCACCGTTAAAAATATGTCCGTTTCCTGTCCAGAGGGTGGGATTTTTCAGACCCATGAGGGAGGGAGGAAAAAAAAAATTTTTAGGAAAATATTTTTATTTCTTATGAACTTTGAAAGGGGGAGGGCATGAATTTGTCATTACATTTTAAGATTTTGTGATTGGAAACCTAGTTTCTTGTGCTGAAGGCGTAAAAAATAAATCTTTTTTTAGAACTCAGGAAAAAAATTTCCCATTCTCACAAAAAATTTCACCAGGCCTCTGGACAGGAAACGAACATATTTTTAAGGGTGGCCTGGGAGAGATCTGGAGGTGCCTGCACAACTTCAATATAACATATCATATTCCTGATTTGTGCTGATTTTACAAAATCCATCCTCATCCATGGTCTATCATAAGTGTTTCCAGGACCACAGTTCGTTCCCCTGGTCTTTAATATATACCGTGAATTCCTATTCATTTCACTTGTTCGGTGATACCAGATAATAATCATCATGTTAAACTAATACGATCTGAAAGCCTTGTTAGTTGTGGATATATTACCAGATTGATGAGTACTTGACTGCCGTAGTTATAGATTTGTGCCGCAAAATGCCGCTGGAAGCCATCGACCTGTGGGAAAGACGACATAACCCTAGATCACTTTATGCCACGTAACTGCTACTCTATTCTAGCAGTTCAAGATAAAATTGACAAGGTGAACATGAATTACTTGCTTGGTTATTCCACTGCATTATGACAAATCAACAAGAAATGTAGGCAGTGTATGGCTGTTTCTAGTACAGGAGGAAAAAGTCAGGTTTGAATTCAGAGTTGGGCACCTTTGTGCATGTTGTGTGTACATTTAGACATACCGGTATGTAAAAAAACAACAAAGTAAACACAAAAAGCGTTCAATTAAAAAAGGACAACTTACGTGGTTCATTCCCTCTTGTAGAAGGGGGTCTGGTTTGTACTTCAAGTTTGGTCTCTGAGACCAGAACAACGGAACGCTGCCACGCGTCTGGGGAGTGAATAAAATTTTGATGAGGTTTTTTCAATTTCTCTCTCTTTTTTAATCCTTTTTCCTTTTAATATATTTTCATATCCTCTTAAAATCATGATAGCACATGGGGGCTCATTACAAATCTGAGAGTATAACGCACCTTGGGGTTAGACTGTGTGTCTGTTCGTCCCCAGCCCCCCCCTATACTTCTGCCACATAACAGCAGGTGGCCACCACCATAGAAATGCTACTGCATGGGGGGGCCAAACAACTCTCCTTTTTCTGAGTTTTGCCTGAACCACAGGTACCTCTCCTGGCCACCTAATCAGAAATGGGGGAGCTATGGTAACACCAAGGTGTGCTATAGCACACTTAAAACAGTTAATAATCAAACAATAATTTCTAAGTAAATACCTGAACAAAAGAGGCCCTGTTGCCTTCATATTCTACAATCTGCTCGGTCTCCACATAATTGGCAACCTGACCCTCTGAATCAACGCCTCTCATGTAGTAGCGGACACCGGCACGGAAACAGGACCGCCGTGAAATAAGGATGTACTTAAATGTCTTTCCTTTGATGGTGCACTGCTTCACAGAAACGACTGGTACACATGTTAAGGAAGAATTACCTTTAAAAACGTTTATAAATCATAGATCTTTGAGATGTTTTGATGTAGTGTGTTCAGTAATGATTAAGGTATTAAAATTGCTGTATTCTGGGATTAGATGTACAAATCCAGGGTACTGGTGGTATTATTTTTTTATATTCATAAGCCGTGCCTTGAGATTATAGATAAGGATACATCCAATCATGATGGGTAGACAGAAGCGGGCCAACTCTGGCTGTTGAGCGAGCTCCCTGAGAAGGTGACCGTTCCACACAAACCGAGGGTCAGCCTGTAAAGATAAATTAGCTTCTCCATTTAGCATTTACGTATGTGTGTATATAAAATAATCCTTTTGAAAGAGCATGACATGCTATATACAAAGGTGTAGCAATAACTCTAGCTTGGCACTACACTTACAGAAAGTTACATGTATAGACATGTATGAATTTCTACCTTGTTCACAATGAATTTAAGATTCGTTTGATTACAGTCCACATGATTTTTCATTATTTCAAGAAATCTATGACAATAGCAAAACTTACACGTTCATGGAGCGCCATCTGTACAAAGTCAGGGCTTGTGTTATCGAGGCGCTGCATCGTGTGCGTCAAGTCAAAGGTGGTAGAGAAGTAGTAGCCTTCCAGTCCTAGCACCTGGTCCAGCATGGAGAGGTATTGCTTGTTGTGGGTCATCTGGATAACAATCAAACTCATTAGAACCATGTCACATTCCTATACAATACTATGGTAAATAAACAAATGGGATAATGTATTATAAATGTATTATATGCCTGCATATACGCTGCGGCTTATATGCGAACCAAGAACCTCCTGTGACTCATAGGATACTTATACTAGAAGGTGAATGGTATGCTTACATTGGGTGGTGTGTTATAGCGTCTCCCCATGTTGGGGGGTGCGGTTTATATGTGGAAACTTACAGTAGCCCTCCAAGGGTTTACATTTTTTGCTTGTGCCTTTAAAACTAGTCGACATGTTAAACTAATTTTACTTTTTGCGATACTGTGCTTTTTAAGAAGTGTAAAGGTGGGTACATACCTGGGCTTCATTGAGATGTAGCATTGTGCGTTTATAGCTGAGGACTTCTGTGCCGGCCACCTCCCAGATGGCCTGACCGTTAATCTCACCGGCTTTCTTCTTTTTGGTCACCACCACCAGGTATGGACCTGTTACACAACAATAGGGCATGTTAGGGAGTGAACTTTTTTTCTTTTTAAAACTTGACTCCTATTTTGGGTGTAGGTTTGCTATCAATATGTAATATTTGAAACTCAATCCAATGTATAATAACAAGCACCAAATGCTGGGACTGTAGAGCCAAACTTGTTTTAATCCCCTTTGTGAAGGGCAGGAATACTCGGAGCATCCTTTATAGCATTTCACACTGTTGAAATTTTAAGTTTTTTTATGTGATTTAATTTGGCAATGATATTGAGGGACTTTGTAATACCTACCGGCAATGAGCCGAATGATGCCGAATATTCCACATATCTCCTTTGAGATGGCAGAAGCTGGGATTTGGCCATTTTCTGCAAAAGAAATGAATGTTTCATGGTTACAATTACATTCAAATTACTGACAAAATTGTAAGATGTGCTACCTGTTACAATTCTGCAGGATTTTATTCTATTTGTCCGTAAAATTTGCGTTTATATAATTATTTTAACTTAAGACTGTTGATGAAAAAAAATCATTGAGATAAAACTGAAATGCTTACTCTGCAAAGAGATTTCTTGGCTCACACGGTCGATGACCAAGACTTCAGTAACCCCGGTGTCAGTTGACTCGATCAGGAATTTATCATTTGTAATGTGCCTATGAAGGAAATAAAGAAATATGCAGTTTATTCTACGGAAATGTCAATTAGTAATTCAACATTTGTTATGTGCCTAGGGGAATATAAAAAAATACATAAATAATTCTAGGAATATGATACTTTGTCGGACAAGTTCATGCCTTCCCGAGAGAGTCCAAATACCAATGCATACATCAAATACACCAAGAATTAAAAAAATAGAAAACCAATGCATTATGGACCAAGGTTAAAGAGTTAAACCAATATGAAATCAAGTATATAGAGTTACGTCCATAACAATTTTGATTCCTTGTGAATGTGTGGTATTGATCAACCTTTTCCCCCTTTTTTTTTGTTCTCTTGCTTATTTCATACTTCATTACTAACAAAATAGCACCCTAAACGAGTAGGACGTTAAGACGTGTCCATTTCATAAATGAAATAATGGGAGATCTGTACTGGAGAACTCTGCACGTCAGTAGTTGTAGTCACATTCAGTAGTTGTAGTCACATCTACACCCTCTGCCCACTGTGCGTCTCACCCCTACACCCTTCGTCTCACTCCTACACCCCCAACCACCCTGCGTCTTACTTCTACACCCTGCGTCTCACTCCTACACCCTGCATCTCACTCCTACAACCTCCAGTGACAGTGTTCTATAACAAATCAATTGTACATCTTTGAAATGGTGCCACCTGGTTGAGAGTAGGCAAACAAGGTGTGGATTCTATGCCTATGTACTACCCCATGTCTGTCCCTGCTATGGTCACTTGACCGAAATCTAAAGGTATTTTCTTTGAGTATAACCATTTCTGATGCCTAATATTAAAGTGGAACACCACTCAGCATTTAGCTTTCTTAGCATGACATCCTTAATCTAGATCACGTCAGGTCATGTGACCCTTGTATAAGCTGCACCCACGACTTTTGGAGAAACTATAAACCATAGACAAGGCTTGAAAATTAGCATTTTTGTACCATTTATAGTGTTAAATACCCTTGTATACCGCTAAGCTGCACCCGAACTTTGGCCTACTCCTATAAGCCTAATTTTTATTTGGGTTCTGGTATTACCCACGGCTTATTCAAAATTAAAGAGAAGGCACAAAGGTCTTTATGGTCACACCTAATTAAGCTCATTGAGACATTTCCAAAAATGTCCGTTTCTATCTTGTTTGGGGAACGGTTATTATTTATCAATAGGAGGGGGGTGCAAAACATTTTGACCCTTAAGTCCTGAGGAGGGGCGCATAACAACTTTTAACTCCTCTTGAGGGGGGCGTAAAATAGTTACCCTCTTTGTAGCATAAAAGTCGACACACTACTATAGATAAAAAAAAATTTTGAATGTCCGAAATTGTGAGGGGTCATTATTTTATCAGGGGGGGGGGGCGATGACTTTTAGAGTGGACGTGCTAAAAACTTTTTTACACAGCTAATTTTTTTGCCCCCCCCAAGGGGGCCAAAAGGTTTCTGTGCACCCGACCCCCATCCCAGGAGGGGTCAAAAGTTTTTACACCCCTGCAGACCGCAGATGGGCCAAACTCGATTGGTAAAACTTCCCTGTCTAATCAGGAACATCAAACATGATCAAGTCAGTTCTGTCTGTGGTCTCTAAGGGAGTGGTGATTTTTTTAACAACAGGCAGGGATGCCACTCACTGATCCCCAAAAATTCGGAAATCCTCCTAATTTTCTCAATTCAATATAGGAAATACCTATGGGCATGAACGCCAAAAATTCGGAATTCCTAAAAAGTTAGGAAAAGTGGCATCTCTGAAAAGGGCAGGGGTGGTGGATTTTCAGGTGAGCACATCAACAATTTCTGGCCCTCCCCCTTGAAGGGGTCAGAATTTTCAACCCCCACCCTTTATTCTATAGTAATGTGCGGGCTATTTTACTAAGGGGGCATCCAGAAATGATGTCATGCAAAATTTGACACCCCCCCCCCCGTCATGATTTTTTTCCCAATTTTGCAATGCTTGAGGTATATGGAAAATTAATTCTGTCATGCTGGGCCAGACCCCCCACCCCATCCACCATGACGTCATTTGTGGATGGCCCCTAAGAAGTGACAGTTTCCCCCCCCCCCTCCCTTTAAGTGCCTATTCCGAGTAAGCAGGTTGTTCCATGGGCGCCTCCATTGCTGGAGCTTGTTACCAGCGAGTTCTACTGATAACAACTATCAGATGGGTACCAGTTGGTAGACACTGAAATACCTCCACTGTGTGAGTCTGCTGCAGTAGAGGTGTGAAACTGTGATAAAGCTGAAACTGGGTAGTGTTAAACTCTCTTTTCTTTGCGAGCTTATTCTGAAGCTATTTACTGGAGGATTTTTACAAACAAGGGTTCATTTTAACAGGCTTGGCTAGACCTTTAAAATGAATATTTTTTGTACAAGGTTTAACGCAGGGAATTTTGCCTTTGACCCACTGAAGTTCAACCAAAAGTTTAGAACCATTTTATGATGAGAAGATCAATGAGCACCTAAAAATAAATGGTTCCCACCTGTTCTATGGATAAAAATCATCTAGAAAATGTCTAGCTTTTCTTTTTCTAAGGGGCTGCAGTATGTTTGACAGACCCTGCAAACTTTTTGGGCGAGATTATTTCTGGACACTTGTCCCAACCTCCCCCATGTTGGGCACTTACTTTTCAATTAAGACCTTATTGTATGCATTTTATATGGTGAGAAATTGATAGCTGTGATAGAAATAAGTGGTTTTGCTTTTTTTAATTAAGTTTTTACAACAATTTAAATGAAGTTAGGATCATTCAAAAATCCTGAGTCAAAGACGATATTCTGCTGTGGTTCTGTCAGAGCACACAGTTCAAGGGAAAAGATGACCTCAAAAATTTGCTTTTACCGTACATTGTTTGATTATGATAAAATGTATCATTATTTACATTCTTGGAGGTATATCTTACTTATCTGAAAAGAAAATTACCCAAAATAATCATTTTAGTGATCTAGTCTACCTTGGATTCATCTTGCTTGATCACAAAATTGGATCCAAATTAAACTCTTAACTATGGCAGAATTCTGGGTCTGATTTGGTACATTTGACCAGTCATAATTCCACTTTAAATTGACATAGAGACTTCATTTAAAAAGCAGATCCACTTCTTTTCTCAAGATCTATCCATTGCTCATTAGATAAGTGTAATGGGATAAAGTCTTGAAAAACTAGGTACGTCCCTAACCTAACATCTATGTTTGCTGCCCATGGTAGCGAAGTCAGCCGAATTTGGCTGCCCGCTCCCCATATCTGTCACAGTGGTAAACATATGTTGGTAAAATACTGATTCTGGGGGTTCTACTGGATAGATTTACTTCAATATAATATCAAATTAAAGGGAAAACATAGTTCTATCTCACTGGCATAATATTTTGCTTTATTTTCTATTTTTTCTACTGCTTCAGAGAGTAAACATTTGAATGAATTTGGTGATTCTGTCACTCCACCCTGTTCGAGCCACATGAGTGGCCATGCACATATTGCAGAAATACAGGATATTGCCCTTTATAGTAAAAGTTACATGAAGAACAATATTATATACTTGTTATTGAAACATTGACCTACATTTTGATGGGATTTTGATAGATTTTCAGTGATTATTAATTGCAGGACGGTTTCACAAACTTGTTCAACTTTGAACCAATTTTCTGGAATAAATATTTGTTACAGAAGCTAACAGAACCTACAGGGCTATTCTACAATATGTTAATTACCTAAATATTATCAGGTTTTACAGCTATAAGGCTGCGATTTTCTGCGATTTTAAATCTCCTGCATATGTAATACCAGAAAATTCATGAAAAAATTATTTAAAGTTCATATTTCAACTCAAAATTAGAAATACTTTTATAGCTAGCAATTAAATCATACACAAATATGTAAATCTCCTAATATTCAGCTTCAAGGAGGTGTAATTGGTTAGTAAATTGACCCATACAGTAAAAACCTATCAGTAATTATGTACAGCTGTGTCAAAATCCTGCACGCCCAGTACATGTCTAATGGCCGGGCTTATCTAAAGTTTTGAGCAAATATACAGAGCGAGGAATGACAGAATGTATTTTATATTTCCAAATTTCAAAGTGATATAAAAATGCTTCTATTGGGCGTATCAACTTGATTTAAAAAGCTATTAATTGCATTTTCCAAGCTCTTTCTTTTGATATATAACTCATGTATTTCTGTTGAGGTTTACATTTTGGGCTGACTTCGCTACCCATGGTCAGATTCACGCCCCCCCCCCCCCCCGGCTTGGGCCTTTCTGAAAATCCTGGATCCGCCCCTGGACTGATTGTCTCTTTTTTTACATTTAATAGAGATTTCCCCTCGCACTGGTGACTTAAACAAATAGATCTACCCCAACAATGGGACAAGTTCGGTGATAAAAAAAAAAACAGTGAGTGGGCGTGGGTATGCTTCATGTCAACCCCTCCAACTTGGCAGAAGTGACAACACGACTGAAAACTGAACTTGAACTGTGTGAACGCAGCCGACGCCGGTGGAGGATTTCCGTGGTGTATTCCCGGGGAAGGAGGGGTCAAATTAGACTATCAATTAGTTTCAATATAGAGCATACTCCTGTAGACTTCCTCTGGAATTCTCATTGTCTTTGGTGGGCTAGAAACGTGTTTTGTGGGAGAAATAAAAGCCTACTTACAACTTAAGGGACTCGTGGACCGCCATCTTGCTCGGCCAACACGGCTGTTCGGGGCCAATGAAGCGGCCAAAACTGCGCTCTTTGTGTCCACGTCCTTGCGTCTCTGTCTGCATTCTCATAACTTCGTTTTTATTCCACCAATCTATGTGCTATCGCTCTTCTGATCTAAAGTGATATACACCTTGCATTGACGGTGACCAGCACAGTTATAAAACGTCAACAATCCTACTCTGACTCAAAAATTGAGTTGATCTGCATTCAGCAGTGGGGCCGTTGTTCAGCTTTCAGTGGATCCAGGATACACAAGGAATAGTGGTTCCAGGATCCACAATGGACTGACCAATCAGAAGCCAGCACCTGCTTAGCAGATGCATCTGCTGCTGTCCAAGATGGTGGATGGACACAGAAGGAGCTCCTTGTGGATCCTGGATACAGAAGCAGTCTATTGTGGATCCTGGATACAGAAGCAGTCTATTGTGGATCCTGGATACACAAGCAGTCCTTGTGTATCCTGGATACACAAGCAGTCCATTTGTTAGTAAACAGCCCAGTGCCCAAAACAGCCAAGTCCAATATGGACAGTGATGCTTAGAGAGTAAATCATAGTAAAATTTTTCTGACTTTCCAATGAAACTGCATTCTAGAATTCATATAAGCTCAAAGATGATGTTGCTGCTTTTAATTGTACTTCCTCTTTCATAAACTAGCAGATATCTGTGATAAAATTAGCTGAACTGAGTGGCCAAGACATCCACCATCTTGAAAGTAGCAGATGCATCTGCTGAGCAGGTGCTTGCTCCTGATTGGTCAATTTCTTGTGTATCCCGGGTACACTATTCCTTGTGGATCCTGGATGCACTTTATATAGGTATGTCACTAAAAATTGAAAAGCTGTCTGATCGCTTAGCTTTTAGCACAGCCTTTAGAGACACATGTTAGTAATAATATGCTTTTGGAATTTTTCATTTAAAGTGACAATTGAGGAAGTTAGCTATGGTGGTTTTCATGATCGAAAGTGGGCATTTTTTTCGTCATCATTTTAAACTGTACAAAGAAGGAACATGTGTGACCTTTCCATGATTTTAGTCTGATTTTTAAACTTGATGTATCATGGAAAAGCTTACATCCCCTGAAAGCCTGGAATTTTGCCATCACAATGCAGTTCATCCTAGGTCATTCTGACCAAAAGAAGTGGAAATATCAATTTTTAAAGATAAAAAGTTAGTAAAATCCCTTAATTTGGGCAGAAATTATCAATTACAAATTTCTGCTGATCCTAGAAAACTATGTGCTCAACGATAGATTTTCTTCATATTTGGCAGAGATGATGCTAAGACCATATACTACCACTTCTATATGTTTTTGAATGACTTCCTATATTCCTTCATGTATTTGATCAGGGGGTATTGATTACATTGACCTAATTAAGGTGACAATTAATTAACTAATTAGAGTTGTGAAAAAAATCATACACTAAATCGAAGGAAATTTTGTGTACTTGGGGTACAAATTCTCAGGCAGTTAAACCCTCCAATATTTCCCATGGTTATAAGCTGATCACTGAGACCTGTCCCTGCACAAACCTTCCAAGCCTGGCACAGTTTTCCATGACACAGTCCAGATGATAATAATAATAATGATAATGATAATAATAATAATAATAATAATACCGTAAAGCGGGCTATTTTGGCCAGTTTTTGTGGTTTTCTTTGGATATTTTGGCCACCTGGGTAGCCATATTTGACCATACGCCATGTGCAAATTTTTTTTTATTATGGCCTCCCAGGTAGCACAGAGACATTGGCATAACGTTGGGCCAACGTTGGCCCAACCATCGGCTTTACATAGGCTGCCCATCCTGCCTACATAGGCCCGACGGTGCCAACCAAATGCCAATGTAGGCCCAACATTGGCTTTTGGTCGGCAAACATTAGCATCGGCAAAAGGTCGGCCAGGGGCCGACCATTTGCCAATGTCCTGCCAACATTGGGCCAATGTTGGCATTTGGTTGGCAAATGCCACTGGTCGGGCCTATGTAGGCCCGATGGGCAGCCAATGTTGGCCCAACGTTGGCCCGATGCGTCGGGCCAACGTTGGCAAATTTTTGTGTGCTACCTGGGCTATTGGTTAGAAAAATGACATTATAGGGATACTCAAGCATGCTTAAGATCATGTAGTGTTCTACCCCTCGATGTTCAATCGAATCTTTCGATAAACAACGAAGAACAACTATTCAGGTTCCAGTTAAAACTTTATTGTCTAATAACACATAGGCATCAGCCTTCTCGATCACAGTTACAGGTGGCAGAGTTTGAACTCTATAACAAGTTCGACACTAGGCCTTCTAGTGTCTACAGTTGATGTTCCACATACACCTCCTCTGTGCAGCAGCACAGAGGAGTATTAGAATATGGTAGCCGGGCAGCCGCCAACCATCGCTCACGATGGTCAGTCGGGGCTGGACTGACCCTGAGGAAGGCCGTACAACGGCCTTATATACACCGGAGTCGAGGGCCACGTGACCAAGTGGTGACGTGGCGCTGGACTCCAGCGCCCCCAGGCGTCGGGTAATAGAGGTGCTCTCGATGTCGCCCACGAGGACCACGAAGGTACCTCGAAGACGACGCGGGACCACCACACCACCCCCCCACTAGACTGAAACAAGGTCTCTGAAAATTCAGAGATCCCGGATCAGTCTAAACAAATAGATAATAATTTAAACTACTGGATCCGTCGACATGGTCGACAGAAACAGTAGAGGAATATATAGAAATATAGTTTCTACTGTACTGTAGAAAAAAAATTATTATCACAGTTAATTATAAGGCGTTGCTCCATCCAACGTAGGAGACCAGTGTCGAAACACTGCTTCACGACCTGCTCCTGGTCGATCCGAGGGAGGCACGACCGGGTATGGTAACCGGGGTCGTGTCGTTTCCTCCCTGTCTCGTTGAGAAGCTCCTTCCAGCGTAGGAAGCCCATCGATAGTGTACAGTACCACTATGATGGTCCTTCGACCGTGAGGCCGAGGATGTGTGGCACCACCGGGCCCTAAGACCGGGGTGGCGTCGGATCCACACAGCTTCGCAGGGAGGTCCGGGGACAGGAAAGGTACCCCCACTCGTGGAGGGTACACCGTCGTCCGGGAACGAGTTCCCGGGGGTTCCATGCTGACATCGAGACTCTGTTCGATGTCAGCGATCCAAGCTGAAGAGGAGGAGCAGTAGTATCATACTACTGATCCTCCGAGATGGACCCTGTAGCGGCGTCGATTTCAGCCTGCTCTCCGTCAGTGCGCTCATCCTCATGTGAAGCACTGGCGGCTAGCTGGCTTGAAAACGTCGGCGACTCCGGCAATGGGGCCACACGGTCCATTGTCGTACTCCAAGCCTCGTTAGAGGTCTCGGGTGCATCCCGGGAGTCTCCCTCAGCATCTGAGTGGAGGACTGCCGAGTCTGCTGAGTCGCTTCCGTCGTCGTCGTCGCTCTCCCGACCTTCAAGGTTGTCCTTGTCTCCCTGGTCAGGGGGAGCCGTTGGAGATTGACCGACAACATTGACGTCCCCGTCTATATCCATCGACTGTTCCACCTCGGCAGGTTCTACTGCTTGGGCGGAAGCCGACGGGTCCGGGCAGACGGCTACACTCGCGGGGACCAGAGGTGTGATGCCATGAAGATCCGGATGGATCTTCGGTGACACCACTCTCTGAACCGGTGGCGGTGTAGGCTCGGTGGCTCCCGAGAGGGTTATCAAGGGAGCCGATGAGGAAGGCGTGGCTGCTGGTGGGTAGACGGAGGCACCGAGAGACCTACCCGGGGTGTCAGGCTTGTCCTGCACCACCTGCTCTCGGCCCAACATCGTCATAGCCGAGCTCAGACTGTCAATCCTTGGAGATAACTCTCTCAAAGGATTTGACTGAGTCGCCAGCGTCCTGACGTCAGGGACCACTCCACCCTCGACGAGGTACCTCTGCGCTTCGCGAGAGGGCTCAGTTCGAACGGGCTTCAGGGTTTGGACGCCATGGTGCTTGTCCTTCATCCATTCTGAGAGTTGGACCCCGAAGACTCTAAAGAATTCGCGGTCGATTTCCTCCCAGCCTTCTATGATACCATCCCTCTTGGTGAAATCATATTGGGCCTGTGACTCAAAGTTATTGAGACGCGTTCGGACATCGGTCAGACGAGAGTCCATCTCCATCTGAACGGTCTGGCGCGCCTCTTCCCTAAGAGCCGGAAGGAGCTCGTTACGGATGGCCATGTTTGTTCTATCAAACAGGCCGAACAAGTAGGCACTTGCTTCCTCGCAGAATGCCTCACCGAAATGATCGATAGCAGGGCTACCCGTCATTTGTAGAAGTCCTTTACAACGTTCCACGAACGTCTTGGGGACCCCACGTTCGACGCCATCGCCGTATGCAGGCTGTGCCAACTCCCAACGCAAGGTTGCTGACGGGGTGTCGGCGCCTGACACGACGTTGGAGAAGGTGGCTCCTGCTGCCGAGGTCAGTGTCGCGCCTCCCACGTGGACACGCGGCGTGGCAGCTGGGGTGCTGCCCTCTGCCGCTGTAGGGGGCTTGACAGGGGGAGACGAGTTGGTGGTCACCTTGGGTTGTCGATCACGACCACTCCGGGATTCCACCGTCTTGCCTCCAGTTTTAGCACCGCTGGTGCTAGGTTTGGCCGAACCGGTCGAAGCAGTCTTCGACTTTTTAGGAGCCGGGGCCGGGGCGGCTTTCGATGCCTTTTCGGGCTTCGAGGGAGCAGCCTGCGGCTTAGGCTTCTTAGGTTCAGTCGAACCGGCAGACCTTCCAGCATCTGTAGAGTGGGGCCTCTTGTTCCCACTCGTAGAGGCTGTCAGTCCTGGGTCTCGAGGACGACTGGCCTCCCGCTTCTTCCGCTGCTCTACCCTGAACTCGGGGTAGGCGCCGTAGAAAGCGGGCATCAGTTCCGGTCTGATATATAGGCGCTTCGTAGACGGGGGTGCGGGTGCCATCCGCATCCAGTGTCTAGTCGGCGTGCCTGTTTTCTCATTCCGTTCACACTTTCCAACCAGCGTCTCCACTAGTTGGATAGCGCCCTCGGCGTTGTACTTATGGGGCTGCTTGTACGACTTGAGATGACGCGCCATCAAGCCCCTTCGTGTGGTCATGAAAGGAGGAGAGGTCGGGTCATCGGGGTCCTGATAACATGGAATGGTCTTTTCCCCCTTAACACAACCGAACTGCGGACGGATGGCTCGATGCTCTTCCACCAAGTGTCGAGCATACCTGCCGTCTGTCGCGTATACGCAAGGGGGGAACCCCTTACGTGTGCAGTTCTTGAAAGCACACTGCTGCCCTGGATTGAAGATGCGCCATGCGAACCCAATCCGCTGTCGCATTCGTGATATTCTCGATCATCGAGACATACCAGTCAATGGCATGAGTATCATCTGAATACCACTCGTCGTCGTCACTACCATCCTTCCCGACGAGACTAGGGAGTACCACTTGACCATTCTTGCGGTAGTCCTGAAGCTTGGTCAGTGGCCTGTCATCGACGTACTCAGTACGTCGCTTGGCAGTGATCGCTGACAGCCGCTTCCACTCGTCGACAGCCTTGGCCGTGTCTGGGGGAGAGGATACGGTGCTCTCCACGGCACCGGCATCGACTTCCGACGGCTCGGTTCCAGGTTCCGGGGGTGCAGTAGACTCGCTACTCCTTTCCCGGGCTGGAGCCTTCTCGGCTGCGGATTCCTTTTTGCTACTTTCCTTCTTGGGCACCTTAGGGATCTTGAAGTCTTTCAAGGTCCCCTTGGATGCCTTCGATTCAGTGGGCTTCTTGCCCTTAGAACCTGAAGGGGTAGCGACTTTGAAGTCCCGCTTCTGCTGCTTAGCCGCCTCCTTCGCCTTTCGGCGGAGCTCCTTCTCCCGCTCCTGGGACCCGGCCAAGGCTTTCTGTGCATCCGCGATCTGCTTCAGAAGAGCTGCACTTGTAGCCGAGGTAGACTCGAGCTCTTGCTCGGGTCTGGTCCTCTTGGACTTCTTCTTCTTCTTCTTCTTCTTCTTCTTCTTCTTCTTCTTCTTCTTCTTCTTCTTCTTCTTCTTCTTCTTCTTCTTCTTCTTCTTCTTCTTCTTCTTCTTCTTCTTCTTCTTCTTCTTCTTCTTCTTCTTCTTCTTCTTCTTCTTCTTCTTCTTCTTCTTCTTCTTCTTCTTCTTCTTCTTCTTCTTCTTCTTCTTCTTCTTCTTCTTCTTCTTCTTCTTCTTCTTCTTCTTCTTCTTCTTCTTCTTCTTCTTCTTCTTCTTCTTCTTCTTCTTCTTCTTCTTCTTCTTCTTCTTCTTCTTCTTCTTCTTCTTCTTCTTCTTCTTCTTCTTCTTCTTCTTCTTCTTCTTCTTCTTCTTCTTCTTCTTCTTCTTTCTTCTTCTTCTTCTTCTTCTTCTTCTTCTTCTTCTTCTTCTTCTTCTTCTTCTTCTTCTTCTTCTTCTTCTTCGAGACGGCGAATAGGATCTTCGAGGTGTTTCTAGGCTTAGTCCAGCTTATCTGCGTCCGACTCTCACGAGAAGGGCGCAGATGTGACCTCCGTGGTGTGCGACGCGGCCTTTTATCCCTGTGGCACACGCCTCTGATTGGAGGAAGGGCCTACGTGACCGAGGAGGGCGAACCCTATTGGTCCACAGCGCATCACGCCATGACCAAATAAGGTAATGCTCAAAAAATAGAACGACTCACTCTCCTCTCACCGTCACGCTCTGGTTCTCCAGTCGCAATGTTTGCATATGCCGTAGTCGCAATGTTTGCATATGCCGTTATTTCCTATGCGGTCTATGGGTTCCAACACTATCAACATGGATAATTAGGACACCCCCCCTTCTATCAGACTACCGGGATTAAAAATGGTTCCAATATGGATCTACCCTTCGGGCAGAATCCACCAGCCTATGCTGGGAACCCATCCTCACAGTCCAATAAAAAATCAGAGGCCCCAAATTTCCATGTTTCCAGCGTCAGGTTGTCTCAAACTAAGAGGCAATCGCATGACTTCTCGTTGTGTAATTTTTTTTATTCACCGTCGGCTTCACGTCCACAGACAGATTTACTCAAGAACGGCACCCGTTATTTTAAATCCTCATTAAAAAAACAGGTTAGTAAAGCTGCTGCTTAGTATTGTGCGAATCATCGATTACTGAGTAGGGTTTAATCTAGGACTTTTCCTGATTCTAACCTTTACTGTTGGAACGAGTGTTGAGCCTCGGGGCGGGTTACTATCACCCCCTCCTAGCCCGCCGTCCTTTGATGTGGCCGGGCTGACCGGGCTATTGACCCGTTTCCGTCAGCATCTGCCTCCCATCACATGTGACGGTGTGGATGTAGGAGCCAGAGTGTTTGCTCTGGGTTTCCTTTCATCCTTGACACTCGCTGACCGTTCCTTTGATGAGCCTTGGCACTTAAGCCTCGCTCGAGTCATAGGTCCGGACTGGAGTGACTGATCTTTGACCTCAATCGAAACGTTTCAACGTGAAGTTTGTTCAGTCGTTCGCACCTTCGAGGGGGGGTCGGGCTTCCGACATCCCTTCAAAGGCTGTTTAGATGCTTTCGACTTATCTCGACGAGCCGGTCGACCACGGCGCTGCTTTGATGGTTTACTGGCATCCAACACCTCCACCTCGCTCAGTTTTCGAGCCTTTTGCTGTCGTTTTCGATGACCCTGCCTAGTTTGTTTTTTAGACTGAACTTCCGGTCGCGACCTTTCGATCTCTATTTCGACCTGTCCAGAAACAGACTTAGCCCTTTTCGTGGCCTTACGAGAAGGTGAATCATCATCAAGTTGTGGTTGCAACAACTTGACAGTTTGTGATAGTTCTACGCCCAACCACCGGCGCACTCTATCGACATTGCTCTTTTGCAACCGCCCGCGGGATGATCGAAGTAATAATGTTGACTCAGAGAGGACAGAATCCACTACGAACGGCCCATCCCAGTTGGGAGCAAGCTTCATAGCTGCCTGGGGGGTGTGGTACCTCACCACCTGTTCCCCAACTGAGTACCTTCTCTGCTTCAGCCCATAGTCATACCCGACTTTCTGGCGTTCCGCAGATTTACCTAGATTTTCTCTTACCATGCTGTAACTCTCTCTCAATCGATCACGAAGCTGTTCCACGAAAGTGACGGAACAAGGGACTTCGAGCGGGTTCTCGATTGAGCCGAAAATCACATCCGCTGTGACCATCATATTTGGACTGCATCCAGTAGAACTATGTTCAGAGCTGTTATATGCGGACACCACATATTTAGCCTGTTCATCCCAGTCATCCATATGTTTGTCTACCAACATAGTCAGACTCTGAATCAATGTTCTATTGAACCTTTCCACCTGACCATCGCTCTGTGGCCTGTACGGATTGGTCCTCTGTTTTACAATCGTCAAATATTCACACATCTCAGAGAAGAGTCGAGACTCGAATTCTCGACCTTGGTCGGAATGCAGAAGCAACGGGACACCAAAGGTCAAAACCCATTCGTCCACGAAAGCTTCTGCACAGGTCTCTGCTGTGTGATTTGGTAGGGGAATAGCGCGTACATACTTGGTGAAGTAATCCTGGATTACTAACATGCAAGTATTCTTGTTTGGCGTGGGTGCAAATCCCGAGATGATATCCATAGCTATCCTCCCGAATCTCACCCCGAACAGCTCTTGGTGTAAAGGGGATTTACCCATGCCCTCACCGGGCTTTACCAGACAACAGGTAGGACAATGTCAAACCCAACGACCTATGTCCTTCCCCATTCCAGGCCAGTAATATCTCCTTTTCACCTTTTCGAGCGTTCGTTTTCGACCAAAATGTGCCGCTGTTCGGTGTCCATGGCAAAAGGAGAGTACCTCACCCCTCAGTTGGCGTGGTACAACTACTTGAATCGTGCGTCTAGCTCGACCCGCCTCGACTTTCCAACGACACAACAAGCCTTCACGGAAAGTTAATAGAGGCCATTGCCCTATTAATTTCCGTACCTCGGCGCTCTCGATTGATACATCAGGCCTAGTGGGTTTAGCCCCCTTAACTAGCCATTCAGCAACTCATTTGATGTCGGCGTCCGCTTTCTGAGCATCAATGAGTTCATCGAGAGACCAAAATGCAACACCCACCCGGCTGTCTACTAAACTACCTACAGCTGCCAAAACAGCATTATGACTGCCGCAGTCTGTGCAATCCGACCTCTGGCATAGCCGCACAGGGATACGACTAAGACCATCGGCGTTTAGATGCTTGGCCCCACTTCGATGTTCGATCTTAGAGTTTTCGAGACCGAACTCCGAAAGGTGGGCCAGCCACCTACCCATCATCCCTTCAGCCTCTTTGAAATTCAGGAGCCATTTCAAAGACGAATGATCGGTGCGGATAGTGAAGTTACCACCATAGAGGTAGTGCCTAAACTTCCTGGTGTACACGACAACTGCCAACAGTTCCCTTTTGGTGGTGCAGTAGTTTCGTTGTGTTTTACTTAGAGTGTTGCTAGCAAATGAGATCGGGACCTCTATTCGGTCAAAAATCATAGAAAGTGTGCAAATAGGCCTTGGTGGAGTTTTGAGAGGTCTGAGAAAAAATTATGTAGTATCTCAAAATTATTTTTTGTGGATAGTGTATAGGTCTTGGGGTAACTGCACATGAAATATTATGAGTTAAATATGAAAACCGTTGCTATGGCAATGCCCAGAACCTATCTACCTGGAAATGATGTCCTCCCGAGTGACCATTCGGGGTATTTTCCCTTTATTGATTCAAAATGACCTATGATATGCTTCTGGTCCACTGTTATTATGATTTTGCTTGTAGTACTGGGTTTAATAGTTGGGTTTGGAGTATTGTAGTCAGACGTAACAGGCTTTTTGCCTTTCCCTTAGGTTTAGGCACAAATAGCCGTCACCAGTAGCTGACGTGCCGTAAAACACTAACTAACTAACTTTCCCTTAGGTCATTTTCCTATAGGGCCTAGCCTGGAATTCAAGTAAATCTCAGATTCTAAGATATTCATTTCTTTCTGTTCTATATAAAAGCTGAACAGACTATGGTAGGAACTATTGATTATATGGAATACATTGCCCACGGCATGTACTTTCAGGTGGTATATAGTTTTGATTGGGGAAAAATCTGTAATTTCTGTTCAAAATACCTTGTAGTTCATCACTCGCCTGGACATTATGTTCAGAATTGTGATCAAATTCCATTAAAAGTAGGCTCATTTTATGATAGCAAGGAATCAGCTGACACAGATAACAATGTGAATTCCATCATCTACTGCTCAAGATGTTCCAGATCTGTGATCTTCAATGAGATAAAATGATTATTTCTGTAGGAAATCAAACCCTCAACATGGCATGTTACTCAATGGTCACTCGCCCGGACACAATTTCACCTGGACAAAACGCACTTCCCATCCCTGATACTGCAAAGGTTTAACAGCAATCAATTGTCCCATATATTGAGTACTAAGGTATATGTAGGGGGTAAATAACAGGCATAGTTAGGATATTTGAATATCCCTATTGTGCAGAGGAGGGGCAGGAATATTGAATTTTGTGTGAGGACAAGAAATGTAGGCAGAATCATGATAAAAACCGTTAAAAGTATTCTCATTTTACGATAATAAGGTCACATCTGACATAAAGAAACATGTTATTTTCATGATCTACAGGTCAAAATGGTCTAGATCTGAGATTGTCATGGTAATATGACAATTGTTTCTGTAGAAAATCAAGCCCTCAACATGGATTATTACTCAAATGTCATTCGCCCGGACATATGCCGAGAATCTCTACAAACATTTATTATAAGTACACTCATTTCATGATATAAAAGACACATCTGACATACATAACAATGTGATTTCTGTAATCTACAGGTCTAAATGGTCTAGAGCTGTTATTTTCATTAAGATAAAATTTTAATTTCTGTAGGAAATCAACCCCTCAACATGGCATGTTATTCAATGGTCACTCGCCCGGACACGATTTCGCCCGGACAAAATAGCACTTCCCATCTCTGCTACTGCAAAGGATGGAGAGTAATCCATTGCCCTATACATTGGGCACTTAGGTATAAGTAGGGGGTAAATAACTGACTTAGTTAGGATAGTTAAATGTGTTAATCCTATACAGGAGGGGAAAGAACATGATTTTTCGCCCGGACAAGGAAAAAGGGGGATTTTCAAGGAAAATCATTTATTGCCCCCTCACAGTGAAGTTTATGGAGGAAATCAAATTTTGTTTTCAACATACTTTACCCCCAATATGTAGCAAATCTTTTAAGGCATAATTGAACCCATTTCACTTTTAGTTATTTAATGGGGGGAGGCCAAGTGACCAAATTATCGCCTGGACAGACCACTTTACAAAAAGTAAAATGCTCCAGAAGAATAGAAAAAATCCGACCAGGAACATAATTTTTGCTTCTATTTCACCACAAGACTCTATAATTTACATAATAAAAGTGGACAGACACATACCTAGTCCTCATTCTACAAAAAATGATGAAATTTGTCGATTTTATTGGTTTTCCAAGCTGAAAGGGGTCAATTTTAGGTATGTTCAACCCCCTGGAGCCCAGAATATTGATATTGATCCACTAAAACCCATATATAACATCAAGAACTCATTGAGCCCAAAAATATGACCCCAAAAAAATTGGGGAAAAATCAAAATCCTAAGTGTAGGGGGCTGACTTTCACCAAAATTCCCATTTGCACACCTTCTGTGATTTTAGACCATTCCATCCTGCTCTTGGGATAGAACAGCCCCGATCGCGGTATTGCTAGCGTCAGTGCCCAAGATAAAACGACCGTCGGGTGTGGGGAATCGAAGTACAGGTGTCTTCTTGAAACTTCGTTTCAACTCGACAAAAGCATGTTCGGCTCTCTCCGTCCACGCGAATGCCTCGTAACGACCTCTACTATCTTTAGGTTTTTGGATCACTAAGTCCTGCAAAGGACTTACGAGTTCCGCAAACCCCGGGATGAACTCTCGGTAGTAGGAACAAAAACCAATGAAGGATCGGATTTCCTTCACTGTAGTGGGCCTAGCCCAAGTCATTACATCGCTAATTTTCCCCGGGTTGGCTTCTATACCCTGTTCAGACACGATTCGGCCTAGGTACTCGACTGAAGTCCTAAAAAGCTGACACTTTTTAGGCTTCAACTTCAGCCCCCATGCTCGAATCCTGTTGAAAACTTCTGCCAGACTCGCCATTGCTTCATCCGTCGTTTTGCCGAAGACTATGATATCATCGAGGTATACCAGGCAAATTTTACCCAGCAAACCTCTCAACATCTCCTCCATCATTCGCTCGAATGTGGCGGGGGCGTTACACAAACCAAACGCCATTCGATCGAACTCATAGAGCCCCCTCTGGTAGGAAGAATCTCATGGTCCCATCCTTCTTCGTCACCATCTGGACGGGACTGGACCAGGGACTAGTACTTGGCCTAACCACCCCCGTATCCAACATCTCCTTAAGTTGTTCATCCGCCGCAGCTTTCTTGCTGAGCGGAATCCTCCTGTAAGGGACTCGGATAGGTTGTGCGTCACCAGTGTCGATGTTATGCAGACATCGATCGGTGCGCCCTAACGGTTCATCTGGGGATTTAAAGACATCCACATGCTTACGTAGTAAGGCAGACAGCTTCAGTCTTTCTTCTGGCTGGGTCAGGTGGGTGTCACCATACATGTCTAACAGCCAGGTAGGGAGCTCCCCCGTGTGGGTGCTCGCGATTTCTGCCGTCTCGATGTCTGCAGCTTCTTGCTCGAGACGCATCATCACAGATCCTACCTCCGGTGAAGAGAATTCACCGTTTCTGTCAGCGTACTGTATGGTACCGACCACCTGGCCTTTTTCCAGGACAATGTCTCGATTCAGTGGATTACAGACGGGAAACACTGTTCGACGGACATTGCTGACAAGGGCAGCCTCACCAACCAACCCAAAACTTCTCAGAGTCTTCGGGTCGGGTTCGACTATGCCCTGTCGATCTCTTTCCAGACCTTGGGATTTTACCAGGACATCGCACCGATGTCTGGCGGGTATCCTCGTGGTCTGTGCTACTGAGGCTATCGATGACACTCTCTTCAGTTTACACTGATGGTGCTCTTCTACCGGCTCGGTCATGACCAATTGACCCGTCCTTGGGTTGAGGATCATACTGTATAATGCCGCGAAGTCGAGCCCCAGAATGCCATCGTCAGCCACATCGGCCACTATTGGGCTAAACACATAGTGGGTCGATGCGACCTTAAGAGGTAGAACCAATCGACCATAGGTCAGCATTTCGGCTCCAGACACAGTGCACGCCGTTATTCCCTCGTAGAGATTATCTGACGGCACTACTAACGTTTTCGCAAGTTCCCGAGAGACAATGGTGTGGCTGGCACCAGTATCTATCAGGAAGTCTAGAGAACGCCCTCGAATCTCTGCAGACAGGTACCATCATTTCCCCGACAAGGGGGCGGTTCCTGCTAGCATTCTCAATCCTACGTCAGTACTCAGATCGATCCCTCTCTTCTTCAGAAAAGAGAGACAGGGATCATCTGATGGAAGCTCTGTTGCGCAGACTCTGGCCAGCTGCCGCATCAGGGCTTCTCTCCCGGCGTCAACTTTCACTTTTGATCCAGTCGAACCCTCAACCTCGGAGTTCGGGCTGCCAGCGCCCTGTTCCTTGGCCATTGAGGCTTTTTCTACCCCGACATCTTCGGAACCTGACTGGTGATCAACCGGTGCCGCTGTGGTAAAGGGCTGGGACGGCCCTACCGGGACCTTACCTAGTTCCCTCGAATCTACTGTCGTCTGATCAGGAGTGCCAGAGGTGCTGATACCTTGGCTTTTCGATGGTCGGGCAGCTCAATTGCCACGTTGAGCCGCCCGCCTCAGTTTTCCGTCGCGTCAGGTGGTAGTCCTTTAATCGGCTCGGGGCAAGTTCGTGCGAAATGCCCCTGCTTCTTGCAGTTCCAACACTTGGCGTCGGACGGAGGGGTACTCGGCTTCTCCGAGTTAGTAACAGGGACATCCCCTCCCTCGATAACCCTGAGTAAATTCTTCAATTGACTCAGTGAGAAGGTCTGTTCCTGTACCTTGGGTTTGGAGGCCTTGTTTGGCGGTTTCGATTTACCAGCGGATTTCTGACTTTTCTTAGTCTTACTCTCCGCCACGGGCTTCGTGTATGAGGACACCTCCCCCTGCCCCTTCTCGATCAAAGCGGCGTCGGCCAACGCCGACAATGCATTTGTCGAGGTAGGATTCACCAACTTCGGCAGGAGTTGTCGTTTCCGCAACAACTCATCTGCCAAGTCCATGAGATCCTTGAGAGACATGTAAGTGCGCCATTCCCGAAGCACGTCTTGTTGTAAATCAACGTCATACAATCCTCCTATGAACAACTGGTTGACTTTGGTTATGAGCCATTCAACCGAGAAGTCCACACCTGGATAGGCATCGCCGGCAAGACGTCTCAAAGCAAAGCCATAGGCTCTAATGCTTTCGTTCTTGCCCTGGCGTCTCTTCTCCATTGTGACAATGGGATCTTGCAGGCTAGAAGTCATGGCTTCTGTTACCATGTCGACCAGTCCATCCAAAGTCCCATCTCCATGCTCCTCCCATAGCCACACAGTATCAGCTGCGGGGCCATTCTGGAGTAACATGAGGAGTTGAGCTAATGCCATACTCGAGGTCCACACATTTACACGACGGACGTGATTGAATCCGTGGTACCAACGGAGCCAATCATCCTTCCATGTAAATGGAGGGCACTCGACTGACCTAGTTCGGGCTGGTTCATGCCCGATAGAGGTATTTTCAAACATTCTGCTTGATCTTCTGACCTGATCAAGAGCGAATGTTGTACCTCTTCTAGGTATCTGATGGTCCATCCCCATGTTCCTCATAGTCGTGTCTGCACGACTATGATTCATCCCCCAAGGGTTACCGGTCTCGGCCTCACTCAAATGTGAAGCCTCGAACCTGATATCCCTATACTTGGGTGGATCGACATGTTGTTGGGCCGTGGTAGGGGTCGAGAACTGCCCGATCACTCCACTTAGACCATCGGTGCGCGGCATCGAAGGAACAGGTCGGGCTCAACGTGATCTCGAATCTGTATTTGAGATATTGTCGATAGTCCCCACCATTCTGTTTATCTCTGCCTGCTGTTTTGAACGTTCCGCCTGTCTTAATTCCGATACTAGGAATTCCAGGCGGTCATGTTCGGGCTTCGAGAGATCTCGTTGTTCGCCGAGGGCAAAGAGTTGCTTAACCTCCTTCATGGCACGGTCAAGCCACTCCCTGTAGTCAGGGTTTTCGACTAGGTCCTCTTGAGTGGCAACCCTAGTAGTGCTGCATTCACTACTTTGTTGCTTCTCTCGAAGTCTAGCAACACGCACTTTCGATTCCGTCTGCTCCTTCAGACGTTCCTCGAGTGCGAGTTCATCACGAACTTCTTTATTCACCCTGGCTTCGTCAGCCTCCCTGCGAGACGATATCTCTCGTCGGAGCTTATCGATTTCTCCACGCATGGCTCCCAGAATATCCGAATCCTTCTGATCCTTCAGTGATTGGGCTACAAGGGATTCAGATTTCAAGGAATTAAGCTCGGCCTCGTGCCTCGCTTTTTGTTCCATTAGAATCTGATATTCCGCCATCTTATTTGCGTGTTCGATTCGTTCCACACAGCGACGACGCATTTCTGCCTCGTCCCTGGCTCGAGCATCCTCGTCAGCTTGCATCTGACAGAGTAACGATTCCCGTTCCTGACGTAGCTGTTTGACCTGCTTTTTATAAGCTGTTAGGTGCTCAGCTACTTCTTCAGTATGCTCGGCTGATTGTTGGTTCAACTCATGCCGCAACTCTTGCAGTTGTTCCTCCAACATAGTCTTCTCTACTTCTTGTAGTTTCAACTTATGTTTAAGGGATGTCTGCTCGTGCTGGGCATCCCGAAAATCGTTTCGAGCTCTCTTGACACATTCTCGGCGGCTAGTAGCAAGGCGGTCGATCTTCGCTTTTAGTGATTGACAATCCATTGCTGTCAATCGACTACGCTCGATCTCCGACTTCGTTGCAAGTAAGGACTCTTTTTCGCTAGAGAGCTGCTTGACCTTCTCTTGAAGATCAGCAAGTTCTCTATTCGCGATCTGAGTCTTATTCGAAGCCTCTAGCGTTTGCTGCCTAAGCTGTTCCAATTTCAGCTCTATTTCTGTACTCTTCTCCTGAGCTTTCGTGGTGTTACTCGCGAGAGCATCCAACTGCTGGCGACCCTGGCGCAGTTGGCGTTGCTGCTCTTGCAGCAACTCCTCGTTGAGTCCCCTGCCACTGTCCATACTTCCTTGTACCGACACGGGCGAGGGACCCTCGAAGGACCAACTGCCAAGGCCCATTGGAGTTCCCACGGGCGAGGCTGATTTTTCTATATAGGACAAACTCTGTGCCCTCAAGAAATTCTCAGCAGCCGGAGAGAGTTGAGTCGACACTCGCCAATTGAGTAGCCGGCTCCTTTGATACAGGCCCAACGGGTCAGATGATGGACCTATTATCAGAGTGGTTCAAACCACCACTGATTAGTGGATCGTTCATATCCACTAACGGGCCTGCAGTCACTTGATGTTGGTGATTGGGGTCATCACCTTCATCCAAGTGACCCTGCATGTCGAACTTAAGCTCGCAGTACCTATGCGGACTAAAGTTAACAACTGGTCACGGCACCAGTGTAGTGTTCTACCCCTCGATGTTCAATCGAATCTTTCGATAAACAACGAAGAACAACTATTCAGGTTCCAGTTAAAACTTTATTGTCTAATAACACATAGGCATCAGCCGTTCTCGATCACAGTTACAGGTGGCAGAGTTTGAACTCTATAACAAGTTCGACACTAGGCCTTCTAGTGTCTACAGTTGATGTTCCACATACACCTCCTCTGTGCAGCAGCACAGAGGAGTATTAGAATATGGTAGCCGGGCAGCCGCCAACCATCGCTCACGATGGTCAGTCGGGGCTAGACTGACCCTGAGGAAGGCCGTACAACGGCCTTATATACACCGGAGTCGAGGGCCACGTGACCAAGTGGTGACGTGGCGCTGGACTCCAGCGCCCCCAGGCGTCGGGTAATAGAGGTGCTCTCGATGTCGCCCACGAGGACCACGAAGGTACCTCGAAGACGACGCGGGACCACCACAATCATTTAAAAGTGATTTTGAGCTTCCCAGAGGCTATGCCATACTTTATTCCATCGGCATCTTTTTGAGGTGAGATATGCACAGAATTCACCAATAGCAGATATATTTGGCAATTCCTACCACAAAATTGAACCATATTTAAGGTCATAACATTTTGGTCACCTCTTATTTCACTTTTTCATTCACAAATCTTCACCAAACATCTCATTTCTTATGTGAAATTAGCTGGAGAATTTGATTTTGGTAGTTATTCCAATGTAAAATGATTTTTTAACTCCACTTATAAAGGAAATCATGTGACCAATATTTGTAAGGGGCTACTGGCCAAAATAGCCCCGAATTACCTAAAATTGAGCTCTTTTTTTCAGTAAATTCCTAATATTTTCAGCAAAATCCAAATATTGTATATTTTTTCATTATTATATCTTAGAATATGACTTTATATGGAACGTATACATATTTAAGTCATTTCTACTCATTATATCATGACTATCTGTGATAAAGTTTGAGGTATGATGAATTTTTTCATAAATCTTGAGGTCATGTGACCTCAAAATGGCCACGTGCTCAGATATGCACCCCAAAGCCTATTTTTCTCCATAAATATATGATATCAAAACTATATATCCAGTTATTTTCATCTCTACTTCTTAATTTTTCATCTTTAAGTGAAATGTGAACACTTTTTTGGAGGGTGGCCAAAATAGCCCCCACAGGCCAAAATAGCCCCGCTTTACGGTAATAATAATAATAATAATAATAATAATAATAATAATAATAATAATAATAATAATAATAATAATAATAATAATAATAATACACTGTCCAGTATGGTCCTAGGTGGGTTCCCGCACCTAGCTCCTGACCTGCTGTTTGAGGGATAATATATAAAGGTGTAACTTTACCCTCTGGTAGGTGACTGGTAGGAGATAGCCTCTGGCCACTAGTGGTGTAGTCCTATGCCTGTCTGGCATAGTCTAACCCAGCATAGTGCAGAGCTATAGCAGGTAGCAGGAGAGCTGAACTGGAGATGTTACCTCAGTGGTGGTTCTGGAGATTCTGATTTCTAGAGGGGCTTGCCAGGTGTATAAGTACCAGTTCCTGGCTTTGCCCCTCAGACTGACTGGAGCCAGTGGCATCTGCCTTAGTCTGTGGTTGTTTGAGGGGGGTCTTTCATGTGTCACTGGGCGCACAAAGGACCCCCATGGACGCCGCCATGTCCCCCATTGTCTTGGTTGGTTTGGCATGTTCCAACCTTCATATCTCGGTCGTTTATGCATCTACAGCCTTCATATTGTGCATGCGCAGAGTTGAATATGTCAAGTTACCACTGCCCGCTTTCTGGGCACGTAAATTGTGGTGGTTTGTCTGTAGCGCATTCGGAGGTTGAAACCGTCCCGGTTGCATAACTTCCTTAATAATGGGAGTTGGGCCTTGATCTTGGGCTCATTTTGACCGTCTAATTATGGCAATTACATAACCGCTTTCATATTTGACCTGGGTTGCGACGCTCAGGAGCAACGCTAGAGCGACCGGAAGGGTATAGCGTCGTTACTTATGTAACCTATTGTTCTGTCTTGGGTGCTCAGACACCCATGACAGCGTCAGCGGTGCTCAGCCACCCATGATGGCCGGTTGCATTCACTTACAAGATATTATATTGTGCACTGGACCATGAGGGCGGTCTCTTAGACTCTTAAAAGCATTATATTGTGCAGTGGACCATGAGGGCGGACTCTTTGATGTTGTAACCTATGTATCTTTGCCCTAGCAGGTGTGCAGTGGGGCATGAACGCTCTCATGGATATACAATGTATTAATTTCTTATATATTCTTTGATTAATACAGTAATATGTTAAGATCATTTGAATAATAAAATGGTATATGATAGAATACTCCGCCTCCCCCAAAGGAGGGCGAAACTTTTTTTTCTTTCTTTTTTTTGGGGTAAAAATACTGTAATAAACATAGGCCGGCGGCTAGGTGGGGGCTATAAAACGCGGTGTTCGGTGGTTTTATGGCAGACGCGATCAGACACTCAGGTGGCCTACGTGTGAGCTATCTTAAGGGAGTTCGGTGGCTAGTCCTAGCTCACGAACAGAGTGGCGTCTCTAAGCAAGAATAAGTACAAGTACAAGTATCAGTATAAGCAAGTAACTGATGACCAGTGGCTGTTAGTCTTTAAGGCTCCTAAGAAATAAAACAACAACAACGGCTGTAACTTTATATTCCATTCTTTATATACGGTGTCGACTCTGGTTATTACATTGGTGACAGCGGTGGTTGTTTACATTAACGAACCGGGGTGTACCAGAGTAGAAACACAGGCATGGCAGATAGCGAATTAAAGATGGAGGAGGAGAGGGCAGCCCTGGAGGAGCAGTTAGGGGCGGGTAGGCGAGGAGAACTGATCCAGGTTGTGGATGAGGAGCAGACGCCACCGGAGCAGACGACAGGAAGTGGGTGATGGAGGAGCGACCGGACAGGAGGGCAGAGGAAGCATCACCTGGGGAGGAGGTGGGAGTAAAGGGTGGCGTGGCTAGTCACCGGGCACCTCTTGGTGCGGCCGCTAAAGTGGACAGCGAAATGGGCCCGACTGAGTTTGGTGGCCGGTTCGGTGGGAAGGGCGGCGGTTCGGTGGTTGGCCAGTTCGGTGGCCCGGTGTTCGGCGGAGCGGGGAGTGATAAGGAGGGTCACCGGAGAGAGGAGCTGACGCGACAGTGGGGCCCCGACAGGGCCCACGGGGAGGTCAGAGAGGGCCGCGGGACGATTGGAAGGGAGGGGACAGACCCGTTGGCGGAATGGCTGAGGCAGGGCAGCCCCAGAAGTAGCTCTAGGACGGAGAGTGTGGAGGGGGCCAGGAGCTCCACGCCCCTGGGGATAGAGCAGACGCAGGGAATGATGGCGCCAGGTGGCGGGATACGCCCGGGCAGGCCGGGGCCCGGGGGCGAGGGGGCCACCCGGAAGCCAATTGTGATGCCGGGCAAGTACGACGGGTCGAGCGATCTGGAGGAGTTTCTGTCGCACTTCGACCTCTGCGTCATGGCTAACGGATGGACGGAAAGGGAGTCGGGGACGTTTCTGGGAATAAGCCTGTCGGGGGTCGCCCGGCGGCTGTTGGCGTCAGAACGGCCGGCGGCTCCTGGGGGATATAAGAAGTTGCGGGATGCACTAGTAAATAGATTCCAGCCGAAGAGTCAGGTGGAATCGTATAAGGCTCTGCTCCGCACCCGGGTGCGGAAGCCGGGGGAGGAGTTACAAACCCTCTCGGAGGAGATCCTGCGACTGGTGCGGCTGTCCTACCCCAATGCAGACGCCCAGATGGTAGATGGCATGGCTAAGGATAGGTTTGTCGAATGTCTGGAGGATACGGAGCTCCGACAGTGGATATACCAGGGCGAGATTCCGACTCTTCTACGGGCGGTGGAAAGGGGTATACGGGCGGAAACTTACCTTAAAGAGGAACGGGCGAAGGCGGTGAAGGTCAGGTCCGCCACGAAGTCAATGGCGGAGGAGATGGGGGAGCTGCGGGTGGCGGTCACCCAGATGAAGGAGTCCCTGGCCCGATCGGCCCCGGTAACCGCGGAGGGGGAGGGGGCAAGTAGGGGACGGGGCTGCTTCGAGTGCGGGGCGCCAGACCACTTCAAGCGTGACTGCCCTATCTGGAGGAAGCGGGTCGAGGCCGCTCGGAAGAGAGAGGCGACGAAGAAGGCTTCGGAAAACTAGACGGGGTCCCCTCTTCCAGCCGGGAGGGGACCCATGGAGAGAAAAGGAGGAGAGAATGGCTGGGTCGGAAGGAAAAGAAGGGGAACGGCCTGGAGGTCGGAGGGAAGTTATGGGGCAAGGACATCCACTTAGTGGTGGACACGGGGGCCACCAGCAACTTGCTCTCCACAGCATGGTGGAAGGCGGAGGGGTCCCCTGGGGATCTGAGACCGGTGTTAACAGCATTCCATACGGCGGATGGGAAGCCGCTGCCGGTGGAGGGTCGGGTGACGGCGGAGCTGCAGTGCGCGGGCCGCGCGGAAACTACATCGTTCGTCGTGGCCGATATATCCACCCCGGGCCTGCTGGGTGCAGACTTCTTGAGGCAGACGCGGGCGACGATCGACATGGCCGGGGAGAGGCTGGTGTGGCCGGAAGAGGAGCACGGGACTCAGCCCTGCCGACTGGTGAGCTCGCGGACGGAATGGGTGAGGGGTCGCACGGAGAGGGTCATACAGGCGCGTGTGCCGGAATCGGCCGGACTGACGGACATGCTGGTGGAAGGAGTGGAGAAGGTGGAGATGGCGAGGGGGATTCGGATAGGCAGGGCACTGGTGACACCCGAGAGGGGGGAGGTGCCGGTCCTGGTCTGTAATCCGGGCCCTAATCCAGTGGTCCTGTACGAGGAGATGCACGTGGCTGTGGCCGAGGCTGTGGGGGAGGAGGAGCTCCGGGGGGAAGAGTGCCGGATGGTGACCGAGGAGGGGCCACGCGAGGGGTCCCGGACGCTTGTACAGCAGCTGTTGGGGGGAACCCAGGTCGAGGATGATCAGGAGTGGATCCAGCTCATTGCCCGGAATAAGGCAGCATTCCAGGAGGGCGATGAGGACCTGGGACATACTGACTTGGTCTCACACACCATAGAGACGGGGGTGGCGGCCCCTATTAAAATGGCTCCCCGACGACTGACGCCGCATCGACGGGAGGTCGTGGACAAGGAAGTGGAGGAGATGTTGAGGAGGGGCGTCATAGAGCCGGCGACGGGTCCGTGGGCAAGCCCCGTGGTCTTGGTAAAGAAAAAGGCCGGGAGGGTGCGGTTTTGTGTGGACTACCGCCGCCTAAACGCGGTGACGGTTAAGGACGTCTACCCACTGCCACGGATAGACGATTCACTGGACTCGATGGCGGGGGCGTGTTGGTTCAGCACGTTGGACTTGGCGTCGGGATACTGGCAGGTGGCTATGGAGGGGGCGGATAAGCCGAAGACGGCGTTTGTGACGCACCGGGGCTTGTTCCAATTCAAAGTAATGCCGTTCGGGCTCTGCAACGTGCCCGGGACATTCGAACGCTTGATGGAAGTGGTGATGCGAGGACTGCAGTGGTCCACCTGTCTCGTATACCTGGACGACATTATTGTGTTCTCGGCCACCCTCGCCGAACACGCCACCCGGCTGGAGACGGTACTAAAGCAGCTACAGGAGGCCGGTCTCAAGGTCAAGGCCAGTAAATGCCAGTTCGTGAGGGAACAGGTCAACTTCCTGGGCCACCGCATCGATAAGACGGGGATCGGGACCGATCCCGAGAAGGTGGCAGCTGTCCGGGAATGGCCCACCCCGGTCTCGGTAACGGATGTCCGGTCCTTCCTGGGGTTGTGTGGCTACTACCGCAGCTTTGTGCCCGGGTTCGCGGCCATCGCACGGCCCCTGTCGGAATTAACCGAAAAGAGCAAAAGATTCCGCTGGGACAGATCCTGTGCGGAGGCCTTCCATTGTCTGAAGGAGAAACTGAGTGAGGCTCCGGTGTTGGCATATCCAAGGGCGGAGGGGCGCCTTCTGCTGGACACGGACGCCAGCGATATGGGGCTAGGGCTAGGCGCCGTCCTCTCGCAGATGCAGGAGGGGCAGGAACGACCGTTGGCCTATGCCAGTAGGACGCTTAGCCGTTGCGAACGCAACTACTGTGTGACGAGGCGGGAATTGCTGGCGGTGGTGTTCGCGGTGAAAAGGTTTCGGCACTACCTGGTTGGGCGGCCGGTCCGGATACGCACAGACCATGCAGCCCTTAAATGGCTGGCGAGCTTCCGGGAACCAGAAGGGCAGGTGGCCCGGTGGTTACAACTCCTGGAGACGTTCGATCACGTGATCGAACACCGCCCCGGCCGGGATCATGGTAACGCGGATGGGTTGTCCAGGCGGCCATGCACTCAGTGCGGTATGGAGGGGGAGGGGGGCTCTCCCCTGTTCGACCAACCGGGAGAATACAGGGCAGTAACGAGGAGGGAGGCGGCCGCAGAGGCAGAGGCTGAGGCTGAGGAGGCCAGCGGGAGGCCCCGGACGGCGGAGGGGGACGGGGAGGAGGAGGGTCCCGTCTTGTCCTCCGCGGAGCACTGGGCGGCAGTACAGAACCAGGACGCCATTCTGGAGAGGGTCCGGCGGTGGGTAGCAGAGAACGCGGGCCCCGCATCGGACGAATTGGCCGGGGAACCCTACGCCGTGCGGGCGCTGGCGGTACAGGTGCCGCGACTGAGGCTAGAGGGAGGGGTGCTGACCCGGGTCTGGTGGGAGCCGGGGGGCCGATCCTTCGGCCAGATAGTCGTCCCGGAGGGAAGGGTGCCGGAGGTGTTGGCGGAAGTGCATGGGGCTCCTCTGAGCAGCCACTTCGGGAGGGCCCGCAGCCTACGACGGTTACAGCAATCCTATTACTGGCCCAGCTACAGAAGGGACCTAATACAGTGGTTGGAGACCTGCCCGCAATGCCTCAGCAGGAAGGGGGCCGTGCACCCCCCCCCGGTCCATGATGAGACATGTGCCGGTAGCGGCGACGCTGGAAAGAATGGCCATGGACCTCATGGGGCCATTGCCGAGGACAGGGAGAAAGAACCGGCACATCCTTCTGGTAATGGACTATTTCACGAAGTGGGCGGAGGCTATCCCCTTGCCGGACCAGGAGGCAGAAACAGTCGCCCGGGCCTTCGTTACGGAGGTGGTCTGCCGACTGGGGCCACCGGGGACGATTCATACCGACCAGGGGAGGAATTTTCAAGCTCAGATGTTCCGGTAGGTGCACCGTCTCTTGGGGGTGGCACAGACCCGTACCTGTCCCTACAATCCGAAGTCGGATGGATTGGTGGAGAGGTGCAACCGCACCGTGGAGGCCATGCTCGCCATGACGGTGGACGAGAACCAAGCTGACTGGGACTTACAGCTACCGTTCGTCATGGCCGCTTATCGGTCGTCGGTGCAGGCGTCGACCAACCAGACCCCCAACTTCATGATGATGGGGAGGGAGACGCTGTTACCTGGGAGCCTCATCTACCCCCAGCCGGAAGGGGGCCACCCGGAGGGAGCCGGGGGCGGGGAGGGGTTCGCCGTAGTACTGCAAGTCCGGATGGCGAAGGGCCACGCTTATGCTTTAAAGCATATGGGGGAAGCGGTCCGCCGGCAGGAGAGGAACTATTCCACCCGAGTGAGGGGGGAGGACCTGGCCGTCGGGGACACGGTATACTACCTGCTGCCTAAGAAAGAGGTAGGCAAGTGTCCCAAGTTCATGCGGCCATGGTCGGGCCCCTGGACGATCACCCGGAGTTTGGGGGGGGGGGCGGTTTGGGAGATAAAAAAGGGCCGGAAGCTCCGAGTGGTTCACTATGACTTACTGAAAAAGACCCAGGCCCCGCGGGAGGAACCTGTAGAGGTGGTACGGTGGGCGGGGTCGGCCGCCGGTGGGGAGTGGCCACCGGTGGCGCCCTCTGGAGCGGCCGCAGGGGTAAAGCCACCGGGGCGCCACCTAGTGTGGTCGGCGGAAGGCGGGCCACATCCGGGTGTTACGGCGGTAACCAAGGCGACTCCCGCCGACCACAGGGACACCGGCGACTCGGCGGCTCCCATGGGTGCGGTGACTAGAAGAGGAGGGCGCTTGTGCGCGTCATATTGGCACTGGAACCTCGTAAAAGGGGAGGAAAAAGGCGGGGGTGTCTTACCTGAGAGAGAGGGAATCCGGAGAGAGGCTGGAAGGCGTGGAGTGAGGGTCCCCAGGCCCGGGACAGCGGATTTCATCCTTCGGCCACCGGCTGGCCACGGTGGGGGGTGGCACCCTGAAAACGAAAGAAAGGAAATTAGCACTGAGAGAGTGGTGGGGCGGGGGAAATTGACTCAACAAAAGAAGGACTTACCTGGGATCGGTCCGGAGGGAGAGATGAGTGAGAAGGTGGTCGCAATTTTTGCGGCCAAGAATCGGCGGTGGGAGGAAAGGCAGAGGCGGGAAATGGAGGTGGCCACGGCCACACCCACCGACCGCCGAACACCAACGGCTGACGCGGAGGCCGCCTGGTGTAGCGATCGGGAACTACACCGCGACCTCGTTAGGACCGCCGACCTAGAAAGGCGAGAACGAGGCGCGGCGTGGCCCGAGAGAGACACCGACACCGAATCCGACATCATGAAGAAGTCGTCGGTGCCCCTCCCTTGTTCCATTTGTGGCCGCAAATTTATGCGAAAGGATAGCCTCTCGCGGCATGTCAAGGCTGTCCATGCGGAGAAGGGGCCGGGGTGGAACTGCCCAGGAAAGAAATGCCAGGCGCAGGCGAAAGAGGGTCGGTGGGACGACCTCATGACCCACATGGCAACACAGCATCCGGGCCACCCGTGGCTGAGCCTGTCCGAGGCTGATCGGCCACCGTTGTATACCATACGGTATGGGGGGGGCGCCACCGGAGCGGCAGCCACCGCCACCGGGGAGGAGCCATCGCCATCCGAAGAGGGCGCTAGCGCGGACCCCGAAGGGGAGGAGGGCCACGCCTCGGAGACGGCCACCGACCGTGTGGAGGAGGCCACCGACCACGGGGGGAAGACCACCGAGGAGGCAACCACCGGGGAGAGGGCCACCGAGAGTGGTGGGGACAGCCCGGCGGCCAGCCCCGCCAGCGCTCGGGACTCGCCCAGGCCTGGCTCCCGCAGTAGCACCCGAAGGGCGGCCCGCCTGACCACGGAAAGGACCCCCGTGCCCGCAAGCCCACGTCGATCGCCCCGGCGGCTGCGCAGTGTGGTCTGCCCGGCTCCGCAGCCGAGAGAGCACAGCCGCTCGCCGCAGAGGGATCGAAAGCAGAAGTCGGAGTCGAGGGGGGCCGCGGAGGCGTGGGACGCCTATCCACCCCGGATCGAGTTGGGGGAGGGAGAAGAGGAGGCGGCCACACCCAGCAAGGTGGCCCGGACGGGAGCCGGGGGCGACCAGGCCCAGGGCGCGACAGAGCAAGGCCGGTCCCGTCACCACTCTGTGGAGGACCGGGAGGCCGCCAGGGTTCTGGTGGAGGAAATGGGGCGGGGCACACCCGTCCAGTCGACCTTGGGCGCGGAAGCGGAGGCCATCCTAGACAAGGTTCTGGATGCCCCCTCCGCCGGGGGAGAGGGCGACCCGCTCCTGCTGCGGTCGCTGCTCCGGAGCGAGGGGGGCGACCCAGCCCCAGCCGGGGTCGGAGAGGGTCTCCTCCGACAGACAGGCCAGATGGCCCAGGAAATGGCGAGGCGGTACCAGCGGCAGTTGCTGGCGGAAGCCCTGCAACGTCGGCAGTGGCGGACCCCCGAAGGGGAGGTGGTGTCGCTGGACCGCCCCTCACCTGCCACGGTGGACACAGAAGAGGGGGGGAGCGAATCGGTCGCTGGGGGGTCCCCCCGCCAGGGAAGGGAGGAGAGGAAGTAAAGGCACCCCGAGATAAGAAGGAGAGAGAGGGGGAGACGGTCACTAAGGACAGGAAAGAGCGGGACAGAAAAGGGAGGGAGGAGGAGAAGGCGAGGAAGGGCAGCAAAGAGAGGGAGAGGAAGGAGAGAGAGGAAGAAAGAGCGGCCAAGGAGAAGAAAGAGAGAGAGAGGAAGGAGAGGGACGAGGAGAAGGCGGCTAGGGAAAAGGAAAGGAGGGAAAAGGAAAAGAAGGAGAGGGAGGAGGAGAGAGCGGTCAGAGAAAAGAGGGATAAAGAAAAGAAAGAAAGAGAGGAGAAGGAGAGAAAGGAGAGAGTTGCGAGGGAAAAGAAGGAGATGGCCGAGAAAAGAGAGAGAGAGGAGAAGGCGACTAGAGAAAAGAAGGAAAGGGAGGAACGAGTGGCTAAGGAAAGGAAGGAGAAGGATGAGAGGGAGAGGAAGGAGAGGGAAGATCGGAGAGAGAGGGAGGAGAGAGCGGCCCACGAGAAGAAGGAGAGAGAGGACCGGATAGGAGAGAGAGGGAGGAAAGACAGGGAGGGAGGCGTGCCCCCACCACCACCTCCACCTCCCCCTCCGGGAGTGGGGCGACCCCCACCGTCGGCTGCAGCGGGCAGACCGCCCACCCAGGCGCCAGGAGCAGTTGGGACGGCCGGGCCCCAGGGTTCGGGCTTGGGTCTACCGCCGCCGTCAGCCCAGGGACAGGGGAGATATGGCCACCAGACCCTCCCACCCTTCATCCCACCGCTCTCAGGGCCCTCCAGGGCCGCCCCGCAGCCGCCACCACCGCGACCAGCCGAGGCGCCCTTGAGCCGCGACCTAGAGGAGCGGATCCGTCGGATGGTCAGGGAGGAACAGCAGAGGGGGAGCCAGTAGGAGGGAGGAGCGGTTGCTTGGAGGGAGAGTGAGAGACGCGTGAGGGAAGAGGGGACGGGCAGTGGCCGGTGAGCAGGGATGGCAGGGACGTCGGAGGGCGCAGCCGAGAAGCTGAAGGACAGCCGGGAAGGGGGGTGCGAAGGGGGTTAGTAGGGGTAAGGGGAGTACTGGTGGGGGATTGAGTACCTGCCAGGAATCCCAGGCCCTGAACACCCCTGGAAGCCCCCAGGGCATAAGACAAGCAGCATAAGATAAGGGCTGGCGGCCCAGAGAGTCGGGAGGATCCCCGTGGCCAGGACAAGGAAGAGACGGCCCAAATTCCTGCAGCGTTTTACCGCGCCCTTCTAGACCGCAGATCTCCGGTGTTCGGATGTATATATTTCGTTAAGTGTATAAATGTAGAGATAAGGTTATCACACAAAAACCAAACACGGTCAGTTTCTTATTAATAACAGTTTATTCCTAAACATTGGAGGAGTATGATAATTGATGTCACATTTTGTGCATAAGTAAATTAGGAACAGCCCACTGTTGGTGCTGGTAGTCCAGATTAAGTCATTTTAAGTCGTTCACGCGCTAGTCTGGTTATTACAATATTATATAGTTAGGGAGTTAAAGACGGGCGGTCCGCTGTTGGAGCCCATAGGTATTGTAACTAATCATGATAATAAGGGGGGGGGGTACTCACCTGGTACATACTACGGTAATTATAGGGGTAAAAGAATCTAGGTTAAGCAAAGTAATACGAGTCCTTAGGCTGTACGGCCCGGGTGCCATTGTTGGACACTCGAGTAATGTTTATTATAAATGTTATACCCATAGAATAAAGTAAGGTGGGAGGGATGTAATAAACATAGGCCGGCGGCTCGGCGGCGGCCACCGAAGCTCGGTGGCAGGTTCCCGCTGTGGCCGCTAGGTGGCGCGTCGGCGGTGACGTCACAGTCTTGTGACGTCACCGTCAGCGGCCGGGGGCTATAAAACGCGGTGTTCGGTGGTTTTATGGCAGACGCGATCAGACACTCAGGTGGCCTACGTGTAAGCTATCTTAAGGGAGTTCGGTGGCTAGTCCTAGCTCACGAACAGAGTGGCGTCTCTAAGCAAGAATAAGTACAAGTACAAGTATCAGTATAAGCAAGTAACTGATGACCAGTGGCTGTTAGTCTTTAAGGCTCCTAAGAAATAAAACAACAACAACGGCTGTAACTTTATATTCCATTCTTTATATACGGTGTCGACTCTGGTTATTACAATACATTTCCTTAATTCTAACTTTTTGACCATAAATTGTGCAACTTTTTGGATGCCAAACAGACTTAGGTGAGCCTGACTTACAACATGGCTTTGAAGTTGCCTTATTCCTTATGTAAATTGGTGTACCTGCCTATACATTTTCAATTTTGGGGTACAAAATTAAATTTTATGTACAACATACAATTTGGCTAATAACATATAATTTTGGCGTACAATTTTGGTACTAACATACAATCTAGTGTGCAAACTTACAATCTAGCGTGCAATTGGGTACAAACGTACAATTTAGTACCGGTATGCAGACATACAATTTAGCGTGCAATTGGGTACAAACATACAATCTAGTGTGCAAACATACAATTTCGCGTGTAATTGAGTACAAATGACAATTTAGTGTGCAAACATACAATTTTTAGCGTGCAATTGAGTACAGATGTACAATTCAGTGTGCAAACATACAATTCCGCGTGTAATTGAGTACAAATGACAATTTAGTGTGCAAATATACAATTTCGAGTGTAATTCGGTACAAATGTACAATTTTGGTGCAAACATACAATTTTAGTGTGCAATTGAGTAAAAATGTACAATCTTGGTACATGAAATACAATTTTGGGATTTTTCTTGAGACAAATTTTTCCGAGGGCTGGAAAAACAAAGTACTTTATGTACAATAGACTTATTTGTCTCTGAGTTACTCTGTAGTTTTGCTATATGGGTGCATTAATTGGCAATTTCGACAGTGGGCCGCTGATTTAATTGACTTTTCCCTAGCATTTAAGGAGCATACCACCGGTATGCTTTTTGAGTACATGTCCCTGAAAAAGATTATTTGGTGAGTATCTTAAGTAATTACTTTACATTTCAACATTTTTTTTTTCTTCTTGCGAGTCATTTTGAATATATTTTTTTTTTTTGTATAAGAATTTCTTATACTTTTCATGCAATTCATTTTCAACAATTTCTTGGTTACCTAAAGTGTGTTGCTTAAGTAAACTTTGGTATAGTATACAAGTGCTAATGTGGTACAAAACTGTCCTAGTTATCTACCTTGCATTCATGTATATTACTTTAGATTTGTACAATTTCTAAATTACTTAGTACAATTTGCGCGTGTATGCGCGCGTTAATCATCAAGATTTTTTGAGAATACCATAGATTTTCATATCATCAACATCAACAAGTGGCTGTGTATATATATTTTTTTTTTCTAAATCAATTTTCAATACTTAGATAATTTCATTGACAGTGGAGGTGTGTGTCAGGTGTGAGATGTCTAATCTTGCCCTGATGTGCTCATGCAGTGGTGGCACTTTGAGGTGTTAGATGCCAGATTTTGACATGTGGCTGTGGCAGTGCCTAGCCTGGTGTCAGTGGACAGTTCAGGGTGGTGGGTGGGTCCATAAAAGGAGAGAGTGGCTGGTTTTGGGTATCAGTGTTTCACTGTAGTTCCTACCTAGTACACCATGGCTCATCATCAAGCAATTCTTGACTTGCCTGTATCTCAGGTGATGACAGTGGGTAGTTTGGCTAGGGCCAGGGTGGAGGCTAGCCAGGCCCTTCATTTTGGGTACCTTATAAGGAACTACAGGGAAATCTGTGATCATGGAGATATCATTGTCAGCATGTAGCACTGCAGGTACCTTCTGGACTCCGCATTGCGCCAGGGGGGGCCACTTTGGCCCTCTTGGCCAGGGCCCTTACAAATTTAGGGTCCTGGCCCATGAATTTCTATCTCGGGCCGCATGAGCGAGTCCTGTGGGATTATCTCGTGGCTGTCTGTTTACTCGATTTCACCGTGTCCGGGGACTCCTTTGGCACGGCGGAGTATGCCCTGGAATCGTTGGAGGCCCGCTTGATCGAGTGGGATCGCGATCACGGCCATCTCTATGGATCAAGCCCCTACCGTCCTGCTGTCATGGAGCCCGAGGCTCTCTGGTGAAATCATGCTGTCTGACCTAGAGTGTGTAGAGGTATGTAGTATGTTGTTATAAACCATAGTAATGGGTACCGTCTGGCGTGGCGGGTGAGTCCAGTCGTTGGGTGTTCCTCAGGTTCCGGATAGGTGGCAGCACCGATCCGGGCCTGTGGGGACATCTGACGACGAACACCTAGGTCTGTATATAAAGGCCGGGGCTCAGCCGCTACGTCAGAGGCCCTCCTGCCCTCTGATCATGTAACATCTTCATTCATTAGCTGCCCTTGTACCATCTTCCGGGTAGCCGTAAGTGTCTCATGTAATAAACCATCCATTGGCATACACTTGAATTACCGCCTTACTCCTTCTTTCCTGGAGATGTTACCTCTGGAGTGGTTCTGGAGATTCTGCTTTCTAGGAGGAGCAGCCAGGCTATTTGTACCATTTCTTGGCTTTGCACCTCAGACTGACTGGGGCCAGTGGCATCTGCCTAACTCTGCAATTGTTTGAGGGGAGTCTTTCATGTGTCACTGGGTGCACAAAGGACCCCCATGGACGCCGCTATGGCCCCCATTGTCTTGATCGCTGTGGCATGTTCTGACCCTCATAACTCGGTCAATTACGCCGTTACAACCGCCATTTTGCGCCTGCACGGACTTGAATATGTGAAGTTGCGCTTAACTTGCGCTGGTTTGTCTGTGGCGCATTTGGAGGTTGAATTAGTCTACATGGCGTAACTTCCTTAATAATGGGAGTAGAGCCTTGATCCTGGGCTCATTTTGACCGTCTAATTATGGCCTTTCCATAAATGCTTTGATATTTGACCTAGCTTGCTCAGGAGCGACGCTAGAGCGACCGGGAGGTTATGGCGTCGTGACTTATGTAACCTATTGTTCAGTGTTTGGGTGCTGAGACACTCATGACGGCGTCGGCGGTGCCCAGGCACCCGTGACGGCCGTTTGCATTCACTTACAAGTTATTAGTTTGTGCACTGGACCATGAGGTCGCTGATTTAGACCCTTAGAATCATTATATTGTGCAGTGGACCATGAGGTCGCTGTCTTTGATGTTGTAACCTATGTATAACTGACCTGGCTGTTGTGCAGTGGAGCATGAACGCTCTTATAGAAAGTTTGAGCGCTCTTATAGCTCTTATAGCCAATCCATGTATTAATTTCTTATGTATTCTTTGATTAATACAGTAATATGTTACAATTTATGGAATAATAAAATGGTATATGATAGAGTACTCCCTCTCCCCCGAAAGAATGTGAAACTCCGTCATTTCGCCGAGGGAATGTACAACATATTTTTACATTATTTTTTTTTTGTTATATACTGTTTTGTAAGAGGATTTGAAGTAATGGGGAGTGCTTCAAATATAATTTTTGTGGTAGAGCTTTGTCAGTATATATAAACAGTTTTTCCTCTGGGTAAAAGTACATTTCCGTAATTCTATATTTTACCATACATGGGTGTATTTGCTTATGCATTTTCAATTTTGGGTACAAATTTCCAATTTTATGTACAACATACAATTTGGCAAATATCATATAATCTTTGGCGTGCAATTTTGGCATTAAATGTTCAATTTAGTGTGCAAATTGAGCATAAATGACAATTTTAGTGTGCAAATATACAATCTCGCGTGTAATTGCGTTCAATTGGCAATTTTAGTTTGCAAATATACAATTTTGCGTGTAATTGCGTTGAAATGACAATTTTCAGTATGCAAATATACAATTTCGCGTGTAATTGCATTCCAATTACAATTTGTAGTATGCAACCATACAATTTCGCGTGTAATTTTTTTTCAAATGACAATCTTAGTTTGCAAATATCCAATTTAGTGTGTGAATTGGGTACAAACGTACAATCTAATGTGCAACATACATTTTAGTGTGCAAATTGGGTACTAACATACAATCTAGTGTGCAACATACATTTTAGTGTGCAAATTGGGTACAAACGTACAATCTAGTGTGCAACATACATTTTTAGTGTGCAAATTGGGTACAAACGTACAATCTAGTGTGCAAATAGCAATTTAGTTTGCATATTGGGTACAAACATACAATCTAGTGTGCAAATAGCAATTTAGTTTGCAAATTGGGTACAAACGTACAATATAGTGTGCAAACATACAATTTTAGTGTGCAGTTGAGTACAAATGTATAATTTCGGTATACAAAATACAATTTTTGGGATTTGAGACAAATTTTTCCGAGGACCGGAAAAACAAAGTACTTCATGTACAATAGGCTCGTTTGTCTCTGAGTTACTCTGTAATTTGCTATATGGGTGTATTAATTGGCAATTTCGGCAGTGGGCCGCTGCTTTTAATTGACTTTTCCCTAGCCTTTTCGAGTATGTGTCCCTGAAAGAGATCATTTGGTGAGTATCTTAAGTAAACTTTTTTCAATTTTCTCATTTTTTTTTTTTTTTTTCATTCATTTTTCCAACAATTTCTTGGTTACCTAAAGTGTGTTACTTTAAGTAAACCTTGGTATAGTATACAAGTGCTAGTGGGTACAAAAACTGTCTTAGTTATCTACCTTGCATTCATGTATATTAATGTTAGATTTGTACAATTTGCAATTTGCACGTATATGCGCGCATTAATCATCGATTTCTGTGAGAATACCATAGATTTTCATATTATACATCAACAAGTAGCTGTGTATACATTTTTTTTCTAAATCAATTTTTCAATACTTAGATAATTTCATTGACAGTGGAGGTGTGTCAGGAATGAGATGTGAATCTCCTCCCTGATGTGCTCATGCAGTGGTGGCACTTGAGGTGTTAGGTGCCAGATTTTGGCATGTGTCTGTGGCAGTGCCTAGCTTGGTGTCAGTGGACAGTTCAGGGTGGGGAGGGGGGTGGGTCCATAAAAGGAGGGAGTGGCTGGTATTGGAGTATCAGTTCCTCACTGGAAACCTTTGCTGCTACATCATGGCTCACTATCAAGCTATCCTTGAATTGCCTGTGTCACAGGTGATGGTGGTGGGGAGTCCGGCTAGGGCCCGGGTGGAGGCCAACCAGACCCTACACTATGGCTATATAGTGAAAAATCACAGAGAAATCTGTGAGCACGGTGATGTGCTGGTCGGCATGTACTCCTGCCGCTACTTTTTGGGTTCAGTTTTACGTTGGAGGGCCACTGTGGCCCTCTTGGCCAGGGCCTTGACTAATATAGGGTCCTGGCCCATGGATACTAACCTCGGGCCACGTGAGTGAGTGTTGTGGGACTACCTGATGGCAGTCTCCTTTTTCGATCTTGCTGTGTCTGGGGACCCATCTGTGGCTGCTGAGTACGGACTGGGATCGGTGGAGGCCCGACTTCTTGAGTGGGATCGTGACCACGGCCACATGTATGGGTCGAGCCCCTACCGTCCCGCCATTATTGAGCCCGAGGCTCTGTGGTAAACCGACTGACTGAAACCTAGGGTGTAAAAACCCGCCATCCCAAAGGCCCTTTTCAGGGCCGGCAAATTGTCCGAAAAGTTCTGAATTCTGTCTCTGATATGTTATCTCCTGGTGGTGGACTGGGGGCAGTCTAGGCTGTGGGCAGTCTAGGCTGTTTCCACAGTCACCGGGGAGGGCTGGTGGTTTAGAAAATTAGCAATAGTCTGCATGTTTGACCTTGCTGGTGTTCGTCAATAATTATATCTGTTGTATTTTCCAGTGCTGTCATGGTCACCGGGCTGGTGCCACAATCATTCTGGAGAAGCATGGAGTAGTACAGTCCTTTGTTTTTAAGGGCTGGTATGGTACTGAACCTAGTGCGCCAAGGTAGGTGTATCACCTGAGGGAGGTGATAAGCAAATTCTCCTCTCTGTGTTGTTATAACTGCTGGTCCATTCCAGGTAAATATAGCCTTAGGTAGTGGGAAGGTTTTAACCACTATATCCTTATAGGTCGGGGCAGCTGCTGATTTAATCTCATCAAATTCATGTGGTATTGGCCTCAAGGGTAGCGCGAAGTTTGAGTCTCCACAATATATTTTAAAATATATTGTGGGATTTGTGCGCTTGGCCACATTTTTCTTGCCACAGTGTGTCTGTGCAAATTTCTTAAGGTACTTCATTATTCTGTAGGCTGAGTAGATGGTCAGGGTGAATAATATAGCAATTATCAGGGTGTGGGTTTCCTGAATTGTGAGGAAAGGGGTGTGGGTTTCCTCTGTAGGGGTAAATGTGGTAGGATTCTTATCTGGGAGCAATTTGTGTAGGGGCAGCTCGGTGACTAGTCTGAATGCTTTGGCTGTAGGCAGGTAGGCTACAGTCCCTCCTAGTCTGTATAGTTTGAGGAGTATGTATACTATAAAAATGTGAGCTGATATCCCTAGGATGAGTCCTAAGCTTTGGAAGATTGGATGCTCTGTAACTCTACGTAGGTGTGATTCTACGTAGCGTGTTTCCATTGCCTTCTCAAGGTTGGAAGCATCATTTAATAATGTTTTGGCAAAGGGCTCTAGATCTAGTTGAGTAATATCATCCATGATTGGATTTTCCTGCAGTTTGTCTAAGGTTCTAGAAAGGTTTACTACTGGGAAATTTGGAAGATTCTCTCTTTCATCTGGTTTAGTTTCAGAAATTTGGTTAAGTGCTGCCATGAATGGTAAATTAACCTTGTGTTTGGAAGAGAAAATTCTCCTACACTGATTGTGCACCCACAGGGTACACCTATGATTGAGTAGGACTGGGCTTTTCGAGTTTCAGACGTTTTACCATGGCAATTGATAAAGTTATGGGGTTCATTAGTAGTGACCAGATACTCATCTTCAGAAATGGAAATAGCATGGGTGGTAGGTGCTTGCAGTGGTGAAACTGTAAACTTGCAATGTTCCTTGATCTGTTGAGCCTGGTTAGTAAAAATGGCTACAGGGCATGTAGGCCTGTGCTTATAAATTCTACCATTTACATCTCTGCATACCTTTACTGTAGTACCTTCACATGCCTGCATATCAGCTGAGTCCAATTCGATGAATAATGATTCGTCGTAAGATACTGCTAAAAACTCAGTTGTAGTTTGCAATCTGGTGACTCCTCTGGTGGGGGTCTCCTGTGTGTCTATAGGCATGGGTGATGCAATCATTTGGTACAGTTTGAAGGTAGAGGTAGTAGATTGAATTATAATGTCCAGATGAATATATATATGGTGAGCTGAGTAAGTGTATGAAGTCAGCTTCTGTGAATAATAGAAATCTAAGTCATTAATTGCAACTTGTGCTCCAGGGTGTGTAATCCTAAGTGTGTTGTTAATGTCAATTAAGTATCTGGCAAGGTCTGAGGGTGGTACTATATCAGGGGTTAGGATTCCTGATGATAGCATCCTCAGGGCTGCATTGGTTCTTTGCAGTGATTGAACTGTATTCATTCTTGCTGCTATAATGATTAATGCATCATTTAATACTTGCATTTTTTTCCCTTTGAGTTTTCTCGTGCATTGAATATGAGTCAAGAGACCTGGACATGTTAGAGGCCCATAGGTTGACGGTGTCACCTATGGTGTTGATGGTACTGTCCAGTACCTTCTTATCTTGGATGTATGCTTTAACAAACTTATCTTGTCTGTCTGTGATCTTTTCAATGAGACTTGCTGCTTCCTGATCTTGTTTAGCAAATTTTCTTAGTATTTCATCTATGTTTTTAAGCTGTCCCATAACTTGGTTTACATCTTCTACTGTGGCTAGACCTAGCACACCGCGAAACAGGGGTGCTAGAAAACCTAGTATGGCCTCTCTTTTGGCCTTGTCCAATGTATTTATGGGGTTTGATAAAAACAATTTGATGGAGGCTAAGGTTTCATTTATCTCCTTGTCTGCAATTTCCAGCAAGGTGTCGAGCTCCTTGGCTTGTTGGATAATTTGACCAGAGGTGTGATCTTGTAGAGTAGGAGTGGTCAATTGGAGTATTCTATCCCTTATGGATCCTTGGGTAACGGGTGCCCGAGGTATCTTGTAGGGGATAGCTAGCAACAGTGTTGTGGTTGTATGTCCATTGACCAAAGGTTGAGGGCTAGGTTTGAATACTACTCCTATGTTTTGTCTCACCACAGGTGTATATCCTGCAGTAAGTGGTTCTATAATATATAATAATAACAGCACAGTTAGCAGTATGGGTGCAACTCTCAGTCTTCCCATGGTGCTTGTGTAAAGCAAATTTGCTGTTTAAAGTCTTGTCAAATTTGTAGTAATTTGGTGCTGGTAAAGTCTAAGTGTATGGTGTAACACTTTAAATGGAGTGGTTCAAACTGTACCTTTACAAGATTGAGCTGTCTTGGCAATATGTCCGGTGAGTCTATAGGGATTGACCAGTAAATGGTAAGGTCAGGTTGAAGGTGAAGTAGGTGTGTTCTTTATCCTAGTGCAGTCTCTCCTAATGGAGAAGTGGGCTGGCTAATTCCCGAGTGGGGTCCTGTAGACTTGTGTTCCAGACTGCAGCTGGATGAAGACTGATGGTGGGCTATGGTCCACAGTGCTTCTTATGTAGCCTACCCTACCCACATCCATTGTGGGCCTGGTATTGTTTCTCTGGAGTCATGTACCTAATCTCCAGTGTCTGCAACTGTGGGGGTTTATTGTGTAGTCTGTGTACTGGTAATTAGCCCCTCCTGTCATCCAGGACAGCCATTCATGACCGTCTAGACAGTTGTCTGAGGGTAGCTTATAAGGTCAATTGATCTCTATAGACTGCTATGTTGGCATAGCGCGCTCTTTCATGTGGGGATTAGGCTTTAGACACTCCATTGTGTCACCCTTACTCTTCTTAGACTTCATGTCTGCTTTACTTGGAGGGTCCCAGTCTTTGACCATTCAGTGGCAATAACCTACTGATATGTCTACAAATTTGATGGCTTTATATATATAAGTAATTCATTATCAGTCACACATGCCTATGTGTGGATGAAGAGAATTTGTAATAAATTTTGAAAATCTTATGTTCTTTAGGTATCTCAATATGTTTCTAATTTCTTGAAACTGCACCACATTTAGATGTTTTTCTTAGCATGTGGTGTGCAGGCCTAGGCTTAATAGGGCCTATACCTGTGGTTTCTCTTGTAAGAGTGATATCATTTTTGTTCCTTACAATTTTGTTGTAGTATTTGGCTTCATGTGGAATGAGCCTGTCTGCAAATTCATTGTTCCTGACAGCTACAACCTTTTTCAGTCTGTCTATGTGTACAGGTCTGGCCACCAGTAGATTGGTGTCCAGGTTTTTGAGTTTGGCACTTGTCAAACTAGGTCTATCTACTACAACATATGGTCCCATAAAGAGGGGTTGAAGCTTCTTACACTCTGTGTTGGTCAGGATTCTTGGTATGTTGAGGTACACCATGTCGGTGACCTTGATTTCCTGTGGTGTAAGTTTCTTATCATATCTATCCTTTCTTTCCTTTTGTAGCTTGGCGACCCTTTGTATAGCTTTCCTCCTAGAGGTATCTTGATTTGTTATCATGTTAGCTACATGGTCTGCTACAGTGGATATGTCTTCCTGTATTCCCAGCCCTAAGTCCATCGGGGTGGCTGGGTTTCTTCCATGGAGTAGGAAGAAAGGGGTGAATCCTGTGGTTTGGGATTCAGTGTTGTTTAATGCAAAGGTTATGGGTTCAATAAATGAATCCCAATTATTCTTATGCCTTGAGCAGAATGCTCTGAGCGCTGTGCCAATGCTAGCATTGAATCTCTCTACAAGCCCATTGGATTGTGGCCTGTATGGTGAGGAGAATTTATGTTTGATCTTGAGGTGTTTAGTTAACTTTGTGAACTTTGCACCTGTATAACATGTCCCATTGTCTGTTTGAAGAGTGGCTGGTGTTCCATGATGACAAATTATATTCTTGTAGAACTCTGCTGCTGTTGTTTCAGCTTTTAAGTCAGTGGTAGCCCAAGCTGTTGCATATCTGGTAGCATAATCTATGCAGACTTGTATATGTTTGTTTTCCCTGGCAGTTGTGGGAAGTGGTCCCACCGCGTCGAGGTTTAGGAACTTCATTGGTGAAGCCATGTACTCTCTCACTGTCATTGGTGTTTTGTGTGAGTGTACTTGCCTTTTTGCTGTGAGGCATGTGTGGCAGGTGGAAACATATTTGGTTGTGTCTGCTAGCATAGACTTCCAATATACCCTAGGTCGGAGTGCTGACAGCATCCTACTTGAGCCAAGATGGCCACCAGTAGGTGAGTCATGGAAATACTGTAGTGTACTTGTTACCCATTGCTGTGGTATAACAATTTGAAGTGGTACAGTATTGGTTTTTCTCCAATTTATGGGGCATATATGGACTAATGTACCATTTACCAAGGTGTATGTCTGGCCTTGGTTGATGATTCTATTTCCCTGTGCTTTTGGTGCAGGCAAGGTCCCATCCTCCAGATATTGTATGAGGGGTAATAGTTCCTTGTCCTTCCTTTGTTCCAAACCAAGGTTTGTACCTGAGATGGATGTGTTGGGAATCTGATCCAGTAATTGATTTATATCTAGCACATGTTGTTTTATTCTGTCTCTTTTTTGTTTTTTTCATTGACTATTGGCCTATCTTGTGCCTTTTGTTGGGGTGTGTCACTCTTGTTTTGGTGTGTAAGCTCCTTTGGAGGGCCTATTCCCTTTTTCTTTAAAGGCACAATTTGCTTTTTGTCATTCTTCTTTGTCTCAGAGTTCTTTGATTTAGTAGATGCAGTGTCTTTTGTGACATTTTTCCTGGCAGGTGGGGTTTTGGTAGGTTTGTTTCCTGTGACCTTTTTCTCATTTAGAATAGTTTGTGATTGTGTGGGGGGTTTTGGTGTGCCCTCCTGAATCATTTCTCTAGTCTTTGAGTGTGTGGTCATAGGACACAAATGGTTTGATGTTTCCTCTCCCTGCATTGATTCAAAGAATCTGACTGATTTGGAAGTTGCTTGAGTGATAGCATATAATGTGTCTTCTGAATCTTCATCAGCTGAGTCAGGTGGAGTGCAGGGTGGCTCCTTAGGAGTTGCCTTCAGCATCTGGTTGAGTGATGAGAATTCAATAGGCTCGAAGTCATTATCTGGAAAGAGTTGTGAGTATTCTCTCTCACAATGGCAAAACACATAGTGTGTAGATTGCTTCAGGATACCCCTAATGGGTGTCTCTGGCCTTTCAATGGTGTTGGGTGGATCATCCCTTTTGAATGGTACTTTTTTTGTTACTTTTGCAAACTTGGTTCTACTGGCTGCTCTAACTCTCCTTGGTGGGGGTGGAGGGTTAGTCATGGGCCCAGAATCTGGGTATTCCCTTCTAGACATAGCATCTGGTGGTATGTTATCATCACCCTTCACATGTTGAATGGTGAATGAGAATTGCTGTATGTCTAGAGCCCATCTGGCCCATCTATGTTTGAGTCCTGTATTGGTTAGTAGTGGGATTAGGGCTGCATGGTCTGTGTATAATTGGAAGTGTCTAGTTTCTAGGTAGTGTCTGAAGTGTAATACTCCATACACTACTCCCAGTAGTTCTCTCTCTGTGGTATTGTAATTTCTCTCATGTTTGGAGAGGGTTCTACCTGCAAAGGCTACTGGTCTGAGCACTCCTTCATTATCTCTCTGTGAGAGTACAGCTCCTAAACTCACATTGGAAGCATCAGTTGCCAAACTGAACTCTTTCTCATAGTTTGGATATCTGAGAAGAGCATTGGTACAGAGGGCATGCTTTAATGTTTTGAAAGCATTATCTGCATCCTCTGTCCAGACAAATGCTTTGAGATGTGTCTGTAGATCATACAATGGTCTAGCAATTTGGGCATAACCTTTGATAAACTTTTTGAAGTATTGGCATAGTCCTGTGAAGGATCTGACATTTTTGACTGACTTTGGTGTTGGGAAAGTTTTGATTGATTCCACCTTTGTGGGAGATGGTTGCAATCCTATGGGTGTGACTCTCATTCCCAAGAAGTCTATTCTGTCTATGAAGTATTCACATTTTGATTTCTTCAATTTAAGTTTACCAACTCTTAAGCTGTTGAAAACATCTTCCAGGTCATGGAAGTGTTGTTCGATCGATGGTGATAATACCAATATGTCATCTAGGTATGGTAGGGCACATTTGTATTTGAGTTTGTTCAGAATCAATGTTACTAGATGGCAAAACCCCGCGGGGCGGTCGCTAATCCCATCGGCATCCTTTGGTAGACATATTTTTTGTCATTTGCTATGAATGCGGTTTTATGCTGGTCCTCCTCTCTTATAGGAATTTGAAAAAATCCCTGTTGGGCATCCAGCTTACTGAATACTCTTGGTCTGAGTGACCCTATCATGTCTAGAGTGTCATCGGCCCGGGGTGTAGATAAGGCTTGATTGATCGTATTCTGGTTCAGATGACGAAAATCTGTTACGAGCCTATGGCCTCCTGATGCCTTTTGTACTAGAAAGGATCTGGATGCCCAGGGGCCCTTGGCACATTCTCTTAGAATGCCCTGCTGTACTAGCCTTTCACATTCTTCCCCTATCGCGGCCTGTTTTTCTGGTGTTTGTCTATACGGTAGGAAATGACATGGTACTGCTTCAGGTTTTACATGTATAGAGTGGGTATACAGGTGTGTGGCACCAATGTCTCCATCTTTTCCTACAAATATATCATCATACTTGGTCAGCAATGATTCTAACCTATCGTGCTGATCTTTTGATGTGAGCACAGATTTTGGTGGAACATTCTCTTCCAATTCTGGCTCGAGGTCATGTGCCTCACTGTGTATAGCTGCTATTTCAGAGAGTCTGATTGAGTTAGGTTCAGGGTCAGCATATGTAGACTCACAGTCTGAGTCTGTGTCACTGAATGGAGGTTCATCTTCAGGCCGTATGGCTGAGATGGATTGATCAGTGTGTGGGGTAGTGTCTGATACCTGTTGAGGTTTTTCTAAATCAGATTCCTTGACTTCCTGAAATAGAGCTATGATGGCACCCTTTTTTATTTATGTGGGCGCCTGCTGGTGTTGAGTAACACTAGGGGGTGTTTGTTATTTTCCCTGGGGGTTACTGCTGCCCTTTGAACTAGATATGGGGCATTGTTATTTCTTTGGAGGTTATCTACTACTCCAGTTTTGCCTTGCAGTGATTGAGTAGATGTGACTTTACCCAATACTGCAAGTTCAGAGAATGGAGGGATGGTAAAATCCCTCACTGCCCTAATGGGTTTGAGAATTTGTTCACGATCAACATTGAATTCAGAGTTGCTGTATTGCCCAGAGTTATTAGAACCCTGGTTGCTGTAGGATCCAGAGTTGTTGGATCCCTGATTGTTGTAGGCACCATAGTTGTAGTTTCTATGTGGACTATGGCTCCTACCGTTGGATCCTTGACTATAGGATCCAGAGTTGTTGGAACCCTGGTTGTTGTTGTAGGAACCATTGCTGTAGTTCCTATGTGGACTATGGTTCCTATTGTTGGATCCTTGACTATAGGATCCAAAGTTGCTGGAACCCTGGTTGTTGTAGGAACCGTTGTTGTAGTCCCTATGCGGACTATGGCTCCTACTGTTGGATCCTTGGTTATCATAGGATCTGCCATTACTTGGGGTTCTGTCTCTCCTATCACTGTATGAAGAGTTACCATTGTTGGAGTTGGATGAGCTGTTGTCTTTTCTGCTGTTGTGACCCCCCCCCCCCCGGTTGTTGCTGTTACCCCCTCTACCTCTACCTCTACTGGAGCGGTAGTCGGGGTCATAGTTATTTCCTCTATATCTACCGGTAGGGTCTTTGGATGCAGCCTTAGCTTCCTGTTGCCTTACATGGGCACTAGACATTAGGTTAACATCTTCATCTGAACTAGTGGTGATTTCCTGGACCTTTTTCTTAGTAGGCTGTGGGTTAGACTCTGCCTCCCTTATTTTCCTAGATCTTTCTTGGGTCTCAACCTCTAAGGCTAGGTCTAGGGCTTGGTCAAAAGAGTCTATTTTCTTGTTTTCAAGAGCTACAGAGATCCAGGGCCTCATGCCTTGGGTGAATGCTTTACTTAAGGTTTCATCGTTTTGGCGTTGGGCATTACACACTTTTCTGAGATGGCATGCATAGTCTAGGACAGGTTCATCTATCCTTTGTGCACGGAGTGCAGTCCTAGAGATGATATTGTCTCGAGTAGCAAAATACTCTTTCAGCTTATACACTACATTGGTCCATGTCAACATGTCAGGTGTGGCACTTTCCCTGAAGGATTCAAACCAAGCTAGTGCTTGTCCTTCAAGGTACTTGGGTAAATATGTTACCATGGTGTCACTGTCTGTTACTTTGTACTTGTCCTTCAGATATTCTGGGAATTTGTGATCAATAAATAATGCTGTTGACATGAGTGGTGATGGGTGAGAAAATGTTTTGGGTTTTGTTACCTCATGTTGCCTGATCTTTCTGTCGTCATGTTGTTGTCTGTCTATGAGCTTGGTCACGTTGGACACCATGGAGATTATGATGTCATCCTTGGATCCAGAGGCAGATGGTGTGACAACAGGTGTGGTGGTGGGTGTGGGAGGCTGTGAGGTCTGGGATGATACCATCTTCATGAGATCTGCTATCTGTTGTTGTTGTCTCTCTAGGGCCTTCCGCTGGTCTTCCATGGCCTTCTGCTGGGTGTCTATCGCCGCATTCCTCCCTGCCAATTGTTGGTTGACTATGGCTCCTACTGTTGGATCCTTGGTTATCATAGGATCTGCCATTACTTGGGGTTCTGTCTCTCCTATCACTGTATGAAGAGTTACCATTGTTGGAGTTGGATGAGCTGTTGTCTTTTCTGCTGTTGTGACCCCCCCCCCCCCCGGTTGTTGCTGTTACCCCCTCTACCTCTACCTCTACTGGAGCGGTAGTTGGGGTCATAGTTATTTCCTCTATATCTACCGGTAGGGTCTTTGGATGCAGCCTTAGCTTCCTGTTGCCTTACATGGGCACTAGACATTAGGTTAACATCTTCATCTGAACTAGTGGTGATTTCCTGGACCTTTTTCTTAGTAGGCTGTGGGTTAGACTCTGCCTCCCTTATTTTCCTAGATCTTTCTTGGGTCTCAACCTCTAAGGCTAGGTCTAGGGCTTGGTCAAAAGAGTCTATTTTCTTGTTTTCAAGAGCTACAGAGATCCAGGGCCTCATGCCTTGGGTGAATGCTTTACTTAAGGTTTCATCGTTTTGGCGTTGGGCATTACACACTTTTCTGAGATGGCATGCATAGTCTAGGACAGGTTCATCTATCCTTTGTGCACGGAGTGCAGTCCTAGAGATGATATTGTCTCGAGTAGCAAAATACTCTTTCAGCTTATACACTACATTGGTCCATGTCAACATGTCAGGTGTGGCACTTTCCCTGAAGGATTCAAACCAAGCTAGTGCTTGTCCTTCAAGGTACTTGGGTAAATATGTTACCATGGTGTCACTGTCTGTTACTTTGTACTTGTCCTTCAGATATTCTGGGAATTTGTGATCAATAAATAATGCTGTTGACATGAGTGGTGATGGGTGAGAAAATGTTTTGGGTTTTGTTACCTCATGTTGCCTGATCTTTCTGTCGTCATGTTGTTGTCTGTCTATGAGCTTGGTCACGTTGGACACCATGGAGATTATGATGTCATCCTTGGATCCAGAGGCAGATGGTGTGACAACAGGTGTGGTGGTGGGTGTGGGAGGCTGTGAGGTCTGGGATGATACCATCTTCATGAGATCTGCTATCTGTTGTTGTTGTCTCTCTAGGGCCTTCCGCTGGTCTTCCATGGCCTTCTGCTGGGTGTCTATCGCCGCATTCCTCCCTGCCAATTGTTGGTTGACTATGGCTCCTACTGTTGGATCCTTGGTTATCATAGGATCTGCCATTACTTGGGGTTCTGTCTCTCCTATCACTGTATGAAGAGTTACCATTGTTGGAGTTGGATGAGCTGTTGTCTTTTCTGCTGTTGTGACCCCCCCCCCCCGGTTGTTGCTGTTACCCCCTCTACCTCTACCTCTACTGGAGCGGTAGTTGGGGTCATAGTTATTTCCTCTATATCTACCGGTAGGGTCTTTGGATGCAGCCTTAGCTTCCTGTTGCCTTACATGGGCACTAGACATTAGGTTAACATCTTCATCTGAACTAGTGGTGATTTCCTGGACCTTTTTCTTAGTAGGCTGTGGGTTAGACTCTGCCTCCCTTATTTTCCTAGATCTTTCTTGGGTCTCAACCTCTAAGGCTAGGTCTAGGGCTTGGTCAAAAGAGTCTATTTTCTTGTTTTCAAGAGCTACAGAGATCCAGGGCCTCATGCCTTGGGTGAATGCTTTACTTAAGGTTTCATCGTTTTGGCGTTGGGCATTACACACTTTTCTGAGATGGCATGCATAGTCTAGGACAGGTTCATCTATCCTTTGTGCACGGAGTGCAGTCCTAGAGATGATATTGTCTCGAGTAGCAAAATACTCTTTCAGCTTATACACTACATTGGTCCATGTCAACATGTCAGGTGTGGCACTTTCCCTGAAGGATTCAAACCAAGCTAGTGCTTGTCCTTCAAGGTACTTGGGTAAATATGTTACCATGGTGTCACTGTCTGTTACTTTGTACTTGTCCTTCAGATATTCTGGGAATTTGTGATCAATAAATAATGCTGTTGACATGAGTGGTGATGGGTGAGAAAATGTTTTGGGTTTTGTTACCTCATGTTGCCTGATCTTTCTGTCGTCATGTTGTTGTCTGTCTATGAGCTTGGTCACGTTGGACACCATGGAGATTATGATGTCATCCTTGGATCCAGAGGCAGATGGTGTGACAACAGGTGTGGTGGTGGGTGTGGGAGGCTGTGAGGTCTGGGATGATACCATCTTCATGAGATCTGCTATCTGTTGTTGTTGTCTCTCTAGGGCCTTCCGCTGGTCTTCCATGGCCTTCTGCTGGGTGTCTATCGCCGCATTCCTCTCTGCCAATTGTTGGTTGAGGATCCTCTCCCTCTCCTCTTGTTGGGACTTGTTGGACTCTAGGGCAGTAACTGCATCTTGGATGGCCTTCTCATAGGCCCTTATCTTCTCAGCTGTCTGATTGGGTTGGGGGCCTTCATCAGTGTCCGTGGTGGAGGGTGTGGGAGATGTGTCTCTGGAGGAGTGGCTATCAGAGGCAGGTGCTGGGGTGGAAGATCTAGATGAGGGTATGGATCCGCCCCCTGAGGCAGATCCCTCTTCCTCAGAGGTAGATAGTGTGAGTTGGGTGTCCTGTACAGATCCCTGGGAGATGTTGGATCCCTGAGAACTGGTTGTTCCCTGAGTAGACAGGGTGGGTGGTGTAGTGTCTACTGAGTGTGGCTCTGCTGTATTAGAGGCTGAGTTGCCCCCTGTGGGTCTCCTAGATCTAGGTGGAAGGGAGACCTCTTCAGCAGGTCCCTGACTACGTAAGGTCTTTGTGTGTTGTTCTGCCAGCTTGACTGATAAGAACTTGATGTGTGGGGGGGGCCTCACTGATGTGTGGGAGACCTCACTGACGTGTGGGAGACCTCACTGATGTGTGGGAGACCTCACTGATGTGTGGGAGACCTCACTGACGTGTGGGAGACCTCACTGACGTGTGGGAGACCTCACTGACGTGTGGGAGACCTCATTGACATGTGGGAGATCTCACTGATATGTGGGAAGATCTCACTGATATGTGGGAGATCTCACTGATATGTGGGAGATCTCACTGATATGTGGGAGATCTCACTGATATGTGGGAGATCTCAGTGGTGACCTTATTGAACATGGTGTCAAGGTCACTGGGTGGGTGGAGTGGGATTTGCTGTGTGTATGATTGTTTTTAGTAATGTTGCCAGCTTGACTTATAAGAGCCTGTGAGAATTGGGATCTTAGTAGGATGTTCTCCACCACTTTGTCATGGTAGAGATTGTGCATGATCAAGTTGTCATATGAGAAATATCATATGACTAGTGGTATATAGAGTAAATACAGCAAGCTCTCATAAATACTTGTTATTTCCAGTTATCACTGGTTTATTCAGCTTTAGGCAACATGTAAGAAATATCAATCACACAGTTGTTAATATGCAAGTAATTTCCACATACAGTAAATATACAATAGTTCATAGAGGATAATGTTCTGTTCCACTCCACCTGTGAGGTAATAATAATACAATGTCCAGCATAGTTCTAGTTGGGTTCCCACACCTAGCTTCTGACCTGCTGCTTAGAGGAATAATGTAATAATGTATAACTTTACCCTCTGGTGGATGTCTGGTAGGAGATAGCCTCTGGCCACTAATGGTTGAACCCTATGCCTGCCCTGCTAGCACAACTCATCCAAATGATGTCTTTTTTACGTAAAAACGATCAGTTTTCACGTTAGAATGACATAAATTACACGAGTAGTGCTAGCTGGGTGTCTAGCATAGTTTAACCATAGTGTAGAGGTATAGCAGTTAGCAGGAGATGACTGGAGATGTTACCTCTGGAGTGGTTCTGGAGATTCTGCTTTCTAGGAGGAGCAGCCAGGCTATTTGTACCATTTCTTGGCTTTGCACCTCAGACTGACTGGGGCCAGTGGCATCTGCCTAACTCTGCAATTGTTTGAGGGGAGTCTTTCATGTGTCACTGGGTGCACAAAGGACCCCCATGGACGCCCCTATGGCCCCCATTGTCTTGATCGCTGTGGCATGTTCTGACCCTCATAACTCGGTCAATTACGCCGTTACAACCGCCATTTTGCACCTGCGCGGACTTGAATATGTGAAGTTGTCAATGCCCGCTTTTTGTGTGCTTAACTCACGCTGGTTTGTCTGTGGCGCATTTGGAGGTTGAATTAGTCTACATAGCGTAACTTCCTTAATAATGGAAGTAGAGCCTTGATCTTGGGCTCATTTTGACTGTCTAATTATGGGCTTTCCATAAATGCTTTGATATTTGACCTAGCTTGCTCAGGAGCGACGCTAGAGCGACCGGGAGGTTATGGCGTCGTGACTTATGTAACCTATTGTTCAGTGTTTGGGTGCTGAGACACTCATGACGGAGTCGGCGGTGCCCAGGCACCCGTGATGGCCGTTTGCATTCACTTACAAGTTATTAGTTTGTGCACTGGACCATGAGGTCGCTGATTTAGACCCTTAGAATCATTATATTGTGCAGTGGACCATGAGGTCGCTGTCTTTGATGTTGTAACCTATGTATAACTGACCTGGCTGGTGTGCAGTGGAGCATGAACGCTCTTATAGAAAGTTTGAGCGCTCTTATAGCTCTTATAGCCAATCCATGTATTAATTTCTTATGTATTCTTTGATTAATACAGTAATATGTTACAATTTATGGAATAATAAAATGGTCTAAAATCACAGAAGGTGTGCAAATGGGAATTTTGGTGAAAGTCAGCCCCCTACACTTAGGATTTTGATTTTTCCCCAATTTTTTTTGGGTCATATTTTTGGGCTCAATGAGTTCTTGATGTTATATATGGGTTTTAGTGGATCAATATCAATATTCTGGGCTCCAGGCGGTTGAACATACCTAAAATTGACCACTTTCAGCTTGGAAAATCAATAAAATCGACAAATTTCATCATTTTTTGTAGAATGAGGACTAGGTATGTGTCTGTCCACTTTTATTATGTAAATTATAGAGTCTTGTGGTGAAATAGAAGCAAAAATTATGTTCCTGGTCGGATTTTTTCTATTATTCTGGAGCATTTTACTTTTTGTAAAGTGGTCTGTCCGGGCGATAATTTGGTCACTTGGCCTCCCCCCATTAAATAACTAAAAGTGAAATGGGTTCAATTATGCCTTAAAAGATTTGCTACATATTGGGGGTAAAGTATGTTGAAAACAAAATTTGATTTCCTCCATAAACTTCACTGTGAGGGGGCAATAAGTGATTTTCCTTGAAAATCCCCCTTTTTCCTTGTCCGGGCGAAAAATCATGTTCCTTCCCCTCCTGTGTAGGATTAACACATTTAACTATCCTAACTAAGTCAGTTATTTACCCCCTACATATACCTAAGTGCCCAATATATAGGGCAATGGATTACTCTCCATCCTTTGCAGTAGCAGAGATGGGAAGTGCTATTTTGTCCGGGCGAAATCGTGTCCGGGCGAGTGACCATTGAATAACATGCCATGTTGAGGGGTTGATTTCCTACAGAAATTAAAATTTTATCTTAATGAAAATAACAGCTCTAGACCATTTAGACCTGTAGATTACAGAAATCACATTGTTATGTATGTCAGATGTGTCTTTTATATCATGAAATGAGTGTACTTATAATAAATGTTTGTAGAGATTCTTGGCATATGTCTAGGCGAATGACATTTGAGTAATAATTCATGTTGAGGGCTTGATTTCTACAGAAACAATTGTCATATTACCATGACAATCTCAGATCTAGACCATTTTGACCTGTAGATCATGAAAACAACATGTTTCTTTATGTCAGATGTGACCTTATTATCGTAAAATGAGAATACCTTTAACGGTTTTTATCATGATTCTGCCTACATTTCTTGTCCTCACACAAAATTCAATATTCCTGCCCCTCCTCTGCACAATAGGGATATTCAAATATCCTAACTATGCCTGTTATTTACCCCCTACATATACCTTAGTACTCAATGTATGGGACAATTGATTGCTGCTAAACCTTTGCAGTATCAGGGATGGGAAGTGCTTTTTTGTCCAGGTGAAATTGTGTCCGGGCGAGTGACCATTGAGTAACATGCCATGTTGAGGGTTTGATTTCCTACAGAAATAATCATTTTATCTCATTGAAGATCACAGATCTGGACCATCTTGAGCAGTAGATGATGGAATTCACATTGTTATCTGTGTCAGCTGATTCCTTGCTATCATAAAATGAGCCTACTTTTAATGGAATTTGATCACAATTCTGAACATAATGTCCAGGCGAGTGATGAACTACAAGGTATTTTGAACAGAAATTACAGATTTTTCCCCCATCAAAACTATATACCACCTGAAAGTACATGCCGTTGGCATTGTATTCCATATAATCAATAGTTCCTACCATAGTCTGTTCAGCTTTTATATAAAACAGAAAGAAATGAATATCTTAGAATCTGAGATTTACTTGAATTCCAGGCTAGGCCCTATAGGAAAATGACCTGAGGGAAAGGCAAAAAGCCTGTTACGTCTGACTACAATACTCCCAACCCAACTATTAGACCCAGTACTACAAGCAAAATCATAATAACAGTGGACCAGAAGCATATCATAGGTCATTTTGAATCAATAAAGGGAAAATACCCTGAATGGTCACTCGGGAGGACATCGTTTCCAGGTAGATAGGTCCTGGGCATTGCCATAGCAATGGTTTTCATATTTAACTCATAATATTTCATGTGCAGTTACCCCAAGACCTATACACTATCCACAAAAAATATTTTTGAGATACTACATAATTTTTTCTCAGACCTCTCAAAACTCCACCAAGGCCTATTTGCACACTTTCTATGATTTTTGACCAAATGGTATATGATAATAGACATACTCGTATCCAAACATACATAGATACAAATGATCAATTATGTCTTGATAAGGCCAATTATGAATCCGAGATAAGCCGATATCAAAGCGAATTGGAGAAATTGAAACTTCAGTGCAGTAAGCAAGCTGAAGACAATGAAACTATCCGGATGGGCATTATAGCTTATAATAAACAACTGGAAGAAGATAGACAGAAACTCACCAATGAGCTTCAGGATCTGCAGAATACTGTACTGACCCTAGATAAATACGTAGAAGCCGCACAACTGACTATAGGTACTATAGATCCAAATGTGGTATCTACAATGTTGGCAAATACATCCCAAGATGTAACGCCCACCAGATACAACCCATTTGTTACTGATGGGGCAGACAAAAATGTAGTTTCCAGAATTTATAAAAAACCGGATCATTCTGCATCCAGCGGAGTAGGTGTTCCGAATAGTACCTCTATACAGGTCGGAACGAACAAGGGACCCACCAATAGTGCACCTACACCTCAGGCTCCTGTGCTTGATACGGTTGTAGGTCCAGCACCGCCAATACCAGATCTGAGTCATAAAACTAAGGCGACTCATGTTAATATAGTTAGTGGAAATAACACTACACCCAATGTAATGGTTTAGTCTTACGAATTCGGTGGTTCGGGCCTTACTGATCAGGAAAGAAGGAGTAAGGTGGTAATTCAAGTGTATGCCAACGGATGGTTTATTACATGAGACACTTACGGCTACCCGGAAGACGGTACAAGGGCAGCTAATGAATGAAGATGTTACATGATCAGAGGCCAGGAGGGCCTCTGACGTAGCGGCTGAGCCCCGGCCTTTATATACGGACCTAGGTGTTCGTCGTCAGATGTCTCCACAGGCCCGGATCGGTGCTGCCACCTATCTGGAACCTGAGGAACACCCAACGACTGGACTCACCCGCCATGCCAGACGGTACCCATTACTATGGTTTATAACAACATACCTCTACAGGTGTTAAAACCCAATACCAAAAAGGCCCTTTTCAGGGCCAGCCAATTGTCCGAAAAGTTCTGAAATCTGTCTCCTGGTATAGTATCTCCTGGTGGTGGACTGGGGGCAGTCTAGGCTGTGGGCAGTCTAGGCTGTTTCCACAGTCACCGGGGAGGGCTGGTGGTTTAGAAAATTAGCAATAGTCTGCATGTTTGACCTTGTGGTCTCTTCCTGGTGTTCATCAATAATTATATCTGTTGTATTTTCCAGTGCTGTCATGGTCACCGGGCTGGTGCCACAATCATTCTGGAGGAGCATGGAGTAGTACAGTCCTTTGTTTTTAAGGGCTGGTATGGTGCTGAACCTAGTGCGCCAAGGTAGGTGTATCGCCTGAGGGAGGTGATAAGCAAATTCTCCTCTCTGTGTTGTTATAACTGCTGGTCCATTCCAGGTAAATATAGCCTTAGGTAGTGGGAAGGTTTTAACCACTATATCTATAGGTCGTGGCAGCTGCTGATTTAATCTCATCAAATTCATGTGGTATTGGCCTTAAGGGTAGCGCGCAGTTCGAGTCTCCACAATATATTTTAAAATATATTGTGGGATTTGTGCGCTTGGCCATGTTTTTCTTACCACAGTGTGTCTGTGTTTCTTAAGGTACTTCATTATTCTGTAGGCTGAGTAGATGGTCAGGGTGAATAATATAGCAATTATCAGGGTGTGGGTTTCCTGAATTGTGAGGAAAGGGGTGTGGGTTTCCTCTGTAGGGGTAAATTTGGTAGGATTCTTATCTGGGAGCAATTTGTGTAGGGGCAGCTCGGTGACTAGTCTGAATGCTTTGGCTGTAGGCAGGTAGGCTACAGTCCCTCCTAGTCTGTATAGTTTGAGGAGTATGTATACTATAAAAATGTGAGCTGATATCCCTAAGATGAGTCCTAAGCTTTGGAAGATTGGATGCTCTGTAACTCTATGTAGGTATGATTCTTCGTAGCGTGTTTCCATTGCCTTATCAAGGTTGGAAGCATCATTTAATACTGTTTTGGCAAAGGGCTCTAGATTTAGTTGAGTATTATCATCCATGATTGGATTTTCCTGTAGTTTGTCTAAGGTTCTAGAAAGGTTTACTACTGGGAAATTTGAAAGATTCTCTCTTTCATCTGGTTTGGTTTCAGAAATCTGGTTAAGTGCTGCCATGAATGGTAAATTAATTGTCTTAAGAATGTAATGAAATGATAAGGTTGAGTTACAGGGCAACCTTGTGTTTGGAAGAGAAAATTCTCCTACACTGATTGTGCACCCACAGGGTACACCTATGATTGAGTAGGACTGGGCTTTTCGAGTTTCAGACGTTTTACCATGGCAGTTGATGAAGTAATGGGGTTCATTAGTAGTGACCAGATACTTATCTTCAGAAATGGAAATAGCATGGGTGGTAGGTGCTTGCAGTGGTGAAACTGTAAACTTGCAATGTTCCTTAATCTGTTGAGCCTGGTTAGTAAAAATGGCTACAGGGCATGTAGGCCTGTGCTTATAAATTCTACCATTTATATCTCTGCATACCTTCACATGCCTGCATATCAGCTGAGTCCAATTCGATGAATAATGATTCATCGTAAGATACTGCTAAGAACTCAGTTGTAGTTTGCAATCTGGTGACTCCTCTGGTGGGGGTCTCCTGTGTGTCTATAGGCATGGGTGATGTAATCATTTGGTATAGTTTGAAGGTAGAGGTAGTAGATTGAATTATAATGTCCAGGCATGACATGAGCGCTTTATATGATTGGAAATCTCACTGCATTCAGTGTTAAAAAATAGATGACGAAGATGAAAATCACTATGGTTTTCAGCTTTCCTTGTAGGAAAATGCTTGAAAAAGACAAACAGATATCATTTTCAATAATCTTGGTCGCCCTTGGTAAGGAGATTCACTTCTAAGTTTGGAATTTAGATATTCGCTAAATAACAAAAATGGTCAAATTTTGCATGATGTCAATTATGGATGGCCCCTTTGCATGTAAATCAATACATTGTAGCTGTTTGGTACTCTTTCTGTGGCAACATCAAGCATGCTCCTGGAGAGAAAGTACAACTTCAACCTGAGAAATATACATATATAGTCTTCAGTTAAGTGTATTCTAGCATTAAAAGAGTGTGATACCTTTGTGCTTTCAGAAAATCAAGAGGAAGACCCAGGAATGTCCAAAGTGCACCAAGGAAGCCTCAGTAATGTCTATTCCTGAAACCCCTGGGACACCGGCTGTGCACTAGTAAAATCTTCCCAATGACGTCAACAAACGCAATCCTGGCTCTCTATGACTTGTACAGTAAAGTTCTGAGTCACATGAGTTGTATACAGTGCATTTGAAGGCTCTCTACTTTGTCAAGAGTGCAGTCCTTAAGACATCATGCAGTCTTGTAACCACTACATCTACATCTGCAGTGTACGGACACCATATGACATCTACCCTGTATGTGTATTCCAGGCTGACTCAGGGAGGGGAAGACTACACTAGGGCCACACCAAAAAAATAAAATGGTCTACAGATTTTGGTTTTGAAAAAATGGTGCGAGCAAGCGAATTTCTTGTTTTTAAAGAATCTTTTCGCATCCAATGGATTCCTTGCTGGAAAATTGAGGCGAGCGAACAAATTTTCTTTTTTTTATATTTTGCCAAAAATCACAAATATAGCTCTACTCATATCTATCTTATTCGTGGTAGTTGAATGGTATTGGATTGCACACCCAGCTCCAGTAGTAGTAGCTTTGGTGTAATGGATAGCGTGTGGCGCTCTGTATGTTCCTTTTACCCCAGGCTGGGTGAGGGTTCGAGTCTCGGTCTAGGTGGTGAATGTTTTGTAGTCAATCTGAATTTATTGATTTTTTTTTTATTGATGTTTGAAGGGTAAATCATGGTATAAATGCATTAAGGGTTGACGCCCACTCTTAACTGGTATATTTAGGATATCCAACCCTCATACTTCCCATATCAACCATTATTGCATTAATAAGCTATCCACAAAAAGCACCATAATTGCTCCAATGGGCTTTTCTAAATTCAACATTTTTCTGACCCCCCAATTTTCACCATTTAATTGCATTTCTAAGAAAAAAATCTCATTACTTTTAAAGGCTCAGTTTTTTCTAATCCAGAGTTTGCAAGTCTACCCACATCCAGATACCATCCGGTACGACTTCTATACTCTCAGGGAGTTCCATACCGCTGCCACCGAATTTGAGAAATGGGATGACGGCTATTACATTGTAGAAGCTGAAATCGAACACACTCGAAACGCTTCTACGATTGCCGTAGATAGAGATGGTGCTCTGAAGATCATCATCACTCGTAGAGTGAAGGAAGAAAACAGAGCACAACAGGAGTTTGAGAGGGAGAGGAAGCTGAGGGAAACCAAAGCCCCCCCTATCCCGACGATGAAACTAGCCGGTAGGAGTCCGGATAATCCCAAGCCTTCTACCAGTGTTACTTCTTTTTTTTTTGTGAACGAGGTTTGGGAGCGATGGGAATTTTTTCGGGACCTTTGACTTCTTAGTAGATCGGTGCATCAACTAAATTCATACCATATGGGACCTAGGTGCGCAATTTGCTGATCCATGCCCTTTCTATTTTATTTCTCCATTTTTCTGCCAGGTCACTTAGTGGATGGCAGTGAATGAAGTCTAAGACTGTTATTTCAACATCATTGTGCTTGTCATGATTGTTGCTATTGTAATGGTTACTAATATCTGTGTGCATTTTTGCAGTGTGAATTTTGGTAAAGTGCTCACCTATACTGTCTATGACACGGTGGCTTGTTTGACCTACATATTGTGACCCACATCTCTTGCAAGTCAGGGCGTAGATAAGATTGGAGCTCCTACAGGTGATGTTAGTTTTTGTACTGTAGGGTTTGCCCGTGATTGTGGAGGTAATAGTTCCTGACTTATTTAGTGTGGGGCTGTATTCACACTTGCCTTGTTTGGCTAGCGTGCATTCATGTGAGTGACCTCCACTGACTGCTTTCTTATGTTTTCTACCTGGATGGTAGTCTAGTTTTGCCCGGGTCAATTTATCTTTGAGGGAAGGGGGCTTTCTTAGAGACATCAGAAATTTTCTACTATGTAAATCCCTAGTTCTCCCTGAACGTGATAGTAAATCCCAATTTGTTTTTATTATATGTTTGATGTTATTAAAAGTGGGGTGGTACATTGTCACCAAAATAGCTAGGTTGTTTTCGCAAGTTGCTTGGGGATCAGGGTTGTAGAAGGTGATGGGGTCTTGTATAGGTTTTAACAAAGCCTTTCTGAAGCCTTCTGCTACCAGTTTGATAGGGTAACCACGTTTTACAAAGTGAGCTGCGATTGTCAGTCCATGTTTTATGTAATCCTCCTGAAAAGTGCAGATTCTGCGAATCCGGAGGAACTGACCATAAGGAATGCCTTTTTTGCAATGACTTGGATGTGCTGAGTCATAGTGTAGGTAGTTGTGGGCATCCGTAGGTTTGTTGTACAGGTCGCTTGTTAGATATCCGTCTTGATTTTTGACTAATACATCTAAAAAGGCTACCTGTTGTGTAGAAAATTCATGTGTGAATTTTATACTCTGATGGGATTCATTCAGTTTGCTGATGAATTTCATCAGTTCGTCTTCCCCTGGACCACATTGTGGGTTGTTTAGGGTATATATAAACGAATCTCTCCTCCTAGTCAGCCATAAAGAGGTTGGCAAGGGTTGGTGCAACCCTAGTGCCCATAGCTGTCCCCCCCACCTGTATATAATGGTCTCCATTGAAATCAAAATTATTTAATTCAAGTACCATTTTTAACATAGTTAATACTGAAGTATTGGAGGGTTCCCTGTTGGGGATGTGATTATTAGGGCGGTATTTGATTAGCCATTTGGCCACTGCCATTCTTCCTTCCTCATTGGGAATGTTAGTATATAGTGCACTTACATCCAAAGTGCATTATATACTATTGGGAGTGATTTTATTTTCAATAAGGGCTAGTTTATGTAAGAAGTGACCTGTGTCTTTGACATAGGATCTGTTAGAGGGACAATTGGTCTTAAAATTATGTCGATCAGCACTGATATTTTTTCTGTTGCACAACCATTGGCTGATACAATGGGTCTCCCGAAGGTGGTTTCTTATTTTTATGCATTTTTGGTAAGGTGTAGAATTGAGGAATGGTACTTCTGCTGTGGGTCCTAGTCCCAAAGCTAAGGGTAAGGATCCTTCTGAAAATCCTGAAGCTAAGGCTAAGGACCCGAAGGATCCGGAAGGTGAGGACAATTGGGAAGTGTCCAAGAAAAGGATGTCTTATAATCATAAGAAGAAGTATCTCCCGGATTCTGTGAAAGCAGAGGAGTACGCTAGTAGGCTGAATACTAGTGAGGGTACAGAGGACTCCATGCAAGTGGATTTATCTGGAGAAGAGTCCCCAGAGGAATCTTCATTTGAATACGATGAGGACGCCGCCCCATCGAATCAAACTGAAGTTGAACGCTTGGGAAATGCGAAGTCAGGGTTCAAGGAACAGGTACCCACCTGTTTCAAGGACTGCGTATATGGATACAGGAAGAAGGATGGGGCTCCTCTGTATGCCTGTCCCGGACTCGTCAACAAGAATGGAGAATCAGATGATGAAGACTAGATGTGGTTGTCTGATTAGGACCTGAATCTGAGCAAAGCATATAGGAAACTATGGCTTATGCTGAATGCTTCTGATAAGTATTACACGAACATTCAGAAGCGTAAGCTCCGCTGGGCATTGGAGAAATGGGACGGTGATTGTCAGAAAACCTGCCCATTCTCCATCTACCAGGATGCGAGTGACAAGACTGTCAAAACCTGGAGTACTTCTACTCGATTTCAGAGGCATCTCGTCGAGATGCACTTTCACCACCACCCAGTTTACATCTGTGATCCGGCGATTGGTAAGAAAGGGAAAAAGTACACTACTATGGTTACCTATAACCAGCATAGTGATCTGGCAAGACTCCAGAAGAAGGGTCACTCGGAAGGGTTGGATCTGGCCCAGAAGAAAGTGATGGAACTTTTTCGGGAGCTTATGTGTGAACTGGATAAGCTTGATGCAGAAGCCTGGTCTAAGATCAAACCAGACAACCAGGTCCTCTGTGAGGTCAGCAAGTCTAAGGAATCTAAGCTTAGAGCAAAGATCGTCCTCACCACCGGATGAGGAATATCAGATGAGCCTGTGGAAATTGTGCGAGGAGTCTGGCCGGGAGGGTAAACGCGCCAGGGAGAGAAATACAGGGTGTCCAGCAGACCCCTTTGAGTAAGTAGGACAAAAGTAGGACTGAAAATTTTCAAAACGTAGGACTAAAGTAGGAAAATAAAAGAAAAAAGGACATATGTAGAATAAACAATGCATGTGTAACAAGCCTATTTATCCTCAGAATTGATAAGCCTATATGTAGAATCTATTAGGATAATGTTCCAGAACATATTTAGATAGTGCTCAGTTTGTACCTGTATCATTGGTATGTGAAACATGATATACAGTGGTTTCATGAAGGCATTTACTGTGAGTCTGCTACGTCAAAATGATGTACAGTGGCCAGGTTGGAGCACAATGTGTGAAATAAAACAGTAAATTGTTTCTTCGTCATGAATTGTTGCCAATGTATTGGGATTACTGATCCTAGATTGAGATTGAGAAATTGGCTAGTTTTTTGTTTGTTTAGTTTTACGTCCGGGGGCCATCGAGGAACTCAGACATTCAAAAATTGGCTAGTTGTTTCAGCACACTAACAGGCGAAACTTGTAATGAAAAGTCTATGGCAAATGTTTTGCCTCAACATAGCTGCCATACAAGATCTATGAGGTACTAATTTTCTGAAACCCCTCTATAAAACTTACTTAATAGACACAGTTTTTGTACAATGTATTCATGTACTACACAGAGGGTATGTCACAATATCACTCTCACAGGGAAACATACCCTTAAATAAGTCAGACAATCCTTCACAAGACCGAAAGCTGAAGTTGCTCTCACATACTTTGTGGGCCCATAGGATTTCAGCAATGGCAGTCTGTTCTTGCTGGGAAGCTGTCTGCACCATGAATGAACTAGGCTTAACAGAGGTGCTTGCACTGGGTACTGTTTTGTCACTTATGGTTGGTTCATCACCATCTGATACAGATGCACTAGCTGCTGCACTAGCACTTTTCTTTTCAAAGTGGCGCTGTGTGCTTGTAAATCTGATTTTAGCAAAGCCAGTATGCTTAACCCTTGACGCATGGGCTAAAACTTGCAGGAGATCTGTATTGTCTATTTGAAATGATTTGTTGCATAGTGTGCAGTAGACTTTGTAAGCAGAACTTGGATCTACACGACACCACTGTTTGACATTTTTATCTGTCTTATTTAAACAAGATTCTTGAAATTTTGTGGGATTTGGCATGTTTCTACAGCAGGCTTTAATGATCTAGGTTACTTGATGGGATGAATCCATCACCAATCTATTGACCCATCACCAGCAGTGCATAGCCTAAAACTAAAAGCACAGCAATGTTAAGGGAGTGCTATCTTTGTCCAAAAGTATCATGACAATCATAACAACATAACTGCAAGCAATTCTGAATGTTTTCTACATTGGCACTCCATGATTTAAAATATAGATTGCAGCCAACACTGACACCATTAGTCTCTTATTGACGTTTCATGTAGCCACCTTTTGATATTACCTCCCTGAGCACTATTAGTCAGGTGTTTGCACGCATTCTGTTAAAAGGTTTATGGGTGAAACATTAGTATAATACTAGTTCTAATACTCAAAGCATATTGTAAAATCGCCAGACCCTTGCTCTGATGGGACTGAGTGATAATACAGTAGATATAAGTGTCTCCACTGTAAAGGTCTTCTGATGAATATTACTGTTACTTGGGCCTCCTCCTGATTATTGATGTCTCTCACTATAACTATATTTCTATAGCAACACTACCTAGGACTTCCCCAACAAACAAGTCACAAGTCAAACTTTGCTTTAGAAATAGCCTCCAGCTTCAGGTTCCCAAGGATCTCCCGTCCTTCTCTCGTCACAGCCCTGAAGCTTCTGTCTATCTTGCCTGTGACCTTTATTTTATGTAAGACTCAGCCCCCACACAGGGGAACCCCCTTCAGACACTAGGGAATGACCATTTGGTAATAGATATCATTTCAGGATAATACATTTATACATTAATGCAATAGTACAATAGGTATAGCAATATAGATATATACAGTTCCACTATCTCAACTGTCTTCACATAATAAACAACTCTCATAATACAATTACCATCAATATACATCCTAGCACACTTTGATACATCAGTGAGACTCCCCCTTGACATATACAAATAGTCACTTAGGACCAATCGGATGTAAGTACTACTGGTCACGATCTCTTCCCACCCCCAATCTGTAGGAGGCGGGGGGTGTGATGTGGTGTCACCCACTCACACCCATCCCTCACTCCCCATCTGTCCTTCCGTCCCCAAAACCACGGTAGGCGAGACCGGAATATACCAACATCTACTGCACGACTCGGGTTGTCCTCTGTAGTGACCATTGGGTACTGATATGGGGAGTAACAAGGAATCTCATAGATACACTCACCAGCTACTGGTAAGAACCTCTAGGTGGATGCCAATGCAGTATCTACTAATATACAAATATTCCTGAAGGTATACACATATATAACAATAATAGTTGGAGTCCCACATTATATACTGGCATCTCTTAATCATTCTGCTTTCCCCCTTTTTCTGACATCATAGAATATAGAGAGAGACTATAGTCTCTCTGCTGACATAGAAGGACCTTCCTCCCCCTTCGGGAGTCTGTAATATCCTCTCTCGTTACAAACCTTTATAGCCACCAGGTGGGGTATAAGGCTATGACTGTATAACCCCACACCTGCCTCTGTGGGTCGGTATGAGTTGGGGTGATCACAGCTCATAAACCATCTTCCCACCCAACTCCTGTTCATGGGTATAAGGCGCGTCTTATACGCCAAACAAAACTATGCTGAGTCTTATACGTGGGAGGGACATTGCCTTGAGTTTGGGGTGCGCCTTATAGGGGGGTATTTTTAATATAGAACAACACTAAAGTAACAAAAATCTGCCCTTAGAGGAGCGCCTTATATGTGAAACAGACCTCCCTGAGTTGGGGGTGCGCCTTATAGGTGAGGTGCGCCTTATACGCGAGAGATTACGGTAAAAGTCCATTATGGGATTAGGATAATAATAATAACTGCCTACAAAGCCACTAAAGTTGGAGGGGAGATGCTCCTAACAATATGTCCACCAAGTCAATCACTAAAGTAGTAAAGTATGTATCGGAATGGGACTATAGTTAGGTACTGTTTATTACTCACTCGACCTGCAGCCAATCAGAGGGCTCCATTTGCTCATGTGACCTCCACATGACCTACTGACCTACTTAGGTGATCATGTGATCAGCACATGACCTAGTTAGGTGAGCATGTGATCACCATGTGACCTAGTTAGGTGACCACATGACCTAGTTAGGTGATCACGTGACCTGACCTACTTATGTGGTCATGTGACCTCATTTGCATAATAGACCACGCCCCTTGATTACTTATAAAAAGTTTGAGTTTTATTTTGAGAAAAAATATTTAAGTGGTGATAGATTTTAACGTGAATCAATATACTTTTATTGATTTGTTTACTAAGTTATTGATTTTTTTTTATAAAAAATATTTTTGGCAAGCTAAAAGCTTGCCTAAAAAAAAAACATTTGGGGTATTTAGTTTGGCAAGCTAAAAGCTTGCCTTAAAAAAAAGAAAAATTTGGGGGCCTTTATTTTATTAAAGCAAGCTAAAAGCTTGCCTCCCCCCCAAAAAAAAGTAAACCCACCCTACCCTTTTGGGGTAGGGGTGGGTTTTTACTTGACGCAAGTAAACATTGCATTCACACATTGTGTGTGCAGCATGCTAAGGGGAGATAAAATAAATGCTACTTTTCTTTCAAGTGTTAGCTGTGAAAAACATGTCAAACTCTGAGTGTAAGGTGAGAATGCAAAGTATGAAGGGTATATATGTCTGTTGCTCTAGTCTAAAGGACACAACTTCTTTTTTGGCGTCTTGTACACTTCATCATCAACAATGTATTCTAGGATGCCTGTTTGCAAGGTTAAAGCTTTTCCAATGGATTTAGCTTCTTTTCAGTAAGTATTTACCTTGTTTACCAGTATAACCATATTTTATAACCTTGAACCCATAGAGGAAAGGTAATTTTCTATTAGTTAGAGTTATGAGATATTATGAATGTTTAATAATGACAAAAATAATTTGTGTCATTAAATTTTTTTTTCAAAATATTCATGTTTCATTTTTTTTTCATTTATAAAGGTCGAGGGGTAAAACTAAACAAACAAACAAATACTACAAGATAAGACAAGCATGTAGACCCGGGCCCACGCATATGGACACCAGCTGCCCACATGCTCACCCCAAGCCACAAGAAACCCCAGCTTTGTCACCTTTTACGGATCTGGTATGCCCACTGTCAGTATGGAAGGAGATTTCTCCTTGTGGAGTTATTCTGCTCCTCCATGCCCTCACATGAAGGTCCCCACTCCACAGCCTATAATTTCTGCCTATAACACCACAACACATCTGTTTGGAGAGCCAGTTTTTGCCCATGGTTTGGTCAACACATGGGTAAACCCATCAGAAAAGGGCGGGAAAAAAGGTTTCCCTCAGGTATGCATATACTTTACCATTGGGACCAAAAAACGTCGCCTTGGGGGTGTGATAGACTACATTTTGGTTATCACTGATTTATGATATCATATCACAAAATTTATCAAATGATTTTGTTATCTATATTATCTATACCTTATACACTACACACAGCATATAAACATTTAACATTTAAAGCTCTCTTCATTGTGTATTTTGATGTTTTCATAGGTTGCTCTCATTTTGGGGACCCCCAAAAGCATCTCAATCCATGGTGGTGCCTATATCTCTTTCCAAATTAATAACAGAAGACAAATAATACTCATGTTTTATTAGGTGATACTTTATTAATTCAATCTGCCTTTTGGCCATACACAAGACACTTACACTTGTAAACATATCAATGCCTGTACACCTGATACCACACAATGGGGAGTTATTTTACAAACGTTTTAATAGAAACACTAGCAATTATCAATGCATTTATCACGGTTTACATTAACAGTGGAGTCTTAACCCTTTAAGGAAAGCACCATTGGTCAGCATGATGCAGTTATACAGCGCTGTATGGTGAGTCCATATTAACCATCTCTGTACTGGTGCACCATACTGACCCATAGGTAGTGTCTATAGCACATGCGGCTCTAAAAGGTTAATGGATGTGTAAAATCACCTGCCACGGCTCAATTACAACTGGGATTATTTTAGGACTAGGTTAAACTAAGTTTGGTATAATATATAAATGATAAAGTTTTTCTTGCTACATCAGTGCTATCAAATAGCTCAAATTTGATATTGCTGCTTGAATAGTGGCCTAAATTATCAAAAATGTACATTTCTAGGGTAAAAGCAGAATATATCTTTAAAAGCATACATGCATGTATAATTTATTAACATCATATATTGTAATACAACAATAGCGCATTCCTTCTGGTTATTTAGGTCATAATTATGGATGTGTGTTAAAATCATAAACAAAAATAGTCATAATTTCTAATGTTATACACCAGTGAAACTTTTTTTTTATGTTTTTTTTTATTAATTTGCTAAATGTTTTACTCTAATCCAATACTACAATGTTGGTGCTGATTTGTGAATGCTAGATAAAATAACAAAACACCAAAATTACAACCACACTATCATAGGCGATATGGCCAATGGGAGTACATGGTGGTCCGAATACAGCATCAAGACTACACGTTATTTACAAATCTCACCGTACGGACATATTGCGCATCTCAATATAACTTTTTACATTGGTTTATATACATGAACAAACAAAATCTACAGCGTATAAAATAATAAATACTATAATGCAGACTAAAGACAAACTATGACTTCAACAATGAAAGCTCGAAGGTCACTCCAACAACACCTGTCATAAAGCAATTGATCAAGTTGCTATCAACAAAAATGTCTGCAATTATCCTAGACGAATATGAGCCAATTGACCAGAGCCAGATTAACTACGGTATATGAGCTGATAAGTAATGGTAACTAGTGGGTGATATTAAATGCAAGATAACAAGGAATCTCTACTGATTTACTACAGCATTCCCTGTTATCTATACACGATATGGTAGGCTCTTGCATATATAAATAGTCTTCAAAGATCCAGGCTATCTTTACATATTATTCTTGATATAATCAAACAAAGGCTAGCATGCCATTTTTTGTTAAATAAATCGCTAGCATATTACGTATACCATAATCTCCCGCGTATAAGGCGCGTCTTATACGAGGGGTTTAAGTTATCCCAAAATCCACAAGGGGGATACCAAGACCTTTTTTTTTATATGTTACACTTCCTCTAAGTCCTAATAGCACATAATGTGGGCCAGAGGGGTCTGGGGGACCCTAGGTACACGTAGCCTTTTGAATTTTTAAAATCCATTCAGTAGAACAAAAGATATAAATTTTTGATTTTTTTGGCAATATTTTGAAACTCTAGGTGCGCCTTATACGCAGGCTACACCTTATATGCCGGAGATTACGGTAGCCATGGCTATCTGGTTCACTGTGCTGGCTTTAATATCATTGCCTCTCTTCGTGTTTAGTAGTCTTTGATATACACCAACATATTTGTTTTGTATAGATAAGGCCACACCAAAAAAATAAGTTGGTATACGGATTTTGGTTTTGAAAAAATGGTGCGAGCGAGCGAATTTTCTTTTTTTTAAAGAATTTTTTGGCGTCCAATGGATTCCTTGCTGGGAAATTGAGGCGAGCGAACAAATTTTTTTTTTTTTTTAAATTTTGCCATCACAAAGAGAAAACTGAAGCGAGTGAAATCCATAGACAAGATTTTTTTCAGAGAAAAAAAAAATTTGTATTTCCGAAAATATGGAGAGGGCGATCCGTAGACCCAACTTATTTTTTTGGTGTGGCCTAACATACTAGTTTGACATTGCTATATTTCATTTCATACAGAAAGGTGTATGATTTGAGAGGATGCTATTCTAATTAATGTAAATCGGCGACTTGTCTTGTCACATACCTCCACCTCGTATTACCTCAATGCACTGAGTGATGACAAAGAGTGGTTTTGAGCACAGAACAACGATTCTTGTAGAGATTCAATTCTGGGTTAGCTTAGTTCTGTGCTTTCGGTACAAACCACTTTAATCATATATAACAGGAAAGTGGAGGAAGATGTAAATGGGCGATAGAGGGAATCCCTCAATATTTACCATATCTAGACTAAAAACCAGGGAGGTAACTGTTTCGGTGTTTATGGGAGGACTCAGAAATCTCTATTTTCAGGGAAATCCCTTACATCTGTCTATTGCAATGCCAATGGGCCTCTGACTGCTAACTTGGCTGAGTAGAACTCACAAATGAGTGCACTCCTTGTAGCTGTGTTCTAACTACACTAAGATGCACATCTCTCATGGCAGAAAGGCAATGTATTGTGATCACCATAAAGCGGTTATCACTCTGCTGTCGGTTGGGCAAATTTTCACTAATCCGATTGATATTTCCTATACTTTTGCATTATTAAAAATAATCGGATTAACAAAATTTTGGCTAACTGATGGCAGTGGAATACCCGCTTAACATGAACTCATGGTAGCACCATATTGAACACTCGACAACTGTACAACATAAACAGCTCTAGCGCATGAATTTGATGAATTCCTAACTGGGTGAATCTTAACGAGAATGGTGAAAATGCATTCATGATGCAGCCGGTATCATAATGTTTTAAGTAATGTGTACACAACTCATCGACAAATCAAATATAAACCTGCCTCATTGAAAATGCCAATGGTTAACATCATTTTTTTTATATACATATATTACATTCGATACGCATCAGAATAGCATGTTTCTTTTAGTACTATAATGATTGTGACGTCTTAGGGTATGATCACTCAGAAAAATGGTCATTCAACTGATGTTTTATTAGCTACATATATTTTATAGTGACTCTTCCCTGTTACCGACAAACTACAATGAGAGTATGCATCAATAATTGAATCAAATATCTCTATTTCATTTAGAACATGTGCTTTTGATATTGTAGTCCAAATGGACGCAATCTATTCAATACTCTATGTAAATGTCATATTAATGGCTACATCTTTTTCCAATCATTTTAGTCAATTTGTAACCAGTCACTAAGTGATAAATTGAATCGAGATTGATATGAATGCATAATTTGTGAGCATTCTTTTATCTATAAAGGAAGCAATATCAGTGTAAATTCATTACCAGTATATCTATATGCACACTAAATTTAATACCATTTTCTGTTGACCGTGCAGAATGCCACCGATACATCCTTTCCCTTCTTGATTCAATTGCCAAGAATAATTATATGTATATGCTACAATTTGTGATACTTATGTAATATGCTATATCAGCTGGGATTACCATATCGCTATCTGTTATCACATCTACTTTTAGTGCCTGTGAGAGTCTGGCACGATCTAGATTTATCGTATAAAGATTTTCTGTGATGACAAAAGTTACAATGTACCTATTGTACCTAAGCTCCTTTCCATTAGCCTTGATCGCACCATAAGACACACATAAACTAGACTTTCACTAAATAATATGAGTTAGAGTGAAACTGGTTGTAGGCAAATATAATCATGAGCTGGTATACAGAAAATACATAAAAGGAAGAAACATGCCCCATAATGAAATAAATAATGGGTACTGCGCCATATGCATCCAGGCGCATTTTGAAGCAAGGCATCCACACTGACCTACAAAGTTAAGTTTGAGTGGCACTAGCTGGAGTTAGGTGGTTTGTGAGTGGTAAAGTCCAGTAATGGTTTACTACAGTTAGCATCATCATCTACACCATACTCCTCCCGTTGTTCCTCTTCTGGCGAAGCCTCCTCGATGGGAGTCGTATGAGGTGCCTGTGGTGAGAGTGGGGAGGTGGCACCGTGTGTGGGGCTGGCGACCTCCTCCGGTGACATGGGACCTGGTTGCCACATGGCGCGCGCATGCAGGTCCTCATAGTTATCATAGTAAGGATTGTTTAAACGCCGCCTATGGAGCTCATGCATGTACAGCGCACTAAAGCTCATCTCCTGTGAGAACATCTCCAGGGTCTCCTCATCCACTGGGCCCCCACTGGGTCTGCCACCGCCCGGTCCAAAGGAGGCCATGGGAGGCCGCATTGAGGCGAGTGATGAGAGTCCTAGTGATGGGTAAGGGTCCTGCTGTTGGGCTGTCTGAGTGCCATGGGAGCTCACCATACCTTGCTGTGTAGCCTGGTGTATGCTAGCTAGCAGCCCATTACCTTGACCCTGGAGAGGACCTTCGGCATTCTTTATGCCACCACGCACAGTTGTCCCTGATGAGGAACCTGAACCATGCAATGTTACACCTCCAGAGCTGGAGAGGCGGCCTCCAGATTGGGTAGTAGCACTACCACCACCCTGTCCGCCTGCTGCTGTACCGGGGAAGGTGAATGAGTGAGTCATGCCCTGGATGGGGGCCATACTGCCAAGGATGCTTGTGTACTGTGGGGGCAAAGTAATAGATAGTGTTAGGACAGGACATAAATATGGGGTGTTTTAGAAAATGATGCTATCAACTCTTCATAAGTGGTTAAATAGTATAACAGCCTGATTAGCGATTATAATGCAACTTATCTGATTTACACATGATTCAGGAATGGTTGGTTATGATTTATATTTCAGAACATTTAAATGTACATGAAGGTGTGTACTTACTCCATAACCCGCAGAGGATAAAGAATGCAGTGAGGTGGACAGCGGGTTGTCAAGCGGCAACATACTCATCATGTTTGTGTCTCTGATTGCTGGAGTGAAAATTTTTTTTCCATATTACCAGGTCTTACACCAGTTATTTAGAGTTCAGTGTTAGAGGTATTCAAATGCTACAAAGAGAATTACATCTAGCGTTGCAAAAGAGGTAATATAGAAGCTTTGGATAACTTACCTTGCTCCTTCAGCTTGGTCAAGAAGGTATTCCCTGTTGTTGGTGGTTTCCATTCAGGATTTGTTAACTGAAAATTAAGTTACATTACAAGATAAAATGACCAATCGAGAAAACAGGAATATATCCATGCATTATAGTTATGTGCTTATGGAAACACTTAAAAAAAGAAGCGAATGTGCAATTCTATTACTATTCAGGGAAACCACTTATTGGAAATTGAATCCCATGGTATTGTAATAACCAGAGTCGACAACTTGTATAAAGAATTGAATATAAAGTTACAGCCGTTGTTGTTGTTTTATTTCTTATTGACCTTAGGGACTAACAGCTACTTGTCATCAGTTACTTGCTTCTACTGATACTGGTACTTATAATTGCTTAGAGACGCCACTCTGTTCACGGACTAGAGTCTAGCCACCGAATGCCTACACATAGGCCACCTGAGTGTCTGATCACGTCTGCCTGGAAAACCACCGAACACCGCGTTTTATAGGCTGCCGACGGTGACGTCACAAAGCTGTGACGTTACCGCCGACGCGCCCCCTAGTGGCCACAGTGCGAACCCATTGCTCGGACTCGGTGGCTACCACCGAGCCGCCGACCGATGTTTATTACATCCCTCCCACCTTACTTTATTCCATGGATATAACTTTTATAATAAACATTACTCGAGTGTCCAACAATGGCACCCGTGCCGTACGGCCAAGTGATTAGTACTTACTTTACTTAAACCTAGATTTTATATAATTCTATAATTACCGTATGCACCAGGTGAGTATCCCCCCTTATTATCATGATTAGTTACCATACCTATAGGCTCCAACAGTGGACCGCCCATTTTACCTTACTGACTGTGTAATATTTCATGACTTCACGCCCTGAGGTGGAGGTGGTGGTGGAGGTACTCCTCCCTGACCCATCCCTGGGTCGTACCTCTGGACCGTGGTAGCGTAGTAGTGCGTACCTCCCTTGTCCTGGCCACGGGGATCCTCCCGACTCTCTGGGCTGCCAGCCCTTATGCTGCCTGTCTCGTGCCCCGGGGGCTTCCAGGGGTGTTCAGGGCTTGGGTTTCCTGGCAGGTACTCAGTCCCCCACCAGTACTCCCCCTTGCCCCTACTAACCCCCTTCGCGGCTGTCCTCCCTTGTATCAGCTTCCCGGCTGCTCCCTCTGGCGTCCCTGTCATCCCTTCTCACCGGCCACTGCCAATCCCCACTTCCTCTCCCCACCAGCCGCTCTCCCTCCAGGTGACCGCTCTCCCTGTTCTCTCCCTTCACTCTCCTGCCTACTGGTTCCCCCTCTGCTGCTCCTCCCTCACCATCCCGCGAATCCTCTCTTCCAGGTCGCGGCTCAGGGGTGCCTCGGCTGGTTGCAGTGGTTGCGGCTGCGGGGTGACTCTGGATGGCCCTGGGGGTGGCGGGACGAAGGGTGTGAGGGTCTGGTGGCCATATCTCCCTTGTCCCTGGGGTGTGGGTGGTGGAAGTCCCAAGCCCGAGCTGTGGGACCCAGTGAACCCTGTCGCTCCCGACGTCTGGATGGGGGTCTACCCACTTCGGCTGACAGTGGGTGTCGCCCCACTCCTGACGGGGGAGGTGGAGGTGGAGGTGGTGGTGGAGGTACTCCTCCCTGACCCATCCCTGGGTCGTACCTCTGGACCGTGGTAGCGTAGTAGTGCGTACGCCACAGGGATGGGCCCACCAGCTCCGCCCACCCGTGCGCCAGCCCGCCTATGGGGTGTATTCCTTGCCTAATTCCGGGGATGGGGCCAGCCCCACCGCCCACTTCTGTAGTTTGTCGGGGTTGTCTACCCGCCGCCAGGGGATCTGCTGATAGGTGTTACCGATCCACAGCGGTCTCCCAGCCAGTGGGTCCTTTTCCTCCGCCCGTGGTGGCTCCGGTACCTCAGCCCCGGGGATCCTCCCCCCACTCCTCCCTCCTGGGCCCTGGACCCCGGCGACTCCTTTCTTCCTCTTACATCTCCTCAAAATCGCGGCGCCTCCTATACTCCCCATAGCTTTCACTCCTGTGGGGGCCAGTCTCCTTCCTTTCCTTTGTCGCCTTCTCTTCATCCCTCTCTTTCTTTTCCCTCTCTTTCCTGTCTTTGATAGCCTTCTCCCCATCTCTCTCTTTCTTCTTGTCCTTCCGATCTGTCTCCTTCGCCGGCGTAGGGGCCTCCCCCTCCCCTCCCTCCTCGACCTGAACAGGGGCCCCGGGTAGCAGGGCGCCCCCAATCGTCACCGTGCGTGTCTCGGTCTCGGGTGCCGGGCTGTCCTCTCGGTCCAGCCCTGTAAGGGTGATCACTCTCCTGTCGGCCACCTCTCCCGCGGATGCTGCCTCCTCTTCTGAGTCTGTGGTCAGGGATACACTGCGGTAGGCCACAGTCTCCAATACGGGCCCCTCTTCCTCCCATAATCCAGCGCCTCCTTCTCCAACTCCTGGCCGTCCTCCACCACTCACAAGGCGATGAGGGTCTCTAGTTGTCTTTCGGGGGCCGGAGTATTATTGTTGGAGGTGTGGGGCATAACAGGAGGTGGCGTGGTCTGCAGGATGTGCCTCTCCTGCTCTGGCGGCAGCCCCTGACGGGGGGAGCCCGCAGCAGCCAGCTGGCCTCCCACCTCCGTGGGGTCCACCTTGGCTGGCGAGGGGTGGTCAATCAAGACTACCTCGCCCTCTGGGGTTCTCCCATGCCGGCGCTGCAAGGCCTCTGCCAGAAGCTGCCACTGGTAGCGCTTCCGCATCACTTCGGCCATTTCTTGAGCCAGCTGGGCCGTATGCCTCAGGAGGCCCTCTCCCACACTGGCTGGGGCCGGGTCGCCCCCCTCCCCCGCAGCAACCACTGCAGTAGCAGTGGGTCGCCGTCTCCGCCGGCGGAGGGGGCCTCCAGGACCCGGTCCAGGAGGGCCTCAGCCTTTAAGTCTAAGGGTGGCTGGGCTTGTGTGAGACACCCCATCTCCTCCACCAGGACCCTGGCGGCCTCCTGATCCTCAGCCGAGTGGTGATAGGACCGGCTCTGCTCTTCTGTGGCCTGGGCTGGGGCGTCCCCGGCGCCTCCGGGCTGACCTCCCCCTTCTTCCGTCAAGGCCTCTTCGGCCCCCATCCTGGCCACCTTATTGGGTGGCCCCCCCCTTCTTCTCCTTCTCCCAACTATATCTGGGGTGGGTGGGCGTCCCAAGCCTCAGTGGTAGTTTTCCCCTCTGGTTTCCTTTTCCGGTCCCTCTGTGGTGAGTGGCTGCGCTCCCTTTTCCTGGGGAGACTGGGCGGACTACACTGCGCAGCCGCCGGGGCGAACGGCGCGGACTCACAGGCGTGGGGGTCCTCTCTGTGGTGAGGTGAGCTGCCCGTTGGGTGCCACTGCGGGAACGAGACCGTGGGGAGCCCCAAGAACTGGTGGGGCTGGCCATGGGGCTGTCATCGCCACTCTCGGTGGCCCTCTCTCCGGTGGCTGCCTCCTCGGTGGCCTTCTCCACGTGGTCGGCCGTCCCAGCCACAGTGGTCGCAGAGCCGAGGGCCACCCCCCTGTACTTTATGGTGTAGAGTGGTGGCCGCTCTGCCCGAGACAGACTCAGCCACGGGTGGCCCGGGTGTTGAGCCGCCATGTGGGCCATCAGATCGTCCCACCGACCCTCCTCCACCTAGGACTGGCACTTGCGCCCCGGCCAATTCCATCCCGGCCCCTTCTCCGCATGAATGGCCTTGATGTGGCGCGTGAGGCTGTCCTTCCTCAAGAATTTTCGGCCGCAGATGGGGCAGGGTAGAGGCACCAATGACTTCTTCATCTCGTCTGTGCTGGATTCGGTGTCGGTGTCCCTGTGAGACCACGCCGCGCCTCGTTCTCGCCTTTCTAGGTCGGCGGCCCGAAAGAGGTCACAGTGTAGTTCACGCTCATTACCCCAGACGGCCTCCGCGTCGGCGGTCGTTGTGTGTGGCCGTGGCCACCTCCATCTCCCGCCTCTGCTGCTCCTCCCACCGACGGTTCTTGGCCATGAAAATGGCCACCACCTTTTCGCTCATTTCCTGAGCCGACTCCTCTCCTCTCGGGATAACTGTGTGGAACGATGGCCTTTCGCCCCACTCCACCACTGAATACTTTTCAGGCCTCACTCGGATAAAAATATCCCCCTCGGCCCTCTTCTGGCGGCCCCCTCCTGCAGGTAAGTCCTCTTTTCGCTGGTTGGACCTCTCTCGCCCCACCACCCTCTCTGTGCTAATTCTTCCTTCTTCTTTTGCAGGTCGCCGGTGGCTGAAGGACGAATTCAAAATTTTTCGACCCGGGGGCCTTCACACTGCTCCTCCCAGTCTCCCTACGGATTCCTCCCCTTGCAGGTAAGTCTCCTCCAACTTTTTCCTCCGTTTTCCCTTCCTCTACTAGGCTCCAATGCCAATACGAAGCGCACACTCGCCCTCCTCTGTAAGTTATCGCGCCTATGGAAGCCGCCAAGTGGTCGGTGTCCCTGTGGTCCCCGGATGTGGCCCGCCTTCCGCCAACCACACTAGGTGGCACTCAGGTGGTCCTACCACCATGGTGGCTCCAGGTGGCGCCACCGGTGGCCACTCCTCGGTGGCGGTGGACCCCGTCCACCTTACCACCTCTACAGGCTCCTCGCGAGGGGCCTGGGTCTTCTTTAGCAAGTCGTAGTGTACCACCCTGACCTTCCGGCCCATTTTAATCTCCCACACAGGGCCCCCCAAACTCCGGGTGATCGTCCATGGACCCGACCACGGCCGCATAAACTTGGGGCACTTGCCTACTTCCTTCTTGGGCACTAGGTATTAAACTGGATCTCCGACGGACAGGTCCTCCCCCTCACACAGGTGGAATAATTTCTCTTCTGTCGGCGGACCGCCTCCCCCATATGCGTCAAAGCGTAAGCGTGCCCTTTTGCCATCCGGGCCTGCAACTCTGCGGCAAATCCCTCCCCATCTCCTGCCCTCTGAGGTGGGCCTCCTTCTGGCTGGGGGTAGATGAGGCTTCCCGGCAACAGAGTCTCCCTTCCCATCATCATAAAGTTGGGGGTCTGGTTTGTCGACGCCTGGACTGACGACCGATAAGCAGCCATGACAAAGGGTAGCTGCCAGTCTGTCTGGTTCTCTTCCACCTTCATGGTGAGCATGGCCTTGACGGTGCGGTTACACCTCTCCACAAGCCTGTCTGACTTCGGATTGTAGGGACAAGTACGCGTCTGTGCCACCCCCAGGAGACGGTGTACCTCCCGGAACATCTGGGCCTGGAAATTTCTTCCCTGATCGGTATGAATCGTCCCGGGCGGCCCCAGTCTGTAAACCACCTCCTTCACGAATGCCCGGGCGACCGTTTCCGCCTCCTGATCTGGCAAGGGGATGGCCTCCGCCAACTTCGTGAAGTAGTCCATTACAATGAGGATATGCCGATTCTTCCTCCCCGTCCTTGGCAACAGGCCCATCAGGTCCGCGGAGGACAGGTTAGGACCCTCTCCGAATCATCCTCCTCCACCGCTTGGGACCTCCTGCTGACCATATCAGCCTCCTCGTCCGCGGCCGCCTCACTCCGCGTTACTGCCCTACATTCACCCGGTTGGTCATATAGGGGAGAGCCACCCTCCCCCTCCATGCCGCACTGCGCGCACGGTCGTCTGGACAACCCATCTGTGTTGCTATGGTCTTTGCCCGGGCGGTGTTTGATCACATGATTGAACGTCTCTAGTAGTTGCAACCAACGGGCCACTTGCCCTTCCGGTTCCCGGAAACTCGCTAGCCACTTAAGAGCCGCATGGTCTGTGCGTATCCGAACCGGGCGCCCAACCAGGTAATGCCAAAAATTCTTCACTGCAAATACCACCGCCAGCAGCTCCCGCCTCAGTAGTTGCGTTCGCAACGGCTGAGCGTCCTGCTAGCGTAGGCCAAGGGTCGTTCCTGCCATCTTGCATTTGCGAGAGGACGGCGCCCAACCCTAGATCACTGGCGTCGGTGTCTAGCAGGAGGCGCCCCTCCGCCATCGGGTATGCTAACACCGGAGCCTCACTCAGCTTTACCTTCAGGCAGTGGAAGGCTTCTGCACAGGACCTGTCCCAGTGGAACCTCTTGTTCTTTTTGGTCAATTCCGACAGGGGCCGTGCTATGGCTGCAAATCCGGGCACGAAGCTGCGGTAGTAACCACGCAGCCCCAGAAAGGATTGTACATCCGTCACCGAGACCGGGGTTGGCCAATCCCGGACAGTGGCTACCTTTTCGGGATCGGTCCCGATTTCTGTCTTGTCTATGCGGTGGCCCAAGAAGCTGGTAGCGTGTTCGGCGAGGGTGGACGAGAACATGATGATGTCAACCAGGTATACGAGGCAGGTGGACCACTGTAGGCCTCTCATCCCCACTTCCATCAGGCGCTCGAACGTACCGGGCGCATTGCAGAGCCCGAATGGCATCACCTTGAATTGGAATAAGCCCTAGTGCATTACAAATACAGTCTTTGGCTTATCCCCTTCTTCCATGGCCACCTGCCAGTAGCCTGACGCTAAGTCTCACTTTCTGAACCAACACGCTCCCGCCATCGAGTCTAGTGAATCGTCTATCCGTGGCAGCGGGTAGGCGTCCTTGACTGTCACTGCGTTAAGGCGGCGGTAGTCTACACAAAACCGTACTCTCCCATCCTTCTTTTTCACCAGGACCATGGGGCTCGCCCACGGCCCCTGTCGCCGGCTCTATAACGCCCTTTTCCAGCATCTCCTCCACTTCTTTGTCCACGACCTCCCGTCTATGCGGAGCCAATCGTCGGGGTGCCATTTTAATAGCAGCCGCCATCCCTGTCTCTATGGTGTGCGAGACCAAGTCGGTATGCCCCAGATCATCATTCCCTTCCTGGAATGCTGCTTTATTCTGGACGATAAGTTGGATCCACTCCTGATCATCCGCTACTTGGGTTCCCCTTACAGCCGCTCTGTGAGAGACTGGGACCCCTTGTGCAGCCCTTTTTCCATCACCATACGGCACTGCGCCCCCCGGGGCATTTCCTCCTCTACGGCCTCGGCCACAGCCACGTGCATCCCCTTGTACAGGGTCACCGGATCAGGGCCCAGATTACAGACAAGGACCGGCACCTCCCCCCCTTCGGGCGTCACCAATGATCTGCCTATGCGAATACCCCTTGCCATCTCCACTCCTTCCACCATCATGTCTGTCTGCCTGGCTGATTCTGGCATCCGGGCCTGTATGACCTTCTCCGTGTGGCCTCTCACCCACTCCGTCCGCGAGCTTACTAACCGGCAGGGCTGAGTCTCTCCCTCTGCTTCCGGCCACACCAGCCTTTCCCCGGCCATGTCAATTGTCACCCTTGTTTGCCGCAGGAAGTCTGCCCCTAGAAGGCCAGGGGTGGATATGTCGGCCACGACAAATGATGTAGTCTTCGTGCGGCCCCCGCATTGTAGTCAGGCAGTGGCTTACCGTCCGCCGTATGGAATGCCGACATGACCTGTCGCAGGTCCCCAGGGGACCCCTCTGCCTTCCACCATGCTGTGGAGATCAGGTTGCTGGTGGCCCCCGTATCCACCACTAAGTGGATGTCTTTACCCCACAGCTTCCCTCCGACCTCCAGGCCGTTCCCTTTCTTCTCTTTCCGACCCAGCCATTCTCTCCATTCACTTCCACTCCATGGGTCCCCTCCCGGCTGGAAGAAGGGACCCCATCTAGTTTTCCGAGGCCTTCTTTGCGGCCTCCCTCTTCTAGGCGGCCTCGACACGTTTCTTCCAGGCGGGGCAGTCGCGCTTGAAGTGATCAAAGCAGCCTCGTCCCTTAACTGCCCCCTCTCCATCCTTAGCTGCCGTGGCTTACCGGGAAAGAGTCTCCTTCATTTGGGTGACCACTACCCGCAGCTTGTTTGTATATTTTTATGTCCGGGGGCCATCGAGGAACTCAGACATTCGATTTCGGACATGAAGTCCTTTCTTTTACTTTTTGGACAGGTACTTATATGCTGCTTGCCTGACACAGCAGTGACCGAATCTATGAATGACCGAATCTATGAGATGAATGACCGAATCTATGAGGAGGGGTGAGGGGGAAAACCGCTACCGGGGCTTCATTCCCCTACTCTTTTCGAAGGATAGCAAGTGTTCTTTTATTTGCCTGGTACCATAGGCAGGGCCAGACAAACCACGGCCTTTGATCACTCAGACATGGTTCACTGAGGGGGAATCCCATGGCAAAAGACAAGCATGTAGACCCGGGCCCGCGCATATGGACACCAGCTGCCCACACGCTCACCCCATGCCACAAGAAACCCCAAGTTTGTCGCCTTTTACGAATCTGGTATGCCCACTGGTAGAATGGAAGGAGAATTCCTCCTTCATGGACTCCCAATGAAGTTATTCTGCTCCTCCATGCCCTCACATGAAGGTCCCCACTCCACAGGGGGAGCCACCCGCAGCTCTCCCATCTCTTCCGCCATTGACTTTGTGGTGGACCTGCCCTTTATCGCCTTTGCCCTTTCCTCCTTAAGGTAAGTTTCTGCTCGTATACCCCTCTCTACCGGCCATAAGAGGGTAGAGTTCTCGCCCTGGTATATCCACTGTCGGAGCTCCGTGTCCACCAGGCATTCGACAAACCTATCCTTGGCCATGCCGTCCACCATCTGGGCGTCCGCTTTAGGGTAGGACAGACGCACCAGTCGTAAGATCTCCTCAGAGAGGGTTTGCAGTTCCTCCCCCTGCTTCCGCGCCCTGGTGCGGAGCAGGGCCTTATACGATTCCACTTGGCTTTTCGGCTGGAATCTATTAACTAGCGCGTCTCGCAGCTTCTTGTATCCCCCAGGGGCTGCAGGCTGCTCTGATGCCAATAGCCGCCGGGCGACTCCCGACAGGCTAATGCCTAGGAACGTTCCAGACTCTCTCTCCGTCCAGCCGTTGGCCATGACACAAAGGTCAAAGTGTGACAAAAACTCCTCCAGGTCGCTCGACCCGTCATATTTGCCCGGTATGACAATTGGCTTCCAAGTGGCTCCATCGCCCCAAGGCCCCGGCTTGCTAGAGCGTCCCCCGCAATCCTGTGCTATCGTGCCCTGCGTCTGTCCCTAGGGGTGTGGAGGTCCTGGCCCCATGTCCGCTCTCCGTCCTAGAGCAACCCCTCGGGCTGCCCTGCCGCAGCCATTCCACAAATGGGTCTGCCACTTCTCTTATAGCCGCTCCCTGGCTTTCTCCGACCTCCCCGTGGACTCTGACGGGGCCCCAGTCTTGTGCGAGATTCTCTCGTCCCTCCCTCCAGTGGCCCTCCCTTGCCTTATCGTTTTCTGCGCCACCGAACCCCGAGCCACCGAAATGGCCCCCGACCGCTCCACTGAACCGGCCACCGAGCTTACCACCGAACTCGGTTGGGTCCACTTCCCCCTCTTCTTTTCCGCTGCACCAGGAGGCACCTGGTGGCCAGCCACATCCCTTGCTACACCCCCTTCTACCACGGGGCCTTTCCTCTCTACCCTCCCATCAACTCGACCATCGACCGACCACTTCCTGTCGTCTGCTCCGGCGGTTTCGGTGGCAATGGCCGCCGACCCTCTTATTTTAACTGAGACTTCCTCGTCAACGATCTGAATAAGCTCACCCTACCTGCCTGCCCCCAATTGCTCCTCTAGGGCCCTCCTTTCCTCCTCCATTTTCAATTCGCTGGCTGCCATGTCTTTTGTTTACTCTGGTTCGCGCAGATTCGTTAATGTAAACAAACACCGCTGTCACCACTGTCAGCCATTGTTGTTTTATTTCTTATTGACCTTAGGGACTAACAGCCACTTGTCATCAGTTACTTGCTTCTACTGATACCGGTACTTATAATTGCTTAGAGACGCCACTCTGTTCACGGACTAGAGACTAGCCACCGAACGCCGATAGGAAGGCTTACACATAGGCCACCTGAGTGTTTGATCATGACTGCCTGGAAAACCACTGAACACCGCGTTTTATAGTCCTGGCCGCCGACGGTGACGTCACAAAGCTGTGACGTCACCGCCGACGCGCCCCATAGTAGCCACAGTGCGAACCCACTGCTCGGACTCGGTGGCTACCACCGAGCCGCCGACCGATGTTTATTACAGTATGCCTATTATAGGAATTCAGCCCAAAATTTGGAATTCCTAAAGGGTAATGAAAGGTTGCATCTCTGATCACTTTATACATTGTAAAGTTTGAAAGTACAGAAATGGCACTTACTGTGAAGTGCATTAGAGAGAGTTCTGTCTTTCCATCTTCAGCTTGCTGGTACTGGTTGGCCTCCGTTGTGCCTTCCTGCACCCACTGTGGGTGACCGTGCCGCCGTACGTCCATCTGCGCGAAGGAACACACGTCTCCCACTCCGGTTACCTCTACAGTGAAGTTCCGCAAGAAGTCAACTATTTCAAGCGCCTTGTGTCGAATACTACACATGAGGATGAAGGGCGTGATGAGCGGGCTGAACAACTCCTCCAGGAGGTAAACCTGCAGCCAACATGGTGAAGTTTGTGTTAAATGGATTCAAATCAAGTGATTGTAGGGATGTCATGGTCTCAAGAAGTAAATACCTAATTGCAGCCTTTTCTTTCCATTCTACATGTACTACATTTTAACGAATAAATAAATGTGGTTAGGTGTCATTGGAAAGGGTCCGTCAAATTAGGATCTAACTACCAGTAATAATCACAATGAAAGTGTTATCTACTTGAGATGGAAGCCTTTTCGGGACAACTGTAGATGCAAGCAAGGGAACATGTCGTTAGTTAATTATTGATTATAAGATGGATAAATCATACACTTACCATTTTGTACTGGAAGAGGGAGGCAAACTCATCGCGGATCCTGAAGGTGTGGGCGTTACCCTTCCAGGTGTCTGGGATGTAGTGGATCTGGGCGAGCACATGCCGCATGAGTAGCTCGGGGCAGAAAACCTGGTGCTGTAACCAGAGAGTGGTCTTATCAGCTGTTTATCTTAGCTCAGGTGATTAAATTTCAAAATATCACCAGGATTGCACTCTTGCATCATGCCAACTCCTGCAGCACTGACGCATAGAATCCAATGACTAACTTCATATATCATAATGACTTATGCAATGCATTTACACATTATGGGGTGCTTTAATATATGATAACGAATCCTTACCTCATCTGGTATACAGGCATGGCAGATGGTGAGAATGACACCAAGCACAGTCATAGTGCCAATCACATGAGCTACACCAAGGAAATCCTCATCAACCACAGTCAAAATCACGAGCACCGCCAGCAGGGACCCCGCAAAGAATGCAATGTGTCTGCAAATGGAAGAATATTCACAGATTGAATTCATGTTAAGGTGCCAATGATTTTGGTAATTCTCCAGTTCTTTGATATCTTGGGCCTAATTGAATCCTATCTGTGGAATAGGATATACATGTAAATGGACATCTAGTGTTTACTTACTTGGCAACAACGACCAGTAGTGGAGAAGTGAAGATGTTCATATACTTCTCGGCGGGGCGGTATCCACGGTTTAGACGGGCATTGAACTCATGGTCCAATTCGTTGAAGTGCCGTACATAGAGACGGGCAAACAGTGACCAGTGCCGAGATCCCAGACTGCTAGGCTCTCGTTTGATGGCCTAAAATACACAAGAATGCAAAGTTAATATATACAAAGGTAAAGGATGCAAGAGTTATGAAGGCTTAAGGAGGTTTAAGATACCTTTTAAAAAAAGAATTATAGGTACATTGTTGTAGTGGCAGATGACCTCTTGAAGATTAAATATTGAAACCTTTCCATTAAAAGGATACAAAAGTAATGAATACAAAGCTAAAGGATGTAAATGTTACGAGGGCTTGAGAAGATTGAAGGTAATTTATAAATATAGGGCAGCAATGTGCATTGCTCGTAACTCGAAAAGAAATAAAATTTAATTTTTTTGGCAGATGTTATGTACTATGAATTCTTTGATTTGAGGTTCATATCATATTTGAATCAAATCAAAATTGTAGTTAATTGCAAGGTCAGTAATGCAGGTAATGTTGCTTGTATCAGAGAATTTAAGGTAATTGCAGTTAGTTAGACTCTCTGCTGTCCCAAAGCTCTGGCCCCTTTATACTTGATAGTCTTTTACATTACATTGTTTCTCAATAATTAAAATCAATAGCCTTCAGCAAGTCTACCTTGTGGTCTGACATCAGCACTCCCATTCACAGACAGGAACCAACTCCAAGCAGGTGTTAAGTAGTGTTATAGTCCTATACTTTCACAAGTCATCTGCTTGGACTCACCCAGGTTATTCGCACCACCCAGCGACTATTCGCATAACTCCCGCCAAAACTGCGCTATTCGCACCACATTGCCAAAAAAAGGCGGGTATATGGATCAACATCATATACCTTCACCATTGGAGGCAAAAAGTGTCTTATGGCTGCCAGCCAAATGACTCTGTAGAATATAGAGTGAGTGAGTAATAGATGTTTAACGCCATTTCGACTGCTAAGGTCTGTCATATACCTATTTCTCATTATCCTTTATAATTGTTATGATTGTAATAAGTCCTATATCTACCAATATTGCACTATCCTACAATAGTAATAGCTTTGCACTGAAGTTCCTGTATTAGTATCATTCCCCATTAATTGTATTAATGGATGGTGACTACCCTCTGAGTGTCTCCCACCTGCGTCATCGATGGTGATGCTGGAGGGACAGCTCATGAAGAACCCTCCTACGCGTACATTCCTAAAATAGTAACAGGCCCATTAAGGGGAAACCCTAGGCCTACGCACTAACGGTATAGTTATGCTGGAGGAGCTGCCCTCCTCCAGCAGAGCTGTTCGGAACAAGACACCATCAACACTGTACCTCTCTGTGATACCTCTACAATAAAGCCAGCTGAAGACACAACTAAGGAATTAACTCTCTATCATCTAACATAAGAAAGAGGCACAACATTAGCTTCTTTCATTGGTGGGAACCCGAAAGGTCTTTGGTAGTATCTCACTGCCAGGCGGGAGCGGACTAGCCTCGAGCTGCTCCCATTGCTCTACATGGATATTGCTGACCAATAACTGCAGCCGCCTATGGTGTTATGTGCCACCCTCCTCCCTCCCTTCAGGAGTTTATGACCTGAGCTATGTGCTGCTCACGGTCGGCTTTCAACATTAGGTCAGAGGCATGCTCCACTGATTGTCTGTGGCCATCTCCACAACGGTCACAGATGTGTGACACACTACCTCCTCTCATTATAATGTGGGACGTTTAGGCCTCCTTGTCTTCATGCTGGCCATCCAGCTGCTACCCCTTCACCATGCCGTCATCTATCTACACCCTGCTCCACTACATGTCCTGTATCTACTGCTGCTCTACACACCCTGCTCCCCATCTGCTGGCCCTCTCTGTTTTCTTCCCTGCTCCATTATCCGTTCATCCATGGATGCACCATTTGATGCAATAGACTGATTGTGTTACCTGATGTATCTTTAGGACCTACTGTGCTAATTGCTCATTTCTCCTGATAACCAGTGTAGAGGCATTGTATTATAACCATAGTTATGGGTACCGTCTGGCTTGGCGGGTGAGTCCAGTCGCTGGATGTTCCTCAGGTTCCGGATACCGTAAATCCCCGGTCATAAGCCGGATTTTTTTTTCTATTTTGGGCCCAAACCGGCTTCTAAATTTTTCCCAAACTCCCCCCCCCGGCTTATGACCGGGGTTTTTTAAAAATAAAAAAAAAAATCACCATTTTTCAAAGGAAATTGTAGCAACAGTAGTTAAGGCGCCAGTGGCCGCGGTGGAGGTGAAGGTCACTCACCGAGAGAAATGTCTGTCCAGGAGCTCTCAAATAACCCATGATTTTTTTGGAAAATTGGTAAGAAATTTCAGTTTTAGGGGGTGTAAGGGGGGGTTGGGGGTCTGAACTGGCCCCCCCAGCTTATGACCGGAGTTTTTGCAAATGTCTAAAATGGACCAAAACCGGCTTCTATATTTCCGCTGAACTCGCCCCCCCCCGGCTTATGACCGGGGCCGGCTTGTGACCGGGGATTTACGGTAGGTGGCAGCACCGATCCGGGCCTGTGGGGACATCTGGCGACGAACACCAAGGTCCGTATATAAAGACTGGGGCTCAGCCGCTACGTCAGAGGCCCTCCTGGCCTCTGACCATATAAAACCATTTACTAACATTAGCTGCCCCTTCATCATCTTCCGGGTAGCCGTTAAGTGTCTTAGCAATAAACTTCCGTTGGCATACACTTGAATTACCGTCTTACTCCTTCTTTCCTGATCCGTAAGGCCCGAACCACCGAAATAGTAATACAAACCATTACATTGGTGCCGTGACCAGTTAATTCTGGTGTATAGCCCGGACGTTATAACGTCCGAATGGCTAGTACATGGGTTAGACAGCCTCACGAAAGCTAACCCTGAATGGCAATTTATTGCCCAGGAGAATGGCAATGGGTCATTAATTATCCATACCCATTCAAACCCACAGGATGTAGATGCTGCATCCTGGAGGGAACCCGGACCTCACTACAAAATAGATAGTGAGGAAAATATACCGGACTCTGTACGGAGAGAACAATCCATACAGAGAAAGAGTACTTTGCTGGGTCAACAATCACTTGTTGATGAATTGAGCAATTCGATGTTCGAAGTTGGTGGAAGCACTAATCCAGAACATCCGGCACCTATGCCAAAAAGGGTACCGTTTGGAAAATTACCATACAGTATACCCAGACCCGGACTACTGATTCTAGACTACAGCGCCATAGACGGCGATGTAACATATGCGGTACTGGAAGGTGAGGAACTTAAACAACCGGATGTCCTGTTGTTAAACGAAACCTATGTAACTTTGAACGAGAATTTAAATACCTTGGTCAAAGCGAAAGATGAAGTAATCAATGAAAAACTGCATCTGGAAGAAGACATAATTGGTATGCGAAGTGAATTCGAAACCAGAAAGAGGGAATACATGCAAGATTTAGAAAATGAAGAAATAAAACTTCAGGAGATGAGAAAGTCATTTAATAAAGAATATGACAATAGACACGCTTGTATCCAAACATGTAACGCCCACCAGATACAATCCATTTGTAACTGATGGAGCAGACAAAAATGTAGATTCCGGTATTTATAAGAAACCGGATCATTCCACATCCAGTGGAGTGGACATTCCGAACAGTACCTCCATACAGGTCGGAACAAATCAGGGATCCACAAGTAGTGTGCGTACACCTCAAGTTTCTAAACTTGATCTGGTTGTAGGTCCGGCACCGCCGATACCAGATCTGAGTCATAAAATTAATCCGACTCAAGTTAATACAGCAAGTGGAACAAACACTACTCCAGTGGCCCAACCACACGTACCGGGACCAATAAGAAATTTACTTACGCCACCGTCGTATTTTTCTCAACCCAGACATAGCACTCCAGCAGGTCCAAGATTGCCTAACCCGAACCCAGGTCAAAGCAATGTACCTAATAGTGGACAAATTCCAATGCCAAACCCACCACAACCCAATGTGGTAGGGGGCACGTATTTACCTAGAACAACTCCTCATGGATATAGTAATAACTATAATCCTGGAGGAGGAGGTAACTTCTATTCAGGAAGTACATACAAGCAGGGAGGGAATCATAATAATTCCTATCCCGGGTTTGCGCCTTCCGGAACAACTGGAAATACTGGCTATATAGGGGGGTACCCTAATGGTCCCTCTGGGAATTACCCCAACAACGGACCCCCAGGAGGTAATCCCCCAGGCGGTCCCGGTGGATCTGGATCCGGAGGATCAGGATCGGGAGGAGATGGCAGGAAACCAAATAGGAGGACATCCATGCCAGCAGGGATGCAAAACATCTTTGATAGAAGCCAATGTATCCAAAATTTGGGCATTGACTGCTACCGAAAAGGAGCAGATGGCATGGAAGTTATGAACTGGAGCATGCGAGAAGCAGACAGACTATGAGGATGTAATAATCCGGCTCGTAGACAGGCAAGGATACCCCCTCTCTATGATTCAAATGATCCATGGAAAGATAGGTACCAGGCTTTTGTCGATGAAGTCAACTGTAGTGGTTGGACAAAAGAAGAAGCTCTGCCTTACCTAATCTGTTGGTTAAACAAGGCAGAAAAGTAGCCCTGAACCAGTGGAGAGCAGCGTACGGAATATACGGCACATACGATCAATTAGTCGAATGTGCGGCGTACCTATTTGGTTCAATCGTAAGAGAAGATCCATGGGTAAGCTTTAAGAAAAGGACCCAGAAACCCAAGGAGTCTCATAAAGTCTTCGGGTTGGAGCTACAGGATCTGCTATCAAAGGCATGTCCAAATTGGGCTCATGATGATGATTGCTATCTGCAAGAATTATTCACACAATTCTACAGTGGACTGCGGGATCCGGATCACAAACAAGTAGTTTGGGATTCCTGGAAGGATGAAACGTCTTTCAGTGACCTCTTCATAGCCATCGACGGCTACGATATGAAGAAAAGGCTAGTGGGTCTAGGACCTAACCCGCTACGAGCTGCTCCATTACAATACGGAGCTGCACCCGCTCAAGTATTTGAGTCCTCCCAATTGGCCCCCGTTGACTTACAGGAAGCTAATCAGGAAGACGAATATGTCTCCGATGAAAACGGATAATATATTGGTTCAGTCCAGGTAGCTGGAAAGTATAACCGCCAGAAACGGTATCGAAAAGTGTATCCGAAAGGAAAAGAAGGATCCGTTGCAAATAAAACAGCTCCCGCACCGGTCCAAGCTAGTAACATGACATCTACAGCTGTCCCTACCGTAGCAGCAGATGCTGCTCCTACTGATCTGGTAAAGACACTAGTAGCACGATTAACAGATGCTCTGAGAAGGCCCCGAGTGGATAAATCCCAGAGGAGATGCTTCAGGTGCCAGAAATTAGGGCACTATGCAGCCAAATGTACAGCTGATAAGCCTGTCCCTCGTAGACAGGAAGGTATCTCTGGAGTAACCACAGAGGAAAACTGAGGAGGGGTGCCCCTATGGGCAGAGAAGGGGATCCCCATGACAAATCTTGCCATGATATCGCCATCCATGACGATAGTTCGCATGTAGTAGCAAATTCGCCTAGCACCGGAGTGGTTGTAGACACCTGGAAGGTTAGGGAGGCCGATATAACAGGTGCCCAGGGAGCACAGGGGAAACCCAATATTGGTAACGAGGTAGGCGGTTATTTTTTAGCCAGGGTTGGTAGTGCCCACCTACCCCCAGGTCATCCTTGTCTGGAATTCCTAAAAGGATGTGGATTGACTCCAGGTGTGAACAATGACGTCCCAATTGTCACGGACACGCCCTCTGTTTTGAATGGAAGGCAGTGGTATGTTTGCCTAACTGTTAACGGAAGATCTGCCAAAGTTCTTATGGATACGGGTGCTAGCCACTCCTGTATCTCCAAGAGATTCTATGATCTTATACCGAATGATCATGATACTCTCATATCGGGAGGAAATGCTCAGACGGCCGATGGCAGTACCATGCAAACGTATGGAAGAACTTGTGTGAAGTTGCAATTGGATGGAATACATGACTATGTCATGAGTGCCACCGTTGCGGATATAGCAGATGAGGGGATACTCGGGTTGGATTTCGCATCCCTGTATGGGATGGTTTTAGAACCACAATCAGGAGTGTTGAGTGTGAAATACCCGTATCCTGTAAAGGTTAGGTGCGTACTAAGACAACTAAGCGGTATGGCTAGTGTCGCACACACTGTGCGAATTTTCGCAGGTGTAGCCTGCGATGTGCTCTTGAGGAGTGATCCTGCAATGCGTAATAAGCCTGCAGTGATAGAACCGGATGTAATTACTTTGTCAAGTATCGGATTAATTTCCGTAGACACTATAGTAGCGAATGCATCCTGGTCGGTAGTACCTGTTTCCAACACTGGAAATGCTACTATCTACTTAAAGAAAGGACAAGTTTTCGGTAGTGTGACCCTTTCGGAAACAGTAACCAATAGCAAGTTAAATTTACCCAAGGTAACAGATAACGCTGATATTTCGGATGACTTGTTAAAGTTGTATGAAGAAACTTCATTAGAAAATCCGGAACATCGGAAAGAGTTTCATGATTTGCTCCGTCAGTATAGAACTGCCTTTGCCAAACCCAGTGAAAAATTGGGTACGACAACTAAGATAGTACATAAGATAGATACTGGAGATGCAGAACCATTTAAAATACCGTATAGACGGTTACCTTTAGCAAAGAAAAGAGTAGCTGAAGAGGAAATAAACAATATGTTGGAACAAGACGTAATAGTCCCATCCAACAGTCCATGGAGTAGTCCTGTATGTATGGTAACCAAAAAAGATGGCAGCATACGCTTCTGCATAGACTACAGGAAGTTGAATGGAGTGACGAAAAAGAACTCTTATCCATTACCGAGAATAGATGAAACCATTGACTCCTTAGGAGGCAACAGTTGGTTTTGTACCCTAGACTTGCAATCTGGATATTGGCAAGTGGGAATGAACCCATCGGATATGGAAAAAACGGCATTTTCGAGTCACATTGGATTATTCCAATATAACGTAATGCCTTTTGGCTTGTGCAATGCACCAGCTACATTTGAAGCGATGATGGAAACTCTTTTGAGTGACCTATTGTGATGTTTAGTATATCTAGACGACGTAATAGTCTTCGGAAAGACATTCGAAGAATGTTCTAACAATCTCAAATTGGTATTAGAACGAATTATTTCTAATGGTCTCAAATTAAAACCTAAGAAATGTCACATGTTTAGAAAGTCAATAAATTGTTTGGTCAGCTTTTATTCCTTGGATGAAGGAATAAAAGCTGACCCAGATAAAATCGAATCAGTTACGAATTGGAGTAGACCTAACTCACCTAAAGAAGTGAGATCATTTTTTAGGCTTCTGTTCCTATTATAGGGAATTTATTCCGAATTATTCAAGAGTCAGTTACCATTACAAACAATAGCTAATAATGGTGAGAAACTCATACAAGTGGTTATACCACATGCAATGAGACATGACATTATGTATTATTGTCATGGACATCGGACCAGTGGTCATTTTGGAAGGAAACGCTCATTAGCACGACTTTCTAAAAAATACTATTGGCCTGGCATGTCACGGGACTTGCAAAGATGGGTAACCACCTGTCCGGATTGTTGTAAAAACAAACCCGGACCCGGGATGGGCAAACTTCCCCTATCTCAGGAACTTTTCGGAGTTAGATCCGCGAGAATCGGAGTAGATATCATTAGTGGATTCAATACAACCGCTAATGATAATACTTGTATGATGGTAGTGTGTGATTACTATACAAAGTATACCAAAGTTTTCCCACTACCGGATCACAAAGCAGTCACTTGTGCCGAAGCTTTTGTAAAAGGCTGGGTACTGACTTTCGGTGTACCACTTATGCTACACAGTGACCAAGGTAGAGAATTCGAATCGAATCTCTGGCAAGGGATGTGCGAATACTTAGCTATTTGCAAAACTAGAACCAATCCATATAGGCCACAGAGCGACGGATTGGTCGAAAGTTTCAATAGAACCCTTATTCAGGTCCTAAAGTCACTTGTAAATAAAAACATGGCTGATTGGGACAAGCAATGCCATTTTGTGACACATGCTTACAACAGTACAGTACATTCGAGTACCAACTGTACTCCGAATCTTCTAGTTTTCTGAGAGGATTTAATAATGGCTGCAGACTTGGTATTTGGAGTTGTGGGTATGGACCCGGAACTACCTTGTCACATAGTTTTCGTCGAATGTTTAAGGGACAGATTCATAAAAGCATATGAGTCTGTCCGAATTGATTTAGAGAAAAGTGCCAAATGGCAGAAAGTAGGATACCGATCTAAGGCATCGGAAATTCAAATCCGGAGATAGAGTGCTAAGACTGCACGAACCACTTAGACATGTAAAATTAGCGTCTAATTGGGACGGTCCTTTTACAATAACCCAGGTTATTAGTGATTGTCCCGTAATCATTAAATCAGACCTCGGACGGCTTTATAAGTCGAATGTGGCTAGACTGAGAAAATGGTCTGGGAGGGAGACCTCCACAGAAATGTATGGTGAAGGATTCGAAAAGATTTTGAATCTAAATCGGATAGTAGACCAGGTAAAGAACCCGATATCGAAGAGAGGCCGAGGTAGGCCTAGAAAGATATCTGAATCAGTACCACCAACGCCAACACAGTTTAAGCGTGGTGGAGTAAAAAAAGTCTCGGCAGGTGAAGACAAAAAGAAGAGGAAAGGTGTTTCGAACGCAAAGAAACACCTAGAGAAAGCTCTTCGAACTGTCAGGTCCGAAAAGGAACTATCCAAAAAAGGGATAGTCGTCTGCCGCAGCCCTCGACTTGCCCAGAGGACTGCAGTGACCTAACCTGTATACACAACGAGTGTAATGTTTACATTTAGAGGAACGGATAACAACTGACCTGAAAGGCCTATTTGTTGTCGCCGTATGATGTATCAGTGGGTAGTGGACGGATAATCCGGTGGATTTGCTTAAGCTTTCCATAAACTCCACTTAAATCAACGGCATGAGCAATAATTACCTAAAACAATCAGTTTGTTTATGTTCTGCTTGTAGCATGTGCGTTTCCGCATGAAGTCACCACGTCCAGTCTCGGCTGACCTCTCGTGACCCCAAGCGAGGAAATGACGAAATTCGTGTCGCCATATTGCTTTTTGGGTGTTGATCAAGACGGGCGAGCGATCGCCCTTCTATTGATTTACAACCTTTAGGCAATCTAGCTGCGTCTTCAGAGTCGTTCGTCCAGTAGGCGGCTCCGTTTCTTGTCGGCCCTGACGCCGTAAAAGTCAGGAAAAGGAGTGTTGAACTCCCGTGTCGATTCCTTCAGTTATGGCTGAGGAATCCGTAACTGCAGCCAAGCTATCCGGTGACCCGGATAAGCTGACTCCGACTACAGATGCTTTCCCGGAAGCATTGTCACCTGTTACACAGGCGGAAAACGAGCTGATGGAAGTGGAGGGATCGCTCGTTCGAGAAGCTGGCTTCATTTTCACTGAATGAGCCCGAAAAACCGATTTCACCACTTCCTACCGAGGGATCTGGAGACGCTTGAACCCCGAAGTACTGCTTGGAGCAACCGGATCCGATACTACCCAGGTAGACGGATCTAAGGACCAATGGAAACCGGCCGTGGACGACCCGTTTCCAGCGACCTATGATGGACGGTACCTGTATGTCCACCCGGACTTACAGGCACAGGTTGTAAATCCGGATGGTACTCCAGTTAAGCTGGACCCGTGGGTAAGGATGGCAATCGAGGATGTTATGCACCCGCAGCAGCTCGATAGGACGCCACCGGAATGGCTTAGAGACTGGCCATGGTTCCAACGCGGACTCATGGTAGACATTGCCTTCCGACAGGTAGTGTATGAAGCAAACAGAGCCTTCTTGCTAGGAGCATATCCCAAGCCTGAAAGGTCTCAGTGGAACGTCACCAAAACAAACATTGACTGGGTAGGTTGCATTTTGGAACCCGAAGGCCAGACCTACCCACGCCCGAGTACTGTCCGTCAGGACTTACGTACCATGAGAGAGTACCGGGAAGCAGCTTCCAACTTCGAACAGTGGGACGACGGCTATTACATAGCCGAAGCGGAAATGACCGAAGTCCAGAACTCCTCTCTCACAGGACTGGACAGGAGCGCAGCCCTACGTACGGTTATCGTCCATCGTATGACTGCGGAAGAAGAAGCTCGTGAGAAAGCCCGTGTTGAAACGGAGGTACCCGCACCTCCAATTCCCAATCTGAAACTAGGCGCTAGAGGTTTGGATGCTTCCAAATCCACTTCTAGCAGCACTACCGGTAAATCTGCAGAGTCGGTAGAGGCACTTATTCAGGTGAATCCGGAACTAAAGATCCGGAAGACTGGAAAGTTTCCAAGAACAGGAGGTCTGCTTCTCGGTGGCTCAAGAATCTGCCCGATTCTGCTAGAGCCAACCCAAAAGCCAGCACCTCAGCCACTAGTAGTTCGAGCACCGCCATGGAGGTGGTTTCCTCGGACGATGAATCTGTTCATAAGTCCTCAGTAGAGTATGATGAGAAAGTCATCCCATCTACTCAGACTGAGGCCGAACGTTGGGCTAACGCCAAATCCTGATTTAAGACCCAGATCCCAACGTGCTTCTCAGATTGTGCATACGGAGTAAAGAAGGACGGTTCTACTCTGTATGCCTGCCCCGATCCTATCCACAAGAACGCGGAATCCGACGATGAGGATTGGATGCATCTTACGGACGAGGATCCCAATCCGAGCAAGGCCTATCGTAAGATGTGGCTTATGCTGAATCACACCGAAGGGGTATTACACCTATACCCAGAGGCGCAAGTTGCGTTGGGCACTTGAGAAGTGGTACGGTGACGACCAAAAGTCCTGTCCCTTCTCAATCTGCCAGGATGCTAGCGATGTCTCGGTCCGGACCTGGAGTACTTCAGCCCGGTTCCAGAGGCATCTGGTAGAAGCCCACTTCCACCATCACCCGGTCTACATCTGTGACCCGAGTTATGGCAAGAAGGGTAAGAAGTGCACAACAAAGGTTCAATATAACCGGCGTAGTGATCTGGCAAGACACCAGAAGAAAGGCAATGCCGAAGGATTGGATACAGCCTGTAAGAGGATTATGGACATGCATCAGGAACTCAGGAGTTCGATAGTCTAAGTGAGGATGCTTGGTCAAAGATCCGACCAGGGGACCAAGTCCTCTGCGAGGTTCCGAAGACCAAGGATTCGAAACTTCGTGCCAAGATTGTCCTAACTCCTGGCAAAGGGAACTGGATATGCATGAGTCTCTTTGGCAGAAATGCAAAGAGTCCGGAAAGGAAGGCAAGCGAGCTAGGGAGAGAGTTAGGAGAGACCAGAACCGGGGTGGACCCGGTAATGGTTAGTCTAAAAATGTACCTCAACCCAGGGCGGATGATCGTTCTAGATCCCCCCTGGCACGTCACCCACATGAGCAGACCCAGGGTACTCCTGTTTTCAAGAGACCCGGACCTGCCGGATACGCAAGCGCAGTATCGAAACCAGGGAAAGTAGACACACGTAATTTAGCTTCTTTCAGGTCATAATAATGGCGAGAACTTCATTACACAATTTCACAGAGGAATGTGTCAGTGACCGCACATATGTGCACCACACACATCTGAGGGGATAGGAAAGAGAAGAAATAGACCCTTTTAAGTGGGTTAGGGAAACCCGTAGAATATAGACAATTACTCAAAAATTACAATAGTTGGTACTGAAATACCTTTTCCTGCAAGACCCCTACATCTCCTCCTTTAATGACACTACAAATTCAATAAGTAATTCTGCCTCTTATATATACAGAGATGCCACTCACTGCAGACAAATACCCGGAAAACTGGACTTTTGGACACATTTTCCCAGGAATTTATACAGAAATCTTGAAATCAAAACCAGGAATTCCTGGTAAACCAGGAAAAGTGGCATCTGTCTATATAAAATTTCCATCTTTTTTAAAACTTTTTTGCACCACCAAAATGACTGAAAATGAGAGGACCCTAGTCGTCTCCTATAACTCATTTCGAGTTAAAAACAAACTGGAAGGTACAACATTGTTGTAGTGGCAGATGACCTGGGCTAATAACTCGTTAGCCAGCCATGTGGATGCAATTGTACATAAATATCAAGTGTATATTTATGACAATTGAAAGAGATTGCATGGATGTCGTAATCTTCATGTAAAATATCAGACATTTAAGTTATTATTATTCACCTAACTCACAGTGAAACTTTTCTGGGAATGATAACACAATGGTATAGTTTTTGGTGTAATAATGTAAAAATTGAAGGAAATAATACAAATTAATGCATTTCTTGCATACTAATACTATCCACTAGGCAAGGCCACTGTCCACTAATAGGGCCCTGTGCCTGCTATTAGGTGCTACATCAGCCCATTTATTATCTCCCATTTAATATATATTAAAACATATGCAAATTCAACACAACCTTATCCTCTCTTAGATAAGTACCAGCGTGATGACTCTTATATTTACTGAGATATCAAGAGATTGCTACTAGGTGTCCACTAATCGGGTCTTTTATTTATATAAGCATTAGAGATGCCTGCAGAGTGTAGGCGCCGAGAAAACGCTCATGTTGATGGTGCTAATAATATCACCAGGGCCATGCAGCAGTTGAGAACGTCTGTTGGACGCAGTAGGAGCTGATGAGAAAACGCTGAAGTTGACGGCGCTAAGGTAGGTTAGGAGCCCTTACGTACGCATCCAGATTCCGTGCGTTCGGAGTACGGCCGAGGGATCAATGCTAGTTTGTAAGGCCATCCCCTATTGGTCTGTCTCATGTGGGTCAATGTTGATCCTGTAGTGAACTTACTCTGCTTCCAGGTGTAGTAAAGGACTGGTACCTAGCCAGACCTGGCTGGGGTGGAAGGGGGAGGAGGGAACCAGCTGAGGTGGGGTAGTTAGCGTTCGAGGTCACCCCCACCCACAATGCACTGGATCTAGTCAGAAAACTGTACCCCGAATGCCTCAACAGATGTAGCTGCAGGTTATTTGTGGAAACGTCATCAAGGGTTGTGTGAAAATCAATCAACCATGAAGTGACACTGGGAGGTCTGGAATCTGGGCTTTTGACAGGGCTGCGCAGCGTGTATTATAAATGCATTTAAATGGTGCATTAAAATGGCTAGATTTACACAAAATGGGGTATAGAAATGCTTTCTCCTTTGTCAGAGACCTGGGGTTCTTAGTATGACTGATACAGAAATGACAGACCCCTCCTTGGAAAGATAAAGTCTCCAGATTCAGGCCACTAATTTAACCATTCTTCCCGATCTTTTATGAAATCATTTCTGCAAGAAATATAGAAAAAAAGTTGTTTTCATAATACATGTATCAAACTCAATCAGCGAGCTTTCATGTGTGTAGGAAAGCACTATTGGCAAAATAACACCGACATGTTTGTTTGTTTAGTTTTACGTCCGGGGGCTATCGAAGAACTCAGACATTCAAAAATTTTAAACTATTCAATAGTAATGGTAGGCTGCAGGCCTACCTCAGGTTTAGTTTGCGCATATGAGTGCATGGGTGTGTGTGCGCGCGTGCATATATTTATGAGTCTGCTTGTAGCAGTGGGACATGGCTCGTAGCGGTGAAAGACCACTCATGGCTCAAGGCCCCTCTTTATCGTGCTGCCTTACGCAGGTAACATGTCGCAAACTGTAGACACATCACCCGGTCTTGTTTGTTTGTTTAGTTTTACGTCCGGGGGCCATTGAGGAACTCAGACATTCAAACATCACCCGGTCGGTCACATTATCCTGACACCGACGGACCAGCCACACCGACATGTAACCTCAATTACGAACGACATGTAACCTTAATTACGAACGTTACCCAGTCTCTTTGATAGGTCGAGTGGTGCCCATCAAACCCAATAGTGTTTATTGAGTTGGATAGTTCAACTATGTAATCTCAGCTTTCTAATTGTGAAAGAATTTTTCAAATCCGCTTACTAGAAGCAAAGTTATTGTCAATTTTGTTCTCAAAATATACCGTAATCTCCCGCGTATAAGGCGCGTCTTATACGTGAATCAGATCGTGTGCGGGTCTTATACGCGGGAGGGTAATTGCCTTGAGTTGGGGGTGCGCCTTATACGCGGGGTACCTCCAACTTCCAATCCAGAATGATGTACACAGACTCATGTATTTTCTTTAACCAAAGAAAAGGTGTAGTCTATACCATGGTGCTCTGTATACCCTTAAACTGCTGAATAAAGCATAGCATTCTGCTCATCATAAAAGTGTTTGGCAATATCTGTTAACCCCACTCACTGAGAGCTTTGTCGATTATATTATTGACCTTTTAATCAAGAGAATCCATGCAGCATTATAATCAATAATCCTGCCCTAGTGTGTGCTGCCACCTAGTGTAAAGTTCTGATTCCAGAGATGGAAGTCTACAGGGATTTTCAAGTCATAAATCCCTATACATTCATATACAAAATCATCTCTGTGATTCCTAGAATTACACCAGGTGGCAGCACACACTAGGGCAGGATTATTGATTATAATGCTGCATGGATTCTCTTGATTAAAAGGTCAATAATATAATCAACAAAGCTCTCAGTGAGTGGGGTTAACAGATATTGCCAAACACTTTTATGATGAGCAGAATGCTATGCTTCATTCAGCAGTTTAAGGGTATACAGAGCACCATGGTATCGACTACACCTTTTCTTTGGTTAAAGAAAATACATGACTAGTTTGGGTGTTGGGTCTGAGTTGAATTTGAATGTACCTAGGTACGGTCTACCCTGACACCCTGGGGTGCGCCTTCTACGTGAAACGCACCCCAGTAGTAAGGGGTGCGCCTTCTACGCGAGGTTATTAAAAAATCCCATTCAGAGGCAGCAGGTGCGCCTTCTACGCGGACCTGCCTTCTCTGAGTTGTGGGTGCGCCTTCTACGCGGGCTGCGCCTTCTACGCGGGAGATTACGGTAATTCTAATTTCTTAAGTCAACATGACCTGCTTGAGAAAAAAGGCATGCATAAGATATCGATATGCAGGTCAGTTGAAATGGAGAAAAGGATTTTGGCAACACTTTGAGAGTACCGCTAATGAAAACTCTGATCCACAACTTGATTTTATCAAGCATCAGAAACAATATAATTTTCTAGTCCTCATCGAATTCCCCATGCTCTCCTGGCATCATTTTCTATGAGCTTTCTATTTATTGCAAGTTGCATCGTGATGGCCCATTGATTTACAAAGTGGTGCATTGTTCTTGCTAAAGAGTGTGCAATTTGCCCATTGCAAAAATCTGTCGAAAGCCCTGACAGTGTGTACTTATATCGTTCTATTAGACATAGTGACGGACACAGTAGGTGCCGAGATAATGATCAGGATCAAGGCGCTAATAATAGCAACAGGGCCGCGCAGACTTGTGTGTGTGTGTGTGTTGGGGGTGAGGCATTTGTTACTTGGCTTTGACAAGAGTGTATTGAAAGGCCCTGTAAGTTTGGTTAATAGATTCCACATAGAACCAGAGATATCATAAGAAAAGTAAATTTTATACATGGACATATCTACGACCGAGGTTTGATTGATTGATTTGTTTAACGTCCTAAGGCCGTTGGCCTCATGTCTACAGTTATATTGCAAGATGCTTGATACTTGACTGTCCTGGTTATGTGTGAATTATACCTTGATATGAAAGGAACATTGAATGTTAATGAGATTATTCTGTCTGAATCAGGGGCATGGGAAGCAGTTTCAGAGTGGGTGGGACAAGGGGGGTTTTCTGCAATTTTTGACCTCCCTTTGCTTGACCTTTTAGTGTTGACCTTTTGAGGAGTTGGCCAAAAGTGGGGGGGACATGTCCCCCCTGCTTTCCACGCCCATGTTAATGCAACTCTGAGCTATGACACTGAATACAAATGCATGGACACGTCTACGACCAGGGACACGTCTATGACCATACATGAAGTCATACAGCAAGCTGCCTTGTATTTAAGTAAAACCACTATATGTTAGTTGTTCCTTGATGAAAGGAACATCGCATGTTAGTGAGGATATTCTGCGTGACTGCAACTCTGAGCTATGGCATTGAATATATAGCGCATGGACACTTCTACGACCACGTAATAAGGCATTGTACTGTGGGCATCCTATGAAATATATTTAACCTTCCCTCATATATGGGCACTGTAGCCCAACATATGTACATTATGTACACAAAAGGATTTTACCATACTGCAAATTTTTTTTTGGGCCCCTCTGACTAGCCATTTGACGATGATCCATGACTATTGCTCATACATTGAACAACAACTCAAAATTTCATCTTTTCTCTCATCTCGATGTGCATCATTTCATCTTTATGTAACAAGTCCTATCAATCAGGATGGGACTGTCATGTCTTTATATAACTAGTGAAACTGAGCCTAAATTTTTTTGGTTGCAATATTATCACCTCCTTTGCAAAGTGAAGCGATCAATAAACACGTTTGAAAAAAAATGAGGTCTGCTAGAACAAGGTTATTATCCACATTATAGCCTGTTAGAGAGGTGGGGAATTCTGTTCTGTTCACACCCTACTCATTATTTAGGATTACTGGGTTGAAGCGCAACTGTTGAAGGGGTATTTCTAGGTTCTATGGGGCTACATGCATACTCCAGGTACACTTTTGTACTGGGTACTGGAAGTAGGAAAAACTGCCTTTAAAAATGGAAGATTCCAGGGGTTGTACTGCCTCCATAATGGCAGATACCTTATAAAGGTATCTGCCAATAAACCAACGGTTATTTTTTTTAAAAGTTTGCTAATTATGGGTTATAATATACATGTTTCCCTACCAGTCGGATGACTCTGATTGGTGGTACAGTAATTATACACTTTAATGGATGATCCCGTGGCTAAGGCCATATCAATGTTTGGCCACAAAGCTTATCAAAGAAGACCATAATGGCATCTCACCTCTGCATATCTGAAGAAGGAGTAGAGAATCTGCCAGAGGAAGATGATGGGACTGAGCAGCAGGTTTGCAATACCCAACCACAGGATATGACGTGACAACCTACAATATAGAATCAAATATATCTGTAAAAAGAAAACCCCTTCCCTCAAATATCATGAATTCTTTTTTAGAAAGTATCATTTTTAGCATCAATAGGCACTGAAGTATCCACTACAACACACCACTACCAGCTCTTGGCTGAAATGAATTATCTCTCTTTTTTTCATTTGCCATCCCATTTTCTAAGTTTATGTTTCTCTTGTGAATTTTGAAACAAAATATCAAGCTACTACTTACCTTGCAGCTAAGTCTTTTCTTTTGTGATAATTCTTGTATTCAGCTTTTAAATGCCAGTTATTTTGAAATGGTGACCATGGACCCCCTGGCGGCAGAAAAAAGTACACTGTTTCAAACAACCATTAACATTTCAGTGTTTCTAACCATAACTGGTGTGATCCTCTGCTCAATATTGGAAAGAATCTAAGTGGAATCATCGATGTTATACTACAAATCTCTGGTACAATATTTGAATTTCATTTTATTTTCATTGCACAATACAAGGCTTGAATAAATTTCTCGGCGTTTTGCTTTTTCAATCAATGTAGAATATACCAAATCATTGAACATTCAGTGTAGTTAAATCGTATTGGGTGTCTAAGATCAGTGTTATTACGCGGTAACTTAAAACATTACAGTGACGCCTTATTCATAATAAAGGCCGCTCATAATATTGTCTATAATGTATTCAAAGCTCTATTATTACAAAATCAAAACAGCCTTGGAATTGAGTTTTTAATACTTACAAAATAGGATCATTTCCAAGTTATACTTCAAGCCTGTCGTTAGGAATACACTGAAATAAAATAAGTATGCCATTAGCTTCAAGGTATATAACATTCAAGCACAGTATGTAGAGAGCCTAATGTGATGACGTGGTTAATTAAACCACTAAAGCTTTATCTAAGGTTTATCAAATCGAATGCAATTCATTCTTAGTAAATAACAAAATACTGCGGTGTACAACACAATAGTTTTTTTCATTTCTTTTTGTTTTGTCTATTATATATGTAGTGGTGCATAACTTACTAATCTCCAACAAATGGCACACGATACTTCAATGGCAGTAACGACTTGTTAACCATGGCAACCATATAGTTCTTGAACCGGAGAATCCTATGATATATATCTGTAAGTTAAAGGTTATCATACACATTGGTTAAAGTGAGAGTTCATTAGAATATCATTCACATTTCACTGTTTAGAAAAAGCCCAATATGTGTTCATGAAATAATACAATGGCATAGTCATTTTAGATCAACATTATGCACTAGCAATAGTACCGGTTCTGCTTGCAAAGAAAATGCAAGGCTGTTCAGGAATGTATGGCTTAAGTGGTGGATCCACTACTGTGAATTTCTTATGAATAGCGTCCGTGGCGAGTACATCTGAAAGGACTCGCAAATATCAAAACATCTTGATTTATGCGAATACTGTCGCAAGCCACTCGGATGTCACATGAAACAGTCACAGCAGCAGATCCACTGCTGGAACGTTTTCTGCGAGAAGACATGCACGAGTCACCAGCGATTCACAGCAGTGGATCCCCCACTTTACTGGGGAGGGTGAGTTTATCGCAGATTATAGATATACATTTATATGAGTACCAAGGAGCCAACCATGGTTTAGGCTGGACACTAACCTAGCTCTGTAAGCTCAGACTTGTGGATACACATCTGCTGTTCTTTCTGTACCTCCAGCAGTCGGCGCTGTACCTCATGCCAAGTCATGTTCGCCAGGTCATTCTGAAAAAGACACCAGATGAAAAATCAACAATCATTCAAATTGACAAAGGCATCAGTGAGAAGCTTATAAAAACTATAAAGCTAAAGGGATGCTGCAGAGACAATTCTGTATCTGTCAACTGGTTTCAACCCTTCCCTAATAATTGATTTTACCATGTCGATCCCTCGCATATAAATAACAGCTACATCAACCCAGCCCTGGGCAAAGTCACTTGAATCAGTGCTGCGCGCGGTTTTACTAAATCGCCTCGTCTTACCATGCCTACTGAGTAAACTGTATTCCATCAACCATTTTTAAATAGATACACAATATTTAATCCAGAATTGATGGTTTGTTTGCTTATCAATTAGGTTCATAAATATATTTTCCCCTAGATTGAGGTCGCATCCAGTTATGGTATCTCTTTGTATCAGGACCAACTGGTATCTGTTTATGGTCCTCTTCAGTGAACCAATACCTAAAAATGTCTAAGTCTGTGCCAAAGGCACAAGTTCTGATTAAATTCCATGTACCATGGCCCTGACTTATATATACAGTCTATGCATATAATATGTAAGTGCCCCTGTAGGGGTAAATGGTCACTGGTGCTGGCAGGCTCGAAGACCAATCTGTTTGTTTGTTTCAAGGGGAGAACTAACTAACCCTTTAAGATAAACAAAGTAAATTAATGCATTATACCAGCCTTATGGTAATGAAGCCTATGTATAGTTGTACATTATATGTAGGTGGCCTGTTAAATGATTGAGGGTTACTAGGAGGTGACAACATCAATACTCTGTTCCTATGGCTAAATAACCTGCTGTTAGCCATCGGAATTTAGCCTGTCTGCACCAAAGATTATAGAGGCTTCACTGTCCTATAATGTACCACCTATGCAATGTTCATGAAGACATTGTATTGGCAAAAAATGGTAAGGTTTAGATAGAAGTAAGTAGGGTAAAGTGACCATGAGTCGTCCACCTGGGTCATCTTACCACCTACTAGTTAGTCTAGGTTCTTTGTAATATTAGGAAAACTTGCAGGGGTCATCTAAAAATGGATATAAATATTACCCAGATGTCTTACTCTTTCCATCCAGCAATGTTACAACTTTCATACCCATAGTCATAGAGCTGTTTGAGCACCCATTATTCAATAGATGTGAATTTTCTTTCATCAGTACCATGAGTCGGCCACTGCAGTACCTTGAGTCAGGCACATCATAAAATGACTCAACTAATTCATAGTAAAGAGTGTGCTTTTGAAGCAAAACAAGGAAAACATTTATTCCCGGCTGAGTGATCTTGGTCAGAGTGTTTCTGGAATGATTTTACTAATTACAATGCTGATTAATACCATTCCTTGGATAAACATAAATTATGGCAAACTTATCCCCATTTATCAGCTCTCTGTTATTTCAAAGTGGCTGTCAATCTATTAGAAGACCTCTCTACCTATTTGGTAGAATATAGTTGATTTTGTTGAAAAATAATGGATAGTGTTAGATTCACTTTCCCAAAGATGGAAAGATAGCAGGTGCTACAGCTCAACATATTCTAGCTGTGTAAATAACTTAGAACCCAATGAAATGGTCACTACTAAGTTCATTTTGGACCAAAAAGCAATAGTGGCCGACTCAAGGTACTTGTATAGTGGCTGACTCAAGGTACAAGTATTGCTCGAAGACACCTTCGGTCAGTCTTATCATACCACGAGTCAACTTCTATACAGCAGATTGTTGACTTTTGTACTGAACACTATAAAAGGAATAATTTCAAGTTAAATGATGTTTGACAGAGTATGAATGCAATGCTTTTTTTCCAATTTTAGTTAGGTTTAACTCTGTTACTTGGTCAATATCACATTATCACTCATCTATCATTTTGTTGCTGGAAAATCATCGGAAACCTATATCTGACTTCAAGAATAATTCACAAAATCTAGTGTCATCTAGAGCTCCTGGAAGGTCCTAGACTTATATTCCAAAAGATCCTAAGATAGCTTATAGCATATCTTGCCATATAACACCAGTGCAAATAGCTTAGAATCCACTAATTTATTCATTAACACATTCATTTTGGGCCCAAAACCAAGCAAATGGCCGACTCAAGGTACCTGGACGACTCAAGGTCACTCTACCCTACCTGATTGACGTCTAGTCAATCAGATAATAATAAAGGTGACCGCAAACGGGCCCGACTGGGTTGGCTGATCATGACGTAAGGGGCATCTGCAGGAGACGTCCGATTCAGTCTGTCAATATCATATCAAACATGTTTGATGTTCCCAATTGGATTGGATTGATACCCCTTATTTACCATATCCTTAGTTACTGATTGAGTCGGGCTAGTCTGTGGTCCACTTAAGCAATCAGAAACTCAAAGCAACTTAGGATAAATTATGCCAAACGCTTAGCGATACTTGTAGTTGTATCAGCATGGGATATATGGGTAAAGTATGAGCGGGGCAACACATACTCAGGGTTTCAAAGTGACTTTTAACAGAAACCAATGCAAACGCTTAATAGAGGATTTAGAAAACTGTATACAGTCTCGGTTATTATGAGTAACTTTGATTGGGATATTTCCTCGATTTAAATCAGTATATGCCAAGATAGAAGTTATCTCTCTTTGAGAGAAATCATATTTTTGGTTCTCAACCTGAAATTTACCGACCATGTAAACGAAATAATTCACAAATATCAAAGATGAATAAAATATGCTATTACTTCAAAACTTTATACTCTGGGTTAACAATGTTGGGAGTACATTTTATAGCAGAACATGACAAAATCTTTGAATTCTGCCAGGGATCAACCAACACCGCTCCTGCATTTTGGACAGAGTAAATCCAACAGATCTAGGTACATTTTTTTTTCTTTTTGACCCATGGTCGTCTTATAGAAAAGTGTGACGGTTTGGTTGAGAACAAAGTCATGGGTCTACCTTGTGTGTGATGAAACATTTCTCTTTCCCTAACACCTTTAAGGAAGCGTATCTACTCAAAGTAGAATCTTTATCAATAGTCCACACATGAGGAAAGAATGAAGCGGCAAGGACAGAAAAGCAGGGCTTCAGTTCCTCTGTATTAAAGTCAAAACCATAAGGGTCAAGAGAACCTTTTGATATCGTCATTTAGATTTAACCGAAGCTTTTTCTTAACGTAAAAGAACATAGATGTTGATAATTTGACTCACGTGAGGCAATTCACTGTCCTGTACAAATCAAAGTATCTGATATGATTTAGGTCCTTGTTTTCACCATATCTAAACAGATTTGATATCAGACTCCTGGTACAATTTGTTTATAGCTTATCTTATTCATTGGTATCTTTATGATCCCATTACCCTCGGTAGTGCATATTCTTTTGTCATCATAAGTCTAGGGATACCTCCTTCTCCAGCCTTTTCTTCTTTTTTTACTTTAGATTACAAAATTAACCTCCCCTTTTCCTACAACTTTACTTACGTTTCAATTACCACCAACATAATAGGATTTGCTTAACGGTATTATCATGTCAAGTTCTCTGATACATTGTATATGGCCAAGTAACAAATGCTAACTTACAGCGGAGACTTTGAGGGCCTGCGTGTAGAAGGCGCGAATCTCCAGGTAGAGGAAGATATTGTAGACAAGTTTGATGACGCGGAACACGAAGAACAGACTCGCAAGGATCAGCAGAATGACAACGAATCCGTCCACTCTTATGAGCACAAATAAATGGAGAAATTAGCTCAAAAATGACTTGCTTCTGTGTGTTGCACATTTCCATCATTTCATAGTATTCCCAATAAATCAATCCCAAGAGAAAATTTAATTACAAGCTATTGGGGTCAAATCTGATGAGCATTTTTCACTTCTGTTTGTCTGGAGGCTTTATTTCTGAACTGATATTTTCATATATTCAGCAAAACGTTAGAAAGTATATATTCAAAAGTATTAAATGGCGGTCATATCAGGGATGCCACTCACTGGTCAATGAAAATTCGGAAATCATCCTAATTCTCGGAACTCCCAAAAGGAAATGCCTACAGGAAATGAATTCCAAAATTCAGAATTCCTAAAAAGGTAGGAAAAGTGGCATCTCTGCATATACAATGCCTACCTCTGTGCACATTGGTCTAGTGGGTAGATGGCCTCACCGATGGTCACCTTGTGTAGGGTACCATTCTGATTCTCATAGAACAAGACATCATAGTCTACACACTCCAGCAGGAACGATGAGAACAAAACCACAAAGAGAAATTGTCTGAAACATAGAATTACATTTCATTATTATTGGTCACATTAGCTAGGGTTTTGTTATCGCCCCACCCCTTCCATCACTAATATATGAGCATACAGTAAGCCGTTGCTTCCTCGACCCTTTAATTCCTCAGATCCCTCATTACCTCAGACACAGGAACTACAACTCCCTCTATATTTTCTATTACATTTGGACTTAAATCCTCGAATAATTTGCTTCCTGGGATAATTTTCCTTGCATTTTCAAAATCTGAGGAAGGAAGGGTCAACTGTATATACACATACATATAATACATTAATAAGCTCTTCACTATGACTATGAGTAGGTAAAGGGATTAAATGGCGGACGGACATTATCAACTTACAGTAACTGGAGGAGGTCCTGTAGCAGCATACAGGCAAAGCCACTCCGCTGGTGGTACTGGTAGACGCGCGTAAAGAACTCATCAAGATTCTCAATGTGGTTCCAGCGAACTGAAATAACAAGGCACGTTTACTTTTCCCTTGACATCCATGTATAATTTATATTTGAAACATTACGTCGTCCATATTTGGCTATCAAATTTTGGCGCTATAACACTACTACCCTGGTACTGGTATATCAAAAGGGGGTTACTGTACCGTTGTATTTAAGCGCCTCGGCGGTCTTTCATTTAGTGGCCTCAATTTCACTGGCGCTCATACAAGACAGGAGGTTATTCAAGATCCAGTTTTAGTGCGTAAGAGATATTTCAGCACCCCATTACCCCTGGCGCTTATTTGAGACAGGTGCTTATTCAAATCCAAGCGCTTAAACACAACGATAAGGTATCAATTGCTGTTTCATAGGAAACATCGTAGTACATGGCTGTTAAGATGGTGTCCGAGTTAAACTTGACACTTACCTTTGCTGGAGTCAGGTACAACATGGATGATGTCGTCAGCGGGTGGCCCCTCTGGGTCGTCTTCATAGAAGGAGCCCAGTGCCTGGTAACCCGTCTCAAACTCTGCCATTCTATGATGATAAGATGAGTATTATAAAGCCATGTTTTTATCTTGGGTTAATGTTAATTACCTCGTGTTTTTATCCGTATGGTAATAAGAGTATCAACAATTTAGGTATAATCTCTAACAGTGCTTGAACAGTAAATTAATGGCATAGGTAATTGAACTAAAATATGCAAAATATAGGATGTTTAATTTGAGTACTGAATATGTGTAAAACACTCAAATCAACATGGTCTAGTACGTCTTAGCGAATTAGATTTAGAGTATCTTCCTCCCAGCCTAGGTTTCAACTTGGTGTTTCTGTATACCCGGTAGCTGTAGCCACTCTGGGTATTGACAGCATTACTGAGTGTATAACCATGTGCGAAACTCTATATCCACTCAACTGTTAGAAGACTGATTCATACTGAAACTTATCATATAAGGACCTATGGTTTTACATCTTCTCCGCCTATGTATATTACCAGTAGCTATTTCTCACACAAATACCATGTAACCCTTCAGAAGCTATCCCTCTGTCCTTCAATACAAAAAGTTCAAAACTATCATAGCTCTCTATGGATAGGAGAGGTAACCATGCTTGGTTGGAGGGAGGTAAAGATGAGGATGACTTTGAATGAAACTTTAAAATTGCAAAATATTTTCAACAATTAAAACCACAACGTCTAACGTCAAGTTTACTGGATCTCTTCGACTTTGGACACTGTCTCTTGTTTAATCTCCTGCATCTGGTGAAAGAAATGGAACATTAAGTGGAAATCATGACTAAACCGATTGCCACAATAGCCTACCTAGATCAGTATAAATCCTTTTTGATACATGACCAAACCATCTAATGTTCGTTGGCAGAACCACATTTAACCACATCGCCCTCAAGACTGTCCCCCAGAAGGGAGCCGTTGTTAAAACCAATCGTAGACCCTATCGGGCCCGTCACCTACAGGTAAACCCCTACATCCAGGTCCTCACCATCGGCTGACTCAGTTGGGCCCGCCTGCATTCACTACATCTACCTCAAGATCTAAAACCTTTAAGGCTTTATACCTCGGGAAAAATGCACTTTAGCGGCTGCTGTAGCAAATTCTTTACCTACCCTAACGCTAACCCTAAAGGCAACCACAGACTGGCCCGACGGCATTGGCCGATTCTGACGATCGGGAGCATCTGTGTGTGTGTTTGATCGAGTCTGGCAATATCAAACACGTTTGATGTTCCCGATTGGATTGGGACCATACTCCTAGGCTCAGATACCGATCGAATCTGGCCCGTCTGTGGTTACCTTAATGTAACACAAGATGTGTGTCCGCTAAAGTGCCTAAACTCTCATCTCTGTACCGCCGTGAGAGTTTAGAAATGCTGTTGCTTTCCGGTGTCGCATGCGAAATCTGGTCCATGCGAAATCTGGTTGGTCATTCTCCAAACAGACTCCTTAAGCTGTAATCCAATGCTAACAGGTACAGTTATCTGCTTGAAGAGTGATAAGTCTATCATAGCCTAGAAGCAAAGTATTTTTATAAATGAAGGAACAGAACCATGATAACATCCTCCAAGATTTAATAGAATTTGATTAATACCCAAACCTAATGATACTGTCCCTACGCCTTAGAACTAGGATTTGGGCAAAGTGGGATTTTAGAAATAATTGAACTTTGGCGACCAGATTTCGCATGGACCAGATTTCGCATATGACACCTGTGTGTGACGGCCTGTGTATTGCCCAAAAACCGCAGATTTTCGGCCACTTATGCTTGGAATTCCTAGTAAATTCGAAGTTCCTGAATAGCCTGATTTGTTGACTACAAACTCACCAATTTTGAAATCCAGATGACTGCTATTTAAACATTTTAGAGCACATTTTCCAAAGACATTTGCAACCAAGCTGCAATCCCGAGATCACTGCGGGAAAGTGGTAGAGGTATATTTAGACTTGAAAGTAAATTAGAACTCTCTGCGTTCTCCTCTCCTCACTGGAGAGCTCCTCGCCGGAAAGCAACAGCTTTTCTACACTCTCATGGCGGTACAGAGATGAGAGTTTAGGCACTTTAGCGGCGGTACAGAGATGAGAGTATAGGTTTCTAAGATATCCGACTAGATCTTTACAAGGAGTGAGTACTTCCTTGATCTATACTATATAGGCTATTATTTTTCTATTGAAAAATTGACAAGAATTCATTATAAATAACAAGAAATAAAAAATTATATAGTCTTTATAGACTGTCTGTGGGTGATGATGCCCAACTAAAATGTTTTATTCTTTGATTGATCATAATTCATATACAGATTGAATGCATCTCCATCATTATGTAGTCATAGTTTCAACACCTCCTTTGGGAGCATAGGGACCGGTGGCTGATCTATCATTATGATGATGTATGTCCGTGCCTCACAGTGCCTGGATTCAGAAGGCGCTGTGTTCTCATGACGGCGACCCTAGTACGTCCGTGCGTAAGAAATGTCTCTGTTTACATTCCAGTTTGGCCTGAGGTTATCATGCCTCGCTTTGAAATCTAGCAACATCTAGCCACTTTTGGCGGTGTCGCATGCGAAATCTGGTCCATGCGTAAATTATCTGGTCAGTCATTCTCCAAACAGACTCCTTAAGCTGTAATCCAATGCCGGCAGGTACAGTTATCTGCTTGGAGAGTGATAAGTCTTTCTAAGCCTCGAAGCAAAGTATTTTTATAATTGAAGGAACAGAACCATGATAACATCCTCCAAGATCTAGACCTAATAGAATTTGATTAATACCTAACCCTAATGATACTGTCATACACCTTAGAACTAGGATTTCGGCAAAGTGGGATTTTAGAAATAATTGAACTTTGAGTTCACATGGACCAGATTTCCCATACGACAGCGGATCCAAATAGCATGATATCAGTGCCATATTGCCCACTAGCTGGTCTGGAGCTGGTTCCGGCAACACACACTGATACAAACTGATAAGATGGGACCAGCATTTCCCAGGAAGTGGGTGTTAACCAGGGATAAGGTACCCATCATGGTATGTCTTATCAGTGGGTTTTAGCTCAACCAGCGAAAGATGGTGGCTCCACTAGGCCTCCGTACTGAGTCCTACACTATAGCGCTAGCGGCCACTAGGCACTGAAAGCGCTAAGCAGGTTTTGGTGTATATGATGATGATACTGTGTCAGACTCTGTGACTGTGTGATGGTCAACATGATGATGCACATGCTTTCAAGTTTCAACAACGCCATCATCACAATAAAATTCTGACATTAATTCACTTTAATATCTGCATATTTTTTTTATATCTACTTCTAGTTGACGAGATTGTGTTACAAACGTAATGTAATGTTCAACCGATCATAGATATAAAAGAACATGATTAGTACAGTCTATAACTATGTAGGCACCATTATCTGTAGGCCGGAGAGAGACAGCCTCTCGCTACCGCTAACAGCAAAGTTGGCTGGCCTCATAGACAACAAATAACTCTTGCAAAAATACACTATTCTCTCACTCTCCTTCTTCAAACTCCTCATATGACCAAATAGCACCCGATTCTTCTCTTGCAGTACTTATACACATAGCCATGTTTGCAGTGACCGGAGTGCCTCTGATCCTGACATCAGTTACTAAATTTGTTGTAATTCCTACAATTCTTTGTTAAACAACACAATTTAAGGGACAATTTAGAACTTAACATATCAAGCTTCCTGGCTAATGAAGAAAAAGACATTTTTTCAAAATTTGAAATTGAATAAAAATATTTCGGATTTTTAACCATTTTTTTGAAATTACAAAGATTTAGCACACCTTTTAGAACTACAACCAAAATATCCGTAATTTTGTTTTCTACAAGAATCTAAAATTTAGTTCTATCTATATGTGTGCTGAAAATCCATTGGACGCCAACAAATTCTTAAAAAAAAAAAAAATTGTTCGCTTGCACCATGTTTTCAAAGCCAAAATCCGTAGACTAACTTATTTTTTGGTGTGGCCTTATCATGGTTGAAGCCAATAACAGATTTGGCTAATTGACTATGAATTTGGCTAATCAAATTCAAGACAAATTCGCCAAATTGGCTAATAGAAAAAGAGGCCAAGCGCTAACCTAGAGTGAGTGTGGTCAGTGAGGCATGACTTGACCTAATTTTCCCTCACTCAGCTGATAATGACCAGAAAAAGTTGACAGAAAATACTCCCAACTTTTTATATTAAAAAATGCACTCCTTCTCTTCTAAGGCCCAAAAAAAATTGTGTTCAGGTATTCCGACTGACCCTAGATTTTAGGCCCGACCCTAATTTTTTTTTTAGTTTTTTTTCTTTTTTTTAAGCAAAATTACCCAAAATGTGAAAAATTCTCTGGAAAATGTCAAAACCTAGGCATATTTGGTATCAAATTGAAGCTCATGCTCCCAGTAATCCAGCTAGCTTGAAATGAGAAACATGTTTACACTTTCAAGGATTTCATTATTTTTTAAAGCAAATTTTTGCTAAAATACTATACTTTTGGGCACCCAAAGACATAAAATCTAAAAAAAAAAAAAAAAAAAAAAAAAATCCGACCTACCTACCCTAGTTCTTTGGGCTATGTTACCTGAACACAACAATTTTTTTAGGCCTAATCACTGTATTTGATTAATTCAAAAAGCATTAGGTTAGCAAAGATTTCTTATTTCTGTGGGATGAATTTCAATTAGATGGTAAAAAAAATTAATTTTTGGATGCCCATCCCTACATCTCTTAGCAAAATGTAGAAAATTGGAGGCCATGACTAAAACTTGGCACAGAGCCAGACACAGGCTTTTGCTGCAGCCAACAGAAATAAACACAGGATTGTAAGTCAACCAAACCTTCCATAATTCCATCCGACATCATGTGGCAAGTAAAGTTGTTCATAGTTGTATGACCAAAGTTTGGAAAGCAGACATTAAGGGTTACTGGAATGATGACCCCAAGGAACGATGATCCCACGGGAACGATGATCCCATTTTCTGCTCCCCAGGAACGATGATCCCATCTTAAGGAACCATGATCCCACTTTAGAATATCTCTCATCCCTAATGTTTATTGACCCCTATGCACTAGTATTTCATGATTTGTTGGTGATTTTGTTGGAGATAACAGTGGAGTTGATACTGGGAAAATTTCCAAGGAGTATATTTTCTGTATAGGCCTACACCTGTAGGAGTAATCTATTATTGGAGTGATTTTTTCGTAAATATTTTATCTATTTTATATATATTTTTTACATATATATTTATTTTACACATTTATTTCATTTAATTATTGGAGATACACATCATCTACATGGATTACTTATAGGATTGTCATGGATTAACAGCCAAACTGTGAGTACTGTACCTACACACACACTAGCCTACTGTCACTATACTGTCACTCTCAAATTCTTCCTAGATTTCATAGAAAAAGCGTCAATAACATGTTCAGGGATAGGATAGAAATACAATATGGGCATATGTTATTGACATTCCTTGCAATGTCATGGTGACATATACAAGCTAGACATTTCCAGGCACTGGTACCTATATAATGAAAGATAGTGAGAGCATAGCTCTTGTAAACTGCTGTCCACGATGTTCAATAAATTATACCTCCCGCGTAGCAGCCAATCTAAGATGGGGACCGCGGGGGAGGGAGGGAGCGTTCCGGTTGGGCAACGCGCATCTAGGGCAGATGGACAGCGACCGGACCAAGGGGGGTCTGAGCTCCCATTCTAATTCAATGTAAGTTCCCTCCACCGGCCAAAAAGGACCAGTCAGGCCCCTACTATAGCCGTATAGACGGACGACAAGGGTGGGAGGGGGAGGGAGAGACCAGTCAGATTCTATACTCGATTTCTGATGATCGGATTCCAGGTAAGCTCCTTCCAGTATGCTTATAATAAAACTGCTGTCTTGAGACAGCAGTTTAATAATGAAAAAAAGCCTCATCAATTTTCAAAATGGCTCGGACGGTAAACTGCAACCTGCCTTCCCATGGCCTTAGGATGGGATCATGGTTCCTCAAAAGGTGGGATCATTGTTCTGGGATCATCGTTCCTTGGCCATCATCGTTCATTTATTCACATTACATTAAATTAATGTTTAAAATGATTCGGTACCATTGGTACCGAATTTTAAAGTTGTCAAATGCGTTGGTTAGGCGCATTTGAGGGCATTGCTGCCGCCCAGTGTTCAGGTTCCACTTCCGGTTCGCAAACGTGTAAACGCATACATCTTCTACCTGTCATTAGTTTTCAATTCAACTGTCACAGACTCATACCTCTTCTTTCCCACCCACCCACACCAATGGGTTATTAATGTGTAAACTTTTCATCTCATTCTGTACTATGGTAATTTTATAAGTCATGGTTTTATGTAATAACGATATTTATTCATTCACTATCACTCATCAGGTTCATATTTTAATTATCCTGTTTCTTTTATTGTATCATAAATAATCATATATCACTAATCATTTCTATGACTATGTAGGCCATAAATAAAGGCCTTACACTATAAGTGGTAAATGACCTTATAATGGTCATACTGTGATAGACAATGACTCATAAAATTTATTAAACCAACAATAAATTTTATCAACCCAAACACATTCACTATTTCAATCCTTTACATTGGGTATGCACTTACCTAGTTTTTCAAGACTTTATCCCATTAAACTTATCTAGTGAGCAATGGATAGATCTTGAGAAAAGAAATGGATTTGCTTTTTAAATTAAGTCTCTATGTCAATTTAAAGTGGAATTATGACCGGTCAAAGGTACCAAATCAGACCCAGAATTCTGCCATAGTTAAGAGTTTAATTTGGATCCAATTTTGTGATCAAGCAAGATAAATCTAAGGTAGCCTAGATCACTAAAATGATTATTTTGGGCAATTTTCTTTTCAGATAAGCAAGATATACCCCCAAGAATGTAAATAATGATACATTTTATCATAATCAAACAATGTAAAAGCAAATTTTTGATGTCATCTTTTCCCTTGAAGTGCGCGCATTGACAGAACGACGGCAGACTATCGTCTTTGCGTTACAATGTCGCGCAGTGATATTGTTGTTCATTGCCTCACTCCACCGGCGGATGAATATAAATGCCACATCCGGGCAGGTGTAGGTACGGACTATTTCCCACAGAGCCCGCCATTCGGACGCGGGGCTTCAACCAGACTGGACAGACTTTCAAAGAGGTCCCCGACGGATACATTACCACATAACATGACATTGTAGTTTATTTCAATTTTACTAAAATTTTATATTGCACGGCGCTGCCAACATGTCACTAGACTTGTCATACTCATCAATGTCTTCCGACTCGGACGGATATAGCACGCAAGGAGGGGCTACATTCGACGGCGGGTCACCTGCTTCGTCCCGGTCTCGCCACTCCTCCGCCAGCACGGCGGATTCAGGTGCCACCACAGTGCCGTATGTAGACGGTGCTCAGGCTTCTGAAAAGGTAAAGCAACAGGCAGAGAGAATTGTTGTACTCGAATCTGCCCTGGATAATATGTCGGTAAAATTTAACGAACTTATGGACTATGTTAAAGAGGGTCGCCATGTTCCCGCCAAGAGCGAACCACGTGACAAGAAGGAACGCCATCTTGAATCTCACCGGCACCCCCGCAAAGAGACGGAAGAAAGTGAACCACGCCGGGGCAAGGCACCCCAGCCTACGCCATTGGAGACCCCAGTGGCACGACCCGACAAAGACAGGAGTAAGCACTACTCGTCACGGAGAATTCATAAAAGCAAGGACTATGGTGATAGGCGCCACAGGAGCCAGCGTGACGAACACGCGTACCGGCATGAACGCCGTAGGACACCGACGCCGCCGCGGCGCTCGTCCCACCGCTCAGCGAGGGAGGACCGACAACAATCACCCAAGAGGCGGTCTCAGCGCCGCCCCACACGCGAGGATAGGCACAAGGATCGCAGCACGTCCCCACGTAGGACATCACCTCGTCGCGGCAATGAGCCGTCTCTGGAGGATATGTTAAGACGTCAGCTTCTACAGGAGAATCTCATCATACCTAGGAGCGAGGGTAAGAACTTCATTGATCAGTTGATTAACCCAACACCTATGGCCAAGCCCTACATGTATTTAAAGAGGGCGGGGGTCCATACGCTCCAGGATAAACTCAAGGCGAGAGACTCTATGACTCAGGTGGAATACCTTAGTGCATATCATCGAATGATTCTGGACAAAAAGTCTAAACAACGCCCATTTGTGTACGACCATTTGGAACATTTGATTGACGTTATCGAGCACGCCTGGCCAGACTGGTACCCCACCAGGGCGTGGTCACAAGGCATGCTCGACGAAATTGAAAAGAACAATTGGTCATGGGAAGACTACCGTACTATTATTAAGCCAGATAGACTAGATAGGGTACTAGAGTATCGAGCCAACAAGGACTCTCACCACAATGGGCATGGCCTACAAGACTCAGTATGCATTGAGTACAACAGTGTGGCGGGATGCCGCCACTCACACACTCACTCTAACGCCTCTACTAAGTTCATGCACGTCTGCTCTTTCTGCTTTGCTGCAAATGGCAAAAAATTGGGCCACACGATCCTCGCGTGCCGTAACAAAAACGGGGGCCAGGGCAATAATGGTGGGCACAACGGAGCACCCAACAATGCACACCAGCAACAACAACATAGTACACCTCACTTCCCCAATGTGTCGGTTCCCCCTCCGGGCTTCTCTACTCTCCGTCCACAGGCAGTTCCATATCAGCCAAAAAACGCCCAGTGAGTGTTCCTGCACAGGGGGCGGAGGGAATACTCAATAACTTATCACAGGTCAGTACTGACAGTGTACAACATAACATTGTAAATGCTGACCTTGCCCTAAACAATGATGATGATGCACCTGCGACCGAGGCCGGGGATATTAACAGCCCCAACATCGCAGGTGCTCACAACTGTAAACAAACCCACAGGGAGGACGAGGGCGTGACCTTGGGGGATACCGAATGTGACGTCATGGCCATCCCGGACACGCCCAGCCCTATACCCGACAATGTTGGTAAACACGACCACGTGGAGGCAACAAGTGGTGACGCTATAGACGCACCACATGGCCACACGGGCTCGCTGTATGACTCTGATGTTGATGTTGATCATGTTCTCTCTCCACAGGAACAAGGGGTGCAATTAGGGGACGTACAACGCGACAGCCAACCGGATTGTGCAACACCCCCTGTTAGCATAATTGAATTTGATACCATCAGACATATGTGTGAATATGATGTACTAATTGATGGTATTGACATTTCACCCGCAGCATTCGCCAGTCACAGGAAGGCATATTGGCCATCCACAACAGAAGCATGGCAGTTCCTGGGTCCAGAAGTGGAGTACATGGCGTATTTGTATTCTGTTGTCCGTTCCACAGGTCTCCCTAACTGTCTCTCAGCTAAATTGCAGGTACCCAGTAACCTTAACCTCCCAGCATGGGACGCATACTTGGGCAGTGACCCAAAACATGAACGTCTATTACAGTATCTACACTACGGTTTCCCACTGGGATACTTGGGGCCCACATCAAACAGTAGGGATACCCCAAATCACCCAAGTGGCCTAGACTACCCCGATCAGGTACAAAAATTCTTCAGCAAAGAAACAATGCTGGGGGCCATTATAGGTCCTTTCCACGACCAACCATTCGATACATGGTCACATGAGGCCCCAATAATGTCCAGGCCAAAGGCGGACCCACATGAGAGAAGAATCATATCTGACCTCACCTTCCCTAGGGATGTGTCTATCAACGCGTATGTCCTCAAGAACACGGCCATGGGGGAGGTGAGGGAACATCAACTTCCCTCTGTTGACCATTTGGTAAATTATCTTATAAATGCTGGCCCAAAGGCCCACATGTTCACCGTAGATTTGGCTCGCGCATATAAAAACTTTAGATCGGACCCACTCGACTGGCCATTGCTGGGCATGTCGTGGGAAAAATCCCACTACATTGAAATTAGCATGCCCTTTGGCGCAAGGACCAGCAGTGCCCACATGCAAAGAGTGGTGGACGCTATAGTGGGCATACTGGGGGCCGAAAACATCGAGGCAATTATGTACCTAGATGATTTAGTAGTGGTGTCGGATTCATATGAAACAGCCATGGTACAGTACGCTAGGGTACGTCAGTTGTTTGTGGAACTGGGGCTACCAGAGGCATGCGACAAGGCCCAGCCCCCAGCACGTTGTATAAAATGGCTGGGGATAAATATTGATGCTGAACTAATGACCCTCTCAATTCCAGAACCAAAGATGGCGGAGGTGATAAAGGATATCACCAAAGTGGCTAACAGAGACACCATCAAGAAGAAAGAACTGGAGTCGGCCCTGGGTAAAATGCTTTATGTATGCAAGTGCATTGCCCCGGCACGCCCATTCCTCTCAAACTTGCTACAGGGCTTCAGAACAATTAGGGATAATAGGTGCCATCTCACTGATGCCATGAAAGCCGACATGGGGGTCTTCGTGGACCTGTGTGAGGGCTGGAATGGAGTAGCCATGATTCCCCCACCAGAGCATAGAAAATCCATCTGGGTAGACGCCTCACTCTCAGGTATAGGGGCATATGACGGGGTCAGGGCCTATAGAAAGGAGATACCAGCCGGCCGATATGGAGACCCGATAATTGCAGAGTTGGAGGCGGTCAATGTAGTGGTAGCCCTCCACACCTTCCTATCCAGAACCGACGCAGGCTCACACATAAAAATCTATTGTGATAACCAGGCCACAGTTAGCGCTATGACCTGGGGGAGGGCTAATAACTTTGTACTGAATGAGTGTGCCCGAGCAGCATGGGCAGTACAAGCAGCCCTACAAGTGCATATTTCGTATGACTATATAAACACTAATCACAATTGTGTTGCAGATGCCTTAAGTCGATCACATATGGGAAAATCCCAAAAGGAACGAGCTGACACCATCATCCGGGACCTAGGATTAAGTGAAATTGAACCAGAACTATATGTCTTACATCATGTCCTCTTGTCCTCTATCCACAGACACAAGGTGGAACCAACTCGCAGAATTGGCCGAGAAAAGACAGTCGGAGGCAAGGGCAAAGGGCACCATCAGCAACCACAGGGGTGTGGTAAGGCAGTACCTTACAATATGCTGGGACCTCAAGATCGACCCACTCGCCCCCACACCAGCAGAGGTGTGCATGTACATAGAATCCCTGATTCTGGACAAAAATGCACCCGGGACGGTAATAAACAAAATCTCACACGTGAGGGTACACCTCAGGATGGTGGACGCCCCATTGTATGCGGTGAATCATGTCAGGGTGCAGAGGGCAGTGGACGCTGTGAAACGGATGAAGGGCTACAAATCAGCGGCAAAGCCAGATATGCCGCTAGAACTATTCAAACTGACATTCAGGAAGTTGCCAGCAGGCAGGATAGGCCACCTAATAAGGACAGTGGTGTTGGTGATACTGCACGGGGGATTCAGACAGTCCGAAGTGGCCCCAGAGACAGTGAACTCATTCGACCCAGTCACCAATATCACAAGGGAAGATGTCAAGGTGACAGACAGGGTCACCATAAAGCTGAGGCACGCCAAGAACTTACAGAAGTACAACCAGGAGAGGACGGTAACCCTGAACAGATGCCCACTGGAGGAATTCTGTCCAGTATACCATGTCAAAAAGGCATACATGAGCTCCCCGACAGCGTCCCAACATCAAGCATTCATCTCATACCCCAAGACAAGAGACCCACTACCGCTGTCAGAAGTCAGGCCTGCATGGGAGGAGGCCCTGACGGCAGTGGGCATAGACTCAAAAACATATTCACTGCATTCGCTCAGGAAGACCCTGTCAACTGTAGCATTTAATGCAGGGTGTTCTGAGTTAGAAGTGCAACGCGCTGGTGCATGGACGTCAGCGGCATACAAGCACTACATTTCAACCAAAGACTCCAACAAAGTCAACATGGCACTCATTAATGCCATACAAAAGTAACACACAAAGCTTGGAGTTTGGGGCTCACAGTCCACACTACTATGTGATACATCACTTTTAATTCACACGTTATCAATGTCTACAATGTTCTTATAAACTTTTATTTATAAATAATAAATACCATGTTCTCCACACCTGCCTCAACTTGCAGTCAATATAAACTAAGGGGAGTGATTGGGTAATGGCGTTACAATGTCGCGCAGTGATATTGTTGTTCATTGCCTCACTCCACCGGCGGATGAATATAAATGCCACATCCGGGCAGGTGTAGGTACGGACTATTTCCCACAGAGCCCGCCATTCGGACGCGGGGCTTCAACCAGACTGGACAGACTTTCAAAGACCCACCCACCCACACCGGTGGTAACGACTGACTGTGTTATTCATACTATTCATCAATTCATACGTTCCAAAATACCCTGTTTATGTGTCATTTAATACCCTACTTCGTTGTATATCCTAACATGTATTTATTATTATTGGGCTCACAGTCCACACTACTATGTGATACATCACTTTTAATTCACACGTTATCAATGTCTACAATGTTCTTATAAACTTTTATTTATAAATAATAAATACCATGTTCTCCACACCTGCCTCAACTTGCAGTCAATATAAACTAAGGGGAGTGATTGGGTAATGGACTGAGGATGTTTGAATGATCATAACTTCTATACTAATTGTCATAAAAACTTCATGTTAAAAAGCAAAACCACTTATTTTTTTTATCACATCTATCAATTTCTCATCATATAAGATGCATAGGATTAGAGTCTTGGTTGATTCAGTGCACTATTTCAATCCTTTACATGGGGATTGGGCAGTCAGTGCAGTAATGCTGCAACAAAGGGCTTTGCGGTATCGCGCTCTGCCGCTCCCGGTAGATGCTCGGCCTACATTATCTGTTATTGCGTACACGTTTTGAAACATTTGTTTGTGAACAGCTGACAACCTGACGTCAAATCTGACACACGAAGGACGGGACTCGCTACTCTAGAGAATGAAAACAAACGCACTCACCTCAACGTTTTTGGTGATTTTCGACTCCCTGCGTCTCCAAAACTGAAATCCGACTACGTCAGTTTTAGGGTACACTTCTGCATGTCAATAAGATTGACACCCACAGCTGATTGTGGATGAATTCCCATACAAATTTGACCTAAAATGAACCTAACAATTGTCAAACTCGGACCTATACGGACCAAAACAATGATTTTCCCAATTCTAAGCACTCTGGGAAGGCAGCTGCCGAGTAAATGGACATCTGAAATTTGATTGGTTGAAAATACAAGATCGCAGCTTCAGGCGTGAGCCATTTTGCCCGGCAGACGTCCATGTCACGGTTTCACCTGCCTGTGATGGGAGAGTGACAGTAGAGTAATATAACAGTACAGGGAGAGAAACTAAATCCTAAGCTAGAGACTTGCTGCAACTCCAATACTCCGGACAGGCTTGTGACATCCTATAGATGGCGCAACATACAGTATTTCTGTGTAAACCCCAGATGGCAGTGCAAGCTAAGACCAATATAAAGGGCTGAGTCATTTATTACCAGTGGGGGGGGGTGGGGTAATATTGTCTGAGTCACGGGTGGGCCCTACTTTCGTAGGACTACGAGGGTGGCTGGGGGGGGGGGGGGGACTTCTTACATATGGGGGGGGAGGGGCATTTGGAAAAGAGCCCCTTTCAGTGGGACAAAATCCTAAAAACGATGCGATACTGCCTGTTGGCAAAACTAAACCACAGCTTCAGGATTTGCTAACATGAACATCATTGGCATGCATGCAGAAACGCGTAATCGATGCGGGCACCTTTGTATTTGGATACGGTACCAGCTAGTACCCGGTAGCAGTAGACCTTTATTTTAAAGGGGGCTTTGAAAATCGCCATGGGAGCCCTCCTTCAGTAGTAAACTAAAAGTCATATATATATTGTGCTCCCCACATGTCATAGCATTTGTAGGCAAAAGGCCCCCTCCCACTTGTGCAGGGCGGTCACGATAAAAACGACTGAAGACTCGTCCAACCCATAACCTAATTTTGGGTGGGGGGAGGGTTCATTTTGCAAAATCAGTTCTTAGTGAGGGGCGGTTCAAAACAGCCATGTCACATGCTTTGTGTGGACAAAGGAGAGTGGGGACTAAAAACTTTTTTTCCAACAGCACAACCATACAACTTGTGGCCTAGTGTTGTCAGTCTTGTGGTCCAAAATAACCAAAACAGGCTTGATTTGGTAAAAAATATATTGGATTTCTGGGTGGACAAAGGAGAGTGGGGACTAAATTACATACTATGGAAGGCCGGTGCGCCATTCTCATGCCAATTGCCATTTGCCAATTGCTATTTGCCAATTGCCATTTGCCAATTGGCTCAACCAATGAGAGGACTGCATCTACTGGTCAGCCATGTTGTTCTACTGCAAATGGCCGGGAATCGGCATAACCTGCTTGGACACTGTGAACTTTTTTTTTTTTTTTTTGGAGGGGGGGGTGCTCGGACAGATGCTTGGACATTCAACTCTTTCTACGTCTCTATTAAAAAACGAAAAAATTATTAACAGAAAAGGCAAGCTTGGACAATGGGTGGTCAGACATTGTCATTGGCTGGTCAAACATAGGCTGCTCGGACATTAAGTGCTTGAAATGAATTACTATGCAGTCTTTGCATGACATTGTCTGAGCACATTGTATGTCCAAGCACAATGTCCGAGCATTAGGGAGTGGTCATTATTTATCAACAGGGGGGGTGGTGGGTTTTCGCGCGGACGCGCGGAAATTTTTTACGCCCCCCCCTCGACGGCAGTCAAAATTTTTTACGCCCACCCCGCGCCAGAGGTGCGGAGAGTTTTCGCGCCCCTCTTTGATCTATAGTAGCGCACAGGCTTTTTTGCTAAAAAGAGGGTGAATTTTTTTACGCTACTTACGCCCCCCCCTCAAACCCACCACCCACCCCTGTTGATAAATAATGACCACTCCCTTATGTCTGAGCATATTGTGTGAACATTGTGTCTGATCACACTATATTTTGCTTTTTCATTCATTACAAACTCGGACATTAGGTGCTTGGAGAAATTCTGCTCAGACAATTGGCCTTTAATATAAGATCTGTCCAAGCAGAGTGTCTGAGTGTCATACTCGTGATTATTGGCATGATCAAGTTGTCATATGAGAAATATCATATGACTAGTGGTGTAAGGAGTAAATACATCAGGCTCATAATAAATAGTGTTATTTCCAGTTGTCACTGGTTTATTCAGCTTTAGGCAACATGTAAGAAATATCAATCATACAGTAGTTAGTATGTAGGTAATTTGCACATACAGTAAACATACAGTAATTTATAAGGTACAATGTTCAGTTCCACTCCACCTGTGAGGTATTAATAATACAGTGTCCAGCATACTTCTAAGTGGGTTCCCACACCTAGCTCCTGACCTGCTGCTTAGAGGAATAATGTAATAATGGATAACTTTACCCTCTGGTGGAAGTCTTGAAGAGGATAGCCTCTGGCCACTAATGGTAGGAAACCAATGCCTGTCTAGCATAGTTTCACCATAGTGCAGTGGTATAGCAGGTAGCAGGAGATGACTGGAGATGTTACCTCTAGAGCGGTTCTTGGTGATGTGTCCTCCTGGAGGTGCAGACAGGCTATTTGTAGCAAATCTTGGAAAAGCACCTCCAGACTGACTGGAGCCAGCAGCATCTGCCTAACTCTACAATTGTTTGAGGGGACTCTTTCAAGTGTCACAGGGGGACAAAGGACCCCCATGGACGCCGCTATGCCCCCCATTGTCTTGGTCGGTTCTGCATCTTTAGACCCTCATAACTCGGTCGTTTATGCTTGTATAACCGCCATTTTGGGCATGCGCGGAGCTGAATGTGCCAAGATTATAATGCCCGCTGGATAGGCGCGTAACTCCCGCTGGTTTGTCTGTAGCTCACTCGGAGGTCGATTCAGTCTCCATGGCGTAACTTCCTTAATACTGGGAGTTCCGCCTTGATCTTGGGCTCATTCTGACCGTCTAATTATGGGCTTTCCATAGATATTTTGATATTTGACCTAGGTTGCTCAGGAGCGACGCTAGAGCGACCGGAAGGTTATGGCGTCGTGCTTATGTAACCCATTGTTCAGTCCTTAGAGTGCTCAGACACTCATGACGGCGTCAGCGGTGCTCAGGCACCCGTGACGGCCGGTTGCATTCACTTACAAGTTATTAATTTGTGCATTGAACCATGAGGTCGCACACTGAGACCCTCATTTTTATTATATTGTGCAGTGAACCATTAGGTCGGAGCCTTTGATGTCATAAACTCTGTCTAACTGACTGTGGCTGGTGTGCAGTGGGGCATGAACGCTCTTATACAAAGTTTGAGCGCTCTTATAGCTCTTAGAACCAACCTATGTATTAATTTCATAGATATTTCTTTGATTAATACAAAATATGTTAGAATTTATGGAACAATAAAATGGTATATCATAGAATACTCCCTCTCCCCCGAAAGAATGCGAAACTCCGTCATTTCGCCGAGGGAATGTACAATTTATACAATATTTACCTTATTTTGGAGTTATATGGGTCAGGTCGCCAGAAAGCAGTAGATTTCATGTTTTTGGGTCATTTTGGACTTGTATGGCTCTGGAGAAAGAAGTTGTGAACCAATCTTGACTTACATAGACTCATCTGATAGAGAACACTTAGGGCTATCGGAAAAATGTAAATTTGTGGTCATCCATCAAAAACTGTAGGACTTATAGCCTGCCAAAGTGAAAAAACGGCCAAATTTGTTCTTCTTATACTTTTTGTATTTTTTACAAGTGTCCTGTATTGAATAAAGAACACTATAGAGTATCCCAAAGTTATTTTTTGTATTGTATATGATCATAGGTATCATTTCCATGAGGTTTGGACATGTTACTAAGTGAGAATTTTTCATGATGTGTCTTTCAAAATGGATTTCTGTAATTTGTAACGTCCGGTACCTAAATCTAAATCGGTTATAAAACATGGAAAAAATGAAGCGTCAAAATCTTTGTTATTACCCATATGAAGGGCCCTAGCATCCCTTACTTTGGTGAAGAAATTGTGTGTCTACCAGCATTTGTCTCCATATGAGAGCAGCTTATGTGAAATAATTCTGATAAAAGTACCGGACGTTACGTAACGTCCGGTACTTTTATCATCATGTAGGAGGCAGTCTACTGTGCATGCATAACTCAAATTTTGTTCCATTCTGTAATTGAAGTCAATAATAGACATATTGGCCTTGTTATTTCTTGTGTTTGTTATGCATAATGGGACATTCTTATATTACTGAGAGCAACTTCAATTACCTCCATATTTCATTATTTTGGTACCGGACGTTACATGACACAAAATAAGCAATAAAAATGGAACCGGATAGCCTAGATCGGTATTTTTTGGTCTTCTGAGCTGAGGAGATGTACCTTGACAATTTTGTTAAGGTTATATAAAGTAATTAGAAAATTAGTTTTTCAGGGCCTTCAAGGGCAAAATCTTACACTTTCTGACGACCTGACCCATATACTGTTTTGTAAGAGGATTTGAAGTGATGGGGAGTGCTTCAAATGCAATTTTGTGGTAGAGCTTTGTCAGTATAAACAATTTTCTCCTGGGTATAAGTACATTTCCGAGTTTCTATATCTTACCATACCATAGCTTATTTGCTTATGTAACATCAATTTTTGGGTACAATTTTCCATTTTTATGTACAACATACAATTTGGCAAATAGTGTGCAATTTTGGCATTTAATATTCAATTTAGCGTGCAAATTGAACATAAATGACAATTTCAGTGTGCAAATTTACAATTTCGCGTGTAATTGCGTTCAATTGACAATTTCAGTATGCAAATATATAATTTTTGCGTACATTTGGCAATTTAAGTGTGCAAATATCTAATTTTCGCGTATATTTGGCAATTTTAGTGTGCAAATATATAATTTCGCGTACATTTGGCAATTTTAGTATGCAAATATATAATTTTGCGTTCAATTGATAGTTTCTGTATGTACATATATAATTTTGCGTACAGCTTGGATACACATAGAAATGTTGATTTTCTAAAAATCTGACTTCAGTGTATGAATTGGGTACAGATATACAGTATAATGTGCAACATATAATTCAAATGTAAATTGGATACAACTTACAATCTAGTGTGCAAACATACAATTTTAGTGTGCAAATTGGGTACGAGCGTACCATCTGGTGTGCAAACATACAATTTTAGTGTGCAAATTGGGTACAAGCGTACAGTCTGGTGTGCAAATATACAATTTTAGTGTGCAAATTGGGTACGAGCGTACAATCTGGTGTGCACTATTCAATTTATGGGATTTGAGACAAATTTTTCCGAGGGCCGGAAAAACAAAGTACTTCATGTACAATAGGCTTGTTTGTCTCTGAGTTACTCATTGATTTTGCTATATGGGTGTATTAATTGGCAATTTCGGCAGTGGGCCGCTGCTTAATTGACTTTTCCCCTAGCCTTATGAGTATGTCCCTGAAAGAGATTTATTTGGTGAGTATCTTAAGTAAACATGTTTTATGTCAACAATTTTCTCAACAAATTTTTTTTTTTTTTTTTTTTCATTCATTTTTCCAACAATTTTCTTGGATACCTAAAGTGTGTTACTTTAAGTAAACCTTGGCATAGTATACAAGTGCTAGTGGGTACAAAAACTGTCTTAGTTATCTACCTGCATTCATGTATATTAATGTTAGATTTGTACAATTTTACAATTTGTAATTTGCAATTTCGCAATTTTGCGCGTATATGCGCGCACTAATCATTGATTTTTGTGAGAATACCATAGATTTTCATATTATACATCAACAAGTGGTTGTGTATATAATTTTTTTTTTCTAATACTTTGATAATTTCATTGACAGTGGAGGTGTGTCAGGAGTGAGATGTGAGTCTCCTCCCTGGTGTGCTCATGCAGTGGTGGCACTTGAGGTGTTAGGTGCCAGATTTTGGCATGTGTCTGTGGCAGTGCCTAGCTTGGTGTCAGTGGACAGTTCAGGGTGGGGGGGGGGGGTGTGTGTGTGTCCATTTAAGGAGTGTGTGGCTGGTATTGGAGTATCAGTTCCTCTCTGGAAGTCACTGCTGTAGTACCATGGCCCATCTACAAGCTCTCTTTGCTCTGCCTGTCCCCCAGGTGATGGAGGTGGGGAGTCCAGCTAGGGCCCTGGTTGAGTCTAACCAGACCATCCATTATGGGTACATAGTGAGTAATTTCAAAGAGATCATAGAGCATGGTGATGTGATGGTCTGTAATTACTCCTGCCATTATTTCCTGGGCTCAGCCTTGCGTCGGGGGGCCACTGTGGCCCTTCTGACTAGGGCCTTGGGCAGTATGGGTTTCTGGCCCATGGATTATAACCTAGGGCCGCGGGAGCGAGTGCTATGGGATTATTTGTTGGCGGCATCCCTCCTCGATCTTGCGGCATCCGGGGATCCATCCACGGCTGCCGAGTATGGACTGGGGATGCTGGAGGCCCGGCTCGCTGAGTGGGAGCAGGATCACGGCCATATGTATGGCTCGGACTCGGCCCCGGACTCTCCCATTGATGTTGAACCCGAGGATCTGTGGTAGGATCCCGACTGACTGAAACCTAGGGTGTAAAAACCCGCCATCCCAAAGGCCCTTTTCAGGGCCGGCAAATAGTCCGAAAAGTTCTGAATACTGTCTCTGATGTGTTGTCTCCTGGTGGTGGACTGGGGGCAGCCTAGGCTGTGGGCAGTCTAGGCTGTTTCCACAGTCACCGGGGAGGGCTGGTGGTTTAGAAAATTAGCGATAGTCTGCATGTTTGACCTTGCGGTCTCCTCCTGTTGTTCGTCAATAATTATATCTGTTGTATTTTCCAGTGCTGTCATGGTCACCGGGCTGGTGCCACAATCATTCTGGAGAAGCATGGAGTAGTACAGTCCTTTGTTTTTAAGGGCTGGTATAGTGCTGAACCTAGTGCGCCAAGGTAGGTGTATCACCTGAGGGAGGTGATAAGCAAATTCTCCTCTCTGTGTTGTTATAACTGCTGGTCCATTCCAGGTAAATATAGCCTTAGGTAGTGGGAAGGTTTTAACCACTATATCCTTATAGGTAGGGGCAGCTGCTGATTTAATCTCATCAAATTCATGTGGTATTGGCCTCAAGGGTAGCGCGAAGTTTGAGTCTCCACAATATATTTTAAAATATATTGTGGGGTTTGTGCGCTTGGCCACATTTTTCTTGCCACAGTGTGTCTGTGCAAATTTCTTAAGGTACTTCATTATTCTGTAGGCTGAGTAGATGGTCAGGGTGAATAATATAGCAATTATCAGGGTGTGGGTTTCCTGAATTGTGAGGAAGGGGGTGTGGGTTTCCTCTGTAGGGGTTAATTTGGTAGGATTCTTATCTGGGAGCAATTTGTGTAGGGGCAGCTCGGTGACTAGTCTGAATGCTTTGGCTGTAGGCAGGTAGGCTACAGTTCCTCCTAGTCGGTACAGTTTGAGTAGTATGTATACTATAAAAATGTGAGCTGATATCCCTAGGATGAGTGCTAAGCTTTGGAAGATTGGATGCTCTGTAACTCGACATAGGTATGATTCCTCGTAGCGCGTTTCCATTTCCTTATTAAGGTTGGAGGCATCTTTTAATACTGTTTTAGCAAAGGGCTCTAAATTTAGTTGAGTAATATCATCCATGATTGGATTTTCCTGTAGTTTTTCTAAGGTTCTAGAAAGGTTTACTACTGGGAAATTTGGAAGATTCTCTCTTTCATCTGGTTTGGTTTCAGAAATTTTGTTAAGTGCTGCCATGAATGGTAAATTAATTGTCTTGAGAATGTAATGAAATGATAAGGTTGAGTTACAGGGCAACCTTGTGTTTGGAAGAGAAAATTCTCCTACACTGATCGTGCACCCACAGGGTACACCTATGATTGAGTAGGACTGGGCCTTCCGAGTTTCAGACGTTTTACCATGGCAGTTGATAAAGTAATGGGGTTCATTAGTAGTGACCAGATACTCATCTTCAGAAATGGAAATAGCATGGGTGGTAGGTGCTTGCAGTGGTGAAACTGTAAACTTGCAATGTTCCTTAATCTGTTGAGCCTGGTTAGTAAAAATGGCTACAGGGCATGTAGGCCTGTGTTTATAGATTCTACCATTTACATCTCTGCATACTTTTACTGTAGTACCTTCACATGCCTGCATATCTGCTGAGTCCAATTCGATGAATAATGATTCGTCGTAAGATACTGCTAGAAACTCAGTTGTGGTTTGCAACTTGGTGACTCCTCTGGTGGGGGTCTCCTGTGTGTCTATAGGCATGGGTGATGTAATCATTTGGTATAGTTTGAAGGTTGAGGTGGTAGATTGAATTATAATGTCCAGATGAATATATATATGGTGAGCTGAGTAAGTATATGAAGTCAGCTTCTGTGAATAATAGAAATCTAAGTCATTAATTGCGACTTGTGCTCCAGGGTGTGTAATCCTAAGTTTGTTATTAATGTCAATTAGGTATCTAGCAAGGTCTGAGGGTGGCACTATATCAGGGGTTAGGATCCCTGATGATAGCATCCTCAGGGCTGCATTTGTCCTTTGCAGTGATTGAACTGTATTCATTCTTGCTGCTATGATAATTAATGCATCATTTAATACTTGCATTTTTTCCCTTTGAGTTTTCTCGTGCCTTGAATATGAGTCAAGTGACCTGGACATGTTAGAGGCCCACAGGTTGACGGTGTCACCTATGGTGTTGATTGTGCTGTCCAGTACCTTCTTATCTTGGATGTATGCTTTAACAAACTTATCTTGTCTGTCTGTGATCTTTTCAATGAGACTAGCTGCTTCCTGATCTTGTTTAGCAAATTTTCTTAGTATTTCATCTATGTTCTTGAGCTGTCCCATTACTTGGTTTACATCTTCTACTGTGGCTAGACCTAGCACACCGCGAAACAGGGGTGCTAGAAAACCCAGTATGGCCTCTCTTTTGGCCTTGTCCAATGTGTTTATGGGGTTGGATAAGAACAATTTGATGGAGGCTAGTGTTTCATTTATCTCCTTGTCTGCAATTTCCAGCAAGGTGTCTAGCTCCTTAGCTTGTTGGATAATTTGGCCAGAGGTATGATCTTGTAGAGTAGGAGTGGTCAAATGGAGTATTCTATCCCTTATGGATCCTTGGGTAACGGGTGCCCGAGGTATCTTGTAGGGAATAGCTAACAACAGTGTTGTGGTTGTATGTCCATTGACCAATGGTTGAGGGCTAGGTTTGAATACTACTCCTATGTTTTGTCTCACCACAGGTGTATAACCTGCAGTAAGTGGTTCAATAGTATATAATAACAGCATAGTTAGCAGTATGGGTGAAACTCTCAGTGTCCCCATGGTGCTTGTGTAAAGCAAGTTTGCTGTTTAAAGTCTTGTCAAATTTGTAGTGATTTGGTGCTGGTAAAGTCTAAGTGTATGGTGTAACACTTTAAATGAAGTGGTTCAAACTGTACCTTTGCAAGATTGAGCTGTCTTGGCAATATGTCCGGTGAGTCTATAGAGGTTGACCAGAAAATGGTAAGGTCAGGTTGAAGGTGAAGTAGGTGTGTTCTTTATCCTAGTGCAGTCTCTCCTAATGGAGAAGTGGGCTGGCTAATTCCCAAGTGGGGTCCTGTAGACTTGTGTTCCAGACTGCAGCTGGATGAAGACTGATGGTGGGCTATGGTCCACAGTGCTTCTTATGTAGCCTACCCTACCCACATCCATTGTGGGCCTGGTATTGTTTCTCTGGAGACAATGCATTAATCTCCAGTGTCTGCTAACTGTGGGGTCTATTGTGTAGTCTGTGTACTGGTAATTAGCTCCTCCTGTCATCCAGGACAGCCATTCATGACCGTCTAGACAGTTGTCTGAGGGTAGCTTATAAGGTCAATTGATCTCTATAGACTGCTGTGTTGGCATAGCGCGCTCTTTCATGTGGGGATTAGGCTTTAGACACTCCATTGTGTTACCCTTACTCTTCTTAGACTTCATGTCTGCTTTACTTGGGGGGTCCCAGTCTTTGACCCTTTCAGAGGCAATAACCTACTGATATATTTACAAATTTGATTGGCTTTATATACATAGTAATTCATTATCAGTCACACATGTCTTATGTGTGGATGAAGAGAATTTGTAATACATTTTGAAAATCTTATGACTTTTGGTATCTCAATCTTGTTTCTAATTTCTTGAAACTGCACCACACCTAGATGTCTTTCTTAGCATGTGGTGTGCAGGCCTAGGCTTGATAGGGCCTATGCCTGTGGTTTCTCTTGTAAGGGTGATATCATTTTTGTTCCTTACAATTTTGCTGTAGTATTTGGCCTCATGTGGAATAAGCCTGTGTGCAAATTCATTGTTTCTGACAGCCACAACCTTTTTCAGTCTGTCTATGTGCACTGGTCTGGCCACCAATAGATTGGTGTCCAAGTTTTTGAGTTTGGCACTTGTCAAACTAGGTCTATCTACTACAACATATGGTCCCATAAAAAGGGGTTGAAGTTTCTTACACTCTGTGTTGGTCAGGATTCTTGGTATGTTAAGGTACACCATGTCGGTGACCTTGATTTCCTGTGGTGTAAGTTTCTTATCATATCTATCCTTCCTTTCCTTTTGTAGCTTGGCGACCCTTTCTATAGCTTTCCTCCTAGAGGTATCTTGATTTGTTATCATGTTAGCTACATGGTCTGCTACTGTGGATATGTCTTCCTGTATTCCCAGCCCTAAGTCCATTGGGGTGGCTGGGTTTCTCCCATGGAGTAGGAAGAAAGGGGTGAATCCTGTGGTTTGGGATTCAGTGTTGTTTAATGCAAAGGTTATGGGTTCAATAAATGAATCCCAATTGTTTTGGTGCTTTGAGCAGAATGCTCTGAGTGCTGTGCCTATGCTAGCATTGAATCTCTCTACAAGCCCATTTGATTGTGGCCTGTATGGTGAGGAGAATTTATGTTTGATCTTGAGGTGTTTAGTTAACTTTGTGAACTTTGCACCTGTATAACATGTTCCATTGTCTGTTTGAAGAGTGGCTGGTGTTCCATGATGACAAATTATATTCTTGTAGAACTCTGCTGCTGTTGTCTCAGCTTTTAAGTCAGTAGTAGCCCAAGCTGTTGCATATCTGGTAGCATAATCTATGCAGACTTGTATATGTTTGTTTCCCCTGGCAGTTGTGGGAAGTGGTCCCACCGCGTCTAGGTTTAGGAACTTCATTGGTGAAGTCATGTACTCTCTCACTGTCATTGGTGTTTTGTGTGAGTGTACTTGCCTTTTTGCTGTGAGGCATGTGTGGCAGGTGGAAACATATTTTGTTGTGTCTGCTAGCATAGACTTCCAATATACCCTAGGTCGGAGTGCTGACAGCATCCTACTTGAACCAAGATGGCCGCCAGTAGGTGAGTCATGGAAATACTGTAGTGTACTTGTTACCCATTGCTGTGGTATAACAATTTGAAGTGGTACAGTATTGGTTTTTCTCCAATTTATGGGGCATATATGGACTAATGTACCATTTACCAAGGTGTATGTCTGGCCTTGGTTGATGATTCTATTTCCTTGTGCTTTTGGTGCAGGCAAGGTTCCATCCTCAAGATATTGTATGAGGGGCAATAGGTCCTTGTCTTTCCTTTGTTCCAAGCCAAGGTTTGTACCTGAGATGGATGTGTCGGGAATCTGATCCAGTAGTTGATTTATATCTAGCACATGTTGTTTTATTCTGTCTCTTTCTTTTTCTTTTTCATCGACTATTGGCCTATCTTGTGCCTTTTGTTGGGGTGTGTCACTCTTGTTTTGGTGTGTAGGCTCCTTTGGAGGGCCTATTCTCGCCTTGATGGGAGTGGCAACCTTTTTCTTTAAAGGCACAATTTGCTTTTTGTCAATCTTCTTTGTCTCAGAGTTCTTTGATTTAGTAGATGCAGTGTCTTTTGTGACATTTTTCCTGGCAGGTGGGGTTTTGGTAGGTTTGTTTCCTGTGACCTTTTTCTCATTTAGAATAGTTTGTGATTGTGTGGGGGGTTTTGGTGTGCCCTCCTGAATCATTTCTCTAGTCTTTGAGCGTGTGGTCATAGGACACAAATGGTTTGATGTTTCCTCTCCCTGCATTGGTTCAAAGAATCTGACTGATTTAGAAGTTGCTTGAGTAATAGCATATATTGTGTCTTCTGGATCTTCATCATCTGAGTCAGGTGGGGTGAAGGGTGGCTCCTTAGGAGTTGCCTTCACTATCTGATTGAGTGATGAGAATTCAATAGGCTCGAAGTCATTATCTGGAAAGAGTTGTGAGTATTCTCTCTCACAGTGGCAAAACACATAGTGTGTAGATTGCTTCAAGATACCCCTAATGGGTGTCTCTGGCCTTTCAATGGTGTTGGGTGGATCATCCCTTTTGAATGGTACTTTCTTTGTTACTTTTGCAAACTTGGTTCTACTGGCTGCTCTAACTCTCCTTGGTGGGGGTGGAGGGTTAGTCATGGGTCCAGAGTCTGGGTATTCTCTTCTAGACATAGCATCTGGTGGTGTGTTATCATCACCTTTCACGTGTTGGATGGTGAATGAAAATTGTTGTATGTCTAGAGCCCATCTGGCCCATCTATGTGTGAGTCCTGTATTGGTTAATAGTGGGATTAGGGCTGCATGGTCTGTGTATAGTTGGAAGTGTCTGGTCTCTAGATAGTGTCTGAAGTGTAATACTCCATACACTACTCCCAGTAGTTCTCTCTCTGTGGTATTGTAATTTCTCTCATGTTTGGAGAGGGTTCTACCTGCAAAGGCTACTGGTCTGAGCACTCCTTCATTATCTCTCTGTGAGAGTACAGCTCCTAAACTCACATTGGAAGCATCAGTTGCCAAACTGAACTCTTTCTCATAGTTTGGATATCTGAGAAGAGCATTGGTACAGAGGGCATGTTTTAATGTTTTGAAAGCATTATCTGCCTCTTCTGTCCAGACAAATGCTTTGAGATGTGTCTGTAGATCATACAATGGTCTAGCAATTTGGGCATAACCTTTGATAAACTTCTTGAAGTATTGGCATAGGCCTGTGAAGGATCGGACATTTTTGACTGATTTTGGTGTTGGGAAGGTTTTGATTGATTCCACCTTTGTGGGAGATGGTTGCAGTCCCATGGGTGTCACTCTCATTCCCAAGAAGTCTATTCTGTCTATGAAGTATTCACATTTTGATTTCTTCAGTTTGAGTTTACCAACTCTTAGGCTGTTGAACACGTCTTCCAGGTCATGGAAGTGTTGTTCGATTGATGGTGATAATACCAATATGTCATCTAGGTATGGTAGGGCACATTTGTACTTGAGTTTGTTCAGAATTAATGTGACTAGATGGCAGAATCCCGCCGGTGCCGTCGCTAAACCCATCGGCATCCTTTCATAGACATATTTTTTGTCATTTGCTATGAAAGCGGTTTTATGCTGATCCTCCTGTCTTATAGGAATTTGAAAAAATCCCTGTTGGGCATCTAGCTTACTGAATACTCTTGGTCTGAGTGACCCTATCATGTCTAGAGTGTCATCGGCCCGGGGTGTAGATAAGGCTTGATTTATCGTGTTCTGGTTCAAATAACGAAAATCTGTGACGAGCCGATGGCCTCCCGATGATTTTTGTACTAAAAAGGATCTGGAGGCCCAGGGGCCCTCGGCACATTCTCTCAGAATGCCCTGTTGTACTAGCCTTTCACACTCTTCCCCTATTGCGGCCTGTTTTTCTGGTGTTTGTCTATATGGTAGGAAATGACATGGTACTGCCTCAGGCTTTACATGTATTGAGTGTGTATACAGGTGTGTGGCACCAATGTCTCCATCTTTTCCTACAAATACATCATCATACTTGGTCAGCAGTGATTTTAATCTATCATGCTGATCTTTGGATGTGAGCACAGATTTTGGTGGAACATTCTCTTCCAATTCTGGCTCGAGGTCATGTGCCTCACTATGTATAGCAGCTATTTCAGAGAGTCTGATTGAGTTGGGTTCAGGGTCAGCATATGTGGACTCACAGTCTGAGTCTGTGTCACTGAATTGAGTTACGTCCTCAGGCCGTATGGCTGAGACGGATTGATCAGTGTGTGGGGTAGTGTCTGACACCTGTTGAGGTTTTTCTAAATCAGATTCCTTGACTTCCTGAAATAGAGCTATGATGGCACCCTTTTTGATTTTATGTGGGCGCCTGCTGGTGTTGAGTAACACTAGGGGATGTTTGTTATTTTCCCTGGGGGTTACTGCTGCCCTTTGAACTAGATATGGGGCATTGTTGTTTCTTTGGAGGTTATCTACTACTCCAGTTTTGCCTTGCAGTGATTGAGTAGATGTGACCTTACCCAATACTGCAAGTTCAGAGAATGGAGGGATGGTAAAATCCCTCACTGCCCTAATGGGTTTGAGAATTTGTTCAGGATCAACATTAAATTCAATTTGAGATTTTGTAGTGCTTAGGAAATCTGTGCCGAGTACAATGGGCTGTGTGAGGTTGGGTATTACAGCAAATTGGTATTGGAATCTGACACCTTGGATTCTAAAGTTCAGCATGGCTGAATGTCTAACATGACACACCGATCCATCTGCCAGGTGGATGTTGATTTTAGATTTCCTCAGTTGGATATGGAATCTCTTTTGGAGATCCATGAGGAATGATTGTCTGACACAGGTGATAGTAGCACCTGTATCAACCAAACATTGTACATCTGAAACATCATATAGATTTGCATTGATACAGCCATTTTGAAGAAGTACAATAGAAAGCTTGGTACTCTCACCTGTATCCTTTGATGATGAATCTGGTGGGGTGATGTGTATCACTGATGGACGTCTCTGTCTGTTAGATGGTAGATTGGCACTAGCAATTGTCTCTGGTTGGATCTTTGTTAATCCTGATTGATTGTTTGTATTTGGGGTGTCACAGTGCACTGGCCCATCGGCACTGTGACATCCTAGTTTTCCTGGTTCTGTGGGGTGGTTGAGATGCTTGCCACCAGGAGTTTGGAGATTTGATCCATGACATGAGGTGGTATTTGGGGGTTACTCTGTTGGTTCCCTTGGTAACCTCTTGTGTCAGGTTTGTAATCCTCCTGGCGTGGGTTGGAACCCTGGTTATATTGACCAGAGTTGCTGTATTGACCGGAGTTGTTGGATCTCTGGTTGTTGTAGGCGCCATTGTTGTTGTAGGATCCACTGTTGTAGTTCCTATGTGGACTCTGGCCCCTACTGTTGGATCCTTGACTATAGGATCCAGAGTTGTTTGAACCCTGGCTGTTGTTGTAGGATCCAGAGTTGTTGTAGGATCCAGAGTTGTAGTTCCTATGTGGACTCTGGCTCCTACTGTTGGATCCTTGATTATTATAGGATCTGCCATTACTTGGGGTTCTGTCTCTCCTATCACTGTATGAAGAGTTACCATTGTTGGAGTTGGAAGAGCTGTTGTCTTTCCTACTGTTGTGACCCCCCCGGTTGTTGTTGTTGCCCCCTCTACCTCTACCTCTATTGGATTGGTAGTTGGGGTCATAGTTATTTCCTCTGTATCTACCGGTAGGGTCTCTTGATGCAACCTTAGCTTCCTGTTGCCTTACATGGGCACTAGACATTAGGTTAACATCTTCATCTGAACTAGTGCTGATTTCCTGGACCTTTTTCTTAGTAGGCTGTGGGTTGGTTTCTGCATCCCTTACCTTCCTAGATCTCTCTTGGGTCTCAACCTCTAGGGCTAGGTCTAGGGCTTGGTCAAAAGAGTCTATTTTCTTGTTCTCAAGAGCTATAGAGATCCAGGGCCTCATGCCTTGGGTAAATGCCTTGCTTAGGGTTTCATCATTCTGGCGTTGGGCATTACACACTTTCCTGAGATGGCATGCATAGTCTAGAACAGGTTCATCTATCTTTTGTGCACGGAGTGCAGTCCTTGAGATTATATTGTCTCGAGTAGCAAAATACTCTTTTAATTTATTCACTACATTGGTCCATGTCAACATATCAGGTGTGGCACTCTCCCTGAAGGATTCAAACCAAGCTAGTGCTTGTCCTTCGAGGTACTTGGGTAAATATGTTACCATGGTGTCACTGTCTGTCACTTTGTACTTATCCTTCAGATATTCTGGGAATTTGTGATCAATGAATAATGCTGTTGACATGAGTGGTGATGGGTGTGAAAAGGTTTTGGGTTTTGTTACCTCATGTATCCTGATCTTTCTGTCGTCCTGCTGTTTATTGTCTATGAGCTTGGTCATGTTGGACACCATGGAGATTATGATGTCATCTTTGGATCCAGAGGCAGATGGTGTGACAACAGGTGTGATGGCAGGTGTGGGAGGCTGTGGGGTCTGGGATGATACCATTTTCATGAGATCTGCTATCTGTTGTTGTTGTCTCTCTAGGGACTTCCGCTGATCTTCCATGGCCTTCTGTTGAGCATCTATTGCTGCATTCCTCTCTGCCAGTTGTTGGTTGAGGATCCTCTCCCTTTCCTCCTGCTGGGACTTGTTGGTCTCTAGGGCAGTAACTGCATCTTGGATGGCCTTCTCATAGGCCCTTATCTTCTCAGCTGTCTGATTAGGTTGGGGGCCTTCATCGGTGTCCATGATGGAGGGTGTGGGGGAGGTGTCTCTGGAGGAGTGGCTGTCAAAGGCTGGAGCTGGGGTGGAGGATCTAGATGAGGGTGTGGATCCACCCCCTGAGGCAGATCCTTCTTCCCCTGAGGTAGATAGCGTGAGTTGGGCGTCCTGTAGAGATCCCTGGGAAATGTTGGATCCCTGAGAACTGGTTGTTCCCTGAGTAGACAGGGTGGGTGGTGTGGGGTCTACTGAGTGTGGGTCTGTTGTATTGGAGGCTGGTTTGCCTCCTGTGGGCCTCCTAGATCTTGGTGGGAGGGAGACCTCTTCAACAGGCCCCTGACTACGTAAGGTCTTTGTGTGTTGTTCTGCCAGCTTGACTGATAAGGCCTTGATGTGTGTGTGGTGGACCTCACTGACGTGTGGGAGACCTCACTGACGTGTGGGAGACCTCACTGACGTGTGGGAGACCTCACTGACGTGTGGGAGACCTCTCTGACGTGTGGGAGACCTCACTGACGTGTGGGAGACCTCACTGACGTTTGGGAGACCTCACTGACGTTTGGGAGACCTCACTGACGTTTGGGAGACCTCACTGACGTTTGGGAGACCTCACTGACGTTTTGGGAGACCTCACTGACATATGAGAGATCTTACTGTTGTGTGAGAGATCTCATTGATGTGTGGGAGATCTCACTGATGTGTGGGAGATCTCATTGATGTGTGGGAGATCTCACTGATGTGTGGGAGATCTCATTGATGTGTGGGGGATCTCACTGATGTGTGGGAGATCTCACTGGTATGTGGGAGATCTCACTGGTGACCTTGTTGGGTATGGTGTCAAGGTCAAGGTCACTGGGTGGGTGGAGTGGGTCTAACTGTGTGTATGCGGTACCAGCTGTAATTTACTGTGTGCATGATTGTTCCCAGTTGCGGTACCAGCTTTAACTTACTGTGTGCATGATTGTTTTTAGTTGTGTTACCAGCTTTAAATTTTATGAGCCTGTGAGGTATGGGATCTTAGTAGGATGTTCTCCACCACTTTGTCATACTCGTGATTATTGGCATGATCAAGTTGTCATATGAGAAATATCATATGACTAGTGGTGTAAGGAGTAAATACATCAGGCTCATAATAAATAGTGTTATTTCCAGTTGTCACTGGTTTATTCAGCTTTAGGCAACATGTAAGAAATATCAATCATACAGTAGTTAGTATGTAGGTAATTTGCACATACAGTAAACATACAGTAATTTATAAGGTACAATGTTCAGTTCCACTCCACCTGTGAGGTATTAATAATACAGTGTCCAGCATACTTCTAAGTGGGTTCCCACACCTAGCTCCTGACCTGCTGCTTAGAGGAATAATGTAATAATGGATAACTTTACCCTCTGGTGGAAGTCTTGAAGAGGATAGCCTCTGGCCACTAATGGTAGGAAACCAATGCCTGTCTAGCATAGTTTCACCATAGTGCAGTGGTATAGCAGCTAGCAGGAGATGACTGGAGATGTTACCTCTAGAGCGGTTCTTGGTGATGTGTCCTCCTGGAGGTGCAGACAGGCTATTTGTAGCAAATCTTGGAAAAGCACCTCCAGACTGACTGGAGCCAGCAGCATCTGCCTAACTCTACAATTGTTTGAGGGGACTCTTTCAAGTGTCACAGGGGGACAAAGGACCCCCATGGACGCCGCTATGCCCCCCATTGTCTTGGTCGGTTCTGCATCTTTAGACCCTCATAACTCGGTCGTTTATGCTTGTATAACCGCCATTTTGGGCATGCGCGGAGCTGAATGTGCCAAGATTATAATGCCCGCTGGATAGGCGCGTAACTCCCGCTGGTTTGTCTGTAGCTCACTCGGAGGTCGATTCAGTCTCCATGGCGTAACTTCCTTAATACTGGGAGTTCCGCCTTGATCTTGGGCTCATTCTGACCGTCTAATTATGGGCTTTCCATAGATATTTTGATATTTGACCTAGGTCGCTCAGGAGCGACGCTAGAGCGACCGGAAGGTTATGGCGTCGTGCTTATGTAACCCATTGTTCAGTCCTTAGAGTGCTCAGACAATCATGACGGCGTCAGCGGTGCTCAGGCACCCGTGACGGCCGGTTGCATTCACTTACAAGTTATTAATTTGTGCATTGAACCATGAGGTCGCACACTGAGACCCTCATTTTTATTATATTGTGCAGTGAACCATTAGGTCGGAGCCTTTGATGTCATAAACTCTGTCTAACTGACTGTGGCTGGTGTGCAGTGGGGCATGAACGCTCTTATACAAAGTTTGAGCGCTCTTATAGCTCTTAGAACCAACCTATGTATTAATTTCATAGATATTTCTTTGATTAATACAAAATATGTTAGAATTTATGGAACAATAAAATGGTATATCATATGAGCATAGTGTCCGAGCACAGTGTCCGAGCACAGTGTCTGAGCACAATGTCCGAGCACAATGTCCGAGCACAGTGTCCAAGCAGATTAAGACAATTCCCGCCAATTTACAGCTTACATCATGGCCGCACTGCCCTTTGATTGGATCATGGGCGTGGACTGGTTACCAGATTTAGTCTGTGTAGGTGTTATCCATATGCTATAGAAGGGTGAGAAACTAAAGGGAATAGTGCTGCCCCCTGGTGCCTTTATTTGCTATGCACAGAACTTGATTACAGAGGTGAGGGGTTACTTTGGCAAAGTCACCACTCACCTCCGTAATCAAGGTCTGTGCATAGCAAATAAAGGCACCAGGGGGCAGCATTGTTCCCTTTAGTTTCTCACCCTTCTATAGCATATGGATAACACCTACACAGACCAAACATGGTAACCAGTCCACGCCCGTGGATTGGATGATACTATTAGCAATTGGCAAATGGCAATTGGCAAATGGCAATTGGCAAATGGAAAGAGTATTATGGAAGGCCGGTGCGACATGCTAATTGCCAGTTGACATTTGCCAGTTGCCTGTTACCAGTTGCCAGTTACCAGTTGTATGCTCCAGTATGGAAGGCTGGTGCGACATCCCATTTGCCATTTGTTAATTGTCAATTGCCAATTGCCACTTACATCTTGCCATTTGCCAATTGTTAATATCATTTGCCATTTGCCAATTGCCAATTGTCACTTGTAGCTTGCATAATGACTGTAATGACCATTTCAATTTACTCCTGACTAAGACACAATTAAAGGGGGGGGGGGCTGGCACGGACTTTTAACAATATGGGTACCTGGCCAAAGATTGTTGATAGATTCGCGGAAACCAGCGGAAAATTTGCGACGGTCTGATTGGTCGAGGGGTGGTCACGTGATTTTTTAATGCGGGTGTGCATTAGTGTGCTAGTCGCCCTTTAAAGGGGCCCTGGCACCGCACATTAACAACATGGGTACCGATTCAAACAGCGATCATAAAATCGCGGGGACCAGCGGAAAAATCGCGGCGCCCTGATTGGTCAACGAGTGGTCATGTGTCATTTTTAATGCTGGCGTGCATTACGGTGCCAGGGCCCCTTTAACAATTGGCAAATGGCAAATGACATCAAGTTAACAATTATTAACAATCATTTACAATTATTAATATTTTTTAACAATTACTAATAATTATTTACAATTATTAATATTTTTTAAAAATCACTAATAATTATTTACAATTATTAATATTTTTTAACAATTATTAACAATTATTTATAATTAAGATGTAAGTGGCAATTGGCAAACGGCAAATAATATTAACAATTGGCAAATGGCAAGACATAAGTAGCAATTGGCAAATGGCAAATGACAAATAACAAAAGGCAAATGGCATGTCGCACCGGCCTTCCATAGTATATGGCGCACCGGCCTTCCATAATTTCCCCATACACACACTAGGGGAACCCTTCACACGCTCTTACTCACTACCCCCTTTCCTCTTCCGACACGAAAGGGAACCGGAAACAGCGCGTGGTCCACATTGGCAAAACGGTCGAGGTCGAGACCGGTCGCGTGGTGATTTGTCGTCTCATAGTGTGAGATAGTTGACGAAAATACGGTACGTACAGTGGTACATATCTTATCTTTGTAATGTGCAATGTATTAAAGTATAGAGTATTGCTACTAATGTAACAGTTTGACACTGCAAAACTGTCCAGAGCAAGCCTGTCCATGCTGTACTCTCAGGCTGTAGACCCAAAAGACTTAGTAAGTTCAAAGACTGTAGACCGGTAATTGTTATTATTTGGTCGTTGCATCATTACTACACTAGGCAAGGCAGGGGTAGCGAAGTCAGCCAAAAATCGTTAATTCATCAGAATCACACAAGTCATAGACCAAATGAAAGAGCTTGGAAAATGTAATTCATAGCTTTTAAATGAAGTTGATACAACTACTACTACTAGAACCATTTCTATGGCACTTTATAGGTCGCGAATATACATAATCTTCCTGTAGGGAAAACATCATGCCAAACTTTTATTTTGGAGTTACCCGGATAATTTTACATCACCGGGAAGCTGGCAACTTGAGTAATTTAATGGTGTTTAAATTGTCTTTATAATGTTACTAGAACAGAAGTTATGAGGGATTGAATGTGGAATTTCCATAATATTTTCTGTCAGTGGATTTCCAGCCAGTGTGGGTCTTATCAGTCCCTGCCCACTGTGCACAGGCTGCACTGGTTCTCACACATTTCAGACCTTGCTTTACTTAATCTCAAATTAAATTTGATTGAACAATCATAGAGGGTAACCAATTGCATCACTGTAAGCACAACAGTTTGGGGATTAATGGGCTATATTTTGCATCAAAAGGAACTAAGATAAGTATTATAGATCATGTTGGAAAGTCAAAATTTTCTAAATGGCAGTGTGATAAGCAGACCTGAAATTCTTGGATTTTTTACTCAACTCTCCTATACTCTTTAGCTTTGGGCTAATTTGGGCTAATAGATAATAAATAGCTGATTAAAGATCCTAAAAGTACACACTTTTGTGGTTATCCCATATAAGTTTAAAAAAGTTACACAAATATTTAGTTTTGATATTTTCAGGTTTAAGTCATAACTCTTCTGAAATATATACAATCTGTCCAGATATTTCATTCTTTCTCCCTCTATGGTAACTGATAATGTCTTAAGCTTTCAATAGAGGTCTCACATGTAAAAATTGACCAAGAATTAACAAAAATATCAGCATTTTATATTTCAAAGTTTTATAGAAATTACAGTCTGCGCACACCAATACCCTTTGAGAACTGATAAGATATTAAATCAATGACTGGATCTAGAGTAAAATGAACCAAAATTTCTGATTCCTTGGTTATTCTTACCCTTGGTACATGAAAATAGTTAATGTTGACAGTGGAAAAGAGCCCTTAAATAGAAAATCATATTGATTGATTTACTATAGTGACAGATAGGGACTCGCGGGAGTGGGTGCAGGGGTGTTATTCCTACAGTTGAAGTTCCTGCCATTTATACTCACCCTACAATTTAACCCAAATCTTAAGATAAGACCAGCCCTTAAACATACCATGCATGCGAGAGATCATTTTGGTACTAGTTCACTGAATTAGTGAGATTTGGATTGACTAGGCCGATCTAAAAACAAGTTACACCACATTGAAGCTGAATATTAGGAGATTAACATATATAAGTGCCATATAATTGCCAAATGTATAAGTGTTTGAAATTTCAAGTTGAAATCATATCTTTAAAGGATTAATTGCTGAATAGTTTGCTCTCATGCATTCAGTAGATTAAAAATCACAGAAAATCGCAGCACTTAGGCATATAAACTGAATTCATTTTGATTAAAAAGATGTTGTAGAATAACCGTGTTGGTTCTGTTAGCTTCCTTACATATTTTCTAAGGAAATTGGTCTAAAGTCATAACTTTGCAAGACCACCATGCACTTAAAAATCACAGATTTTTTTTCAAAATCCCCTTAAAATGTAGGTCTATACGTTGGTTACAAGTGTATAATATTGTATTCCATGTTACTTTTACTAAAAAGGGCCATACCGATGCAAGTCTGCAATAAGTGCTTAGCCGCTCATGAGACTCAAGCAGGATGATCTGACAGAATGACAAAATTATCCAAAATTTTCACTTTCTGAATTAGCAGAAAAATGAGAGAATTAAGAAAACTATTGTGTCTGTGTGATAGGGCTATGCTTTCTCTTTAAATTGATACTATGGAAAAGGAAATCTGCCCAGTAGAACCCCCAGAATCAATACTTTAACAACACCTATTTACCACTGTGGCAGATATGGGGAGTGGACGGCCAGGTTTGGCTGACTTCGCTAGCAGGGGGTTAAAAATTCTTTTTCCATTACTGCACTACCCAATGTAAAGGATTGAAATAGTGAATGTGTTTGGATTTCTCTATGTGTTTCTCTACCATGAAGAGTGAAAACCACCAATGGCTTAAAGATATCAAATACCTCTTGTTTAAAATCGGTTGTAAGAATGTCTAGCTCGATCCTTATGTTTGGTCAAAGTCCTCACTCAAAAACAATATAAAGAGAAGGTTAAATGATGCACATATTCAGAAATACAACCAATCCATTGATAACCCAGAGAATACTAGCAAGTGTAGAATTATCAAGATGTGTAAAGATGATCTCAATGACATTTATGAAGAGCGTGAATACCTAACGCATACAGAATCACCTAAAATTAGAACCATTATTGCTAAACTCCGGACTGACAATAACTGTACACTTGAGAGCCTGTTAAGAAGATATAGAGGAAAGAAACCTGTCAATTCTAAGTGCACATTCTGTAATGCTGTGCAAGATGTCAATCATGTCTTCTTACATTGTAACATGCCCGAGATGAGAAACGCACGGTCAGTGTTTGAAACAAGATACCTCAAGTTCGTTGATTACTATAAAAGACACGATGACGCTAGGAAACTTTCTCAAATACTAGCAGTGGCCCCATATTGCAAATCATCTAAAAGGCCAGGGGCTGTGAACTGTATATACTCATATATAAAATCTGTCTACAACATTGTAAATGAAAACCTGGTGCTGACATAAGTGTACCTGTACATTATTCAATAAAGCCATCTTGAATCTTGAAAATCTTGAATCTTTGGGTTGATAAAATTTATTGTTGGTTTAATAAATTTTATGAGTCATTGTCTATCACAGTATGACCATTATTTATAAGGTCATGTACCACTTATTATAGTGTAAGGCTTTTATTTATCATATATGGCCTACATAGAAATGATTAGTGATATATGATACAATAAAAGAAACAGGATAATTAAAATATAAACCTGATGAATGATAGTGAATGAATAAATATCATTATTACGTGAGAGATAAAACCATGACTTATAAAATTACCGTAGTACAAAATGAGATGAAAAGTTTACACATTTATAACCCATTGGTGTGGGTGGGTGGGAAAGAAGAGGTATGAGTCTGTGACAGTTGAATTGAAAACTAATGACAAGTAGAAGATGTACGCGTTTACACGTGTGTGAACCGGAAGTGGAACCTGAACACCGGGCGGCAGCAATGCCCTCAAATGCGTCTAAAATTTTTTTTATCAATACTTTAGGATGCAAGAAGTGCGAAAAGTGTGTTTTTACTAGGGTTTGATATGGGTTTGATAGCAAAATCCATCATGTTAAGATGCTGTCTGGAACAGGTTTTTCACTGAGAATTGCCCTGAATTTGCCCAAGCATGGGGTCCTGGCAAGAATCTAAGAAATTGAAAATGTCATCACCGAGCTATCTATCACCTGTCATAACAAAGCCCAATATTTTCCCTCTATGAATCAGTTAGATTTATCTTCCTTATGTCAGTAGTTTTGTACAAGAGGCGATTGTGTACAGGCTGTCAGGGGGAGTTTTCACAGAAAATGATAAAAAAAAATCACACTTGGCATCTTCAATATAAATGGTCATAAGTCATTGAATTGTCAATGGATTTTGATGCTGTTAGGTTTTCCTTGTAGGAAAAATATTATACGTGACAGGATCTCCGAAAAAGGTCCTTAGTGCAGGGGGCATTAAGGTCCCTATTCCCAGTATATGTCACTTATGTTTTCCTAATTTTGAAGACCAGGAAAGTGGACATAGCCAAAATTTCAGGGTCAACCTTGCTCTAGGCCTTACTTTCCCACAAACACTGCCATGCACAAATCTGCACAAATCAATGAACATAAGACTGATTTATATAGAAAAAATAATGACTTTCCATCACGTATATAGTGGCTAGAGAGAATCAGCAACTTTGTCAGTTTTTCAGCATAACCTAACTTTGAACCTCTGATATATATCATTGATAATTTGTTTTTACTAAAATTATCGCCTGATACTAAAACTAGAGGTGTTGTAGGCAATCATAGCATTTGGAATCATATAAATATCTTTGTTGGTTCTCCTCAGGATGGGGGCAAAGGTGACATTACCCAGATAGAAAATTCCTCAATCGCTCTGAGAAAATTCTCAGCTTCTACTTGTCAAAATTGGTGTATTTTGCAGGTTTGGGGGGGGGGGGGCATAATCCCCAGCATCCATGTTTATCTCTAAAGGTTGTCTTCTAGAGGATTTAAGGGGCAAATTATTTTGAGGAAATTTGAAATTTTCAGATTCAGCCTCAAAACATTTATAGTGTGGTATTGGGGATTCGGGTGGCAAATCATTGCATCGTGTGTTCTAGAGATTTAGGTGGAAAACTGCTGCAAGAAAATATTCAGATTATGTCTTAAAAGTTTTGGGAGGTACATTGCTCCAAGAAAATATATTCTTCCTTTAAAATCTGAACAGGTAACAATTCTAGAAGATTTGGGAGGAAGTGAGAAGTATATCGCTCCAAGATAACAGGGAGAGTTCAACCATTAGCTGTTTAGACCTCAAGGTGAAAATCAATCAGGAATACCGTAATCTCCCGCGTATAAGGCGTGTCTTATACGGGGGTTTTTGGTTGTCATTAGATCCACAAGGGGGACACCAAGACCTTTCTTTTGATATCTTACATGCCCCCTTGATCATAATAGGACAAAATGGGGCCCAAGGTGGCCCAAGCTACCCATAGGTTTTTGAATTTTGAAAATTCATTCAGTAGAACCAAAGTTATGAATTTTTCATTTTTTTGAGAATTTTCCAAAACTCTAGGTGCGCCTTATACGCGGGCTGCGCCTTATACACGGGAGATTATGGTATTTAGATTCTAACTGAATTTGTGTTCCTTTACTATGCCCCATGGAAAAGTAGGAATTCCATCCTTAATTGAAGTATTTTTTCAGCATATTTCCTCAAGACCTCCCTTAAGAAAGGTGATTAGACATGATATATAGGGCCTACCATGAGGAAGTATAGAAAGTCTACCTTTGAATTGTTTTGGTCAGTGTTCTATATATTTTAGGGGATGTTGGCCATATATTGAAAGGCTCATAACTTTGGTTCTAGTTGGAATATTTACAAAATTCTTTCAGATTTAGAAAGCCCATATTATCCTCAATGTTACTATCACATTCTCTGTTGCATTCAGAAATGCATCTCTATAGCCTTGTTTTAGAATTGTTCTTTCTGAAACTACCGTAATCTCCCGCGTAGAAGACGCGTCCTCTACGCCAAACAAATGCCTTGTGCGTCTTATAGGATTTCCTCAAGTTGGGGGTGCGTCTTATACGCGGGGTTTTCCAACATCTCATTTGGGAAAATGCGCTGATGACAGCTTGAACTCATAGCGCCAGCACCGCGGCAGACCAGGAGGTGTCGACGCGCTTGGCGGGTTCAAGCCGGACGTGTACCGATGACAGCTTGAACTCATATGATAATATCATAATGCCAGCAGCGCGGCAGCCCGGTCGGTGTACAGGCGCTCAGCGGACAATACGCCGACCGTGTGCCGATGACAGCTTGAACTCATAGCGCCAGCACCGCGGCAGACCGGGAGGTGTCGATGCGCTTGGCGGGTTCAAGCCGACCGTGTACCGATGACAGCTTGAACTCAGCGCGGCAGCCCGGTCGCTGTAGACTTGCTCGGCGGGGAAGACGCCGACCGTGTGCCGACTCAACAGGTTAACAATGCGGTGTGGCTTGCCGGGGTGTAGGGAACACGTGGGCCGATGACAGCATCGGCTCATAGCGCTAGCGCCGCGGCAGACCGGGGAATGCTCCGCACGCCTGCGGGGGTGTAGGGACGCATGGGCTGACGACAGCATAGACTCAACAGATTGACACTATAGACAAAGCGGCATGGCTTGCCGGGGTGTAGGGACGCATGGGCCGACGACAGCATAGACTCAACAGATTGACACTATAGACAAAGCGTCATGGCTTGCCGGGGTGTAGGGACGCATGGGCCGACGACAGCATAGACTTAACATTTCTTGGGGGGTGGGGGGTCTTATACGCGAACCCCTCCCCTGCTGAGTTGGGGGGGGGGGCGTCTTGTACGGGGTTTTTTTTACGAATCGATTCAGGGGGGTTGGATGCGTCCTCTACGCGAACCAGCCTACCGTGAGTTTGGGGAGCGTCTTCTACGCGCACCGCGTCTTCTACGCGGGAGATTACGGTACTATATATATATATATAGTACAGGTTTCATCTCAGTGGGTTATAGTACAATTGGATCATATTTTCTCTATTTGAACAAAGTATTCACTGTTAAAGATTTCTATGGAGAAATCAATGCTAAAGTGTGTGTTGCCATATGTGCATTTTTGTAAATCAGAGGAGGTTGAAGTGTAAGGCCACCTTGTGGAACTGCTACATTCTTTTCTGTGTGAATTTTTTAGTTTACATTGAAATAATGTTATCTCTGAATATGTATCTACTATTGGTGATGAAAGATTAATTTGATTACTCCTTTCATTATATAAACGATTTTGTGGAACACTGAAAACATGTATGTACACCTAGGTACTTACACTGTGCTCCCCCTCTACAGAGAGGTGGAGTGATCTGGCCGGTTTGCTGACCACTGGCCCCTGACAAGGTACAGACTATTACAAGGTTATTGGCAGTTGGGTGTGTGTGTAATGACACACCTGTTGACTATGGCATTGAACATTGAATAAGACAGGTCCCTGTGGCAGCTAAGTGAGGTGCATGCAGAATGGACAGTCTACAGGCTATTAGTACTTAGCTGCAGTGGGTAGTTCGGGTTGAATCTGTGCTATATACTACTAAAAGCCCAGATGATAGTATGCCCTATCTATCAGTCTCACCAACTGAAACTAGACACAAGATTACAAGTCGCCGCGCCATGTCTCACAGGACTATTCTCTACTATTGTATTAAAATCTACAACACTATGGTTTTATTACATTGCAATGCACTATGATGGTGGTAAGCTTAGTTATATCATGCGTGTTGTGGGTCAGCCTATGGTGTCTGCTGTATAAGGAGAACCCAGGCTTCACAATGAATCTCAGATGTAGGATATATTTTGCTGCGTTTTAGTATGGTACTCAAATCTATTCGGCACTATATATGTTTTTAATAACCTCCCTGCCATCAAGTTATTATCATCATTTCCCTTAAGGCCACATGTATGATAGTTTTTATGATTGAAAAGTGTAACTTCTACCCATCGCCTCGGTATCTTTGAGATCTGCGCTTACACACATCTCCTAGGCCTAGGGAGGCAATGCAGGTGATCATCGCAATGGTGAACCTGTACGCTAGCTCAATAAAAATATTTGAAACTTGAAAACTTGTGTCCAAAAGGCTCAAGAATTTTACAACTCCAAATACCCAAGCTGTATGTAAATGGGGAAAATAGAGAAAGGACACAGCTCAATGCTGATGAGAATGGAATCGGATGATGAAATACACCAAAGGTTTCACAACTCTCCTATTAAGAGCCATCAGCCTACCTCGTTGGGTTGACCCCTCCTCCTCTCAATCCCCACCCCAATAATGATAGGTTCGAAATTTGGATTGCGAAATTCTTAAGAGACCTTATAAAATCACAACATAGCAAATCTTCTCATTCATACTCTTGCTCTCTATCAGTTGGGTTATTACTCTATCATAGCATACAACTTTCAAGTCTCTTGGAGGCCTGATTCTCCTTATACCTCAAATATATTTGATACCGGGTACTCAGGTACACATGTGATTTGTAAAAGGTATTTGATTTTGGACAAATTTCTCCAAATCCACCACAAGTACTGCAGCCGTACATCATGCTTATTTAAATATTTTTCAAGAGTGTCAGGCTTTTGTATTCGGTGGTCATGATGCATTATTACCGCATCTCCAGCTATGACTTATAAATGATAGATCCATGCATCATAAAGACATATGGGCATGATGCGTTATTGCTTTAATATCATTTATTAGCGCGGCGACTAGTGAGTACTACTCGTGAGATGAGTAGACTAGTGTATGGTTCACAGTCGCCACGGTGTAAGGGATAGGGAGGCCTTGCAATCTATTTTTGTTTGTGGCTCCTCTGCTATGGACTATTCCTGCTCACTATTCTAATGTAATAACAACAGTGTGTGTACTTTACTTATCAGTGAAGGAATTTTCAGAATATATCTCATACTTTTGATTTTATTCGCAGATAAGACATTTCATCATTTGGTGCCCTATGGCAGATTAGCATTAGAGCATTTTAAGATTCAGAAATGCATCCCTGTAGCCTTTGTTTTAGAATTGTTCGTTTTGAAACTACTATATATATGTAGTACAGGTTTTATCTCAGTGGGTTATGGTACAATTGGATCATATTTTCTGGTTGAAGTGTAAGGCCACCTTGTGGAACTGCTACATTCTTTTCTGTGTAAAATTTTTAGTTTACATTGAAATAATGCTATCTCAGAATATGTATCTACTATTGGTGATGAAAGATTAATTTGATTACTCCTTTCATTATATAAACGATTTTGTGGAACACTGAAAACATGTATGTACACCGAGGTACTTACACTGTGCTCCCCCTCTACAGAGAGGTGGAGTGATCTGGCCGGTTTGCTGACCACTGGCCCGTGACGAGGTACAGACTATTACAAGTGATTGGCAGTTGGGTGTGTGTAGGGGGGGGGGGCAGGGAGGCAGAGCAGGCTCCTGGCAATCTGAGACAGTGTACACTCATAATGACACACCTGTTGACTATGGCATTGAACATTGAATAAGACAGGTCCCTGTGGCAGCTGAGTGAGGTGCATGCAGAATGGACAGTCTACAGACTATTAGAACTTAGCTGCAGTGGGTAGTTCAGGTTGAATTTGTGCTATATACTACCAAAAGCCCAGATGATAGTATGCCCTATCTGTCTCACCAACTGAAACTAGACACAAGATTACAAGTCGCCACGCATGTCTCACAGGACTATTCTCTACTATTGTATTAAAATCTACAACACTATGGTTTTATCTTTTGCAGCAGCCATGGATCCCACACTAAGTGCAAACACTTTACGGCAGATGTTCATCGACTTCTTCAAGTCAAAGGAACACACATACTGGCATTCCTCCTCCGTCATCCCGCTCGATGACCCGACCCTACTGTTCGCTAATGCAGGAATGAACCAGGTGAGTTTGCTGAGAATCTATTTTCTATATAAAGAATTAAAATGTCTAGGAAAAGACCTACATTATCAATTAAGATTTCTTAGTGTTTAATCTTTTGGGGTGTATTTATTATTCTTCATAAGCTTGACCATTTGGAATTTTCTAACTAGATTATAATGCATGAGAACAACTCATAAGAATGGAGAACAGAAATCTTTTATAAAAAATACCCACATACAATTTTTGCCATGTGATTTATCAGGAATACCGGGTGCTAGTAGTTTAAAATCAGTATCTCTAACTGCCTCCCATCATATGCTAGCAAAGAACAAAACATCCATGAATGAGAAAAAAAAAATTATTGCACCTGATTACTCATTAACCCATGCTTTGTGTTCTTTCAGTTCAAACCCATCTTCCAAGGTACGGTTGACCCTAACAGTGACATGGGACGCCTTAAGCGCTCTGCGAACAGTCAGAAGTGTATCCGTGCAGGCGGAAAGCACAATGACTTGGACGATGTCGGCAAGGATGTCTACCATCACACCTTCTTTGAGATGTTGGGAAACTGGTCCTATGGGGACTACTTCAAGGTAAATAACCCTTTTAACTCCAGAAGGGTTATCGGGGACAGGCTAGGTTTGGATTACTTAAATTGGAAACTTTTTCAATTTCTGAAAACTGCTGTCAGTCAATTTGATATGATGAATTCAGTAGAGAAAACAAAACTGCACTACATGGAAATATTGATCCCATTTATAACTGTTACTTTAAACCATTGAGAGTTACAGAAATTAAAAAGAAAAGAAAAACCTGTTCTGACCTTTCCAAGGTTTGATTAAGTCGAATTACCAGGTAGTAGTGAACCACCTCAATCCTATCATTTGGTGTTTAGAAAGAAGCTATTGAGTGGGCATGGGAGTTGCTGACAGAGGTGTACAAGATGCCCAAAGACTGTCTCTATGTGACATACTTTGGGGGCGACAAGGAGAAGAATCTACAGCCCGATAATGAAGCACGCGACTTTTGGATTGCCCTTGGGTGAGATTTCATTATATTTATATAAAAAGACGTGGCCGTTTTTGACATCAAAGAGTCTTATACAGAAATAGATAATGAGATTCATAAAATGTATAGATTTATAAAAAACAAAACATCAGTGAGTCTTGCCTTTTGCCAAAATTGAGCAGTGTTGTGGACTCTGCATGCATTTGTAGTTTGTAGGCAGGTTGTTTCTGCTCTCCAATGTTTATCATCATATACTTAAGCTTCATCAACTTTCAGAGTTCCAAAGGAGCGAGTGATGCCGTTTGGAATGAAGGATAACTTCTGGATGATGGGAGACGTAGGACCATGCGGGCCTTGCTCCGAGATCCACTTTGATCGCATTGGAGGCCGCGATGCGGGACATCTCGTCAACATGGATGATCCTGATGTGCTTGAGATCTGGAACCTTGTCTTCATGCAGTTTAACATGTAAGTAGATATCTAAATGTCATAAACCCTCTTCAGGGGAATTGTGCATGGTGGGTCAAGGTACTTTTCCCTGCTGTAGCACATACAAAAAGTCTCGTCTTTATCTGTATCCTCATCGAATAGGGTGCAAAAGAGCCATTATCTTTTTAGAAGTGGAGCGGCAGATTTCTACATCAAGTTTAGTAGATAGGAACATCGTTATCGCCCTTGCAAACTCCCCAGAGGAAGTTATGGGGAGAAAGCAACTGATGTGTGAGGATGTGCGGATCTTATGAGCTAAAAACGTCGATTTATAGATTCATAAGTAGTAACATAGGTTAAAAAGGATAGAAATTTTACATTTTAAATAATGAGTAAATTGTACATATTTTTCAGGGAACCTGATGGCACATTGAAATCACTGCCCAAAAAGAACATCGATTGTGGCATGGGACTGGAACGTCTTGTCTCGGTTGTCCAAGGAAAGACTTCCAACTACGATACGGATATGTTCATGCCACTCTTTGACGCAATTCAGAAGGTAAAACTAGTTCATTTTAAGAAGTACCAGTAACTTCTTAAATATGGCATCAGCGAGTAAATCGTCAGTGTGTTCATGCATCATATTGACTTAGTGTAATAGGGTCGAGAAGAATGATACACTGATGAGTTAATGGTGGCGATTCACTCGCCAGGCCTGCACGGGTGCATTATCATCAGAAATCACAGGAACCTTGAAGTTGAAGCCTAATGCAGACATTGAAGTGTTGCAACCGTAACTGTTTGATACTGCATACAGTGCCTAATACAACCACTGATTTAGTACCATTTTGTTCATCAGGCTACTGGAGTGCGTGCCTATGCAGGTAACGTGGGTAAAGAAGACACAGACGGCCTGGACATGGCATACCGCGTACTTGCTGACCATGCTCGTACACTGACCATCGCTCTGTCTGACGGTGGGCGCCCAGACAACCAAGGCAGAGGGTAAGTTAGCAGGAAGGTTAAGGGTGATACCCACTAACCTCTGTTTTTAATGTTTCAGCTGTCTTATCCCTTTGATTAATAGCCACTTAATGCTTTGAGTTACTACAGCTGTATACCTGTTGATTAGAGATAGTAAACTTTGATTTGAAAGATTGAGAGTTATTACCCCGATATTCAAATCAGTTTTATTGTCCATTTCATCTAATACTACCTCTTATTTACAGGTATGTACTGAGGCGTATCTTGAGGCGTGGTGTTCGTTACGCCACAGAAAAACTTGGAGCTAAGCCTGGAATGTTTGCTTCTCTCGTCGACGTTGTTGTCACTCTCCTGGTAAGTGGGACAGTGCTCATATTTGAAAATGATATTTTGATAAAAAAAACTACCGTAAACTCCTGCGTATAAGACGCGTCCTCTACGCCAAACAATATGCTGGGGAGTCTTATAGCTTTCTCTCAAGTTGGGGGTGCGTCTTATACGAGGGGTAATTTTTCTATAGAAATGTACTAATCTTACAAATTTCAGCATTAAAATGTGCTTCTTATATGCGAAAATGCATTTGCTAAGTTTGGGGTGCGTCTTATACACGCAGCGCGTCTTCTACGCGGGAGATTACGGTAGTACAGATTTGTCAATGAACACATATTAATGAAATTAATATTTGCAATGCGTTATTCCCACGTAGCCACTTATATTAACTGCAGTCTTAACTTATTCTTTCTTAGGGAGACTTCTTCCCAGAAATCACCAAGGACCCACAAATGGTGAGTGAATCATTTTGAGTAGAAGACCATTCAACCAAATTCTCATTGTTCAGGTGATATAGGATATCTTAATGATGAAAAATTTAAAAATACTCACTAAAGTGGATAATGTGACATGTATACACCTAAATGACTGTTATGATAATTTCTCTGTTTGCAAAAAGCAATAAATCGAAAACATTTATGAATGTTCTTCAACTATGCTTAGGCCACACTTTTTTATTTCTTTGGGTTACGGGCACCCAAAATGAAAATTTCAGGTTGGAGGGCGAAATAAAAAAGATAAAAAAATAAAATAAAAGTGACGATCATAGCATTACAGCTATCCATGGCTTATTCATATGTTCATTATATGAGTCTGTTTTTGTTGTCTTACTTTTAGATATAGGTAATTTGATTTGTTAATCCTCATCTATGGTCTCAATAAGTATCTGATACAGAGAATAGTACGTTCAATGCATTCCTGACATGATAAGCCTTCATTTGGTACCAAATACACTTCCTTTTCCTGAAACCTATGTCATATAATTGCTAGGTGTTGTCGGAGGAAATAAAAAAAATTGATTTTCCAAATTTTATTTCTGTTTTGGTTTTGGGATTTTCCATGTTTACGGGCCCGTAACCCAAATAAATAAAAAAGTGTGGCCTTATAAATAGTATGATTTATTCAGGTGAAAGACATCATTAATGAGGAGGAGACACAGTTCCTGAAGACGTTGAACAGAGGACGTCGTCTCTTGGAGCGCACCGCTGCCAAACTGAAGGGCACTACCACCCTCCCTGGTATGTATAATGTTTAACTCGATAAGCGAGTTATAAGAGACACCCTGTGGGGCCCTGCACTTTCAGTCACTTTGGTGGTGCGAATAAGTTTTAAAAAAGATGGAAATTTTATATATAAGAGGCAGAATTACTTAATGAATTTGTAGTGCCATTAAAGGAGATGTAGGTGTCTTGCAGGAAAAGGTATTTCACTACCAAAATTTGCAAATTTTGAGAAATAGTCAATATTGACTCAGTTGGTTTGCAGCCATAAGACGCTTTTTGCCTCCAATGGTGAAGGTATATGATGTTGATCCATGTATCAACTTTCCCAACTTTTTTGGAAATGTGCGAATAGAGCAGTTTTGGTGGGAATTATGCGAATAGTGGCTTGGTGGTGCGAATAACCTGGGTCAGGGAGTGCTTGACTCCATGGCGTCCCCTATAAAGGATGGTGTGACAGTCAAAGGGAGTGCTGATGCAACAGGATGAGTGCACAACTCATGGGAGCCAATCAGGGGCTTTTCACTTTTCGGGTTATCAGCAATTTACATTGCTGCATTATATTATATACTGCAGGCACAGTAGCCATCTTTACATTAAGACTCTTCTCTGTTATTGCAATGCATCAAGTCTTGCTTTTAGATGGCTGATATTAGCTTGGAGTGTTTTGAGATATCTTGAGAAAACGGCTACATATACTAGTAATAAAATTGATATGAATCTATGTGAAGTACAGTTGGTGTCTGAATTAAATTGAGGAAAATTTCCTCGGATGATAAAAAAATCCTTTGAAAACTTTAGAAAAATGATAGTTTCCATCCATTTTCCTTATATTCCTTGGGGTGGGAAAGGTGTAGCACTAACAGGCCAAACTAAGCGTTTCCTTATCTTAGGTGATGTGGCATGGCGGCTTTATGATACTTACGGGTTCCCAGTGGATCTGACTTCGCTGATGATGGAGGAAAAGAACATGGAAATCGATATGGAGGGCTATGAAGCAGCCAAGAAACAGGCACAGGTTAGTTAACCACATCTTTCCAATTCTAAAAGCGTACTTTACATGAATGATGTCATCTAATTGATATAAGCTTACAGCTGAAGAAAGAGACACATTTTGGTGAACATCATATCGTCGCCTCAGTGCAACAAGGTTGTAACTGACATTTTACCAAAATTGAGTTTTCTTCTGTTTTAACATCTATTTAAACTTATCTACTTACTATGAAATTATTGAAGCTCCATCTATGATATATGTGTCTACAAGCGGAAGATCGTGTTACTTGTTCATGAGCTTTGGTCAATAAACTTGTTAAAAAAAAACTATAGTAATAGCAACACTTCTTTTGCCTGCAAAACTTGAAATATGCAGATACAACCTTGTTGCACTGAGGCGATGATGCATATAAAAAAGATTATTGGCCCAGGTCCTCCTGGGTCATTGGCGGCGCCTTTTCGGTCGGAAACTGATGGTCATGAATTGGAACTTTAGATGGGAATCGCTTATCGAAATTGGGGGATAATTAAACAAAAAATCATGGAAACATATTCCTTAGGATCTTGTCTTTCATTGTACATGCACAATTCCTGGGAAAAATTTTTCTTTAGCTATGAAAATAGCTGAAGAAAAAACCTGACATTTGACCTACTTTCTCACGAAAACGAGGCTCCATAGGATTGCATTGCGCGGTCCATTTTGGCGGTCAACAGAGGGTCAAAATAACACATTGACTCCTATGGGAATAGGGCAATTAAGACACTTTTTCAGCAGGTAAGGTGGAATTTCCGGGACAGGACGGGTTAAGACCGTTGATATATGAGTGTGTAAATCGGACCACCATTTTTTTGTTATGTCGACCGCCTCCCTTCCGGTCTGGAGACTTGACGCATGCGCGCAGAGTAACCGGTCGTCAGATTTTATTTTTTTAACAGTAAATTGAGGGCATATATTTGATAAAATTTGATATATATTGCCAAAGATGTATGGATTATATTCAAAAAGCCATTAATTTCAAGTTAAATCAATAGAATCTATCATTTCTCCGTCGAAAATGCGACTTCCGGCAAGGAGCGGGTCGCGCATGCGCACAGTACATCAAAATCCAAAATGGCGGACAGCGAGACGATCGACTCCCGGTGCCATCGAAACTGCTGGATTGTAACAAAATGGAGGAGAATTACATTGTCTCATGCGTTTGTAGGGTTAATATGGATCCTTATTCAAGACCTGGTATTGTGCAATGCTTAACTCGCCAGGAGAGGAGTTATTCGCCAATGAAACATGCGAGCGATAATGGGTGCATCCTCCATAGCCTTAAGCATTGAGTCTTCGACACACTGTCACTATATTAACAGTCCCCTAGGGTAGGTAGTGGGCGACCTGGGCCAGTCGTGCATTGCACGCGTTAAATCTTAGTTTCAAAACTTAGTCCACAGAAATTATCAATGTTTAGCTGCACATCTTTAATAACATTTAACTTTTACAGATAACGTCGCAAGGTGCTGGCGGTGGTGTCGTTGCTTCAATTAACTTGGATGTACATGCCATCAACGAGTTACAAAAGAAGGGTTTCAAACCCACTGATGACCTTCCTAAATACAATTACTCTGCTGATGAGGCCGGCAACTATGGTAAGATCTACACCTCTCCTATGTATAGTAGTGCAACACGATATAAACAGTCAAATATAATAATCAGAGAGTCATGATCAAGTGAGACATTATGGACCTCTCAATGTAGAAGGGGAATGGGGTGTATTCATTATGATACAGAAATAGCCTGCACTGGACAATCGGCCCTCCAAATATTTAGGTGCTGGACACTTAAATGTGATAATGTGGAATGATATTATCAGAGCAAAATTCTTTTGCTTCCGCAGTATTTGAGCCATGTGTGGCTGTGGTGAAGGCACTGCGGAGAGACGAAAAGTTTGTGGACACTGTGTGTTCGGGACAGGAATGTGGCGTTCTACTCGACCAGACGTGTTTCTACGCTGAACAAGGAGGGCAGACCTACGACCAGGGTTTCATCGTCAAAGAAGGAGACGATGTAAGTGCTCATTCTTTGTTGCTGGATATATTTTGATATTTCGATTAAATGTATCTATTTTTCATGATAGTCAACACTGTCTGTGGGATCCTCGAGAAAATTTGGCAGATTTTATCAGCAATCTATTCATAAAGTATTCAATTAAGAATTCAAATGAGCCAGCAAACTCTTTCCTGATATTTACATACCATCTGAAAGCATCTTTGATATAATCTTTGATAATTTGTTTTCGTCGACAGGAGACCGAGTTCACCATTAAGAACGTACAGGTGCGTGGTGGCTACGTGCTGCACATCGGTAACATCGAGGGTAATCTGAAAGTAGGCGACAAAGTGAAGCTTCTCGTTGATGAGGTATGTATTTCCTTCCCTTGATCAATGTAAATCTAGAAAAAGGTCAACCATTGATATTGATACAAGTTTATGATGTTAATACAACTCTGAATCTGATTTAATACATAGAAATAAAAACTCATACAATCTGACAATTTGTGTTCTTACTTTCTGTAGGAGCGGCGTAAACCCATCATGCGGAACCACACTGCGACACACATCCTGAACTTTGCACTGAGGAAGGTCCTCGGTGAGGCTGACCAGCGTGGGTCCCTTGTCGCACCCGACAGGTTACGATTCGATTTTACTGCAAAGGTATGTTGAGAATGATGATTATGGTATTAACATGTATCTTCAATTCAAGTGAGAGTAAATGCCCCTTAATAAGCTGAAGTTACTACCAGCTTACAAAGCATTTTTATTTTATTTTCTAGGGTGCAATGAAGGTGGGACAGGTGAAGGAGGCACAGGATATCGCTAACCGCATTGTCAAGGAGAACAAGGCCGTATACGCACGGGAAACCCCCCTGCCACAAGCAAAGGCCATACAGGGGCTACGCGCCGTTTTCGATGAGGTAAGTACCGTAATCTCCCGCGTAGATGGCGCAGCTCGCGTAGAAAGGCGCCCCCCCCCAACTCAGAGAATGCCTTTTCAAGTAGAAGGCGCACGTAGCTCTTCTGGATCGATTTCTGGAAAAACCCGCGTATAAGGCGCCCCCCCAACTCACAGGGGGGCTGTTTCGTGTAGAAGGTGCCCCCCTCCCCACCCCCCCCACCCCCACTATTGTACACCTCCCGGTCTGCTGCGGTGCTGGCTCTATGAGTTCAAGCTGTCATCGGCACACGGTCGGCGTTTTGCCCACCGAGCAAATCTACAGCGACCGGTCTGCCGCGCTGCTGGCTCTATGAGTTCAAGCTGTCATCGGCACACGGTCGGCGTTTTGCCCGCCGAGCAAATCTACAGCGACCAGGCTGCCGCGCTGCTGGCTATATGAGTTCAAGCTGTCATCGGCACACGGTCGGCGTATTGGCCGCCGAGCAAATCTACAGCGACCGGGCTGCCGGGCTGCTGGCTCTATGAGTTCAAGCTGTCATCGGCACACGGTCGGCGTATTGGCCGCCGAGCAAATCTACAGCGACCGGGCTGCCGCGCTGCTGGCTCTATGAGTTCAAGCTGTCATCGCACACGGTCGGCTTGAAGCTGCCGAGCGCCGTCGACACCTCCCGGTCTGCCACAGTGCTGGCGCTATGAGTTCAAGCTGTCATCGGCACATGGTGGGCCTTATTCCCGGCGAGCGCGTCGACACCTCCCGGTCTGCCGTGGTGAGGGCTTTATGAGTTCAAGCTGTCATCGGCGCATGGTGGGCCTTATTTTGGGGTGTTTTCCCAATTGAGATGTTGGAAAAACCCGTGTATAAGGCGCACCCCCAACTAAAGGCAATTACCCTCCCGCGTATAAGACCCAGCAGCATTTTGTTTGGCGTAGAAGACGCGCCTTCTACGCGGGAGATTACGGTATTTGATGGTAAATGTGTGGCTTAGAGCAGCTCTGGATGCCTATAAGCTGGTTCCAGTATAAAGGAATTTACGGTACCAAGTTTATGCCTGTTTTACGATAGTATTCTTCATATCCTTTTGACCCATTTGTATATGTACACACCTATACAGTATTGTCAATTCATTGATGGAATTCGCATGTTTTTGTTACAATGTTGGTTTTCTGACTGCAGACCTATCCAGACCCTGTCCGCGTTCTGTCAGTCGGAGTGTCTGTTGAGGATATTCTTGCCGACCCTGATGGTCCTGCGGGCTCTCTACACTCGGTAGAGTTCTGCGGTGGAACGTAAGTGGATCTTTGTAACTATTTTATAATGGTGGCATCGTACTTTCAACACACAATGTCCTTTCTCATCATAGTGTATTATATTAAAAACATCTGTAAAAAAAAAAAAAAGGAAAAAGATTATTTTTAGGAGGAAAAAGAATTTTATTGTTTTTTTTTAAACAAATAATTCACACCTTTTCAAGCAATCTTTTTCCAAACTGCTGAAACTAGTTCTATCATTTTCCTTAATACATTGTAGCCACATACGGCGGAGCGGTCATATCGGTGAGTTTATCATCATCACAGAAGAGGCCATTGCCAAGGGTATCCGGCGCATTGTGGCAGTCACAGGGACAGAGGCAAACAAGGTAATCAAAATTACATTACCGCTCAGAGACAGCATAGTGGCGCACATTTATGCATCATGCTCATCAATCGGCATGATGGATCATGTTGATTAGTCTTCTCACCAGGGCTGTGTTCATGCATCAGGCCATCCCTATGGATTAAGTATACTTGCAAAGGGTCAGCATGATGCACCATGATGCACCAGTGCAGTACTGGAAAATAGAATCGCCTGCATCTCATAGATTCATCACGACGACCAAGAATATAAACCATACGACCTTTAGAGTATTGATACCAGTGCAAATTTTCTTGAACTAAAAAAAAAAGACCTACCTAACAAAAGGTTTCTTATATTCCAGGCTCAACATAAAGCTGAAGTCCTGGAGAAGCAGTGTGATAAGCTCAAACAAAAAGTGGACGAGGCTACAAAAACGAAGGACTACTCGCAGAAACAGATGAACAGGGAAATTGTCGATTTCACTGAGGTTAGTAACCAAGGCGCACAGTCTACTTTTATTAACCTGAAAGGGTTATAAGAGCCAGGGTGAAAATGCAGTTTTTAAGACACTACTAGTGGCTTCGCAACTAGAGTTTGAAGCAGTAGAACATCTAATGGCAAACAGTGCCTAGCCTATTCATGGAAAACTATGGCCTATTCCTGGATCTTTAGGCCTATTCATAGACTCCTGCACGTTTCAGTGCAGCCCCCTGGTGTCTCACACTAGAAGCGCTTATCTTAGCAACGCTAATCTTAGCAACGATATCATAGCAACATCAAACAATTCTACACTCTCCCAGCAGATACTCTCGGAGGTTTCACTTTAGGCCCTATCTCTGGAACTAATCATCACAATTTAACATATGACCTATCAAATTAAAGGTCTCTGTGCGTGCGATTCGGATATTTAATGCTGGAGCCGTTTCACTCATGAGGTTAACTACGATGAGTGCCAATCTATTTGAATAGAGGTCCAAGATGGCGACCATTGCAGCTTGGCTGACAAATTTTGAGGCTACAAATTGTTTTACCAAAGTATCAATAAAAGAACACTTAGATATGAACCTTTTGAAATGATTCAAGTAGGGAATATACTAAACAATTCTGAAAATATTTTTGTTGGAATAAATATGTCAGGGGTCGAGTTAGCTGGTACTTTCCTCACTGCTCCACAGCCTAAAACTTTTGCTTCATCTGGTACCCCAAGGGTACTCTAGCTTGAAGCAGTCAAAAATTCTTTCTAACCAGCGATCTAGTAACCCATTTTTATATATAGTGTAACTAATAGTGGGAAAAGTGGAGACACCTTTCTGTGCAATGCTAAATCCCATAGGAGGTGCAAATGGGATCAACATTCCCGCCCTTTTGAGCAGAGGTGGTGCAGAAAAATTGACAAATGTTGATGAATTTAGGATGTGTGGGATCCTGACCATATATTTTTTTTTAGAAAGCCACAAATAATGTGTGAAGAAAAGTAGAACATAACCCTAATATTGTATCATTAGCTTTTGTTCTCCATTTGAGCATACCATCAATGTTAGGGCTTCCCTAGCCCACTTAAAAGGGTCTATGTCTCCTCTTTTCTATCCCCTCAGATGTGTGTGGTGCACATTTGCGTGGGCACTGACACATTCCTCTGTGAAATTGTGTAATGTTATTCTTGCCATGAATATGACCTTAGCTGTCGAAATGGCGTTAAACCTCTATTACTCACTCACTTACTCCATCAATGTTGTGGCAACATAAATCATAGCATCATCATAGTTTGAATATATCTTTTTGAGTCCTCTAAATTCACCTAGATTCTCAAAAATATAGAAATTGTCTAGTAGTGTCATCTAGTGTTAATTCCAGGAATCATTTAAAGACACAACACCAGGTGGCAGCAGCACTATACTATACAAGGAAGCTTTTTTATAATGTTGCACATCTGAATAAGACATGCCTTATACACTGGAGATTATAGTAATTCTGATTGATTTGGAGTGCATCAACCTGTGTATTGGTTGGATAGGCCCTTATTTATTACCTGTTGACATGATGGAGGGCTTAACTCACCAAAAGAGAAGTTATTGGCCGATGAGGAGAATGTGAGTGCTAATGGTGTATTTACCCATAGGCTTAAGCATTGATAATAACTATGCTCACCAAACCAAGTTAGATTTTGCTTTAGAGGGGGCATAAAAGAAGAGATTAGATGCCCTTTCAGGTTACCTGCATTGCACAATGTTTATATAAAGTGGCTTATTTCAAACATTCAGTAACCCAAGTACTTATAAAAGACAGCCGCTTATGTGAAACTTGCACTTACAGGCAAAAATACAGTATATTTTGACACTTGTTATCCTTTTGTTGCAGGAAGTATCACAGTCCAGCATTGCATACTGGAAGAGAGACGAACTCCGAAATCGACTAACTGCACTCAAGAAAACCCTGGACAATATGGACAAGCAGCGCAAGGCAGCTATCCTTACTGATGTAAGTCTTTGGGGTTTGATTCACTGAGTTTGAGCTTATTAAAATGATTTCTACCATAGATTAGCCAGAGATATTCAGGTGTAATGCTGACAATACTCCATTTGGCCTAGTGCCTAAATTTATTAAGAGACGATATAGATCTTCTTGCTTGTTCACATAGATAAGAATATTGACACACAACATTAGATGAGAAAAAAAAAACGGTCTTGTTAGTTTCCATATAAGCTTTGACTCATTTACCCGACAGGTTCTTGAGCAAACAAAGGCCATGATCACTGCCAAACCCAACCAACCATTCGTCGTTCATGAGTTCAAGGCGCTTTCCAATGCAAAGGTAAACTTTATTTTCTGATATGCTTCATGATAACGTGGTAATTATACATGTATATGTGAGACTTAGTATTACTTCTCAAGACTTTGTGAATATAGATAAAGAATCTTCCTGGAGGAGCTTTTGAAGCGAAGTTTATATCTTCCACTGTTTAAACAGGGATAAAAGTCTGAAAAACTTAACCCTGTTCATTAAAGATGTTGAACCTCTCTGCAAGGGCTCCTCTGTTTTGAGAGTTTTAATTACCTTCTTTTTATCTTTAGACCAACTGCTTAAGTACCCAGATTTAATGAACAAACCGCTTCTCTTCCAGGCGCTAGATGGTGCTATGAAGCAGTTCAAGACCCTGTCCCCGAGCACCGCGTGTATGTTCTTCAGTGTCGATGAAGACGCAGGAAAGATCCTGGCCATGAGCTGCGTACCCAAGGTAAGCCATGTCGTGTGTTGCTGACTGTCCATAGGGCATTATGAGTAGCCTATAAACCTTGTAAGTACTGCACTGAGATTTGATAATCTGTGCAGCATCAATGCAGCCTAGCGAATAACTTGCCATTGGTTAATTGATACTGAGGTTCAGACACTGCTGAAGGTTTGTCATGATGCACCACTGTGGTGCTGGTGAGTTAGATTAGATTCACCAGCTTTGCTTTAGTGTATCGTGACGACAGAGGAATATGTTCCTGTACTTAATCATAAGGAGAATTGAACATGAGAGTGGAGAAACTGATTCCTAGCAGTAGTGTATTTGGTGCGAATAGAGTAGTGTACGGTCGACATCTAGCTTGAATTACTTTGGAAATGCTCTGATGTTACCAATATTGTATCAATTTCCTACCTTGTTTCATAACAGGAGTTAGTTGACTCCAAGGGTTTCAAGGCCAACGAATGGGTCCAACAAGTCCAAGTACTGATCCAAGGAAAGGGCGGTGGTAAGGACCTATCGGCACAGGCAACCGGAACTAACATTGCCGCACTAAAGGAGGCAATGGACATTACTACAAAGTTTGCTTGTGACAAACTAGGACTTAAACAACAAGTAGAGGAATCCTCAAAAAGTGAGGGTATTGGGGATTTTCTGGATGCCCTCAACCAACATCTCTCTGATAAGAGCTACATTGAAGGCTACACACCGTCCCAGTCCGATGCCGTTGTGTTTGCTGCCATCAGCAAAGCGCCCTCGACAACACAAGTCCATGCTTTACGATGGTACAACCACATCAAATCCTTTGGGAAACATGTCTCCTCCTTCCCCGGAGTAAAAAAATCCCTAGAACAACTGGGCTTCGGTGGAGCATCAAAGAAGGAAGATGATGATGACGATGATTTCGATCTCTTCGGGTCAGATGACGATGATGATGCTGCAGAGAAACTGAAGGAAGAGAGGATTGCCGCGTATGCACAGAAGAAATCCAAGAAGCCAGCATTGGTTGCCAAGAGTAACATCATCTTAGATGTCAAACCCTGGGATGACGAGACAGATATGAAGGCGCTAGAAGCCGCAGTTCGAGACGTAAAAACGGACGGTCTCCTCTGGGGCGCCAGTAAATTGGTACCTGTCGGCTATGGCATCAAGAAACTACAGATCTGCTGTGTAGTCGAGGACGATAAAGTTGGCACAGATTTCCTCGAGGAAGAAATCACGAAAAATGAAGACCTTGTCCAGAGTGTTGATATTGCTGCCTTTAATAAGATTTAAAGTGGACAAGGTTGCAACAGTGATGCTCAATAGACTCTTTGTTATTATCGTCTCCCGTCCGTCGAGGAGAGGTGTTTCTGAGTAACGTTTGTTAGTGACGAAGTATTATGGATATCGCATGACGTCTATTGGTGTAGGGTAGCATGTTATTGGTTTGGATATAACGGAAGATTTCCCCTAAATAGTATCAGATCTGCTACCTTTCCCAGTCTTTACACTTTGTACCCAAATTCATACTGAAATAGTGGATGAGATTAGAATATTTGCTGGCCCTAATGGCATAATGTCATAAGAAGTGCCAACTTGCCCCATTCCAAAAACTTGATTATTGATTCACTCACGACGGAACATTAAAATTCAATGTCTGTAATCATGACAACTCTTTAGATTTTAGAAATTGAGATTGATGATGTTTGTTGATTCATTACGATGAGATCTCCCCATCCTTCAAGTCCATTCATGTATAATACATGTATATGATATATACTTGATGTGTTTTTTGTCCTCAAATGACCAGCATTTCCTTTATTTATGTATTTATTGTATGTAATAACCCAAAAGTGCTTAGATTGGAGATGACTGTGGCATGTGCAAGACATAACAAAGTGCTTAGGAAAAGAGAGGCCTGTGCCGTAGGCCACTTTAATCATATATGCTGCTACAGAGATATTGTATATCATTTATAAATCAAATCAGTAGATAATGGGGTGGGGGGGGGGGGGGGGCATTGTATAGAAAGACGGACCCTGCCGATAGAAACCACTACCAATATTCACCAATCATGGATGCAAACCCACCATAGGACTTCTCCGGATCGAAAATTGAACTTTGAATGCCATCCATATAGACATTAAACATCAATGCAAATAGGTCAATTTCTATGAAACAGTAGAATTGATATGAGTTTTTCCCTGATTATGTTTGGTTGTATGAATGACACTTGAATAATGTGATGTTACTGTATGCCAGGTTGGATATTAAAGGCTATGATTGATAAAATTATACTTCATGTGTATTTCTAGCATATAAATTCTATTAATAAAGCCGCTTAACAACTTTCCCAATATGTAAAGGTTCGGAGATGCCACTTTTCCTTACTTTTACAGGGGCGTGAAATCTCTGCGGAAATCCGCAGTTTTGTTGCTCAGAAAGACTATTCTTGAGATCTATGCAAATCCACTTAAAATCACTTTCATTAAGCTTTATCCTAAATAAAAACAGTAATTAGCGAGCCGTATATCGTGGCCTTATCGTGCAAGAATATCTAAGATGTCACATGTATTACAGCCATGCACCTCCTCCCCGACCCCCTCCCTCCCCCTACAGATACGGATCTGATTGAAGTTGAAAGTGCATTGGGATTCCCTGACCCTTGTCGGTCCGTCGGTTGAGCGACCCACATACAGACCCTGTTATCTGTGGGTATATAGTGCAGGGACAGAAGACACAGAGGCCTATCAGTGTATGGAAATGTAGCCATCAGTCATTGGTTCCCCATCAAAACACTAGGTGGCCTTAGTGTGCAGGGAAGTCCGGCACAGTTTGCTTTTTGATAGCGAAGAGGGGGGAACAGTTCTGTCTAACCACTGTCTACAACCCATTATGGGGAGCCGTGCTCTACTGTATATCAATCTAGTTACACAGAATGCTCCCCCATTGTTTTTACACTGGGGTTTTGGCAAAAAAAAATAAAAAGTTAATGCTGAATAGTGAACATACCAAGGTAAGATCAGTAAATCTAAGAAAAGTGTGTTAATATTTGCTGCAATTGCCCCCCTCCCCCTTATCTATGACCACACATACGTTTAAGGTACATTGATTTTGATTCATTATCCCACTGTATTATATAAATGCCTACTTTGATATTCATTTCGAAAGTGATTCTTTGTGGGACGCGCATAAGAGAAAAAAATGCCCCCTGCCCCCAGCGGAAACCTGAAGAAGAAAGAGACACAAATGTGTCCGTTTAACAAATTCTAACGTTTTCTCTCATAGACATAGAGGCAAACCAATATACATGTAGCAGCATCCACTCTAGCATCTGTACACTATCATTATTCTCACATCTTCCACACACAGAGACAGAGCCAGAGATGGAAATGCACTTAATCACCCAGAGCCGTCCCATGAAAAATTCATGGCTATTCCCCACATAATACATGCACAAAGAACTTGATGTGTCTTGCACCAGTGTCTATTGTCACCACGGAACAGAGAAGTAATTTAGTCCTGTACAGAAGCAGACAGCTGGATGACCAATCCTGAACAAATTTATCCCTAATCCTTCAAAGAGACTAATAACTTTTATTTCCCGTCTCATTCCTAGAAAAGAAAAATACGAAAATATTGTTATATCTAATACTTTTAAGGTTGGTGAAATATTACGGTGAGGGATAGCTTTTTCATATCAGAGACTGTGGACAATGTTGATCAGTCAGGCCTCAGTTCTAGAAGTCTGGTCATGAGGACCGTTTGTTGATCTGCCACACTGGGAATGTCCATAAAACAATGCAGAGTGCTATCAGTAAAACCCAGCTTGGTAATGGGAGTGTTAGCACACACAGCTATCTGTAAAACACAGCCTGGTAAACAGACTGTTCGTACAGACAGCTAGGATGGCCACATGGGCTGTCTCCACATCCTGACGCCTTATTATGCCAGGCCATTAAATCTCTCACCAACAGAAACATCCAATATTGTCCTAATAGAGGAATTCATTCTTTCTCATTGTAAGATTTATATGGGCTTGTTGCTTCTGTCATTTTCCCCAATTACAACAATGCACCTGTTCATTATCAGGGGATTCTGCTTTTGCACAGTTGATTTAATTGTATTAATCAAATCACTAGAAAAAGGCCATAGTAGAATGACAAAGCAATCAGAACAAATGTAATCTTACAAAAGGACATGTTCAAAAACATCAATATAGTATTAACGCAATCAATCATTGGATGCTATCTTGACTCCATTTATACTGCGCTAGCTTATGGAAACCATCCCTTTCATTCTATGAGAACTTTAAGTCTATCATCCAGGATGGAACATTCTCGTTTACAAGACATTATTATCCATTGATACTCAAACTGCAGCAAATGTTGCTCGTGTAGGAGACATCAATTCTCTGAGGATTCTGTAGTCCAAAACAAAAATCAATGAGCGAAAACATTGGGTGTCAACTTTCGTTTCAATAGCAAATTCAGTCCAGTAAATAATCTAATCAAAATGGATTGAGGTTGGCTGGTTCCTTGTGTCTCTCATGATTATTCATCAGAGCTCTTGTGAGCAAAAGGCATTATCATCCTGCGGAGGATCTTTCTAGTAGTCTGGGGCAAAAGACGAAGAGTCAAGAAGTATGAAAAACAGAATTGCATTTTATATAAATAAAGGGATGTGATGGACTGCATTACCATAACAATACTGAAAACACATTGGTCAGTATTTAAGTTGAAGCACTCATGATGAGCTAGTGAAAATGAATAAGGTGATAATAAAATCAGCTTCTTCTCAGAGGGCCATTTCTTAACGTACTATGACTATATCCTTCAAATTATACCATAATTTCCATAGGCTTATCTCTTACATTATCATTTGTAGTGCTGTGTGAGATTCTAACTATTCTGGGCATAAAGAGGGCAATTATGCTTCTCTCCGTTTTTACCACAAAATTTATTTTTGAATGTAAGTAAGGTTAACATTGAATATAAATTGCCCACTGTTTGGAATATCTCTGCCAAATACCCTGCAACTCTCCTCAGAAAATTACATAATATTACAATCTTTTTCCACACGCTACTTGAAAGATCTGGCTTCCGCCAAGCCTGGATGTAGTCGTTAAATGATACATGATCAGTCTCTCCTCACTGTGGAGCTGATGTGGTGCAGGTGGGTCATCCATTCCGCCTTCAGGGGACACCCATTGGTCTTCTTGATTTATGGTCATTAATAGACCATCCAGCATGTCATGTCACCCATCACCAGTTGTCTAGCACCCGAGCACCTAGTGTAGAATTATTGTTAACTCGAAAAGCGAGTTATAAGCAGACACCCTGGGGCCTTGCACTTTCCGTCATTTTGGTGGTGCAAATAAGTTTTAAAATAAATGGAAATTTTATATATAAGAGGCAGAATTACTTAATGAATTTGTAGTGCTATTAAAGGACGACATGTAGGGGTCTTGCAGGAAAAGGTATTTCATTACCAAGTTTTATAAATTTTGAGAAATTGTCAGTATTGTACAGACTCAGTTGGTTGGCAGCCATAAGGCACTTTTTGCCTCCAATGGTGAAGGTATATGATGTTGATCCATGTATCAACTTTCCCGCCTTTTTTTGCAAAGTGGTGCGAATAGCACAGTTTTGGTGGGAGTTATGCGAATAGTGGCTTGGTGGTGTGAATAACCTGGGAGAGGAAGTGCTGATGCAACAGGATGAGTGCACAACTCATGGGAGCCAGTCACAGGCTTTTCACTTTACATTGCTTCATTAAATTTTTATCAGTCCTCCTTATCTAACTTTCCATTCGATGTGTTTGATATTGTGTGCACCAGCAGTTTGTGTTGTGTGTAGCTTGAACTGCTTGTTGTAGATCTTTATGAATCAGCCCTTTCTTCTTTTTCTCTATTAGTGATGAGATAAGTGAAAAAGAGACTACTATTGTAGGGCTGCATGCCAGATGTGAAGTACCAATGCTGGAGGCACGGAGAAAGGAGCTGCTCACTTCATTAATGTTAGGAAGGCTCAGATACAGAAAATAGTCTTAGAGGAATTGTATACTCATACAGACAGGAGGACAAGACAGAATGATAAGATAGTTTTCTTTGAAAGGTGGTATAGACTTCAATCATTCAAAAAAGTCCACTTTATAATAATAATAATAATAATATATTGTGGAACGAATTACCATGTGAGGTCCAGTATATATCAGTGAAAAAAGGAGATAAAAAAGGAGATAAAAAAGCGAAATGGTACAGATATGAAAGGTATAAAGGAGAAATATATACAAGAGATGACAACTAGAAGGCAGTAAACTCACTTACGATTAAAGACATAATGAGTCTTTGCTCTTCAAAGCTGAACATTGTAATGTTACTAATTCATGCCCCACACAAAACTGTGATTATTAGTCCAAAAGAGATGAAGAGTGATCCATCAGTGCCTCATACATTACCATTTAAAGCGGAACATGTGTTAACCTGTTCATGATCATCAAATGTAAATAATTTCATCCCTGTTCATATTGTTTATAGAAATGTTCTTAAAGTGGCAGGCAGGTACATTGAAATGACTATATATGTGATTAGAATTATATTGTAATAATTATACACAAACACAAGCTTTGTAAACCCATAGAAACACCATTGGATATGCTACATAATAATTTACTGGAATTACCGACATACCAACATGATGCCAATATGCTTTTTGTGAAACTGTTTTTATATCTATTTCAGGAAACAAATGTATCCAATCTTGTATATCCTTTCTTCATATTGTTACAGATAATCGCCATGTGCAGTTACAAGCTCATCTACATCTACTAGAAAAGAGCTGAGAAGAAGATGTGTAGACTATGAGGAATGATTATTAATTGCAGAGATTAGATTGTGGAAGTGTATACCTCTGGGTATATATATATATATATATATATATATATATATATATATATATATATATATATGTTAATTATGTTCGGTTGGGAATATAATAATAATAATAATAATAATAATAATAATAATAATAATAATAATAATAATAATAATAATAATAATAATAATAATAAATATTATAATATTATAATAATATCACAAGTGGAATAAGGAAGGAGACAATGGGTTTGGTGAGAATTGACTTAGTCAATATCAATTCTGTACATGCCTTTATTAATAAGACAATAATTAGTACAATACAATAATACAATATAACACAATAAATACAATATATACAATATAACAATAGATTTAAAAGTTAAAATTTCCGGCACCCAGCGTGGTGTGTGCCGCTCGAAGGATATCCGCCAACTGACGGTTAATTTGGATCCCGGAGCTTATATAGGCGCTATTTGTTTACTATGACGTCATACATACCAATACGCGCCCTGGAGGAAAAGTAGTACCAACCACTGCACATATTAATTATATATATATACACGGGTGTATATAGTCCCATAAGTTAATTATGTTCGGTTGGGAATATAATAATAATAATAAATATTATAATATTATAATAATATCACAAGTGGAATAAGGAAGGAGACAATGGGTTTGGTGAGAATTGACTTAGTCAATATCAATTCTGTACATGCCAAACAACCGCCAAACACAATGGATACACCATTCCACACTATAACATCACATCTAGAGCTAGTAAGTCCTGTTTTGAATCATGTAAATAATTATATACAACATTAGATTTCCAATTTGCTCTCTTTTTAATATCATCGACCTTTAAACCCGAATCTTTTAATAGAGTCGCCCCACCATGACGGAGTGAATGGGTTGAAACCTTGTGGGAAATATCACATTTTATAGCAATAGCCTTCAACCTGGTATTAATATAATTATAAGTTAACGGTCTGTTACATATATTGAACAATAATCTATTTTTAGAACCCTTACAAATCTTCAAATACCTAGCTGGACAAAGACCAGAAAAATCATTACGCTTTAAATATACCACGTAAGGTTTCCTACCAAACTGGTCAGTTTTAGAAGATCTAACATCAATGCGAATACAGTCAACAGACAACGACACATTTTTAGATTTAAGGTTATGGGGGGAGTCCACTACATGACCCACCCTGAATACACCTCCGTAACACAATAAGATAGCTGACCAGAAGACTACATCCTCATACACAGACAAATCCAGATTAGATTTGATATTTAACATATCACTGGGAGTTAAAGGATATGTTTTAATAGAAAAACATTTATAACTACGTTCGATACCATCCAGTGTCTTTTTTACAATAAAACTACTACTATAATCAGAATAACCTTTTAATTTCTGAAAATACCACACTGCAGACAAATAGTTCCTAACAGATATAGGTTTCATTTTATCTGATAAATATACACTATACAACGAAGCCTGAGAAGGAGAACAAGGTAGGGGATTGAAATTAAACTTCTTACAAACTTTTTTGTACCTGCCAAACTGCTGTTTGCGAACCTTACGTGTGGACTCAGCCACGCCCCTGTACAAATACCTTCTCCTTCTCCGCTCTAGCTCCCTCAGATCTGGAAGCATAGCAACACATGTTATAACTAGTTAAAACATTTTTACATTTCAGAGGAACACCTTTGTAATTCAGTCTAGACAAATGGTCTGCTAGAACATTTTCCTCAGATTTAATATATGTTGAATATATTTCAATATTAATTATAAAACATAGCCAAAAAATTTCTCTCAACCAGGACATACACAACTTATTCTTTGATCTACCTGTATTTAACATGGCCAAGACCTGCATGTTGTCCGTAATACAATGAACCCTAGTGTTGGAAAACTTCTTCACCCAGCGCTTAAGGCCTACCATTACCGGGTAGAGTTCGTACACATTTATATTTCTGTGGTGAATTTTGAGATTATCAAGTTTAGGGGCCTGAACGAAATGACCCACACAGTCCAACATAGGATTAGAATCATTCCAAGTACCATACAAATAGTCTTTATCAAACCATGCCCCAAAGCCCTGTATAGAGGAATCGAAATACATAGGAGTACATTCATTATCATTCAAAATGATATTTTTACAATTGAAAATTCTACAGAAATCCCTCCACCATAGCAGGTCATTTTGGGTTTCCTCATTAAGTTTAATAACACCCTTATTCCTGGCCTTTGCACAAAGATCAAACAATCTCCTGCTGAAGGTTCTGCCACCACATACTACTTGGGAGCAGAAGGACATCAAACCACCAATACTCTGCAACGTCTTTTTAGATACAAATTTCCTACCCAAACACTTGTCTATTGCCAGGCTCATTTTGTCTAATTTACCCTGGGGTAGCGATAACTCCATACACGTAGAATCAATGGTTATACCTAAAAAAGTACACACCCGGCTGGGCTCAGTCACCTTCTCCTTCGACACAACAAACCCTAAATATTCCATACACTCAATTAGGGTGTTCCTCTTACGTAAACAATCCTCTTCAGTCCGAGCTATGATAATAAAATCATCCAGGTAGTTTACTATCCTATCTACACCATAAAATTTAGCAATAACAGTCAAAAAATCAGATATTCTACTAAATATATATGGAGCACACTTTAGACCAAATGTCAAACGGTTACTCTAAAAAACTCCACTACCAAAATTCCACCTGAAACCTTGATAGCCCACATGTGGGCCATAAACATTAATACTTCTATAGGCAGACTTTAAATCTACTACACACATAAAGTCGTCTCTATCTAACTGAGCTGTAACAGTGTTAATAGAGTTGTGTAGTGGTTCGTCTCGTTAAGTTAGATTAAATCAACTTAAGTTTCCGGGTAGGCAACCGAGCTTTTATTTCAGAGCTTGCGTTACATACGATCACAGCCTCAGAGGACTACATGCTGCTAGTGCATTCGGTTACCCTTTCGGGTAACAACCTGGTTGAGCAGTGGGTAAACCACTACTGAGGAACCTAGGGCTAGGACCAGCCTTATATAGGGGAAAAGCCCGCGAAACTCAGACCGGCCACGTGACGTGTGGCGGACGAGTGGTAGGCCCCCTGGTGTAGTGGATACGAACCCAGAGGCAGGTGCTGCCACCTGCCATCCGGATTCCCCCACCACACCCGAAGGACCTAGGTCTGAGTCTCACGGGTGCATGAACGTTAAAGTGTAAAATACCATACCCCTACACTGCCCCCCTTAGACAATAACTTGGGGGTAATTAAACCGCAGTGTATTAATAACCTAGTAAGTGATTGTTTACAATACTAAAAAGGGGTATTAATTACACTTGCTCGATGTGAAATAGGCTATAGTATAAGACTATCCTATTTCTGAAAAATTATACAATAATAGCATCGAGTGTCGTTCATGTTATTTCCATCACTAGCTTATAACAACCATAAATGATAAATATACAATTATCACAGATTTATATTAACGTTTTGACAACAGTAGGGTCCTGAAAAGGACCGGTGGTTGTTAACAATGATCGTATTATGGTTATTGAACCCGGAAAAAAAAAAATTTCGACTTTTTAAATTAACAGCTCTGTCTACTTTACAGAGTGAATTAAATATTAATGATCAGATATGGACAATTAATCTGATACTATATGAACACAATTAGGTATTAACCTGAGTAATACAATACTAAGTTTAGAGAAATCCGTTGGACCTTCTCTTATTTTATAGAAAAATATTTATACTTTTGAGACGCAGCTCAGTTTATACCTTAGTGTTTTATATTTACAAGTTACAGAAGAATTATAGTCTCTTAATATATTGAGACCAGGAATGACCTATATAGACAGTTATAGGTCTAGGATTACCTTAAATAACTTTTAGGATTCGCAGATCCAGTATATTTATAGGTACCCTTATATAATAATATATCTTTATAAAAGATATTATATAGTTATAAATACAATTTTACATACAATATAATAATATCAACAAAGTTACTTGTTTTCATGATTGGAGGATGTAACAGGAGTCGGATGCTGCTGATGGCTTGGTATGGGCGAGCTGAACCCTGATGCCTGAAGTGCTATAGTAAAACTTGTTGGTGGGTGTAGCTAAACCCTGATGCCTGTAGTGCTAGCTAACTGGAGGTTATAGTAGATCCAGTTGTAGACTGTTGATGGACTCTATGGGCGTAGCTAAACCCTGATGCCTGTAGTGCTAGCTCACAAATAGTAGTGGTGTAGTAGTAAATCCGGTTTGTAGTTCAAAAGTCCATATTAGTGTAAATTGTCCATGATTTTATAATAGGCACAGTCATTACATTGTGGCACAGTACAATTATGGTGTTTACAGCATTCGTACTCCTCCTCCAGAGTGGCTTGTTTGTTTTCTCCTTCTGTTTTCAGTTTCCGGATTAGGGTACAGTTTGGTACCCGAATCAATACGGGTTGGATAAAAAAATGGTTTCTTATCCAACAATGCATGGGTAATAGAACCCCGGGACACACAATTATGTCCGATCTTCATGCAACAGTTTTTTTACTGTTCCATGTTCTCCTCGGGTGGCTGGTTTGGACCCGGTTGTTGAGCCAGTGGCTGAACAGGGGGGTTCATACCAGTTCCATCCGTAGGTGCCAATGCGGGGACAGCAGGTGTAAGTTTCACCTTTTGGCGTGCTTCGAACAGCTTCAAAGCATGCTCAGGTGTACCGTCCCAGTTATCCATGATAACTCCGAAGACCTTGAAGAACTTTTGCTGGTTCTTCATGTTCGTTGCTCGTTCTAGGTCGAGCATCTGAGAAGCTGTTTCCTTCTCGGATAGGGCCTCCTGCCGCAGATTAGCAGCTTCCTGCTTATCTTTGGCAACATCCGCTTTGATCTGAGTCGAGATTCGGTTGATCTCTGACTTCTGGATCGCGTCAATACACTGGAGAGTGCTCGACACGGTCCGACGATACATGTCCAGGTGGAGGTTTTCCAGATGGTGCTGTAGCGTCTCAAATTGTTTGCTCTGGATATTGCAAGACAATTTGTCCTCCTTCTTGAAGAAGGTCACCACTGTCTGGATCAGCTTAGGCCGATGAACCACAGCACCAGGTGGGGGTACCTGACCCTGAGGCTTCGGCTGTGCTCCAGACCCACTCGCAGTGACAGCTACCTGCGTGTGCGAAGAAGCAACCGCAGTAGTAACCGCACTAGCAGTGGTCGAAGAAGGGCCTTGAGTTGGTAATCCCTGAACCAGGGGCAACCGTGACAATTCCCTTCTAAGGTCTTTGGCCGTCAACAATGGTGCGGGTGGACGTTGTCTCACCACAGCACTCATTGTAGGTCGGGGAGCTTGACCTCCTACTGTCGGCAGTTCCTGCTTGACCCTCCCGTACTGATCAAAGATTTGCATCTCTGGTCCGGGTGGGCCCATAGCAGGGTACTGCTTCGGGTCTTTGACATTCAAAGGCGCGTGTTTCCGGGCGGACTGGCCACTCGGTCCACTGACACCAAAGAATGTCGGGTTCTGTGCACCTCGTGGAGTTGGTGCTCGCCCATAATGGGAAGGAGTTCCAGTAGGAGATGGAAGATGTGGCTTCTTCCTTCCCCCATTTGTCTGTCTCTCCAGCGCCTCCAGTGGTGACCTGGCTCGGCTTGGAGATTCAGACGCCTGTCTCTTCCTATCTGCTACAGAGGGTCCCTGGCGGTAATCCCTGCGGCTTCGGACCTGTTCTCCGGATGGAGTTACATAAGCCCCACCACGACGGCGGGCCTTGTTGCTTCTCCATTCGTTTAACAGATCGTACTCCTCCTGAGCGTACTCTAGTTTGCCGGACCCGGGAGTCTGGGCAAACCGAGCCTTTAGTTTCTGGTTAGTACCAGGAACCGTAGGCGCAAACTGCTTCGTACTCGGTGTGAGGGAAGCCAACTTCTCTGCATTGAGGCCCCTAAGGTTGCCATAGAGTTCGGAGTGAATTTTCATCACCCGATCTATGGCTGCCTCCAGGCCCTCTCCATGCGAAGTCACATAGTGCCGGACCATGTCTCCGCGTCGGGGGGTGACACATCCTGTGCATTTAGCACATTTCTTGCCAACCTCTCGGTCGCAGACATATTCCGGCCTCTGGTGCATATGAACCTCCACGAGATGACGAAGGAACGCGTCTTTCTCGATGAAGAATTCAACCTCACCCTCACTTTGAGTACAACGTTGGAAGGGACAATCCTTACGACCCTCCCCGTAGTACTCATCTAGAGCAAACTTGAGCTTGCCCTTCTGGTCATAATTGTACAGACCATTGGGCGAATTCTTAACGAATTCCCAATAGATCCAGTACATATTGGCCGGCTTTCTATCAGAGAGCTTCTTGCGAAGCCACTCCTCCATATCTTCCTGCCTCTCACAGGTGATCCGAGGGGGCAGTCTCCATACGGATTTACTCCCCTTCAGGTGTCCCCTGTGTAGAGGAATGAAGTCGGCAAAGTTGCTATTGGCGTTAGCCCAGATAGCAGCCTCTTGCTCGTCAGTCGGAGTGACATCCACAACTGGGTCAACCGGCTCCTCTCCCTCCGGGTCGGATGGTACATCCACAGGTTGCACAACGGGTTGTTGACCCGCGAGGACCTGGGCTGCAGCATCTTGAGCGTCTCCACTCAAATCGGCCATTACGTCGTGTAGCTTGACGATTGGCACACCGAGCTCAACTTTTACGGTTGGGACAGCCGGTTCAGCTTCTGTATTATCAGCTTGAACGTCTACCTCGATAGGTTCAGGTTTGCGTTGGTCAACCTTCTTCTTATTCCTCCTGCGGGATCTGCCGTTAGTAGAAGTGCCAGGCTCGGATGCGTCCGTCTCATTGCCGGAGACATCCGAAGCCTTAGCGCCCTTCTTATTGGCCGAGCGTGGAGACACCCGACGGGTTCGGGTACTGTCGTCCACACTCGTGCTGGTAGAGGGTTCGGTTCCTGACCGCTTCCCTTTACCCTTACCTTTGGTGGGGGTTGTTTTACCCTTTCCACCAGCTGCTTTCTCCTTTACTTGCTCAGTCTTCGTAGGGGTAGACTGAGCAGTTTTAAGGGAAACATCTGCATCAGGTAGGGCCTTCTCAGGTACTACTGCTGCGCCTCCCAAGGTGGGAGCTTCAGCAGGAGACATGAGACGGTCCATCCGATCGGCCATCTTGGCTGTTACTTGCACGGGTGCGGGTGCGGGTACTAACTCCGGATGCGCCAGTGCATACTGTCTCTCCAATAGACGTACTACGAGGTCTTGTATTACCCCGAGTCTGTCTAGTGGAGACACACCAATACGGGCCTCTTCTGCCTCAATGGTTTGAGACGTAATAGGGACCCCTGGACAGTAATCCACAACAGCGTTACCTGCTGCTTCATACTCATCCGCTGTGCTTAACAGTAGGATCTGGTCTCTGTCTATGTATCTAGAGACCTCATCTGCCTTGACACCGGTGTAACCCGTTTTGTCAGACACATAGGAAGGCCTATAAGAGGTATTCCTTCGGAAAGCCATTTCTGCGTCCCAGACGGCTTTACGAAACCATAAGTGGACTACCAATCCTTTGGCCATCTGATGGTAATCCATCAACCAGGACTCCGGAAAGGTATTAGCCCACTGCGGATGAGCACATTCCCAGATTGCGTTGACAACACGCTCGTCAACCTCTCTGGGCGTCCCATAACAGGTGGGTATCAGCATTTCCTCGGAAATTGCTAACATCCGTCCGTCATATGGACCGGCTACATCATGCCATTCGGGACTGTCTGGGAAGGGCAGCTCTAGGTGCATTGGCCTGTCAACCGGAGAAGCAGGTCCCAAAGCACCGAATGAGGTACTCCCACCAAGACGGGGCGGCAGTTGAGGGGGAGGTGGCATCAGAGCCCTGTCAAGAGACTGGGCTCCTGCCGGTTCTCCACTCAAACCTTCGGATGGAGGGGCTACATAAGGCTCACCTACATCAATTTGTTGTTGAACGCCTCGGCGTTCAGGACTAACTTGTCTGGAGTTGTCGGATGCGTCGTAGAACGATTCTACGTCGCTATCGTCTACTCCAGAGAAGTACTGATCAACATTCATTTGTTGATCCATTTGATCACAATCAGCATCGTATTGCTGATCGTCGTATGTATAAGTGGGACTCTTGGGAGAACCACTTCCATACTCTGGCGGGGTGCTGGCACCGGCACCGCCGCCAAGACGGACGGCCTCTTCTGCCATCGACAGAAGTGGCTGTTCGGGGATAAAATATCCCAATCCACCGGATAAGCAGTGAGTACTGCTTACCCAGTGAAAGGCGGGTGCCTTTTAACGAGGGCACACCTCGGAATATGGCTGTCACGGGCTATCAGACTCCAACAAGAGCAAGACCACCCTCGGCCACGTCTTCTTCCTTCGCAGGAATAAGACAATATGGCGGGATACTCGAACTTGAATCGCTGCGCATGATCAAACCGGCGCCTCACGTGACCATTCGAAAATGGGTCAACAACTTTCCCGCGTGCCCTTAATTAGGTCACGCGCCCTTACATAAAAACAATACAATACCCGATCGGTCGTCCGTCCGTACTCAGGGTTCGACTATGACAATTCGCTAGGTATTCTGGAGTTTATGGATAGCATAAGCATATCCACCGGATTATCCGTCCAAAACCATGGGTTCATTGTCATAGGACCTTTTCCAGAGACTCTTGACCGGCTCAAATATACATTGAACTAGGTTACAACATATAACAGTACACAGTACAGGACAACACACTCGTTGTGTTAACAGGCTAGGTTACGGCAGTCTGTAGCAACCTTGGACTGCGTCTAAGAGGTTTTGAGGCCTCTTTTATTGACCTGGTATCCATAAGAGCCTTTTCCAAGGTCTTCTTAGCCTTAGAGGGACCTTTCCTCTTATTTTTACCTGCGCCTGCCGAGACTTTTTGTATCTTCCCCTGCTTTCCGGATGTTACGACAGGGGGCACCACCCTCTTCGGGTCTGCAACCTTCCGTGGCCGCCCGGGTCCTCGCTTTCGGGTCGGTACCACTTCGAGTTGCTTAACACGACTCTGTTCCATTACTTCCAATAGACCATCGCCGTACATTTCGGTGGAGGTATCCCTCCCCCTCCATGGGCGTAGTCTCGCTACATTTGACTTGTAACATTTACCAAGCTGTGATTTAATAATCACTGTGCAATCACTAATAACCTGAGTTATAGTGAAAGGTCCATCCCAATTACTGGCTAATTTCAGGTTAGCTAGAGGTTGGTGTAGACGCAGTACTCTATCCCCTAGATTAAAAAATCTAGCTTTTAGACCTGTGTCATAGCCAACTTTCTGCCAACGCGCAGTTTTCTGCAACTCGTCTCTAACCCTCTCATAGGCTTGTTTGAAATTATCCCGTAGGGATTCTACAAACATCACCTGGCAAGGGGCTTCCGGATTCATTCTTATTACGCCGAACACCAAATCGGCTGGCATAATCAAATCCTCTCCAAAAACGAGGAGATTAGGAGAACAGTTTGTGCTCGAATGCACAGTGCCATTATAGGCATGTACCACGAATTCACATTGTTCATCCCAATCATCCATCTGCTCATTTACCAGAGACTTCAATACTTGGATCAAAGTCCTATTGAATCTCTCTACTTGTCCATCGCTCTGTGGTCTATAGGGATTAGTTCTTGTCTTGCAGATCGCCAGACAATTACACATCTCCTGCCACAGACTAGACTCAAATTCTCTGCCTTGGTCACTATGTAACATGAGTGGGACACCTAGGTGCAGCACCCACCCTTTTACAAAGGCCATAGCACAAGTAACAGCCTTATGATCCGGTAAAGGGAACACTCGGGTGTACTTGGTATAATAATCAGACACGACCATCATACACGTGTTGCCACTAGGAGTGGGGGGAATCCCACTAATAATGTCAACAGCTATTCTAGCAAACCTTACACCAAACAGTTCCTGGGATAATGGCAGCTTGCCTAACCCGGGTCCTGGTTTGTTCTTACAGCACTCGGGACAGGTCTCCACCCATCGGGTGAGATCTGTACTCATGCCGGGCCAATAGTATCGTCTGGTCAGACGTTCTAGAGACCTTTTCTTTCCAAAGTGCCCACTAGTTCTATGTCCATGACAGAAATACATAATATCTCGTCGCATAGCACTAGGTATGACAACTTGCAAGGTTTTGTTCCTATTAGAATGGTTCTTCCATCGAAACAGAATACCATCCCGGACTTTTAGCTCGGCCCATTGAGCTAAGAATCGTCTCATCTCTCTGTTCTCCAATGACACTACGGGTCTTGGGGGACAGATACCCTGATTAAGGAATTTAATCAAACGTGATGTGACTGCATCAGACTTCTGGAACTGCCTGATGGTCTCCAAGGACCAATTCAAGACATGTTCCGGATGGGTTTCGAATGGAACTCGAACCCCTGCCAACACAGCATTGTGTGCTCCACAATCAGTGCACTCAGCATTTGCACATTTCCTCACTGGGATTCTAGACAAAGCATCTGCATTCAAATGCTTTGCCCCGGCTCGGTGTTCAATCTGGCTGTGATTTAGACCGAATTCGGATAGGTGCGCTAACCAGCGACCTATCATCCCCTCTGCATCTTTGAAGTTCAATAACCATCTGAGGGAAGAGTGATCAGTCCGTAGAGTGAAATCACTCCCCCACAAAAAGTGCTTGAACTTCTTCGTATAGACCACCACAGCCAACAACTCACGTTTAGTGGTACAATAGTTTCTTTGAGATTTACTCAACGTGTTACTAGCGAAGGCTATAGGAACTTCGACCCCATCCTGGACCTGAGAAAGGGCGGCTCCTATGCTTTCATTACTAGCATCAGTATCTAGAATGAAATGATCATTCTCCGTGGGGTATCTCAACACAGGTGTGATAGCAAACAAATCCTTTATTTTCATAAAGGCCTCGTCTTGCTCGGGTCCCCAAGGGAATCGTTCCTTTCTGATCCCGGGTGTCCAGTGGGACAAACTCTGGATAGGAAAGGCAACCCTTGAATATCCTGGGATAAAGTCCCGGTAGTAGGAACAGAATCCGAGGAAGGACCTAACTTCTTTCGCATTCGTGGGTGCTTGCCAATTTGACACGGCATCCAGTTTCTCCGGATCGGCTTTAATCCCTTCATTCGAGATTATTCGCCCCAAGTAATTAATAGATCTTTTGAAAAGATCGCACTTCTTGGGTTTCAGCTTCAAACCATTAGTTATGATCCTTTCCAGGACCATACCTAAATTTTCCAAGCATTCTTCGTATGTCTTTCCAAAGACAATCACATCGTCTAGATAGACGAGACATTTCTTCCATAAAAGGTCACTTAATAAAGTTTCCATCATGGCTTCAAATGTCGCCGGTGCATTGCACAATCCAAACGGCATCACATTATACTGGAATAATCCAATATGACTGGAAAAGGCCGTCTTCTCCATATCTTTCGGATGCATACCCACTTGCCAGTACCCGGATTGTAAGTCTAGAGAGCAATACCATTGCTTACCTCCAAGGGAGTCTATAGTCTCATCGATCCGTGGTAAGGGATATGAATTCTTCTTGGTCATACCATTCAATTTCCGGTAATCTATGCAGAAACGGATGCTACCATCTTTCTTGGTCACCATGCACACAGGGCTAGACCAAGGACTGGTTGATGGAATTATTACATCCTGTTCAAGCATTTTAGCTATCTCCTCCTCAGCTACCTTTTTTTTGGCTAGTGGGAGTCTTCTATAAGGAATCTTAAAAGGTTCATTCTCACCAGTGTCAATCGTATGCAGTACTTTATCGGTACGCCCCAATTGTTCACTCGGTGCTGCAAAAGCTTTACGGTACTTGTACAACAAGTCAGTTAGAGCTTCACGTTGTTCATCACTTTCTACATGGCTTTCGGCTACTAGAGTGTCTAGTTCCGGGCTCCTTTCGGGTGAGGAAGGGGCTCCGGGTGCCGAAACATGTTTACAGTCTTCTATCAATTCGGATAAGACAACCGATCCAAGGATCGTATCCTTCTGTACATAGACAGTCTTGTTACCGGTATTGGATATAGGAACCACCGTCCAAGCAGCGTTAGCTACTAGAACATCAGCGGATTCCAATCCGATACTTGACAACATGGCCATGTCTGGCTCTACAACTCCAGTTTTTCCTGAAAACTGTCTGTCCGCTCGACATAAGACATCACAGGCTGTGCCTGGTGGTATCTTAACAGTCTGGGCTACACTGGCTACACTGCTTACTTGCCTAAGTACACATTGTACTTCGAGATGGTACGGGTCTCTCACTTCCAATATTCCCCTCTGGGAATCTAACCTTGCTCCATATAATGCAGCAAAATCCAGACCGAGTATACCATCATCCGCGATGTTCGCCACAGTAGGGGTAAGGATGAAGTCCTTATCTTCCTGTAGACTGAACCTCATACATGTTCTACCGAACGTTTGTATCATGCTACCGTCGGCCGTACGAGCATTTCCTTCCGTTGTGAAAGTTTCATGATTCGTAGGCAAAAGATCGTAGAATCTCTTAGCAATACAGGAGTGGCTAGCACCCGTATCGACAAGAAACTCAGCGGATCTACCACTCACAGATACAACTGCGTACCACCTCCTACCTTTCAAGTAGGTAGGACTACTTGCATACTTAGCAAGTTCCGTCTTAGCGCCGAGGTCAAATCCACATCCCTTTAAGAATTCGAGACAAGGATGACCCGGGGGGAACTGGGCACACCCCACCCTGGCCAACTCATTGGCCGCTCCCTCTGGACTGATATCGGGTTTCCCCTCTGTGTTCTTCTGCCGGTTCTTGACACCTGGTGTACTATCAGTCTCCCCAGCCTCATGAGTAAGGAACTGATCAGGCTCCTTAGCTTCACTGCTGGGCGAAATCGCTAGAGGATTCTTGCCAGTACCGCAAGCTGCGATAGGCTGGCAGTCATGGCAATCACTCACTCTGGGGGTAATCCGGTTGCCATTGTGGACACCCCCTCTCAGTTTTCCTTCTTCACTGAGTCCTCCTTACCCGGATTGCTCCGGTAACGAGTGTTTCTATAAACTGGCTTATCTGCCTCACACTCGGCAGCATAATGCCCAGTTTCCTGACATCGGAAGCATGTCACAACAGTCCTATCAGGCTTAGGCCTCCTAAGATTTTCAGTAATCTTCTTTACCAAATTGTTAACCAGGTCCTCTGATAAAGAAGGACCCGTCGTGGGTTTGGTATCGGGTTGAGTCACAGGAGGTTTAGAAGTGATCACTTTCTCCTTGACGTAACCCGGTTTCTTTCCCCAGTTCCGGTTGTACCGGGGGTTCCCTTGGCCAATGGCCCCAACGTTTTCATCTTCGTCAGGTTCCCCCGATTCGGATGAATCGGTTTCGGGTATTCCCTCCGGGATTATCATTGCTGACATCCGTTGGGGTACCTTCCCGGCAAAGATACGGGCCTTTCGATCATAATGATCTAGGGACTGGAACAAATCTGTCAAAGAGGCATCATTCTTCCAAGCTTCACAGGCTACTGTCCTGTGTTCTTGATTCCGCAATCCTTCAATGAATTGTTTAAACATCTCATCTAGGAAGCATTCATCATCTAGTCTCCATTGAGGTCTGGCTTTATGCAACAGTCGTTGACATTCTAAGCCGAACACTTTGGCAGACTCCTTGGGCTTCTGTGTTCTTTTAGTGAACGTCAGCCAAGGGTCTTCTCCAACTATATTCCCATATAAATATGAAGCAATCTCTATGAGTTCATCATACTTCATATGGGCTGAGAGTCCTGTTATTTGAGAATCTCTCCATTGTTCCACGGCTCCTTTTCCGTCGCCTTCCTTTAACCAGCATACTAAATAAGGCAGAGCTTCCGCTTTACCCCATCCATTGCAGTTAAAGACATCCGCGCAGCCTTGATACTCCTCCTTCCAAGGGTTCTTGGCATTAAAGGGGGTAGGTATCTTAGCTACTCTACGAGCCGGATTCGTGGATCCAGTAAGGGTTAAACCCTTACTCCATTCCATGATCTCCGTATCGTCCAGACCTTGATTGTAACAATCAACACCTAAGTTAGCAATCGCTGCATTAGAATCATGCAGCGCTTGTAACCCTGGAGAAAGAGATACTCGGCGACTGAGTCTCTTTTTCCTTGGAGGATTCGTACCATAAGTACTTCCAAAGCCTCCGGATGGTGGTCCTCCTCCACCTCCTGATCCCCCTGCTCCGTATGGAGGCACCTGTGAAAAGGTGTATCCACTGGTTTGGGGAGCCGGCCCTGGACCATTGGTGGGTTGTGTATTTCCACCAAAGCTAAAGAAACCACTATTGGGATTAGTGTTTCCTCCTGTTCCATACGACTGATTTCCATTATTGAAACCAGTCCCACTGGCAGAGGGTCTGCTCCTGGAACGATCGCTTGAGGGTCCGGATCCTTGATCACATCCGGATTGCCCCCCAGCTGTACTGGAACCTCCGGGTGCTCGTCCGGTTGTTCCTCCGGACGTGTTCCGGGTGTTACCATTGGACGGATTCGTTCCTGTTTGGGACTGATTCCATCCATACTGGGCATACGGGCCATTTGGTCCCCCTAAAGGTGACTGTTGTGGCCATCCGCCGTCAAAGGTGGAGCTTCCTGCAGAGCGGCTTTGTTTAGCTCCACTCGCAGAATTATCCCCTTTATTTCCCGTACCTAGACCAAGAGGTTTAGAGGTATTATCTGTAAATCTAACCTGATGACTCTTTACTCCTTCATAACGAGGTACAGTTGTCTCTGTTACCCCGTCATTGCCCCTCAAAGAGAACATCTGGTTACTTGTCGTGTTTAGGGCAATTCCTGAAACAGTGAAGTCTGATTCAAGAGTGCCTACTGCACGACCAGTATCTTCTAGATACTTTGACATCTGGATAGCTTTAGCCTCCAGTTCGGAATAATCATCCATCATTTTAGTCTGTTTAACAGCCAAATCTGTGGATTCGCGTATCAATTGATCTTTGAGTTTTTCATGCTCATCGGTCTGTTTTTGGTACGTTTCCCGAGCATCTTTGAAGGCTGATTCTATTTTCTTCAGCTCTTCTTGATACTTGCCGTAGGCCGATTGAGTTGAATTTAACTCTTGTTTAGTTCTATTCAACTCATCATACGAGGCTCTGTATTCCAGATCCGCCGTATATAGTGCATCACGATACTGTTCGTGCTGGAGTTGAAAATCTTGCTTTTCTTTCTCCATCTGATCCAACAACAATTGTTGTTGGCGTCTACAACTCTGATCGTAATCGAGACGTTCCGATATCAACTGTTTGTTTTCAGTCAGAATCTTGTCTCGGGTTCCGGTCAGTGTAATAAGATCCTTCTGGATCTTCTCGTATTCAGCTCTCATGTCTTCAAGCTCGTCCATTTTGTTCTTTTCGAATCCACATTTTTGGTGTTTAATTCGAGAACTGTATGGAGTTTCAAACATACCTGCACTAGGCTTTGGTACCTCAAATGGTAATTTACCAAATTGAGCAGTACTTTTATGCATTGGTGCAGGTTTCGAAGTACCTCCTGGCATGAATAAGGAGTCTCCAAATTCATCCAGTTCATGATGTAAGTTTCTTCTTACATCTTCTAACCCATCAGGGTAGTGTTCTAGTGGATCCCTCCACTCCGTACCTTGGGGTGGTGACTTGATTTCACCATCCTCCATCGGGGAGTCTAGCTCACGATTTGAGCCATTTCCCCTAACTGGGCTCAGCTCAGTCATTTCTGACTGCGCTTACCCGAAGACCAACTGGTCACGGCACCAGTGTAGTGGTTCGTCTCGTTAAGTTAGATTAAATCATAACGAAGAGAGAGAAAAGTTTCCGGGTAGGCAACCGAGCTTTTATTTCAGAGCTTGCGTTACATACGATCACAGCCTCAGAGGACTACATGCTGCTAGTGCATTCGGTTACCCTTTCGGGTAACAACCTGGTTGAGCAGTGGGTAAACCACTACTGAGGAACCTAGGGCTAGGACCAGCCTTATATAGGGGAAAAGCCCGCGAAACTCAGACCGGCCACGTGACGTGTGGCGGACGAGTGGTAGGCCCCCTGGTGTAGTGGATACGAACCCAGAGGCAGGTGCTGCCACCTGCCATCCGGATTCCCCCACCACACCCGAAGGACCTAGGTCTGAGTCTCACGGGTGCATGAACGTTAAAGTGTAAAATACCATACCCCTACAGTTGTATGAAAATGGACTAGAAGTGGTACTCATATAATTATTTATAGAGATTTTATCAGGCATACTGCAGTCAGTAATAGGACGAAGTTTACCGTTAGATTTTTCCACACCCCCTAAGGAGTGAATACATTTGGGTTTGAACTCAGTTTTTGTAACTAGACCTTGGTCCAACTCCTCCTCAATAATACTACACATCTCGTTATAAAATCTATCTTCTAAAATAGACTTATAATTTTTACAATCATATGTTGTATCACACCCTGGGTCAACTATTTTGAAACCCTCAGTAAAACCACACCATAGAAAATCAGACTCAATCTGATTGATATTAATAAAGTCTGACTGCCTAAGAAAGCTAGCCAGTCGACATGGGAGTATCTGAGCCTTCCTACCATAAATGAAATGCTCACACATACATACCCCATTTACACAACTGTCATAGACCCTGATGCTGGGTCTATTTAAACATTCCACCGTAAAAAGTGGTTCAATCTTGCCCTGTACCGGGCAGCTATGAGAAATAAATAAATTCTTTGATAGATCACAAGAATTATAAATATTTACATTATCATTATTAACATTATCACCCGGAATGATAGAAACGGGAGGCTTAGGAGGGTCTACCGTACATACTAAATTAAAATCAGGCATCAAATTTTCAGATTTTAAAATAGGACCCTGCCTAAGGGCTACACACTAATCCTTTTTGTTCTTTTGGCATTTATCTTTGCCATGGCTAGGGGAACCACATACATCACATGCGTGACGGTATTTACAGGGGTCCTCCCTACAACCCTCCGCTCTATTAAAAGCAAAGCAGGTACGAGCTGACCTAGATTTGAAGGATTTGGGTTTCGACACTTGTCCCTTCTGGGCCTGAACGGTCCCGTCGTAAGATAAATATCTAAGGATATCAGAGTTGTCTACACTATCGAATGCTTTCAACCCATTCTTGTTTGCCCTATCCTTTACAGACTTATCATATTTAGATAAAGCTGACACTGTATAGATCCTTGTACTCGACTTTTCGACTAACATTTCAAGGTGGCCAAGCAAATGAAAAATATCGTCGCCCTCCTCATACTTGTCTTTCGCAAGACATACATTTACCAGCATTAACCGTTCAATACAATCAATTTTGGAATTTTTCTCTAGATAATTCTTCTGATCTAACTCACCCCGATGTTTTTTCCGTGTAGAATGGGTAGTATCAGTAGAAGAACTCCTTGAAAACGATGAATCTTTATCCGAATCCGACGAAGGTGAACGGTCCCGTCGCCATCTTGGATTCCTGTTGTCATGGCTTCCCCGGTCACTAGGCGAGCGCTGCCTACGTCTCCCCCGTTGCTTGGTTACAGCGCCTTTCGAATCCTGCGTCAAAACACCACCACCTGAGTACGCTCGACATGCCCCTCCTACCGGATTGTTCTGTTTAGCTGCTATGGTCTCAAGAAGATCTTTGATATCAGCAAGCTGGTCTTCCATTACCGTAGTCCTCTCCTCCAGATTGATGAACGTCTGGTCAGCAGCTAAACCCAAATTTACTCCTGAAGCTTTTGGAATAGGTGACACCGGGTCAACCATATTTGGATCAGAGCTGCTCGAAGTCCTAGAGTTGGCCTTATTCCTCGTATTCTTTGGTATTTTCTTAGTACTAGGCTTGGCAATAGCCCCACCCGTTGATTTCCTACCCATATTGCAGGGTATTATACCGTAGTATTCGAAAAAACAAAGAATAAAAGTTAAAATTTCCGGCACCACCCAGCGTGGTGTGTGCCGCTCGAAGGATATCTGCCAACTGACGGTTAATTTGGATCCCGGAGCTTATATAGGCGCTATTTGTTTACTATGACGTCATACATACCAATGCGCGCCCTGGAGGAAAAGTAGTACCAACCACTGCACATATTAATTATATATATATACACGGGTGTATATAGTCCCATATATATATATATATATATATATATATATATATATATATATATATATATATATATATATATATCACTTAATGAGGTAAGAAGACTTATTTTTTGCATTTGAATGCAAAAAGACAGTGCACAGGTACCAGGGTGCCACTTCAAATGAACATCCAAGCCTCAGCACAGATCCACATTCAATGCAATAAGCACAAAACTTATTTATCTTATCACAAATGTGTATTTCATAGTAACGTGTGGACCCTGCAGTATGGAAAGTCAAAATCTTGAAAAAATGTACCCTCTGAAATTTGCAGGTTGCCTTGAAATCATAGGGAATTTAAAGGAATCGAATATAAAAAAATGGATTGCTCTTCTCATATCTAATACTATCCCCACAACACCTATCCTAATTGGCAGGGTTCTGTTCAGTCTCACTGTTTGAAAATAGAAAAAAAAAGAAAAAGGCACAAAATGATTGATGTGGGGTGACTTGTAAATCTTGATTGCATGCCTTCCCAGTCCAGGCTTTGTCCCTAACCTATATGTGGCCACTCATGTAATACTGATTAGGTAATCAGCTGATGTTAATGTTGATGTGGCCAATGGGTTCTTGTTTTCTGAGTTTCTCCTGCCAGCTATGCTGCATTACTTCAGGATTTCTTGAGGTGAGGGGTTGAGTTTGGATTAAAGCCATGCAATGCAGAAATTGTTGGTAATTGGAAAATTGTCAGGTAATGTCAGCAGGGTTGGAAACTGACACTAGTGCCACAATGGGCATACTCACTAATTACCTCTGATGACACACGCCTTCTGGGCATTCCTTGTTTATTGTCAGCCAAATGGCTGGGTCAGACTGCAAACTTTTGTGATTGGATTTGGGTATTTTTTGAGTTGGTAAAGTGGTGATTCCACGTCAGGCAAAGTTTCAGTCAGGCAAGCCCATCAGTCACCTAACTTTTGCCTGATAAAGTCAAACCTGATTCCACTAGGGGAAGTTGACTTTTTCAGTCAAAAGTTAACTTTTTCAGTCAAATATCCTGACTTTTTCTGTCAAAAATGAACTTTCTCAGTCACTTATCTTGACCTTTGCATTCACTTTTCAAGTGTAGGTGTCCTTAACTTAAAGCTGTCTCCCCAAAAGAGGGGTCAGAAGTGTTGACCTTTTGTCATATCATCTTCCATTCATCCTTACTTAAGAGAGTGGTAATATTTTAACAACAGGGGGGTTGGAGGGTTTGTGCACGGTCACAAAAAAAAAGATTTTGACCTCCCCCCTCTCAAGGGTCAAATTTTTTTGACCCCATAGGGGACAAAGAATGAATGCAAATGTGCCCTTTTCAACTATAGTGACACGCTGGCTTTTTCACTGAAAACAGGTGAAATTATTATGAACCCCTCAGAGGGCTGGAAAAAATTCTCAACCCTAAACCTGCCCCCACCTGTTTTTTTTTTTAAAATGATCACCTGACACCCCCACAGTTTTAGAGATATGATCTTCTGAAGTTTTAAAGAGGACTATCCAACTATGGACACTATGATGGCAGGTCGTAACTACATGCACCATACAATGTAGGCTTAGGAACAAAACTACCCTGCTGGTAGGTCTCCAGGAGAGCACTGATCATGTCAAAAATGATGGCCATAGCGATTTCTGAGATGAAGCATTTTGAAGTTTTGATATGGGATTGTCCAACTATGTGCAAAGTTTGAATGTCTCACATATCCAAAAAGCAAAATGTTATGATCAGCCCCAAATTTGCTGTGCAGACACCTATCATGGCAAATAGAGGGCATGCAAAATGTTGCGATGTTCGCTGCAGCAATTTCTGAGAGACAGTGCTTTCAAGTTTTGAAGTGCAGAAATTGGCTTAGTCCTAAAGGTATTCTCCCATATGCAGTGAACAGCTCTGTCATCTCAATGAGGGAGGTTTCTGTGTGAATGAATCATGTTTTACCCAAGACTTCATCTTTCTTGTCTATCATGCCTTGCTTACTATATTTGCATACCCCACAGACTTATATCTATAAGGTGACACTCTTTCAACTGTTTAACTCCCCCAGTGCATATCGATTTGACACCATGGTACCAGTATGGAGTACTTACTTGACACCTACACAGAACTATCACATCAATAGTGAGCCTCCTTTTGAGCTCTCCTTCATTGATCAATGCATTGCCACTGCAGGGTGGATTTCAAAATTAATGGACCATAACAAAATAAAATATTGGGGTCTATATATCTCACTGTCTATATATTTACATTGAGAACCTCAAGGGTACCTAGATGCAAATGTGATATGGTTAAGCCTTAGGCCTTTCTGGCCTGGGCTAGTCAATAGAGTCTTTGGATTAATTTTCAGAGGAGACCTACAGGTTCTATAAACCCACTCCCATCTCTCACACTGTATTAGAGGGGATGTAGTACAGTTTTTAGAAGATTTGCAGGACCTGTTTGATAGAGGTCAAGCCAACTTTCATCTGAGCTGGAATGTGCGTTACAGCGGTGTTCTTTCCCCTGTTTGTATTGCCTATTGGTCTTAAAATAATGATATTTAAGAGCATTATAAAACCTGTATCATGGTATTCATCATCTTATTCAGAGGCAAAGTGAAGGTAGTGATTAGGGGGGGGGGGGCTGGGTGCCTCCATCGCATTTTTCTATGCCTGTGCTATTTCAGGTCATATTATATGACAAAAGGTAAAACCATGCAGTACCTAACCACAAAACAAATTAGTCGCCACAATTCCTGCAATAAGGGATTGAAATGCTGAATGATATCAGAGAGGCAAATATCTTTGTTAGAAATTCCACCTTGTGAGGCTTGACACAATTCAACAGGAATATGAACCAGTTTCAATTACACTCAAAACGGAAACTCATCGATGCCTCATCGCTAGTGATTAGGTTCTGATTAGTTTCTGATTAATTTTGCCTCATCTTGCACATGATGAGCCAAACTAATCAGTAATGAGCATCCAGACTTATCAAACCAATGAGCAAAACTTATCACAATGAATAGGTAAACCAGAGTTGTAACTGGTAACAGGTGGGATTCAGTGGGGTTTGTGTATCACCTTTTTCACATAAACAAAACAAAACACAGTACAGTCACTCAACACAGAGATTATATTGGTATTTGGATGTGATTTGAAGGGGACAGGAGGCATACAGGTGAGTTTATGTGTTTGTGTGTGTTGTAGGCCTATGACCAGTGTGTGTACATGATTTACAGGCATGCAGTGGGCCACCACTGCACACAAAAAAATATTCTGAATATCTTAGGCCTTTCGCCTAACATTTGTTGGACTTGCTAACCCAAGTTGGGAGTTTGCACCTCCCCAAACCACCGAAGTTTTCTTGGGAGTTTACGCCTAACCCTTAGGCAAAATGCCCGACTTGCCTGATTTCTCCTAACTTGCCTTAGACTTTTCCACTAACTACATAGACTTTCAAGCAACATAGCAATTCTCTTAATTTTGAAATGGTAAGTGTAAACTCCACATAGGTTAAGACATCCAGAACAGAGCCTCTCCATTTGAGAAGCAAGTTCAATACCTCACATCATTTTCTTTGCAACCCGTGAACTTAGTTGCTCTGGGTTTATAATAATGTCAAAGATGTGGATATATGAGTAAATTAATTTCCACAGAAAAGGTGTTTCCATTATTCTTCATTGCTACTTCAATAACAAATACATATTTATTAAGTGTATTCTGTTAAATCACATGCCAGGTTGAATTGTAGAGGCGTTATTATGTCGATAGTCATTGAAAGCACCATTATTCTGACATTCATAGGATTTTCCATGATATGCACTTACCATAAAAATCCTCATGCAAACCACACTGCCACCTGGTGTGAAAAAAATCTACTACCCCTTAGACAAAACTGCTACCACTCAGACAAAACTACTACCCCTTAGACATGGCTAAGTCAAGTCAGCTTACCTTAATAGGTTAGTTAATACTACTAACACATTAGTAAGATGTTACTAACATGTTGGGTATTTTGCCTAATGGGTGATTTTGTCTAAGTTAGATTAGTATTTACTAACTTGGATTATTTTCTGTGTGAAGGGGTCACACAGTCTCTGCATGTATGTTGCTCTCTCACTAACTCTGTCTGTCTATCTGTCCCTGGCTTTCTTTCACTCTCTCTCATTCTCTCTTTCTGTTCCACTCTCTGTCTGTCTGTCTATCTCTGTATGTATGTGTATATATCTCTGTGCCTCTATCTCTCCATCCACGTCTTCCCTGGCTCTCTCTCACTCTCTCTGTCCTGTGCTCTCTTTGTCTGTTTCTCTCCCTCTTGGTGCTTGTCTCCCTTTCTGTCTCTATGCCTATCTGTCTCTGTCTGTTGATCTGCTAGCCCCTTCTGTCTCCTCTGTCCCTTTCTCTCTCTCTCTCTCTCTCTCTCTCTCTCTCTCTCTGTATATATATATATATATATATATATATATATATATATATATATATATATATATAGTGAGGAGTGAGTAAGTGAGTAATGGATGTTTAACACCATTTCAACAGCTAAGGTCATATTCATGGCAAGAATGACATTACACAATTTCATAGAGGAATGTGTCAGTGCCCGCGCATATGTGCACCACACACATCCTGAGGGGATAGGAGAGATGAGAAGTAGACCCTTTTAAGTGGGCTAGGACCCGGCAGGGACCACCATAGGGTGTGTTACAGTTACTGATTGTTACTATTTATCAGTGTCTATGGACAACCAAACTAATGCACTGACTTGACCTTTGGGTAAGGTGGCTATGTCTCACTCACCTGAAAACTATATTCACACTGGAAAGCTATCTATATGTCCTATTCTACATGCTAAACCATGTAACTTACTTCCCAATGACATATAGAATGTGTAGGGATATTTCACATAGTCACTTAACAATGTCCCATATCATGTATACATTCTAATATTTTGAGCGGCTTCTACTCATTGTGTATCCGGGTCAGGTGGCCAGAAAGCAGTAGATTTGGTGTTTTGGGGGTTATTTTGGACTCTTATGGCTCTGAAGAAAGAATTTGTGAACCAATCTTGTCTTACATAGACTCATTTGATAGAGGACACTTAGGGCTATCAGAAAAATGTTAATTTGTGGTCATGCATCAAAAACTTGCAGACTTGTAGCCTGCCAAAATGAAAAAAATGGCCAAATTTGTTCTTTTTTGTACTTTTTACAAGTGTCCTGTATTGAATAAAGAACATCTGGAGTATCCCAAAGTTATTTTTTATATTGTATATGATTATAGGTATCATTTTCATGAGGTTTGGACATGTTACTGAATGAGAATTTTTCATCATGTGTCTTTGAAAATGGAAATCTGTAATTTGTAACGTCCGGTACCTAAATCTAAATCAGTTATATTACATGGAAAAAATAAAGCTTCAACATTTTTGTTATTAGCTATATAAAGGGACCTATTATCCCCTACTTTGGTGAAAAAATTGTGCGTCTATCAGCATTTGTCTCCATGTGAGAGCAGCTTATGTGAAATAATTCTGATAAAAGTACCGGACGTTACGTAACGTCCGGTACTTTTATCATCATGTAAGAGGCAGTCTACTGTGCATGCATAACTCAAATTTTGTTCCATTTCGTTATTGAAGTCAATAATAGACATATTGGCCTTGCTATTGCATGTGTTTGCTATGCATAATGGGACATTCTCTATTACTGACAGCAACTTTAATTACCTCCATATTTCATCATTTTGGTACCGGACGTTACATGACACAAAACAAGCAGTAAAAATGGAACCAGATGTCCTAAGTCGGTATTTTTTTGTTTTCTGAGCTGAGGGGATGTCCCTTCACAAATGTGTTAGGGTTATATAAAGTAGTTAGAAAATTAATTTTTAAGGGCCTACAAGGGCAAAATCTTACACTTTCTGACGACCTGACCCATCCACCTAACCACCTTTAGGCAATGTTTGCCTGCAGCTAACCACCTTGTGACATTACGAGGGCCTAACTGCAACTCACGCTATACAAGGTATATGAACCAGGCTCTACCGTTGTGGACAAGCCAGAGTGACTGGCCTTTATACAGGGCTCCAGGTCTGTGCACTCTTGTCCAAGCACCCAGCTCACATCCCTGTCTGGAGGGTGTTCTACAAGTCAGTCTATCCCAGAGGCAGAGTGCTACACTGTGTGTGTCACTGCGCAGGGGGGTAGGTGAGGGCCACACTGTGTATGGTACACCTAAGACTCTGTGTGTACAGTGCCAGGGGGGTGAATCCTGTATATTTATTGGATTTTCCCTGGAATAATTTCTGGGAATTATTCTGACTGACAGGGTAACAGTTCCAACTCTAAGTCTTATCAGGAGCTTATTGTGGTGGGGTAAAGATCTAAACAACTACAAGGTTTCCCAAGTATTGTATAGAAAATGGTCATTTGAAGGGGGTATGTCCCAAGGGTACATACTTCAGTTTTTTAAAGGTAGACTGTCCCCAACTCCTAACCAGGGAGTGTTACCATGGTGGCACTGCTTGCCACCATAAGGTGCTGTGTCCAAACAACTTTAAAAGTGGTGCTTTAGAAAAACAAAGAATGGAGCCAAACTTGTCCCGGTAGTATGGTCATGTATACGATGAGCAGAACTTTTTAGTAACGAGTATGCTCATGATAGAGATGAGCCAACTCATCATGATGAAGAGTTAAATCCAAGAGTTGCAGCTGGTAACAGGGGATGGGTGCAAAGGGTGCTCTATGCTTTTTCACATGGACAACAACACTCATTCAGGACAATACAGGGAGAGAGAATTGGTAAGTACCCCAGCATATTACTCTATTTCTCTACATGTTGTAGTGCACCTTAGCCACCTATATTCATGCACCTTGACTATAGAAACATTACTTCCTGTCATCCATAGAAATAATTCCATGTGGCAATGGTTACAACTGCCCTCAGTCCAAAACGTGCTAAGAATCAATACAGAACCGTACAGGTTGCTGCACAGCTGATTGTACACAAGGACCAACCACAGTAGCCACCCCACCATAGGTTACTATATTTGTAGGCTGGGTTTTTTCTGGTCTATAAATAAGCTCAGCTGGTTACTCCACTATCTGTACCACAGAGAGTGACCAGAAATATTGGGGAACCCTAGTGATGTCATGCCTTCATGGTTGACTAATCAGCAGCCCCAGCAGGACTCACAGGTACCAGCACACTAGCAGCCCTGCACAGTCTATTGCACACAACTAATCAGCTGCATGTGTTAAGGAACACTACCCTGAAACTCCAAAATATACATGTAGAACAGACCCGGTATACAGTATTGTATAATAATTAGGCTACTGGGACCTATATCAATCCAGAAGCACCAGAGGTATTAGCAACAGTGTCTAAGCACTGGAGGGAGGTTTGTTAGAGAGTAACAGAACAGACTTGGTCCCAGGTGACTGAAGGAGAGAGACCTACTGGAGGAGCAGGCTCACCATGCTATACACCATGCTGCACACACCGGCTAAGTACACTGTTGCATTTCTACCATACTCACATTTTCTAAACTAGGAACATGAATAAAACATATGTTTGGAAACCCTCTCACTGGTCTTCAATGGGAAAGGTAGTTGGTCCTAGGATCTAATTACTATATCTGCACATAGACATGAACCACAGACAATATCTATATTAAAGACAAGATCCATATGGTAGACCTACATACACCTGCAACATAAAAAGGAACTATGAGGCATTACACTCCTTTCCCTACCTTAAAACATGCTTTAGTTGTAGATTTCCTCTTAGCAGGGAGCAAGCTCTGGTTAGAGAGTATACATCATGGGTTTGGGATTATGTGGTAGGTGCAAAATCATATGATATCAATATAATTATTAGGAATGCAAATATATATTTAATGCTTTTGATATTCTTTAAAAGTATATTGGAAGACCGAGATTCTCACTGAATTTTGTAACCTAAGAGTCAGAAGGGACAAAGACTAGGAAGAGGTGGGGCGCCATAGCATCAAGATGCCAAGACAGGTTAGAAAAAGCTTGACTTCTTCAGTTAAGGTCGAGTTTGGGTTTGAAAACTACCGCCCAATAGCATGTCCGATCACAAAGACCGAGGGAACCATAACTGCCCATATCAAAGTAAGTATGCATTGATGCCTACATTTTATTTGAAGTAGGTCTTAAACCAAAAGAAAACCAAAAGTATAGATGGATGTAACATTTTGTAACTGACATCAGGACGTTCTTGTAAATGGTACATACAGTTTCAGAAGTGCTAGAAAAATGCCCATTTCTAACAGATGAACAGGCAAGTGTACAGAATGAAAAAGTCATCAAGAAATTTATGGGCATTATTTCAGTGAATATACCTTTTGTTACCCAGTGGAAATATTGTCTCTAACTCTTTCCAGTCAGCTAGTGCATTAATGCACTACCAGGTAAAGTACGGCTAGTGCATTAATGCACTATGAGGAGGGCATTTATAGCATCTAATAGCATTATCCTGGGCCCCATCAATAATTATTCTTAATAAATAATAAAAGGTATCATGGGATCATATGAAAGGAAATTACATACTGGTTTCAAATCAATCATTTTTTAATACATCTCACAAATATTGGTTCTTTTCCCAAGGTCACTCTAAGCCTATATATCAATATATCTAGGTCTGGGACCTAAATCTGCCATATTCTAGGGACTTTTAACAGTAATAGAGCCGGCTGGAAAGAGCTAACATCAATATCTCACAGATTCAACACAGCTCTTTTATCTCTGGATGGTCCAATTCAAACAAAGAAATAATGTAAACATATGAACCAAAAGTTGTTGTAAAAAGAATTTTTCAAAATACCAAGTGGTGATATTCGACAACATTAAAAAACACCTTCAAATTGGTCAAATTTCTGATCTGGGAAATTTAGAAAACAAGACTTAGTGTTGATGTTTTTTTTTTGTTGTTGATCAAATTACACTATTTGAATCATTATTTTGCTACTAAATGGCCAACATCTAGGCCATTAGAACCTGTGTCGAAAAACGCCCAGAAATGAATTGCATATTGTCAATGGACCATTCTGGGTATTATTATTATTTTTCATATTTACTAAATTCTTCGCCATATAAAGCCTAAGCTCTGCCCATGATCCACACTCAATAATCTCCTGTATTCCTCAATAGGAACCAGGATCCTTTAGTCATCACAAACACACTTCTTCTATTAGACTCTGTGACATAAGGTACAAGGATGTAATAACATTCCAACCTTATCTACTCAGTCCAACTGGAGGAAGTGCGATCCACCTGTGGTGCCATATTTGGAACGAGAGGATATTTCACAATCTCCTCTCAATCCTCATTAACATAATCTACCCTCAGGTGGCACTCTCTCCTTATGACATGTGTCACTATTCTATTGAGCCACATGTACAGAACATTTCACAACACTGTCAGCTGCTCTAGCCCTTAGTATATAAGGTAGCTTGAGCAGCTCCCAATCATCTATTCTAAGCTATCTATTCTAAGATCATCTCTCCCAACTTACACCTTACACCTATACCTAGAACCTACGACAGGTTGAGCTATAGGATTGGAGGCAGAGCTTAGATCTTGGCGAGTGTTATCATTGTTACCACCTTTATGAAACACTCACGTCAGCTATGCAATAAAAGGATCAAATGAACTTCCCTGGATTCCGTGTACATTCACTTCACCACATGTAACCGTCCATTGACACGATGGTGGATTTTTTTTTTGAACAGATTTAACTTTATTGATTCCAAAGGTACATATTACAATGTATGGTGTTTGTTCGCAGTTCACAAATTAAATATCAAGATATCAATAAATCAATAAAGCTCTGGGTGAGGTCTTATCGAAGGATATTGTTATGACCCCCACCAGTAAGAAATTGACATGAGTTTCAGCTTAGACATTAGATATAGTTATGTACATGGTAATAGCGGTTGAGAATTATGAGACTGTTTACATTTAGTTTTTACAATCTTTAAATTATTATGACTTTATTGTGTTGAGAAAAGGTAAGTGTCATTAAGCGCCTAAAGATAATTAATACATATATCAAAGTAGTTTACTATGTGACAGTGGACATCATGTCCTGCTTCACTTTGTCTTTGAATTCTGAAATAGTTTTCTTATTACGATATTCAGCTGGTAGTCCATTCCACGCCTTAGCACAAACAACCTCTGGACTTTTTTCATAGGCAACAGCATTTATAAGAGAATATTCTAAAATAGGAGCTGTACATAGTCTAGTAATTCTAATAGGGTTTTTTACATTTAAACCATTCTTTACCATATGGAAAGCATGTATTTTTTGATGATAATCTCATCTGATGTTAAGTTTAGGAACCTTAGCCAATTTGTGTATGAGATCAGTTGGGGTTAAAATATTTCTATTAAAACATGTTTTCAAGCATCTATTTTGTAATCTTTGCAGTTCTTCTAGAAGGGTATGATTTGCTGATCCATAGAAAATATCGGCATAGTCAATAATAGGAAGAACGTAGGTTTTATACACTTTCAACATAACCTTATTTGACAACATTTTGCGCAACTTATACAATAAGAATGATTTAAACCGAATATTTTTTAACAATAATTTTACATGGCTGTTAAAAGACATTTCTTGGTCCAGAATTACTCCAAGATATTTATAAGAAATAACTTGTTTAAGTTCTGTGCCATTCAATACAATATTAGTTAGTGGTAATTTCTTCAAAGTAGGAGATGCAGCAAACACCATGACCTTGGTTTTGGTCTCATTTAACGTGAGTCTATTTATACTCGCCCAATTATAAAAATACAGTAAAGCTGTCTTTAGCCTGTTTTGAACGATATCAAAGTTGGTTCCAGATACATATAGAACACTATCATCTGCATATAACATGGTTTTGTGATCATTATCAGTACCAATACAGTCATTAATATACAAGAGAAAAAATAAGGGGCCCAAAATGGATCCTTGAGGGACTCCACAGGTGATAGGTAAAAAGGATGATTTAACATTATTTGCTACGGTACATTGTTTTCGGTTAGATAGATAGTTTTTAATCAATTCTAGATTTTTTGTACGAATTCCATAATATTCTAATTTTTTCAGCAATATTTCAAAATTAACAGAATCAAAAGCTTTTTTAATGTCTATAAATGCTGCCATGGTGAATTTACCAACATTTCTATTTTTTAAGACGTTATTAACAAATTGACTAATACTATCTGAAGTCGATTTACCTTTTTGATAGCCACCTTGCTGTTTAGTAAGAATATTATGGTTTTCTATATGTGAGCTGATAGATGTATGTATCAATCGCTCTAAAACTTTGCCAGGTACTGGTAATACACTTATGGGTCTAAAGTTTGACACGTTAGAAGAGTCACCTCCCTTTGGTAGGGGAGTAACAATAGCAATTTTCCAAGTGTCAGGTATACTGCTAGAATTTAGACACATATTTATAATTCTAATGAATCTATGAGACATTTGAAGAACTGCATGTTTAAATATATAGGTGGGTATATAATTCAACGATGATGATTTTGACACATCAATATCTCGTAAGACTTTCAATATCTCTTCATCTGTTACCACAATGTCAGGCATATCGTTGTTACACCTATCACCATAAAATTCCCACTCTCGTACATGATGAGAGGCTAATTTTGGCCCAATATTTACAAAAAATTCATTGATATGATGAGCAGTGGCTTCAGTTTTTACGGGCTGACCAAATTCATCTATCAAATTTATGTTAGAATTTTCGTTATTTTTTGAGGGTACAATCTTTCTGATGGTTCTCCAAAAAGCCTTAGCATCTTTAATATTATCATCGCATTCTTTTTTATAAAAATTTTGTCGTGCAATTTCTCTTTCTAAGTTTACAGAATTTTGAAGTAACCTGGCATTATGCCAATCTAATTCTGATTTTGAATTTTTTGCTTTTTTTAGAGCTTCATTTTTATCATTTGTGCGTTCTAGTAAATAGTTTGACATCCAAGGGGCAGTTTTATCAACAATCTTAAATTCACGGATTGGGCACATGTCGTCTAAGATTTTTGTTATATGATCTTCAAATATTGACCAACAAATTGACACATTATTACTGTGGTCAAATAAAGTCCAATCGCATTGTTCTAATTTATACAAAAATTGATCCTTGTTATAATTCACATATGAACGACCTGTGAAGAATCTGTAGCCTTTTTTCACATTATCATGTTTTCTGAGGATATATACTGGTAGATGATCACTTAAATGAATATCTAAAGGACCGTAGGACAAAATGTTAACACAATTTGTAAATATTAAATCTATACATGTATTGAAACCAGAGGTGGTCGTAACACTATTTATCAACTGTCTAAGATGAAAATTATCCATAGTTTCATATAATAAGCTACGTTCATTATCATCTATCAGTGCGTCAACATTAAAATCCCCTATGCATACAATATCAAAATCATCGATTGAGTCAATCTGTAAGAATAATGCAATTATGGTATTACAAAAATTGAGCAAATTACCTTGAGGGGGTCTATACACATTACATACAATGGTTTTTTTCGCTTTACCTTTCTGAATTATTAACCATTGGACTTCTATATCTGGATTACTCCTGTTAAGGTGTCGCAAAGTTTCAGGAGAACACATAACAGTATCTAAAATATGGGCAATCAAACCTCCACCTCTAAATTCACTTATTCTATCATGTCTATACATAGAGCAGCGGTTTAATTTGTAGTGAAAATCAGCATCAGTATTATTCAAGAATGTTTCCGAAAACAGGAGCACATCAATATTTTTATTTTCAAGTTCCTCTTTAATTCCAGCTATCTTATTTCTTATGCTTCGGGCATTTAGATGGACTACGGAAAAACCGGTATCAAAAATGTGATTTACTACCATGTTTCATCATTATTAAAGAATAATAGTTTGACAGGGGTTTTTACAAGAATTTCACAGGCATGACACATAACCTCAACACATGATAAAGAAAAAACAAAGATTAAACAATACAAAAAAGAAAAAGAAAAATGTCTTTCAGAGGGCATACGGCTCTGGTGGCCACCCATCCTAACCAAAGGTATTTTCCAGGTGTAGACGGCTCCATGAAAATCCTTTAATAGTTCATAATTATTTTTACTGGGTTTATACCATTTTTCACTCGAGATAAATCATACTGGTGTGTGTGGATCTGTCTATATATGTATCTCTTTATTTGACATTGGCTTCAGCTGCTTTTGGATGCCCTGGTAGTTGACCATCCGCAGTAGGATTTTGTGGATGATTTTTTGGAGTCAAGGGTCGTTTTTTTTGTCGATTTCCGTCATCATTTCCTTCACCATCATCACTATTGTCATCTGGATCACGTGATAAGACTCGTCTCAGCCTCATCATTAACTTGCCATGTACATTGGCACCATTAAGGTTCCCCTCTCTGCAGTGTCGATATTGCCCCAGGTGGTAGCCAACTCCATACACAGGATGGAAGCTCCCCTCGTACAAGTTTTTTGCATTGACTGATAATAGATATTCTCTCAGATTTGGGTCAGAAAACTTAATAGCATTCAGTTTGTACATGACTATTTCTGCATGTTTCGCCCATGAAGGATTTTCTTTGAGAGTTTTTGTTGCGTTCATCATTTGATATGGACACGATAGTTCTAAGATTCTTTGGGCAATATCTTCTCTGTCAAAGGTCTTTGCCTTATAGAACTGGAAACCCTGTTCCACACAGTTGAATGTTAGATCTCCATCTTTGATTACACATGGATATAGGTTAGATAGTCGATGATGCACTGATCTATACATAAGGCCATCAGGGGTTAAGGCCTCAGACGCTTTCTCCATTGTCAGACCATGGGGTAGATTGCCTAACTGAACCCTCCAAGAAGATCCCACTACCAACCTCTCATTAAACATGAGCAATAGTGAGACATCACCTAAGGAGCCAGCTTCAGAACAACGCACCTTTACATCACCTGGGCTAGACGCGCCCAACCAATCCACAAGTGATACTACACACCACCTCCAGAGGCAAAACTTCATCACCTGCAGCCTTCAAAATGATCCAATTACATCCACCCGACACCCCAAGGAACACCACCCCTGGTAGCACTATACAGCGCCACGATCTGACGCTTACAGCGACAGCCCCAGGAGCAGCCGCAATGATTAGGATTCAGGAAACGGAACTACAGCACCTATAGTCACCGCCCCCCACCTTACAGGACCCGACCACATGACCGCCCACCACTACTCCAGAAGTTAACTCTCAATTGACTCTCACACCTCCAGGACTCTTGCACTGGCGATGAGGAGCACAGCCAGGATACCTCGATTCTGGAGCCTAAAAGCAAGTCTGGTCAATATGGACAGCAAGGTAAGGCCATTTTTCGTTGATACAGAATTGACTAAGAGTGCAGTATCTGTTAGCATGGACAACCACTTGTATAGAGCTCTCGTTGATTCTGGCGCCTCCTTGTTTTTATTAACCAGAAATGGTTGATAGAATAGCAAGCACACATTTTGAAATATGTTAGGAACCTTAGACTCACAGTGTTACTGGCTGATAAAACCCCTTTCCTCCAAAAACATCCTACAATATCTATAGTCAGAGTAGAGGCATTGCCCCCCCCCGCCCCCCACCCCAGCCCTACACCCCAATCTATTATTCCTAACAAACCCACCCATGGTAACCTTCTTACCACCCTTAAAACAGACATACATAGAACCACTTAGACACTATAGGCATATTTTCTTCGTGTAATAGATGTTCCCTCTCCATTTCCCATATATTATTTCAATGGAGAGTACTCATTAGAACCACCAAATTCACCTTCTTTTTTTTTATGTTTTATTTTTCCACAAAAATTCCAATTATTCCCTCCAACACATCAAAACCTTAGTACTACAACTAAGTGGGTGACATTGCCAAAAAGTTTATTTAATTTTCTGAAGGCTCAGGCAGCCGTAAACTGGATGATCTGGTTGGCACGCCACATAAATTACCCATGGTCACAGCGTACGCTCGGTTTGTGTCCCATTAAATTGGGGCATGCATGCGCCGGTTTGTTACAAGCTCAGGGCTCCTCTATACCCTAAGGTATTACCAAATGACGGCCTACTGTAGGAGCGCAGTTCTCTTGCATCCTGATCCGTGTTTATACCTCTGTTTACCATTGGTGCTGGAATGTTTGGTGAGACACTTAATCAAATAATAATCCAGCACAGTTCCCTGCTGTGTTAACATAACAGGAACAAGTGCACCCTGGTAAGCTGACTAATCTCAGCAGCACAGCCATTACTCCCCTCTTAATTATATTCAATATTCAGATCATCCAATGATCATCCGTACCGAGCATGCAAGGTACCCCTCCTCAATTTGCATATCACAGGCATGTCGTATGCAAACCAACCAATAGCTAGGCCCCGAGCCATATATGGGTGAGACATACCTCATCGGGAGGCATGTAATGAGGAATTAGCCAACCTCATGAAATGCTTATAAGCCTCACACCACCCCCATCTTATCCATTTCCCAAACAATACAGCAAACTTACCAAACCCAGTTACCATATGGAGCAAGTATCCGGAGACCACAGGGCCAAATGCCGAAGCTGCCATGCAACCAGCGCAGGTAGGTTTTTGTCTTATGTGTCCATTAGTAGCGTCATCAATCGTTCTAGCATGACAATGATGGATTATGCCATCATGTGACCCAGATACCCATTACATGCCAATGGTAGTGTGCGCCCAGAGTGCTTTGTAAAATGTGATAGTTGAATTCGCAGTCCACTTCATGCCTTTCTACAACGACCTGACCACTTTAGATCTTACTTATCAACCTTTTGGCAACACCCCACCCACCCCACACACAACCCATCCTACCTTAGATTACCCATTTATTTAATACCAATTTTTAAGCCTTAAGGCACCAAAGTCATATGGATTCAACCCAGGGTGGCCCATCCATAGCCTTCTAGGCCCACATGGCAAACAGGAGCAAGGCCATGGATCTGTTTGGCAAGCTGTTCATTGTTATCAAGCCAAATGCCCCCACCACTGTATTGAACCATCTTAACTCACTAGTCACTAAACCTCTTACAAAGTCAGGGTAAAAACACATCAATTACTAGCCATAGATTAACCTAACAAGCTAGTCTATTTTAGAAATCATGCCTACCAGTGTCCTATTAGCAACACACCCCAAACAACAGACCCCCCGAAATTTTGTATAAAACCGTACATTTTTCCAACCCAAAATTCCCAAAATTCACCGTGCCCCACACCCCACCTTTTTCTCTCACACAAAACCAAGCCCCCCCCCACTCAACCACCCAAGCCCTATTTTCCGCCAAGTCAACATTCGTTTGGGTCACTATTGCAGTAGAGTACATGTGCACTGGCAAAATCAAAACAAAACCGTTTTTGTCAGTATTCGCTCTAATAGTGAATGCCCGGCGAGTCTATCCACGGCATCGTCCCCCGATCCAGAAGTTCATACCAGATAGAAGGCTCGGGCCCAAACGGCGGCAACGCAAATTGGGCTATGCTAAACCCCAAGAAGCCCAGTGCCCCAACTATCTATATATGTTTAAACTCAACCTGGCTGAGAGGGCCACATACATAGTCTATGGTAGGTAAAATTTCGACTCACCATTCCAACATGGCCGATTTCGGTTCATGACGGAGACCACTGTCCCACCTCAGCGACTGCCGGCCACCCCCACAATCATATAACTTAGGACCGTCCCGAGGTTATACCCAAATGTCAGTAGCATTTAGAAGATACCATCACACTTATGTGGGGATGGCAGGTAGCCCTCACACATACGCCGCAAAGACGCTTATGTGGGGATCGCCCCCCCATCTAGCCTACCCTTCACCCCCGCCCCCCACACCCCACACTGAACCCCCCAGCCTCCGCAAGACGCCTAAAAACACAGTGAGCTAAACAACATCATAGACACAGCTAAGCCTAACTAACACAATAGATCGGCCTACACTAATGTTCATCAATATTGGCACCGGCTGCAGCGTCTGGCCTGATCGATGTAGGCAAGGCAACTTTCGCGCCATATGCGGCAGCCCGGCGCCATCTTGGTTTCGTTTTAAATACCGAAACCGACGGACGTCACGGCCGTCACCATGGCTACCATCGGTCATGTGACACCCGCACGTGCCATCCCGACAACAACAACAACATTAGCACATGTTCACACTTTGACTTGTTCAGATCAAACTTACCTTAATAGCCATTAATCACCCCGCCTGGAGGGATGATGATCCACTGGATCTGTGTGATGCTGAAATACAATCCAAAAACGAATTAGACCAAAATGCCCCACGTCTCGACCCTCAAAAATGTCAAAAATTCAGGTATCGCCTATTTGTAAATCAGAATGTACTTACAATCCGCCCGACATGGTAATCGTGAGGTGGAGCACAGTCCCGTTCGGCATTATGAGATCCACCTCATAAACCTCCATGGCGGCGATTATGTAACATTATGACATCACAGACGGACGAGTGCCCCTTTATAGCACCCCTGATCAAAAATTTGGCGACACAGTAAAGGAAATTTTTTTTTTCTTTTCCTCGTCCGCCCCCATTTCGAACCAAAAAATATTTTCCTTCAATCAGCATCAACAGAGTTCTTTTTAGGATATTTGAGACAGGTAGGAGTCATACCTACATTAATCCCCATAACTTATCTGATTTTTCGCCATTATGGTGCAGCGCCAGCTCGCTACTACCACCTGGTGGAATTTAGATAAACTAACCATAGCGTCCCTGGATACAGGACCCGCGCTAAGCCAAATAAATCAATTGAGCTCTGTACTTAGGTTTTGTACGTTGACAAAATGATATTGATCTCATGTCCTTTCTCTGTATTGACCATGGCCTGTCTGCAACCCATAACAGACAAACTATAGGTCGATGAATTGTCTCCTCTTCCTGTTGTTTTCTCAACAGGCCTACCACCAACACAGCATCGTTTCCTTCAGTGCCAGAAGCCAAACCCAAGGAGAAAGGACCAGTACCATCAAGTCCAGAAACAACCAACACCAAAAACAACATGGCAACTTATAACCCAATAGCTTCCTCGCCATGGAATTTTTCAGGCCACAAATGACAATATCACCATAAGGAACATCAGAACCCATTTCCCAGCAGTATACACCCAAATTGACACTTCAAGAAACACAAATAGACACTTTTTCAAAACGAATTTTCGTATAACCATATTTTAAATCCAAATCGCTGAGACACAATTGTGACGTCGATTTATGATTTCTGATGAATTTTATGAGAGACACACCAAAAATACCCTTCTGGTTTGCCTCTCTAGGTGCTATAAAATTCATCACCTTTACCACTGTTTTTCAAGCTCAACTATGACATATATTTATGAGTTTTAGTCAAATTAGTTATCCATAATCAACAGGTTGTATACATCCCATTTTTTGTATATTCTCACGAAAATTACCATGTTTCTAGTCAACAGTAACACTGAATACTACCTTGACTTATACCTTATACCCGACTGTGTAGCAGACCCTACACAACTTCAGTTATGAGGCTTGGTAATGTGGAGCCAAAGACTCATCACCCTTGTGTTGATTGTTGACCCCACAATACCAAGAATCACCAAACTTGGTTAATTTTCATCTGGATATATTTCATTGCGTATTATTGTATAAAACCAACATGTTATCAAATCAGAAAAATTTTCATTTTCCCACGATAACATACCGGTACATATATATTTTAAGCATTGTACATATCCCGGCATTTAAAACCTGTATATATACATCAAGTCACTTGATCCACACAAAAACTTTATTTTTGTAATTCCATAAAGGAACCCTTTTTTTTATACTGCATATAATGTCAAACCCATCAGGTTTTTCACAAAACCCAGTATTTGTATCATAATACCCATAATTGTCAATGGACTTGGCAAAGCCTCATCTTTTCTACTTATTTTTCTCCCTTTACACTCGTGCAGAGACGAGTAGGAATGTGGGGATTTGTCAATGGACCATTCTGGGTATTATTATTATTTTTCATATTTACCAAATTCTTCGCCATATAAAGCCTAAGCTCTGCCCATGATCCACACTCAATAATCTCCTGTATTCCTCAATAGGAACCAGGATCCTTTAGTCATCACAAACACACTTCCTCTAGACTCTGTGACATAAGGTACAAGGATGTAATAACATTCCAACCTTATCTACTCAGTCCAACTGGAGGAAGTGCGATCCACCTGTGGTGCCATATTTGGAACGAGAGGATATTTCACAATCTCCTCTCAATCCTCATTAACATAATCTACCCACAGGTGGCACTCTCTCCTTATGACATGTGTCACTATTCTATTGAGCCACATGTACAGAACATTTCACAACACTGTGAGCTGCTCTAGCCCTTAGTATATAAGGTAGCTTGAGCAGCTCCCAATCATCTATTCTAAGCTATCTATTCTAAGATCATCTCTCCCAACTTACACCTTACACCTATACCTAGAACCTACGACAGGTTGAGCTATAGGATCGGAGGCAGAGCTTAGATCTTGGCGAGTGTTATCATTGTTACCACCTTTATGAAACACTCACGTCAGCTATGCAATAAAAGGATCAAATGAACTTCCCTGGATTCCGTGTACATTCACTTCACCACATGTAACCGTCCATTGACAATATTATGGACATTCCTACACTATACAGATTTCCATTTGTTCTTTCATATACATGGCAAAGGCATTGTAATTATAGTGGACATGTGTTACAGAAAGAAGTTAGGGAGATAGAGCTTTGATAAGATCCAGGTCCTTTGGTGATGTAACAATTTTGTGTATGGCTTTTCACAGAATTCAATCGTCTGAAAAGATGAAGAAGACAAGGCTCTATGACTGCCTCCAGTTGGGGGTTCAGACACTTGGAAGTAGTATTAGGATAAGTATTCTTGCAAGAAAATGCAGACCATGAAGAAGATGAGAATACCAAGCTAGGTACAAACTTTGAACCATGAACCAATACTTCAATTTGCAATAAAAATTTAGCATTCTGCTCAACATTTTAGTACATTTAAAAACATATTTTTTACTATGTTTATTATTTCCCTGTTGAGGGAGTTTCTTTCAGGTCACAAGGTGTTATGATTTGTGGTTGAATGTCACGGTATACAAATATATTAGCTGATTATATATATGCTTATTGTCTGTGTACAGCCCTACTAGGCTATGTCTCCATTCTGGGTCTCCAGTACCTGCTAGGAGGGGACACAGAAAATCTGCTGTGCCTGAGTAGTGTAAGTATTGTGCATTAAAAGCTATATATATATATATATATATATATATATATATATAGAAATAGATATATACATAGATATAGATATATGCATAGATATATTATAATGATTTGCATGACAAATGGAACAAGACAGCAAAACAATAGCAGCCATTTCTATCTATATCAGGATTGTTAAGAGGGAAATACTTATACCCAGTACTTACCTATTCACTTAATTATCGAAAATAAATGCTTTTTATCAAAAATCTACATTCTCTTTTGCTTATTGTTTTGTTTGTTTCTGCAGGGAGATGAAGTAGAACTTCATATCATGAAAAGCAGCAGATCATATGCTGATTTGAGACAAGGTGGATTCAATCTGGTGATTGAAGGAGCCACAGTTGGCAGAACTACAGACTTGCTTGAAGCCCTAGCTATCGCCATAGCTTCCACTGCTGAATTTAATATTCAATTCCCAGGCAAACTGTCAAACACTTTTTCATTTATAATATGCAAGATGATTGGAATGGATGTGTAGAAGCTCGATGCCTGTGTTAGAAAGCTGGCTGTTCAACTCTCAAAATAAATGATAAACCATTGCAAAGAACGGTTTAGCAGATTATGTGCACATTTATACTTCATGAAACAATCATACCTAAACTGGAGTCTTGTGTCCTATGTGTATTTACTGTTGATAAACATGCTGTATCTTATTTCAACAGATCTGAAGACTAGATACATTGGCAAATATACAAGACTTGTCATCTTATTTCTGATAAAACAAATGTCCTGATTTGTGCAGCAAAAGTGACGATAATGATAGACTACTCTCTTTGATTAGTTGGGAAGACATCATCATCACTCTGATGATTGAACACTACTCAGATAATGCAGCAAAAGTGGTGATTATAGACTCATCATTTTGATTAGCCTTGATGATGTATTCAGCATTCTGATTAGGCAAAACTGCTCATCGAATATAGCAAAATTGATGATGCTAGACTCATCACTTTGATTAGTCTTGATGATGTACTCATCATTCTAATTAGGCAAAACTGCTCAGCCAACATAGCAAAATTGATGATGCTAGACTCATCACTTTGATTAGTCTTGATGATGTACTCATCATTCTAATTAGGCAAAACTGCTCAGCCAACATAGCAAAATTGATGATGCTAGACTCATCACTTTGATTAGTCTTGATGATGTACTCATCATTCTAATTAGGCAAAACTGCTCAGCCAACATAGCAAAATTGATGATGCTAGACTCATCACTTTGATTAGTCTTGATGATGTACTCATCATTCTGATTAGGCCAAACTACTGCTGTGGTGCACCATTGAAACGATGATGCAAAACTCATCACTATCGATTAGGTTTTGATGAGTTTTCCATAAGTCTCCGTTTTCAGTGTAGAAAATTAATATCTCTGCAGTAATTGATCAATCATGTTGTGATCGAGTCCATGAGCTGTGCTATCCTATAGAAACTAATCCTTTAACTATAGGTCTCTTATACAGGTATGGAAATTCTTGCTTACTAGACATTATAATCCATTGATACTCAAACTTTAACCAGACAGCAAATGTTGCACTTGGAAGAGACATAAATTATCTGAGGATTTGGTAGTCCAAAACAAAAATCAATAAGGAAAAAATATTGGGTGTTAACTTTCATTTCAATGGTAACTTCATTCCGGTAAATAATTCAATCAAAATGGATTGAGGTTGGCTGGTTCCTGGTGGCTCTCACAAATATTAATCAGAGCTCTTGTGATCAAAAGGCATAATTTTCCTGCTGCGGATCTTTCTGGTAGGCTGGAGCAGGGGACGATAAATACCAGTTCACCTTTTAGTCCATTTGCGAATTCAAGAAGAATCAAGAAGTATGAAGAGGTCTGAAGCTTTGGTATCTAAAAGGCAAATGAGAATCAATCATGAAAAACATTGGATGTCACCCGTCAATTAAGTTGCGAATACAGCCTGATGAATGATTCACTTAAATTGATTGAGGTTGGTTTTTGTTTGATGGCTGTAGAAATTAGTGACAGGGGCTCTTGTCAGCAAAATGCTGTTTTTTTTCAAACAATGTTTTTTTTTTTCAAACAATGGTGTTTAGTATTATGAATAGGTGAGGCTCCACTACACGATTTTTGCTGAAAATCGGAGCTATTCTCACAAAAGCAGACACAAACACATATTATAGAGTGGTATTTGTTATTATTTCAAGGTGTAAATAAAAGATTGAGAAAGCTTTCTGTTTATGTGGGGAAGGCTTTGTGTACAATCTCAGGCACATTTTTGCTGCCAAAAGATGTTTTTGTTTACTAAATCAAGTTGACCTAATGTAAATATTGCAGACTTTCACACTGATGACTCTCTGCAACTCAATATCAGACAGGTTTAATTTTTGCAGTACAAGACCTGCGATCTGTGTGACCGCTGTGTTGTTATTTATATTTTGCTGTGTTGATGTTTATATATTGAACTCCCACCCAATCACAGAGTCTATACAGGTGCAGGTTAGTTGGTAAATATAGCACACAAGGAGAGAGATCACCCGTAATATAACCCCTGAAATCTCATGTTTACAATTTTGAATCTCATGTTTACAATATAGGAATGTCAACACCCTATACCTTAGGCACTATAGGGATAAAATTAGGTGAGACTGTACCAAAAAATCGTGTAGTGGAGCCTCACCTATTGTTTACTTTTTTAATATACCTGAGACTAGCTGATGATGTTTTTAGCATTAACTGTTTGAATCATTTCTAATTGCCCGATTCTGAATATAGTTAATCATCCTTGCACTAATCCATAATGTGACATTGATATCAAAATATATTTTTTTTTGTTCTTGAATCTTCTATAAATATCCTTAGAATCTTGCCATATACTTCTTCTATTTGACATAAATCCCTACAGCAATAACCTAGCTACCAGTATTCATAAGGTTCTACATGCGAGCACATTATCAATCACCACAACTTCTCAGTGTTTTTTTCATCTTCTGGGCCTTCCACCCCATGACATCAAACATAGATTAACGATGGCTGTCTAACTCCCAGGACAGAAAGGGGCAGTTGGGTAGTTTACACCACCTGAGCGTTTCTTGGCCATCTCTCAAGCACGTCCATTATGTCTCCAGGGTATAATAAATCTACACAGTAAAAGAGGTCATAAGAAAATGGTCCTTATTCAAGTCTGGATATGTATACCTGTGGGTATATCCTTAATCTGGATGAGGTGACTTTTTTTATAGCAGTTGATGAAGGCCTACTTGTTCAACCAGTACTATGAAATATCCCTGTAGCCCCCGTGGGCAATTTGTTGATCTGGTGCCTCGATATAGGATTAAACTCCACTTTATATGTATGGGAATTAAGGTACTCATTCATTTCTTTTTTTTTTCATGAGAGTTCATCATAAAGTAGTCTGAATTAGAGCAAGAAATAGAGGTTAAATAAATGCATTTGATCTTTTTCAAAACCCTGCATCCATGACTGCTGTGGCCATCAAAACACCTATTATAAGGCTTCTGCGCTATCACCCTGCAATGCTGAATCATTGCAAGCCTCTTCAAAATTCACAAACATAAAAATGAAACCTTCCCATTATTGGGGGGGGGGTGGCTCTCTCTTTTCATACAAACACAAAAATGAAACATTGTCATTATTCTAGGGGGGGGTGGCCCTCTCTTTCCTATGCCCCTGATAGAACTTCTAAAGGGTACCTATAGATGCAAATGTAATATTATAGTCCAAGCTGGATATTCACCATCCCTCGATTAACCTGACAGACCTGCCCTGTATATAGTCTACTGAATTTCCTTTTAGAGGAGGAATATATACCAGGCCCACAGGTTCTTTGAATCATTGGCAGCCCCACTCCCGCCCCTCAGACTATATCTGATTGGATGTAATACAGTTTGTAGAAGAGTCCCCAGACCTCCTTAATGGAGGTCAGTGAGGATTTCAATAAATTGGATTGTGTGCTACAGCTGTCTCATATTCTATGCAGTGTCTGTATTGACTAGTACCCATGGCAGAGATGTCCAGTCATAGTCTATATAACAGCTGAGAACCTGTACATTAAATTGAATATCATTGATTATAGCACGATTATCATTTTTACCATTGAAACGATGATGCAAAACTCATCACTATCGATTAGGTTTTGATGAGTTTTCGATAAGTCTCCGTTTTCAGTGTAGAAAATTAATATCTCTGCAGTAATTGATCAATCATGTTGTGATCGAGTCCATGAGCTGTGCTATCCTATAGAAACTAATCCTTTAACTATAGGTCTCTTATACAGGTATGGAAATTCTTGCTTACTAGACATTATAATCCATTGATACTCAAACTTTAACCAGACAGCAAATGTTGCACTTGGAAGAGACATAAATTATCTGAGGATTTGGTAGTCCAAAACAAAAATCAATAAGGAAAAAATATTGGGTGTTAACTTTCATTTCAATGGTAACTTCATTCCGGTAAATAATTCAATCAAAATGGATTGAGGTTGGCTGGTTCCTGGTGGCTCTCACAAATATTAATCAGAGCTCTTGTGATCAAAAGGCATAATTTTCCTGCTGCGGATCTTTCTGGTAGGCTGGAGCAGGGGACGATAAATACCAGTTCACCTTTTAGTCCATTTGCGAATTCAAGAAGAATCAAGAAGTATGAAGAGGTCTGAAGCTTTGGTATCTAAAAGGCAAATGAGAATCAATCATGAAAAACATTGGATGTCACCCGTCAATTAAGTTGCGAATACAGCCTGATGAATGATTCACTTAAATTGATTGAGGTTGGTTTTTGTTTGATGGCTGTAGAAATTAGTGACAGGGGCTCTTGTCAGCAAAATGCTGTTTTTTTTCAAACAATGTTTTTTTTTTTCAAACAATGGTGTTTAGTATTATGAATAGGTGAGGCTCCACTACACGATTTTTGCTGAAAATCGGAGCTATTCTCACAAAAGCAGACACAAACACATATTATAGAGTGGTATTTGTTATTATTTCAAGGTGTAAATAAAAGATTGAGAAAGCTTTCTGTTTATGTGGGGAAGGCTTTGTGTACAATCTCAGGCACATTTTTGCTGCCAAAAGATGTTTTTGTTTACTAAATCAAGTTGACCTAATGTAAATATTGCAGACTTTCACACTGATGACTCTCTGCAACTCAATATCAGACAGGTTTAATTTTTGCAGTACAAGACCTGCGATCTGTGTGACCGCTGTGTTGTTATTTATATTTTGCTGTGTTGATGTTTATATATTGAACTCCCACCCAATCACAGAGTCTATACAGGTGCAGGTTAGTTGGTAAATATAGCACACAAGGAGAGAGATCACCCGTAATATAACCCCTGAAATCTCATGTTTACAATTTTGAATCTCATGTTTACAATATAGGAATGTCAACACCCTATACCTTAGGCACTATAGGGATAAAATTAGGTGAGACTGTACCAAAAAATCGTGTAGTGGAGCCTCACCTATTGTTTACTTTTTTAATATACCTGAGACTAGCTGATGATGTTTTTAGCATTAACTGTTTGAATCATTTCTAATTGCCCGATTCTGAATATAGTTAATCATCCTTGCACTAATCCATAATGTGACATTGATATCAAAATATATTTTTTTTGTTCTTGAATCTTCTATAAATATCCTTAGAATCTTGCCATATACTTCTTCTATTTGACATAAATCCCTACAGCAATAACCTAGCTACCAGTATTCATAAGGTTCTACATGCGAGCACATTATCAATCACCACAACTTCTCAGTGTTTTTTTCATCTTCTGGGCCTTCCACCCCATGACATCAAACATAGATTAACGATGGCTGTCTAACTCCCAGGACAGAAAGGGGCAGTTGGGTAGTTTACACCACCTGAGCGTTTCTTGGCCATCTCTCAAGCACGTCCATTATGTCTCCAGGGTATAATAAATCTACACAGTAAAAGAGGTCATAAGAAAATGGTCCTTATTCAAGTCTGGATATGTATACCTGTGGGTATATCCTTAATCTGGATGAGGTGACTTTTTTTATAGCAGTTGATGAAGGCCTACTTGTTCAACCAGTACTATGAAATATCCCTGTAGCCCCCGTGGGCAATTTGTTGATCTGGTGCCTCGATATAGGATTAAACTCCACTTTATATGTATGGGAATTAAGGTACTCATTCATTTCTTTTTTTTTTCATGAGAGTTCATCATAAAGTAGTCTGAATTAGAGCAAGAAATAGAGGTTAAATAAATGCATTTGATCTTTTTCAAAACCCTGCATCCATGACTGCTGTGGCCATCAAAACACCTATTATAAGGCTTCTGCGCTATCACCCTGCAATGCTGAATCATTGCAAGCCTCTTCAAAATTCACAAACATAAAAATGAAACCTTCCCATTATTGGGGGGGGGGGTGGCTCTCTCTTTTCATACAAACACAAAAATGAAACATTGTCATTATTCTAGGGGGGGGTGGCCCTCTCTTTCCTATGCCCCTGATAGAACTTCTAAAGGGTACCTATAGATGCAAATGTAATATTATAGTCCAAGCTGGATATTCACCATCCCTCGATTAACCTGACAGACCTGCCCTGTATATAGTCTACTGAATTTCCTTTTAGAGGAGGAATATATACCAGGCCCACAGGTTCTTTGAATCATTGGCAGCCCCACTCCCGCCCCTCAGACTATATCTGATTGGATGTAATACAGTTTGTAGAAGAGTCCCCAGACCTCCTTAATGGAGGTCAGTGAGGATTTCAATAAATTGGATTGTGTGCTACAGCTGTCTCATATTCTATGCAGTGTCTGTATTGACTAGTACCCATGGCAGAGATGTCCAGTCATAGTCTATATAACAGCTGAGAACCTGTACATTAAATTGAATATCATTGATTATAGCACGATTATCATTTTTACCATTGAAACGATGATGCAAAACTCATCACTATCGATTAGGTTTTGATGAGTTTTCGATAAGTCTCCGTTTTCAGTGTAGAAAATTAATATCTCTGCAGTAATTGATCAATCATGTTGTGATCGAGTCCATGAGCTGTGCTATCCTATAGAAACTAATCCTTTAACTATAGGTCTCTTATACAGGTATGGAAATTCTTGCTTACTAGACATTATAATCCATTGATACTCAAACTTTAACCAGACAGCAAATGTTGCACTTGGAAGAGACATAAATTATCTGAGGATTTGGTAGTCCAAAACAAAAATCAATAAGGAAAAAATATTGGGTGTTAACTTTCATTTCAATGGTAACTTCATTCCGGTAAATAATTCAATCAAAATGGATTGAGGTTGGCTGGTTCCTGGTGGCTCTCACAAATATTAATCAGAGCTCTTGTGATCAAAAGGCATAATTTTCCTGCTGCGGATCTTTCTGGTAGGCTGGAGCAGGGGACGATAAATACCAGTTCACCTTTTAGTCCATTTGCGAATTCAAGAAGAATCAAGAAGTATGAAGAGGTCTGAAGCTTTGGTATCTAAAAGGCAAATGAGAATCAATCATGAAAAACATTGGATGTCACCCGTCAATTAAGTTGCGAATACAGCCTGATGAATGATTCACTTAAATTGATTGAGGTTGGTTTTTGTTTGATGGCTGTAGAAATTAGTGACAGGGGCTCTTGTCAGCAAAATGCTGTTTTTTTTCAAACAATGTTTTTTTTTTCAAACAATGGTGTTTAGTATTATGAATAGGTGAGGCTCCACTACACGATTTTTGCTGAAAATCGGAGCTATTCTCACAAAAGCAGACACAAACACATATTATAGAGTGGTATTTGTTATTATTTCAAGGTGTAAATAAAAGATTGAGAAAGCTTTCTGTTTATGTGGGGAAGGCTTTGTGTACAATCTCAGGCACATTTTTGCTGCCAAAAGATGTTTTTGTTTACTAAATCAAGTTGACCTAATGTAAATATTGCAGACTTTCACACTGATGACTCTCTGCAACTCAATATCAGACAGGTTTAATTTTTGCAGTACAAGACCTGCGATCTGTGTGACCGCTGTGTTGTTATTTATATTTTGCTGTGTTGATGTTTATATATTGAACTCCCACCCAATCACAGAGTCTATACAGGTGCAGGTTAGTTGGTAAATATAGCACACAAGGAGAGAGATCACCCGTAATATAACCCCTGAAATCTCATGTTTACAATTTTGAATCTCATGTTTACAATATAGGAATGTCAACACCCTATACCTTAGGCACTATAGGGATAAAATTAGGTGAGACTGTACCAAAAAATCGTGTAGTGGAGCCTCACCTATTGTTTACTTTTTTAATATACCTGAGACTAGCTGATGATGTTTTTAGCATTAACTGTTTGAATCATTTCTAATTGCCCGATTCTGAATATAGTTAATCATCCTTGCACTAATCCATAATGTGACATTGATATCAAAATATATTTTTTTTGTTCTTGAATCTTCTATAAATATCCTTAGAATCTTGCCATATACTTCTTCTATTTGACATAAATCCCTACAGCAATAACCTAGCTACCAGTATTCATAAGGTTCTACATGCGAGCACATTATCAATCACCACAACTTCTCAGTGTTTTTTTCATCTTCTGGGCCTTCCACCCCATGACATCAAACATAGATTAACGATGGCTGTCTAACTCCCAGGACAGAAAGGGGCAGTTGGGTAGTTTACACCACCTGAGCGTTTCTTGGCCATCTCTCAAGCACGTCCATTATGTCTCCAGGGTATAATAAATCTACACAGTAAAAGAGGTCATAAGAAACTGGTCCTTATTCAAGTCTGGATATGTATACCTGTGGGTATATCCTTAATCTGGATGAGGTGACTTTTTTTATAGCAGTTGATGAAGGCCTACTTGTTCAACCAGTACTATGAAATATCCCTGTAGCCCCCGTGGGCAATTTGTTGATCTGGTGCCTCGATATAGGATTAAACTCCACTTTATATGTATGGGAATTAAGGTACTCATTCATTTCTTTTTTTTTTCATGAGAGTTCATCATAAAGTAGTCTGAATTAGAGCAAGAAATAGAGGTTAAATAAATGCATTTGATCTTTTTCAAAACCCTGCATCCATGACTGCTGTGGCCATCAAAACACCTATTATAAGGCTTCTGCGCTATCACCCTGCAATGCTGAATCATTGCAAGCCTCTTCAAAATTCACAAACATAAAAATGAAACCTTCCCATTATTGGGGGGGGGGGGTGGCTCTCTCTTTTCATACAAACACAAAAATGAAACATTGTCATTATTCTAGGGGGGGGTGGCCCTCTCTTTCCTATGCCCCTGATAGAACTTCTAAAGGGTACCTATAGATGCAAATGTAATATTATAGTCCAAGCTGGATATTCACCATCCCTCGATTAACCTGACAGACCTGCCCTGTATATAGTCTACTGAATTTCCTTTTAGAGGAGGAATATATACCAGGCCCACAGGTTCTTTGAATCATTGGCAGCCCCACTCCCGCCCCTCAGACTATATCTGATTGGATGTAATACAGTTTGTAGAAGAGTCCCCAGACCTCCTTAATGGAGGTCAGTGAGGATTTCAATAAATTGGATTGTGTGCTACAGCTGTCTCATATTCTATGCAGTGTCTGTATTGACTAGTACCCATGGCAGAGATGTCCAGTCATAGTCTATATAACAGCTGAGAACCTGTACATTAAATTGAATATCATTGATTATAGCACGATTATCATTTTTACCATTGAAACAATGATGCAAAACTCATCACTATCGATTAGGTTTTGATGAGTTTTCGATAAGTCTCCGTTTTCAGTGTAGAAAATTAATATCTCTGCAGTAATTGATCAATCATGTTGTGATCGAGTCCATGAGCTGTGCTATCCTATAGAAACTAATCCTTTAACTATAGGTCTCTTATACAGGTATGGAAATTCTTGCTTACTAGACATTATAATCCATTGATACTCAAACTTTAACCAGACAGCAAATGTTGCACTTGGAAGAGACATAAATTATCTGAGGATTTGGTAGTCCAAAACAAAAATCAATAAGGAAAAAATATTGGGTGTTAACTTTCATTTCAATGGTAACTTCATTCCGGTAAATAATTCAATCAAAATGGATTGAGGTTGGCTGGTTCCTGGTGGCTCTCACAAATATTAATCAGAGCTCTTGTGATCAAAAGGCATAATTTTCCTGCTGCGGATCTTTCTGGTAGGCTGGAGCAGGGGACGATAAATACCAGTTCACCTTTTAGTCCATTTGCGAATTCAAGAAGAATCAAGAAGTATGAAGAGGTCTGAAGCTTTGGTATCTAAAAGGCAAATGAGAATCAATCATGAAAAACATTGGATGTCACCCGTCAATTAAGTTGTGAATACAGCCTGATGAATGATTCACTTAAATTGATTGAGGTTGGTTTTTGTTTGATGGCTGTAGAAATTAGTGACAGGGGCTCTTGTCAGCAAAATGCTGTTTTTTTTCAAACAATGTTTTTTTTTTCAAACAATGGTGTTTAGTATTATGAATAGGTGAGGCTCCACTACACGATTTTTGCTGAAAATCGGAGCTATTCTCACAAAAGCAGACACAAACACATATTATAGAGTGGTATTTGTTATTATTTCAAGGTGTAAATAAAAGATTGAGAAAGCTTTCTGTTTATGTGGGGAAGGCTTTGTGTACAATCTCAGGCACATTTTTGCTGCCAAAAGATGTTTTTGTTTACTAAATCAAGTTGACCTAATGTAAATATTGCAGACTTTCACACTGATGACTCTCTGCAACTCAATATCAGACAGGTTTAATTTTTGCAGTACAAGACCTGTGATCTGTGTGACCGCTGTGTTGTTATTTATATTTTGCTGTGTTGATGTTTATATATTGAACTCCCACCCAATCACAGAGTCTATACAGGTGCAGGTTAGTTGGTAAATATAGCACACAAGGAGAGAGATCACCCGTAATATAACCCCTGAAATCTCATGTTTACAATTTTGAATCTCATGTTTACAATATAGGAATGTCAACACCCTATACCTTAGGCACTATAGGGATAAAATTAGGTGAGACTGTACCAAAAAATCGTGTAGTGGAGCCTCACCTATTGTTTACTTTTTTAATATACCTGAGACTAGCTGATGATGTTTTTAGCATTAACTGTTTGAATCATTTCTAATTGCCCGATTCTGAATATAGTTAATCATCCTTGCACTAATCCATAATGTGACATTGATATCAAAATATATTTTTTTTGTTCTTGAATCTTCTATAAATATCCTTAGAATCTTGCCATATACTTCTTCTATTTGACATAAATCCCTACAGCAATAACCTAGCTACCAGTATTCATAAGGTTCTACATGCGAGCACATTATCAATCACCACAACTTCTCAGTGTTTTTTTCATCTTCTGGGCCTTCCACCCCATGACATCAAACATAGATTAACGATGGCTGTCTAACTCCCAGGACAGAAAGGGGCAGTTGGGTAGTTTACACCACCTGAGCGTTTCTTGGCCATCTCTCAAGCACGTCCATTATGTCTCCAGGGTATAATAAATCTACACAGTAAAAGAGGTCATAAGAAACTGGTCCTTATTCAAGTCTGGATATGTATACCTGTGGGTATATCCTTAATCTGGATGAGGTGACTTTTTTTATAGCAGTTGATGAAGGCCTACTTGTTCAACCAGTACTATGAAATATCCCTGTAGCCCCCGTGGGCAATTTGTTGATCTGGTGCCTCGATATAGGATTAAACTCCACTTTATATGTATGGGAATTAAGGTACTCATTCATTTCTTTTTTTTTTCATGAGAGTTCATCATAAAGTAGTCTGAATTAGAGCAAGAAATAGAGGTTAAATAAATGCATTTGATCTTTTTCAAAACCCTGCATCCATGACTGCTGTGGCCATCAAAACACCTATTATAAGGCTTCTGCGCTATCACCCTGCAATGCTGAATCATTGCAAGCCTCTTCAAAATTCACAAACATAAAAATGAAACCTTCCCATTATTGGGGGGGGGGGGTGGCTCTCTCTTTTCATACAAACACAAAAATGAAACATTGTCATTATTCTAGGGGGGGGTGGCCCTCTCTTTCCTATGCCCCTGATAGAACTTCTAAAGGGTACCTATAGATGCAAATGTAATATTATAGTCCAAGCTGGATATTCACCATCCCTCGATTAACCTGACAGACCTGCCCTGTATATAGTCTACTGAATTTCCTTTTAGAGGAGGAATATATACCAGGCCCACAGGTTCTTTGAATCATTGGCAGCCCCACTCCCGCCCCTCAGACTATATCTGATTGGATGTAATACAGTTTGTAGAAGAGTCCCCAGACCTCCTTAATGGAGGTCAGTGAGGATTTCAATAAATTGGATTGTGTGCTACAGCTGTCTCATATTCTATGCAGTGTCTGTATTGACTAGTACCCATGGCAGAGATGTCCAGTCATAGTCTATATAACAGCTGAGAACCTGTACATTAAATTGAATATCATTGATTATAGCACGATTATCATTTTTACCATTGAAACAATGATGCAAAACTCATCACTATCGATTAGGTTTTGATGAGTTTTCGATAAGTCTCCGTTTTCAGTGTAGAAAATTAATATCTCTGCAGTAATTGATCAATCATGTTGTGATCGAGTCCATGAGCTGTGCTATCCTATAGAAACTAATCCTTTAACTATAGGTCTCTTATACAGGTATGGAAATTCTTGCTTACTAGACATTATAATCCATTGATACTCAAACTTTAACCAGACAGCAAATGTTGCACTTGGAAGAGACATAAATTATCTGAGGATTTGGTAGTCCAAAACAAAAATCAATAAGGAAAAAATATTGGGTGTTAACTTTCATTTCAATGGTAACTTCATTCCGGTAAATAATTCAATCAAAATGGATTGAGGTTGGCTGGTTCCTGGTGGCTCTCACAAATATTAATCAGAGCTCTTGTGATCAAAAGGCATAATTTTCCTGCTGCGGATCTTTCTGGTAGGCTGGAGCAGGGGACGATAAATACCAGTTCACCTTTTAGTCCATTTGCGAATTCAAGAAGAATCAAGAAGTATGAAGAGGTCTGAAGCTTTGGTATCTAAAAGGCAAATGAGAATCAATCATGAAAAACATTGGATGTCACCCGTCAATTAAGTTGCGAATACAGCCTGATGAATGATTCACTTAAATTGATTGAGGTTGGTTTTTGTTTGATGGCTGTAGAAATTAGTGACAGGGGCTCTTGTCAGCAAAATGCTGTTTTTTTTCAAACAATGTTTTTTTTTTCAAACAATGGTGTTTAGTATTATGAATAGGTGAGGCTCCACTACATGATTTTTGCTGAAAATCGGAGCTATTCTCACAAAAGCAGACACGAACACATATTATAGAGTGGTATTTGTTATTATTTCAAGGTGTAAATAAAAGATTGAGAAAGCTTTCTGTTTATGTGGGGAAGGCTTTGTGTACAATCTCAGGCACATTTTTGCTGCCAAAAGATGTTTTTGTTTACTAAATCAAGTTGACCTAATGTAAATATTGCAGACTTTCACACTGATGACTCTCTGCAACTCAATATCAGACAGGTTTAATTTTTGCAGTACAAGACCTGCGATCTGTGTGACCGCTGTGTTGTTATTTATATTTTGCTGTGTTGATGTTTATATATTGAACTCCCAACCAATCACAGAGTCTATACAGGTGCAGGTTAGTTGGTAAATATAGCACACAAGGAGAGAGATCACCCGTAATATAACCCCTGAAATCTCATGTTTACAATTTTGAATCTCATGTTTACAATATAGGAATGTCAACACCCTATACCTTAGGCACTATAGGGATAAAATTAGGTGAGACTGTACCAAAAAATCGTGTAGTGGAGCCTCACCTATTGTTTACTTTTTTAATATACCTGAGACTAGCTGATGATGTTTTTAGCATTAACTGTTTGAATCATTTCTAATTGCCCGATTCTGAATATAGTTAATCATCCTTGCACTAATCCATAATGTGACATTGATATCAAAATATATTTTTTTTGTTCTTGAATCTTCTATAAATATCCTTAGAATCTTGCCATATACTTCTTCTATTTGACATAAATCCCTACAGCAATAACCTAGCTACCAGTATTCATAAGGTTCTACATGCGAGCACATTATCAATCACCACAACTTCTCAGTGTTTTTTTCATCTTCTGGGCCTTCCACCCCATGACATCAAACATAGATTAACGATGGCTGTCTAACTCCCAGGACAGAAAGGGGCAGTTGGGTAGTTTACACCACCTGAGTGTTTCTTGGCCATCTCTCAAGCACGTCCATTATGTCTCCAGGGTATAATAAATCTACACAGTAAAAGAGGTCATAAGAAAATGGTCCTTATTCAAGTCTGGATATGTATACCTGTGGGTATATCCTTAATCTGGATGAGGTGACTTTTTTTATAGCAGTTGATGAAGGCCTACTTGTTCAACCAGTACTATGAAATATCCCTGTAGCCCCCGTGGGCAATTTGTTGATCTGGTGCCTCGATATAGGATTAAACTCCACTTTATATGTATGGGAATTAAGGTACTCATTCATTTCTTTTTTTTTTCATGAGAGTTCATCATAAAGTAGTCTGAATTAGAGCAAGAAATAGAGGTTAAATAAATGCATTTGATCTTTTTCAAAACCCTGCATCCATGACTGCTGTGGCCATCAAAACACCTATTATAAGGCTTCTGCGCTATCACCCTGCAATGCTGAATCATTGCAAGCCTCTTCAAAATTCACAAACATAAAAATGAAACCTTCCCATTATTGGGGGGGGGGGTGGCTCTCTCTTTTCATACAAACACAAAAATGAAACATTGTCATTATTCTAGGGGGGGGTGGCCCTCTCTTTCCTATGCCCCTGATAGAAATTCTAAAGGGTACCTATAGATGCAAATGTAATATTATAGTCCAAGCTGGATATTCACCATCCCTCGATTAACCTGACAGACCTGCCCTGTATATAGTCTACTGAATTTCCTTTTAGAGGAGGAATATATACCAGGCCCACAGGTTCTTTGAATCATTGGCAGCCCCACTCCCGCCCCTCAGACTATATCTGATTGGATGTAATACAGTTTGTAGAAGAGTCCCCAGACCTCCTTAATGGAGGTCAGTGAGGATTTCAATAAATTGGATTGTGTGCTACAGCTGTCTCATATTCTATGCAGTGTCTGTATTGACTAGTACCCATGGCAGAGATGTCCAGTCATAGTCTATATAACAGCTGAGAACCTGTACATTAAATTGAATATCATTGATTATAGCACGATTATCATTTTTACCATTGAAACGATGATGCAAAACTCATCACTATCGATTAGGTTTTGATGAGTTTTCGATAAGTCTCCGTTTTCAGTGTAGAAAATTAATATCTCTGCAGTAATTGATCAATCATGTTGTGATCGAGTCCATGAGCTGTGCTATCCTATAGAAACTAATCCTTTAACTATAGGTCTCTTATACAGGTATGGAAATTCTTGCTTACTAGACATTATAATCCATTGATACTCAAACTTTAACCAGACAGCAAATGTTGCACTTGGAAGAGACATAAATTATCTGAGGATTTGGTAGTCCAAAACAAAAATCAATAAGGAAAAAATATTGGGTGTTAACTTTCATTTCAATGGTAACTTCATTCCGGTAAATAATTCAATCAAAATGGATTGAGGTTGGCTGGTTCCTGGTGGCTCTCACAAATATTAATCAGAGCTCTTGTGATCAAAAGGCATAATTTTCCTGCTGCGGATCTTTCTGGTAGGCTGGAGCAGGGGACGATAAATACCAGTTCACCTTTTAGTCCATTTGCGAATTCAAGAAGAATCAAGAAGTATGAAGAGGTCTGAAGCTTTGGTATCTAAAAGGCAAATGAGAATCAATCATGAAAAACATTGGATGTCACCCGTCAATTAAGTTGCGAATACAGCCTGATGAATGATTCACTTAAATTGATTGAGGTTGGTTTTTGTTTGATGGCTGTAGAAATTAGTGACAGGGGCTCTTGTCAGCAAAATGCTGTTTTTTTTCAAACAATGTTTTTTTTTTCAAACAATGGTGTTTAGTATTATGAATAGGTGAGGCTCCACTACATGATTTTTGCTGAAAATCGGAGCTATTCTCACAAAAGCAGACACAAACACATATTATAGAGTGGTATTTGTTATTATTTCAAGGTGTAAATAAAAGATTGAGAAAGCTTTCTGTTTATGTGGGGAAGGCTTTGTGTACAATCTCAGGCACATTTTTGCTGCCAAAAGATGTTTTTGTTTACTAAATCAAGTTGACCTAATGTAAATATTGCAGACTTTCACACTGATGACTCTCTGCAACTCAATATCAGACAGGTTTAATTTTTGCAGTACAAGACCTGCGATCTGTGTGACCGCTGTGTTGTTATTTATATTTTGCTGTGTTGATGTTTATATATTGAACTCCCACCCAATCACAGAGTCTATACAGGTGCAGGTTAGTTGGTAAATATAGCACACAAGGAGAGAGATCACCCGTAATATAACCCCTGAAATCTCATGTTTACAATTTTGAATCTCATGTTTACAATATAGGAATGTCAACACCCTATACCTTAGGCACTATAGGGATAAAATTAGGTGAGACTGTACCAAAAAATCGTGTAGTGGAGCCTCACCTATTGTTTACTTTTTTAATATACCTGAGACTAGCTGATGATGTTTTTAGCATTAACTGTTTGAATCATTTCTAATTGCCCGATTCTGAATATAGTTAATCATCCTTGCACTAATCCATAATGTGACATTGATATCAAAATATATTTTTTTTTGTTCTTGAATCTTCTATAAATATCCTTAGAATCTTGCCATATACTTCTTCTATTTGACATAAATCCCTACAGCAATAACCTAGCTACCAGTATTCATAAGGTTCTACATGCGAGCACATTATCAATCACCACAACTTCTCAGTGTTTTTTTCATCTTCTGGGCCTTCCACCACATGACATCAAACATAGATTAACGATGGCTGTCTAACTCCCAGGACAGAAAGGGGCAGTTGGGTAGTTTACACCACCTGAGCGTTTCTTGGCCATCTCTCAAGCACGTCCATTATGTCTCCAGGGTATAATAAATCTACACAGTAAAAGAGGTCATAAGAAAATGGTCCTTATTCAAGTCTGGATATGTATACCTGTGGGTATATCCTTAATCTGGATGAGGTGACTTTTTTTTTATAGCAGTTGATGAAGGCCTACTTGTTCAACCAGTACTATGAAATATCCCTGTAGCCCCCGTGGGCAATTTGTTGATCTGGTGCCTCGATATAGGATTAAACTCCACTTTATATGTATGGGAATTAAGGTACTCATTCATTTCTTTTTTTTTCATGAGAGTTCATCATGAAGTAGTCTGAATTAGAGCAAGAAATAGAGGTTAAATAAATGCATTTGATCTTTTTCAAAACCCTGCATCCATGACTGCTGTGGCCATCAAAACACCTATTATAAGGCTTCTGCGCTATCACCCTGCAATGCTGAATCATTGCAAGCCTCTTCAAAATTCACAAACATAAAAATGAAACCTTCCCATTATTGGGGGGGGGGGGGGTGGCTCTCTCTTTTCATACAAACACAAAAATGAAACATTGTCATTATTCTAGGGGGGGGGGTGGCCCTCTCTTTCCTATGCCCCTGATAGAACTTCTAAAGGGTACCTATAGATGCAAATGTAATATTATAGTCCAAGCTGGATATTCACCATCCCTCGATTAACCTGACAGACCTGCCCTGTATATAGTCTACTGAATTTCCTTTTAGAGGAGGAATATATACCAGGCCCACAGGTTCTTTGAATCATTGGCAGCCCCACTCCCGCCCCTCAGACTATATCCGATTGGATGTAATACAGTTTGTAGAAGAGTCCCCAGACCTCCTTGATGGAGGTCAGTGAGGATTTCAATAAATTGGATTGTGTGCTACAGCTGTCTCATATTCTATGCAGTGTCTGTATTGACTAGTACCCATGGCAGAGATGTCCAGTCATAGTCTATATAACAGCTGAGAACCTGTACATTAAATTGAATATCATTGATTATAGCACGATTATCATTTTTGGCACTCAAAATGATTGCCTTAGAACTGAATAATTGTACTGCCTTGAGGGAACAAACTATAAATAAAAAAAAATTGTGTTGATCTTCTCGATCAATTGTTGTCACTGAATAGATGAGTTGTACTGTTTTTTTTATATAATAAACTGCCTGCCACAAGGGGGAGCAGTTATATATATGTGAATAACAATTACTTCATACCCTCTCTCACATACATAATGCATTGATCGCTTGGAATCACTTGGGATATATGCATCTACCGTCCCTTAATAGAGACTGTTGGCAATAGCTGTCTTGGTAGGTACCAGTTGCACCCTGCAGTGACACGACCTAAAAATTATCCCAGTGGACAGCAATGGTGCAAGGTAGATGGATTTGGTGCAGGGAGTGATTTATAATGGAATGAATTAAACATTATAGCCATAACATTCTATCTAGCATGCTCAAACCAGATATAAAGATTGTAAAATGTGCATAAAATTTTAAAAAAGGTTCAAGGCTGTTCCCATTAAACAGAAAACGAATTACTAAATAACATAGAAGAATCATCAGACATGCTTAAACACTATCAGATCCAATTGTAAGGTAGTAATGGGAGGATACAATCAGTTAACATGGGGGTAAGGTTTCAAGGGGAAACATGAAGCTGAGGAAACAAGCATGATACACTCAGTCTTGCAAACTGCATCAAATGATAATGCTTCTGACAAATTGCCTGACCGTATCTCTGGGAGGATGCCCACAGCTAATTATGGCCTCCCATGAGGCTTTATCAATACTTGTTGTCACATTGTCTTTTTCATCTGTAATGCTTATCTCATATTTCAATGCTTTCAGACACAACTGGGAACAGCTTTCCATCATCATTAATAAGTTCATTCTGGACAGCCTGAAAAGCTTTCAAAGAAAATGAAACTTTTCAACTATGCATTTTTGTTAGGAATAGAGGGCTTTCTGCCATGTTATTGTGTCCTTTATGAGAAGAAATAATAGCTTGGGGATTCTCTCATTACAATGAGAACAATTTATAATAATGTAGCTTCACTACCTTATTAAATTTCTCTGGCCACAATAGAACATGAAAGTTGTTAGAAATACTTTTGTGTTGAAACTATCAATGTCAAACAGGATATCATTTTTGCAATATTGATTCTCCCGTGTGTGATGAACAATAGGTGGATGAAAGTTTTCAATTTTATCAACCTACACCAGCATATAGGCAGGTCTAAAGGGTGTAAGATGCACATCCACTCCACAAAGAATACTTTTTCATCGCAATCCCGATGAAAAATATTCCATGGACATGGAGATTTGCTTATGACTACCATGTTAGGCTCACCTCACTACCTAAATGAAAAATGAAGGTAGTAAGAGGGGCTGGGCTGAATAAGAGATAAATGCTGGTAGAAAGTCATCAGTGTGTTGCCAAGGTGTCTATTGTACCCATAGGCAGCCAGTATTAACTACTGACTGCATGGAAGTGGCCTGTCGGTAGGTAGGCAGACCCAGAACATACCACACAACCACCTGCTGGTATCTATGAAAGCAGCGGGAAACAATAATGGCAGGCCTCACATGATATATTAGCATGACTCTTGGCCAAGTGTGAAATTTATAGGGACCCTGCAGTCAATACGTTGGCTGGAGGTATATATCAACTGCAGGGGTGTCTTACCAGGTATTGCAAGGAAGTAGGTAAATCTATCACCATGTAAGTGTGGTATGAGGCATATTGAAGGCACAGTGAATAACAGGAAATGAAAAGCTAGGTAAAGAGCTAAAGTACAATTGTATGAATTTTATTGCTTTTCTGGAGAAGTATGAGCATAACACTCTTGAAAAGCTATAAGCCTGAGGATGGATGCATATAATATTATTCACAACAGCAACCACCTCAGATGCTGCCTACAGGGATATTAAGTAGGATTTATATCCTTCACTTGGTAATATCTCATGGAAGTTCACCCTACAGCTGTCTCTCATGGACAGAAAGAAAATGCAGGTAAAGAGAAAATTATCTGTTGCTATTATTATCAAAAGTTGCATGCTGGCTTGGATTCTGATTAAATTCATTATGATCATTATCACTGCCTACTTAATTGTTATGTTGACTTTTTTTCTGAAACCAATTGGAGTTCCGTTCTTGATCAGGAATAAATAAGAAAAGGCTGACTATTCTTGCTTTAAGAACTACCGGGTAAGATATAATGCAAAAATCGAGTGGGTATTTCTATCTATTTCATGGTATTCATAATCATAATTCATATGATTGATGATGATTGTACCATGTATCCTCATCCACTGCATTGTTTTGATTGTCATTTTGATGTGTGACATCGACACCAACCCCTCCCCTGATATAGGGGACATTCTCTACTACAGCAATGGTTGTAGTTCTAACCCAGTGTTCACATTGTATTTACCATTAAATAATGAACCATGCCCAAACTGGGATGGATGCCTAACCCGAGGTGTTCATAAATTAGATTATGTACTCCCTGTGTGCACTCCATCACCCCCTTAGTGATCACAGGCAGGACACCACAGGCCAGTGTCAGATAGGGTAAATTAAAAACGGCCGTTCCCGTGCATGTTTTCAATAAGGGATCTGGGGGTCATTGCACAAACAGCGAACCTTCGTTACGTAAAAAGGCCTTTGAAACAGCGAGAACTACAAAGATAGGATTCCAGATCCGTTGCACAATTCTTCTGCCTTTTCCCAACGAGAGTCGTCACAACGTAAGTTAGTTTTCCTTCCTCGCTGTTATTTTGTTGCTTTGACAGCGAGACTGCCGCACAGTGAGAAAAAATGCAGGGGAACCAGCGAAAGTTGACCCAGTTCCCACTCTACATCACTTCCAGGTGGAAATTTCGCTCTGTTGTTGTTGTGGATGCTAACCAGAATGTACAGATGTTGATTATGGTATTCATAATCATAATTCATATGATTGATGATGATTGTACCATGTATCCTCATCCACTGCATTGTTTTGATTGTCATTTTGATGTGTGACATCGACACCAACCCCTCCCCTGATATAGGATACATTCTCTACTACAGCAATGGTTGTAGTTCTAACCCACTTTGTATTCACCATTAAATAATGAACCATGCCCAAACTGGGATGGATGCATAACCCAAGGTGTTCATAAATTAGATTATGTACTCCCTGTGTGCACTCCATCACCCCCTTAGTGATCAGAGGCAGGACACCACAGGCCAGGGTCAGATAGGGCAGATTAAAGACGGCTGTTCCCGTGCATGTTTTCAATAAGGGATCTGGGGGTCATTGCACAAACAGCGAACCTTCGTTACGTAAAAAGGCCTTTGAAACAGCGAGAACTACAAAGGTAGGATTCCAGACCCGTTGCACAATTGTTCTGCCTTTTCCCAACGAGAGTCGTCACAACGTAAGTTAATTTTCCTTCCTCGCTGTTATTTTGTTGCTGTGACAGCGAGACTGCCGCACAGTGAGAAAAAATGCAGGGGAACCAGCTAAAGTTGACCCAGTTCCCACTCTACGTCACTTCCGGGTGGAAATTTCGCTCTGTTGTTGTTGTGGACGCTAACCAGAATGTACAGCTGTTGATTATGGCTTATCTCTCCAAAAAAGTAAGTAAATTATCAATCAAGTGGTCTGAATGCTGTATTTCATCCTTATCTTCATGTTTGTCCTTCAGAAGGTAGTTGTTACAGTCAAAAGATAGAGTTACCTCGGCTTTTTCTGAAGCCGGCTTGAGCGATAATAAGGGAAAAAGGGCCCAAACCTAAGTGAAACGTATTCAAGTTAAGTTTGTGTTGATATGGCCCCACCCCCTCCCCTTCACCTTGTCCTCTTTAGTTATCCTATACATCCCTTTTATATTATTTTTTTTGTTTATTTCACCCTTTTCTTTTCTTATATTAGGAGAGGCAAAAATACGATCCCAGCAGCAGCAGCTGCAATGAAGAAGAGGTTGAGCAACCAGCCACTCTGGTTCGAGCATATGATCTCCCTGACTTAAACTCCTGCTTCCGAGGCTACCAAGGCTATAAAATGAAGGAAGAAGAAGAATACGAGGAAGAGGAAGAAGGAGGGGACTATAGTAAAGAGGAAGAGTACGTTGTAGAGGATTCTAGTTCCCTCTCCGACGAGGAGTCTCCCTCTTAACCAGCTTGTAAACGTAAAAGCAAAGCGGGTTCTTCTAACGTAACTTTGCGTGGAACAGCATGCTGTCATGACATGTTTTGGTCTGACGCGGAGAACCGTGCCTTGATGTACTTGTGTCACAACCAGAAGGCACTCCTCTGTGCTCGAGGACCTAACAGCTTTGAGACAAGAAAGGAAGGCTGGGATACCATTCTTGGTAAGTAAATAAAATTTCCTCTGTTCTCTCTGTGGGCGTATTCTTCTTTTTTCTCTAGATTATTTTGTTTTATTTTAATCTGCCAAAAAATGTTAATTGAAAATAATTTCATTGTGTCCTTGTTTTTCCCATTTTCCATGAAAAACACCTTGAAAATGACAGGAGATTAACCTTTCTCTTCTTTCTGCAGCGGCAGTTAACAGCATCCAAAATTCACAGAGAGAACTCCCTAAACTAAGGCACCACCTCAATGACTTTGCTTGGAGAGCAAAGGGCAAGGTAAGTTTCATGCTTTTCCTTGTCCTATCTATTTAAAAGTGTATGTAAAGTTAAAATGAAACTAGCAACTTCCTGAAATAATATACCTTTTACTTTGTAGTTAAATTCCCTGAGCTCTATTTATCCTATCTTTTTCATTATTATCTAATTATTTATTTTTAACTTAGTTGCAGAACCAGGATTTCCTTGATGAGATTGATTCAGGTAAATCAGTTGAAGGCTGCTCGCTGATGGAGGTACTATGCCTAAAGTACAAAGGTGTGGAGAGAATAGTAGGTGAGAACAAAAGAACCCTATTCTCTATTTCTCACATTTTTGTCTTGGCTGTTGAATATTTATGACATGTCAGTCCTAACTTAAAGATGTGAAACTGTACTTTTATACTGTCTCTCTCTCTTTCTTATCTCAACCTCCGTCCTCTTTGTGTTTTCATTAAGTGCAAAGAAAAATAATTTTCAAGAAAAAGGAAATAAGCTGCTGATTTTATCCCTTTACGTGATATAAGTTAACCAATGTGCGTCTTTTCAGCTCAGGGAGGAGAGGTAATATATTACACCGACCAAGTACAGGAAGCTAAGAAGAACCGTAAGAAGAAGTCTCCCATGCCTAAATCCAAGACCAATCCAAGTCCAAGTCCCCAGCTCCTGTTGGCAAGAACATTTTGCTCATACCCTCAGATGAACAATTGAGGGCAGATACGGCTGATGATTCCCCTAAGGCCTCTACCACCAGAAAGGCCAGTACTCCTTCTAAGAAACATGTGAAGCTTCAAGTTATTTCTCCTCCTTCTTCCAAGAAACCCATGCAAGCTGCTTCCTCCTGCACTGTTCCAGTGAAAAAAGTTAACAGCAAGGGTATTACAGGGCTTACTATTAAAGCGTCTGGCAGTAAACTGTCTTCTGCTTCCGCAGGGAGCGCTCCATTCAAGAAGCCTGGCAGACATGCTGTAAGAAATGCCGTTTCAGCAGATGATATGATTGTCGACGTGATAGAGGCTGACGACATTGTCGACCTCACAGGGATTAATCAGGATATTTCTGTTCCACTTACTTCTACCCCAAAGGATAATTCCCCCTACAAGGGTTGAGACCCAGTCCAAGGATAGCAGGGAAAAAGGGTGCAGGAAGCAGTAAAAAAGACAAGACAGCGGAAAACTTACCTCTCGCAGAGAACTTGGCAGAAAATGACACTCGTTTGGAGTCTATGCTATCCACCATGGAAGAGAACCGCCGTGCGTCTGAGCAAAAAATATCTTGTGCTATATCAAGGTGCACGGACGTGTTGGAGAAGTTGGGGAATGACAGAGAGAAGATAATCAACACCCAAGCAACTTGCAGTTGGAATGTAGCCCAACTAATAAAGTGTAAATTTTCTTTATTCAAAGTTAATTTTCACAGAGAGAAAAAAATCACTCGGGAGCCTAAAATCATCACATAATAAAAGAACTTATGTCTACTCACTTTGTATTGGATGGTGGAAAAAAAGTAAAATAAAAACTGCCTACCATATGTCAGCAAAAAAGTTTGTTTCCAGATATCCTTTGTAATTTTGGACTCTTTTAACCTTTTTGTGGCCAGCATCATTTGAAGATTTTACATTATTTCACAATTATATCAATTTGTTGATAAGACCATTTGTGTTATTCTAACCTTCTCTTTTGATATGGGCTCAGCATTACATTTTCTAAATATTTACAACTCAATGAAGACTTTAAGTCAAGGACGTGACATTTCTGGTCAGGTCTGGTAATCATAGTTACTGAAACGTTCCTTTTGTTGTCATTTGTTGGTATTTGGTCTCTCTTTGGCTATATCTATGTCCATATTCCTGCAATCTTGGGCCATACGTAACATTCAAAGCTGATTCAGCCTGCATGTGTACAGCCACTCAGGAAGGCGCCGGGTCTTTGAATGAGCGCCGGTCTTGAATAAGCCCCGCTGGTAAAGTATCATTGAAATTGAGGAACACACTATTAATTAAGTCTTGAATAAGCGCCAGTCTCAAATAAGAGGTAGGTTTAAATCTATTAGCGCTAGGGCACTTAAACAGGCCAGTACGGTACATGCATTTAAGCCCAAAACCGCCGCGCTTTAAAGCGCTCTTGGGCACCTAGGGGTTAAGAAAGTGCTTTCCCTTCTATATTTTCAGTGGTTGGTAAGCTCTACGACCAAACCGAAATGCTCAAATGCTCTGTCACATTGGAAACACAGACTCCAGAACTCCCTTTTCTCATGACAGAGCCACTAGATCCTACACCAAGCTCTTCTACAGCCCCAACAGGTAGTCAGTCTTAACCTCTTTATCACAACATTTTCTCTTTTGTAGATGAAGTAACACAATAATATAAAATGATAAAAGATAATAATTATAAATTATAAAGAGGTCGACTTAACTTACACACAAAGATTCTTTTTTTTTTGTACCTCGTCTTTTTCATAAAAATTCCCTCTCTTATGTTCATTGCTCTCTCGCTCTTGCAGTTGTCTGTGTGGATACTTCGTTAAACACACATGGAATGGGTCCTCCAGCAGCCCAAGGGACTCCTCTGTCACTAAATCAGGGTAGAATTGTCTGTCAAATACTAGGACAACCTGCTGTCACAAATTCAGACGAAAACTTATCACAACCCTAACCTGTACCAGGAATTTCAGGCAACATCCTCCATCAGCCCCAGAACCTTTTTCAGGGCCTAGTTTTACTGTCTGCCCAGGACCTGCTGCACCTTCCCACTCGGACAATGTGACATATCCTCCTATCACTCCGGAGACTAACCAGGCTGATCACGCTCACAGCGTTCAGGAGACAAAGCAGCCACAACGTCAAGATACCACTCCCGAGACTGACCAGGCTACCATCGCTCCTGAGACTGACCGGGCTACTGTCGCTCCTGAGACTGACCGGGCTACTGTCGCTCCCAAGACTGACCAGGCTACTGTCACTCCCGAGACTGACCAGGCTACTATCGCTCCCGAGACTGACCAGGCTACTGTCACTCCTGAGACTGACCAGGCTACTGTCTCTTCCAAGACTGACCAGGCTATTGTCATTCTGGAAACTGAGCAGGTTACTATCCCTCCAGACACTGACCAGACTGAACACGTTGCTTCTGTTCATCAGCCACAACGTCAAGATATAACTCCCGAGACTGACCAGGCTCCTAGCCCTCCTGACACTAACCAAATTGGAGATGTTGCTAGCATTCAGGAGACGAAACAGCCAGAACCTGACATTAACCCTGAAACAGTTCCTACAAACCAGTCTCAAAATTCTGGTGACTTCAAGACAGGTGACACACATGGAAAGGACAGCAACGATGATTCAATTATTGATGTCTTGTCTGATGGCCAGGACCCGCCATTAGAACTCAAAATAGTTGTGTCGTCCTGCGCCCGAACGAGAGACCGACCACCTTTGCTGGCAAAGCGACACTATTTAAACATTAGTACAGGGGGTGTGATAGTAAGATATACAGACTATCATACCAGTAAGGTCAAGGAAGAGACACACATGTCTGACTCTGATCCAGACCCTAAAGTAATGGAAGCTGCTAAGACTCTTGGCAGGATGCACCTGGCCACAGACATTGAAGGAAACACAGCTCAAACCCCAAATGAAACAGTAGAAACCTCACAAGAGCAAAAGAGGGCCGGCCCTTCTACCTGAAAGATGGTCGTGGATCAAGCCAAAAAGAACAAGAATAAAAAGGAAAGAAAATTGGTGGCAAGACTAAATAAGCAGAACAAAGACTCTTGCAAACACACAACAAGTTTACTGTAATGTTTTATTTACCTTAAACTGCAAGAACTTAGTGTCAACAAAAGACAAAATCCCTTTTGTTAATTAAGTTATGTTTCAGCTTGACATTTTATCAGACTGACTTCATCAAGACTGAGTATGTTAGAGTTATATGTTGAAAAAATATAAGGACAAGGCAAATGTATATGTCTTGCTAAAGCTTTTCTCTGTGTCATTAAGTAACTGAAAGAGAGGTAAGACAGAAGATTGGAGTTATATTAGTCTTAAGACAAGGCGCACTGCAGGAGTCACACTGTATTTCCACTAGTTGTTTACTTCACTGGACAAAAATCTTGTATGTGTGAAGATAGCTTAAGCACTCAGATCAATCATAGTAATAAATTGTGATGTCATGCATGCTTTAAAAATAATGTACTTATTACGCATCTTTTATACAGGAAATAGTAGGCTCTTGTTATCTGTGTAGTCTTGTGCATAATGTAAGAAGCAAGCCCTCCTGGCTTTCTTAGTTACATCGATCTAGTGTACTCGGGACGTGGGATGGCCACTTCAAGAAAAGTTCCACTGTTTCTTTCGTTGTTATTTTGTTATGGCGGGTTGTCATATCACAATTTGTTTCTTTTGTTGTTAGAAGAAATAAAAAGGATTTCAGGCAAAATGTCTCAAAGTTATTCTCTCTCCTTATGCCAAACAAACTATATAAAATGGTTTAAGAAAGGGAAGCCTTATGAAAGTTTAAAAAGCTAAACCTTTAAATAAGATCATGTTAAAGGGGACATGAACTTGATGGGACAGCAGGACGAATTTTTAAAATGTCCATTTTGCAGTGCAAACTGTCTTGAATCATAATTTGTTGTTTATGTTTTAGACTTGGGGAAAATGCTGTACATGAGAAAAACGAATTTAAAACAAATTTCCCATCCCTGTAATCAACAATTATTTCTGAGACACAAGCTGCCCTGCAGCAGCTAAATGACGTCATTTTTGCTAAAAAAAGAAAAAAAGTACGGGAAATCTCTGAACCCATGTGCACAGTGCTTGCTCATGCTAGGTCATAATAATATACAAATCTGTGGCGGCAAAGTATGTCAGAGTAAATGCCACCTAGTGGCAATTTGTGAAACCGAGAGGAGAAGAAAAGCCAGATTAAACACAACAGATGGCTCCAGGTGGCAGCAGTGGTCTCAAGGCGCCGTTTCCAAGAAGTTAAACTCGGGAAGCAGGTAAATAAATCTTAATTTTTCTCAATTCTTTCATATGGTTGAATCAAAGGAGGGACTTCTAATCTACTGTGTGTGTACCATGTTAGTAGGTATTGTGCAGCTAGTGTACACTATTTTCTCACGGATGGAGAATACACATCAACAATGTCAGGACTGTTGGTCTTCCCGGTAGGCATAGGCCTAGGCTAGGCTACAGAATAGAGGAGATCAGTGGTGCTGAAATTTCTGCCTACTTCTCTCGACATCTAACACTCCTAATTGGTCAAAATTGTCGGAATTGACCTGGGAACGAGTTGACATGAAGCTGAATATATATAGAATATGCCTATCTGGTTGGTTTCCTTTAATTCTAGATAGTAATTGGGTTGAGACACAGGAAAGTCGGCGCCGACGTCCGAGGTCATAAGCCTAAGGGAGTGGTCACTATTCATCCACAGTGGGGTGGTGGGTTTGAGGGGGGTGGGCATGAAAACTTTTGGCCCTTCTTGATGTGGGGTGTAAAAAAAGTAGCCCAGAATGTCTGTATCAGGCCCAAAAAGAGTTGTTTTTCCAGTTACCCGACCAACCCTAGCAACACAGGGTCGACCCTGGAATTTTTTTCCCAATTTTGAGAATTTTTGGCAATTTTAAGATTTTTTGTTTGAAATTGTCATAATTTTTCATCCATTTTTCATAATGATAAACAGTCTAAGGTACAGTTAACAGCTTAGACCTAGTTATTGATATCTTTATATATGTTTCAAATTTCATATTACTACTGTAAACTCATAGAATACAACGTGTCTGCCTATACATTTCTGTGCAAAATTAAAAAAAAAAAATCAGACCTACTGACCCTATTGTTTTGTGCCATGTAAATGGCCCTACTATAGATTAAAGAGGGGTGTGACATTTTTTTGGCACCTCTGCCATGGGGGGCCTGAGTGTGTTGACATTAAAGATTTTCCGCATCCGCACAAAATCTTCTACCTCCCCCTGTTGATGATCGATGACTACTCCCTAAATACTACAAAGGGATGTGGAATTTTTTAACTCCTCCGCCCAACACCCCCTGTTAAAGGATGACCAGTCCTTAAATTTGGGATGGTGTTGTCATGTGCATTTTGCCTCTCTGCACATTCACAAATAGGGCAGTGCCATCAGCAAATGGTACAAGTTTTTATTAGGTTTATAACAATTTTTTTATTAAATGTGAAAAAGTCTAATCTTGTACTGAACAATTTTTTCCCGAGGTTCTATGAATTTTTTATTTGTTTTACGTTAAAAACATTTTTTTATAATTTTTGCAATAGTTGTTTTTTTTTTGTGACAAATTTGCAAAAAGCAAACATTGAAAACATCTAAAATCGTATTGTCAATGTAAGTAACATGTTTTTGAAAAAAAAACAACAATTTTCCACCCAAACCTAGTAAAAACGTTTGCAAATGTTAGAAATATGTTTTTTTGCCAAGTGGGTATAGTTTTCTTGCCAAGTGGGAGACTCAACACATTTCCACTCACTCCACTGGATTAGACTTACAGAGATGTAAGTTGTCAGGGATTTCCCTGAAAATAGGGATTTCAAAAATGTTTAAATTTAGACAAAACAGGGATATCATGAGCCCTCAGGGTAGTAGACAATGTAAGTGTTCGTGTTCATTAATAACAAATAAAATGAAGCTTGTGTTTTTTCCCTAATCCTCTACTTCACACAGGCCCTAGCCTCAGTGGTCTGCTACAGCCAGTGACTCTACTAAGGAGTATGCATGCCCCCTGGGGCCTAAAAAAAAAGTTGTGTTCAGGTATCCCGACCTCCCCTAATTTTGTGGCCCGACCCTAATTTGTTTTTAGATTTTTTTATTAGAAATATTTGGTAAATATGACCCAAAATTCTAGAAAAATGTGAAAAAAGTCAACATATAGGCATGTTTGGGATCAAATTAAAGCCCCTGTTCTCACGAATGCTATAGCTTGAAGTAACCAACATTTTTTAATAGCTTTTTAAGTTGGTTAATCTTTTGAACCATGTTTGATATCATTTTGGCAGTTTTCGGCATGGAGGAACTTAAAAAGAAAATCTTAAAAAAAAATCTGACCTACCTACCCTAATTTTTTGGGCTATGTTACTTGAACACAAGATTTTCTTTTTAGGCATGGTGTAAGCAGAGGGACTTACTGGCCCAGGGGAAGGCCAGGGGGTAAGCTTTAGGCAGGGGACCACAGGGGTGAACCAGTTCAGTGAGAAGTGAATGGAATTCTGCTCTCTAATTGGCCTAAAATGCTTAGTAAGAAGACTATAGAATACAGTGTCCCCACATGGTGTCTTGCCATTGGTAACCTTATCTGAGTGTTGTGGTCTGGGAAATCCCCTTAAGAGCTAGGGACCATATGAAACCCACCCCACTCCCTCCAAACACTACAACTATACACTGCCAATGTTTCAACTCCACACCACACACACTGCCCCATATAGGCTGAAACAAGGGGAGGGAGTGTGGATACAATTATATGCACACAGTACATCTACTGATGCCCCTCCCAAATGCATTGAATATGTCAGGCATGTACTCAAAATCTTTTAATATTTCAGCCAATACCCAATATGGAAATGAAACTGATTCTTCAGATATAGCCTCTAAAACATATACAATACATTGAAAAATATCAACTTTTGAAAGGGGGGCAGGAATTGTCGCAAAACCAGCTTTTCAAGGAATTTCTCAATACCTGACCTACATCTCTTCCTCCCTTCCTGTGTTCCTCTTTTATTTTGAGACCTTGGCTTCCTTGTATAACTTATAAAGAAGTTCTTGGGGAGCCAAGGTCTCAAACCCTTTTCAATGAACACTGAGGAGGGATGTGTCTACTATAAGGAAAAATATTCAAACCGTTGTCTGACTTGTTATGCAATGATTTGATAAGAGATTGGTAGGCTTCAAGGTGGTGTGTGTTTGTCTCCCACAGCCAGCGTTAGCTACCGTTATTGTATGGCCACTTGTATGGAATGTATAGTTTGTTTTATGAAATGCCACAAATAAGGTGTGCACAGAAGTACATCTTTTCTAGCTTAAATTCTCTCGTATCAGCCGCACCCCTCGTATAAGCCGCACCAATGACTTTGGAAGAAGGTATAAGTCTCATCCAAGGCGTGGAAACTGAATGTTTTATACTGCTCTATAAGATTAAATACCCCCCTGTAAGCCGCAACCAGACTTTAGGCTGATCCTATAATAGTCATTTTGATTTGGGTTCTGGTATAAGCCACAGCTTATAAGAGACAATTTACAGTAATTTGTATTCTCTCCGTTTGAGCATTCCATCAATGATGTGGCATTATAGGAAATGTGCTAAAATCAACACATTATCTAAAACACAGTGTGTTTGTTTTCTTTTCAAGTGATCTACGTTCATTTATGCACTGCAGACTAGTACAGAAATATTGAGACCCATAGGCTTATCATTTCAGTGCCGTATTTCAGTGAAGTACATAGGCTGCATAATTATTTCATGGCCAGGGTCATGTGACCCTTTCATGACATCATAGATTAAAGTAAACAAACCATACGGCAAGTACCCATGTCTAAAAAGGCAATTTCTTTTGTATGCTAGTTGTTTGCGATGATGTATTCATGTCCCCATGATGTAATCCAATGATGTAACCATGAGATAAATGCAAAGGAGCACTAGTTGGAGTCTGAGTGAGGGTTATCACATGTGCAGGATCAATGCCGTATTGCACCATGCCCGGAGGCTTATATATCAATTGCATAGAGCCACCATCTAGTGTATTAGTCATTAAGTAACTAAATCATTTAGGTATTTGGGGAACTAGACATTTAGGCAATTTTAGAGCCAAGTTTAGAGCTTGCTCTGGATCCTCAAATTTGTTAGGAAAGCTTAACTATAACTCTGGATGCTGTGTTTGCCTGGCCATGGCACCTACCATCTCAGAAGTTATCATGTGAAAGTCGCCAGTCTTACATTACCTAATGCCATAGGCTTAGGGACTGCCATACAGGGATAAGTCTGGGTGCTGTATGTGTGTGGCCATGATGCTTGCCATCTTGGAATTTCTAATGTGAAAGTTGCCAGCCTTACATACTGTAAAACCCGGGAAAAAGTTATATTTTAACACTTTTCTCTACAATCTGTAGTAATAAAATTCCAGTCTTAAGCCACGGTAGACTTCAGGAATAATTTTGAAGCCGATTTTGACCCAAAATAGCCAAAAAAGATTAGCTAATTACACGGGAATTTACTGTAGCGTCTTGCTATAGGTTTGGGGACCACCATAGAGGGACCAATCTGGATCCTGTGTGTGTGTGGGGGGGGAGGATACCAGCCATCTGGGAATTTCCTATGTGAAAGTTGCCGGCCTAAATTTTTTTTTCACCCTCCCTCATTTCTCCTCCCTCCCTTCCTGAATCTCCAGTATAGTATTATTGCCTATGCAAAAGGATATGTGTCACAAATTGGTGCAAACAAGATTGACAGTGACAGTGAGGTTTTTATTTTTTAATTGACAGTAAAATGACAGTACATGGCCTAATTATATAAGAAAGAAGAAGACAATGTACAGATAAACAAGAAATTCTCCATCTCTTTCTGAATGTTGTCAAACATCATAAATGCATTTCAGTTTAACAATGGCATTTCACATATTGAGAAGAATAATGTTATCTACTTGATAATACCCCATATGCTCTGTACTTCTGTAAAGCCGCACCGGAATAAGATATAAGCTGCACTATGGGTCTAAAAAGTCCCCATTCCTTAAAATGATGTATTGAAAACACGGAAAAAAGCAACATCCTGACTTGCTGAAGGCCCTATAAAGCCTTAATAGAATCGTGAAATGGTATATAAACCATGGCTCACACAGGTTTGTCTTTTTTCTATACCCGCACACTGTTGTCTTGGGGAAAATTACGCAAAATACTTTACACCTTCCATCAGGAGGGGTAAAACCTTTAACAACCCCCAAGAAACCCATCTCTCCCTCAATATTGACCAGTCCCTTAGGCAATATTTAGCTCAAATTATCTTTCTATGTATACAAACACGACAACGGATGTATGGCAGTATGTTGACCTCGTTTTAGGACTTATATCACCATCATCCCTATTTAATTAATGAAAAGGTAAAGCCTTTATGCCACCCCAATTAATCCTTAAAACAATCAAAATTTAATCCCTTAATGTGTCAAATTAGATTTAGCTCAAATTTAGCCAATAAGCATACTCAATTGTATGCGGGTTAGAAATATTTTGACCCATTTTGAGGAATAATATAGAATTGACATTCCTTTATTCAGTCCAGATTAGACCCCTATAAATGCCACTAGACAGGTCAAAGATACAATGTGGGTTTGATGTGTCAGCCTGTGAACTCCCCTGGTTCAGGTTGAATATCGGCACATCTGACGTCTGGCCACCAAAACCGATTTCAGGACCTTCTGTTCCATTGTAGCTGTCAATGGTGGTGGGGAAGCCTCAATGAGGATGCGAGAAGCCTTGAAAGAGGGATACAAAGCCCTCAGGGTAAAGACCTCCATTATTATTTCCTGGACATAATCTGAAACAAATAAAATTACGTAAGAATGGGTGACAGAGAAGGGAAAAGGAATGCAGTACCATAAAATAGCCTGTCTGTACCCACAAAAATCGTGTTCTATCACAGATGCCAATTTTCTTGGACTTACCAGTTATTCATAGTAAAATAATTTATATTGAACACAGAAAATTCCCTGGAAATCTTAAGATATGATGTTTCTTCTCTGTCAGAAAAATGCTGATCTGTACTGTTATAGACGATACTGTAGAGGTCTAGGGTAACATGGCCTTGGATCAGTGAACAATAAAGTTGTTTTGCCTTAAAAGACTTTAGAGCCATTCATTTACCATGGGTGATGTCTTCCTTGATTGGTTTTGCAGTTCCATCACCCTGTCGAAACTTGGGGTATGTTGTTCGCCACTGCAGTTCACCCTCCTTTGTTCTTTTTTGCAACCTGCTGTTATTCTCATTGAAATGCATGGCTGCTAGCCTTGACCTGTAAGCAAGTATAGTTGAAATTCACTGAACTTTTCTTTCTCTCCTCACAGGTACTTGCACTATGGCTGACAACATGGCACCAATTCCATACATGTACGAACCTATAAGAAAACCCCCAAGTCAGCAACCTGAACAAGATTCAGCGAGACCTCCTCCCAGTTCCCAGGCAAACCCTGATCAAAATATTAATGAGTGAGTAAATTTGATATTTCCATGGCACATTATATCTCGAAAAAAAAAAGATCATTTTGGAAAGCAACTCTTTACATGAGGATCTTATATGATCAATTTATGTGAAACAGCTCAGGGGGGACTTTCAGACAAGGCTATGTTGGCAGTGTATTTTTGCATCTATTTTTCTGTGGAAACCCACAGTATTCCACTCAACCTAGGCTTATGGAGGCATAAGGAAAACCTGGCTATCAAAGAGAGACACACTGATGCAACTCTGGTTAAAATTTCTCAAAAGAAATATATTACTGACATTGGGATAACCATTAGTGAAACAGAGTTGCGAACTCGTAAGTTTTTTTCTTTTTTCTCTCTTTTTTTTGTCATTTGTCCAAATCCAATCATAAAAACATTTACCACTTAAGGCAACACCAAATTAAAAGATTGGTCTATGGATTTCTCGACATTATCTTTTAAAAAACAGGTTTTTTTTACTATTTGCAAGGAACTTACAGAGTCAACCAATGAAAGTACAGAAACGGCAGACCACTCCTTGGATGGACAAAAACGTCACCTTTTCCATCATACAAATGTATAGACCTATGTAGTAAAATATTTGAGCAAAGGCCCCCCCCTCGATAAAAAAATCTCTACATATTGTAGGGGCTCTTAGAGCGTGATATAGTGTGAGCGTCTTCCTCTAGAGGGCGGTTTGAGCGGTGCACCCATCACCGGTAGCCACTAGAGGTCATAAGGATCACTGGTCGCTGCAGGGTGGTGGCAGCACTGTTTGCGCTGCTCCAGCTCCTACCTGGGGCCGGGGAAGACGTTAGTCTGGCTCTGCCCACGATCGGAGTCGGACCACATTTTCCTGAGCTAATTTGTATATTTAGCAATCAACTTCGAGGTGAATGTAAACCCTTACCGAAATAAATATGTGCCTATTGCACTAACTTGAGATATCTTGTCTGGTCTTACTTCGAACCATACAAGTTTATTAATACGAATCATTACAATATCTTTAATATGCAGAATCCTTAGACAGAGAATTTCTTTTTAAAAAAATCAAATAAGAATTTCCCCCTCCCACTCCATTTCTAAAAATGAAAATCCATAGACCAACTTTTTCATTTGGTGTTGCCTAACGTAAAAGCACCAAACTCTATAAGTGACTAGGGAATCTGTGTGTGTCTGGCCTCCCGATCAAATCTGTGAGTGAGTGAGTAATGGATTTTTAGCGCCATTTCGACAGCTAAGGTCATATTCACCACACACATCCTGAGGGGATAGGAAAGAGGAGATAAACACCCTTTCAATTGGGCTAGGGAAGCCCAAGATCAAATCTGTGTACTCTGACCAATCACAATGGGTAAGTCTTGGTAATTCAGGTCAGGATTAGTTACAGTAATAACACTATCCTTTATATGTTAAAGACAATTATAAGAAGTAAAATGTGGCAAGGACCAGGGATAGGAGTTGCCACCCTAATGATACTGTCCTTACTCCATACGATTATAAAATGTTTTCAGTTTGACTTTATAAGTTGAAAATTCTGGCCTACTTCCAGTAATTGTGACGTCACTCACATAATGGTGACCCCACGATGAAAACTAAAACTATAATGGAACATCGCTGGCCGCTTTGCGAACTGGCAACTGCTAAAAAAGTATTTCCATTATGTCGCATAATCAATATTTGGTCTCATATCATCTAAATAGTATAGAATATAATAATAAAGGCAGGTAATAAAGGTACTTTATACAAAAGCTATCAGCATACAAAGGTTTTACTTTAGTTTTTAATCCACATATAGAGCAGTCTTGTGACACATAATGTGTTTCTCTTTAACAGGTGCACTTGTCATAATTGTGAAGCAGTGGAAGCTGAGCCTGCAAACAACAAGTGCTGCCAAACATATCCAGAAATTCAAGCCATTTTTGCTGACTATGCCACTGGTTGTATAACGCAGCACCCAGGATTCTTGGGAAATTGCCTCAATAAATATGTCCTTGAGGCTTCACTATACGAATTTGTTTGGGAGAATGGTAGACGTGGAGATGAAGAGTCACAGCATGAGTAAGTTTTATGTTATCATAATTTTGATCCAAATATAACACACAGTATCCGGTGTTCTAATATCAGTTACAGCTGATTCAACATCTGCTCATATAGTATAAGAAGCAGACTCAGTCCATTTCTCAATCTTCTTTCCAACAATAACACAGGAGAGCTTATTGGTAGACTCAAAGTACCTAGGTCCAACCCTGTATTAGCCATGGAAGATCATAATATATCTATGATGAATATGCTCATAAAGATTTATTGAACTTGAACTTGCTGGAAACATTAGCCACAGCGGACGCAGAGGTCCAGGTGGATGACTCATGGATAAAAGATTATCTATCAGGCACATTCATTCAATGACCTATATTTTAAGGAAAACTTTTCCAATCTCTAAAAGTTGTAGATTCTCGGGAATTTGTTGAATGAATGCCATTGTAAGATAACAGATGGGATCTGTATATGGTCAATTGACAGATTAACCATTCATAGATCTAATAATTAATCTCAGGAATTATCTCTTTATGTTCTGCAGCCTTATGCGTTACCTGGCATATAGAAGATTTGTCCGCTGGGTATACGGAAGACTCGGCAAGGGGAACAGGCGCATCCTGCCCGCATGCGCTGTAGCGAAAATCCATAAGCAGTTCCCAAGTGACTTTTACATGGGGTTCAGACATACCGTTTATTAGTTATAAGCACAGCCTGCCAATTGTGTTTATTTTTTTCTGCTGAATTTGTATCATAAAATCTTCCATACTAACAGGTTTTTGGGACATAAATCCTATTTTCAGATTATGATGTTAATAATCGACTCATTGTCAATAGCACATAACAAAGAATCTGACTAAAACATTGTAAATGTCAGTGTAACAGCTCTAGAAACCCAGAAATTTTAATTTTAGCGCACTCTACATTGCATCAATATGTTCCCATAAATACATCTCATCTCAAGCAGACGAAAATATGCATGTATCTTTACATCAAAGCTCTACTGTACTTTGTGCTGGTTATAAACAAAAAGTATTGTTGTTGTTCCATGTAATATAAGACAGAAAAAAACGCTTGTCTAGTTGTATGCCCATGCCATGATGTTTCTGGTTACTGTTAATTCTCTCATATAAGGCGCAAACTCGTGTAAGTCACACCCTGAGATTGTGGATAGGCTATAAGCCACACATAGGGCTTGAAAATTGGAATTTCAGAGCTGTTTTATTGTGTCAAATACCATCATGTAAACGGAAGCTGTATTTTAATATGGATTCTGGTACTAGCCATGGCTTACTTTTTTTTTGAGTTTGAAAAGTATTTTATTGTACATCTCACAAATGAAATAATTGGAAAATTACATGAGATTATTGAAGGAAGTACTGGATTATATCTTCCCTTTACAAGTTCTCGGATAAGAGAGTGGTCATTTCTTTTCACCAGGGCATTGTCGTGAGTTTTCATGCTGATGCAAGGAATTTTTTACGACCCTCCCCTTTAAAGGAGGTCAAAACATTTTGTACCATTTTTCATGTTCCCCTTTGATCAATAGTACCATGCTGAAAGTGGCTACATTTTTAATGCCCTCCACCCTCAGGGTCAAACGATTTTTAAGCCCCTCCTCAAATCCACCACCACCTGTTGATAAATCATGACCACTCCCTAACTTTACTTTTCACTATACATACTTAGCAGCCATTGTGCTTTGCTGGAAGTGCAGGCTTTTGGGTGCAAAGCGACCTAAGACGCTATGAAAACTTTCCAAGATTGAGGTTTGGCCAGCTGGTGATACCTGCCTAATGTCATTTACAATGCGGGTGTTGGCCACAATTTCTGCGAGGGCTTTGTACTGTCTTGAACCTGAAATGATATGAGGTATACCCATAGTATGAACATTGTAATCAATCTGTCAACGCTGGCACAGACAACAAAGACCAGCCAAAGTACAGTTGTGGGTGAATAAAGGCCTGTATATTAAACTTCTTGTGTACAATCTCTTATTCATGTCAAATCAGCTCAATGTCTTTCAATGTCACTACGTCATTCCTTTAGCTGATTTTTAAAATGCATATAAACTGGTTGTGCCTCTGTAGCCCCTCCCAAGAAGATAGGTGTAGTGAATGGTATGCTGTGCTGATATCAAGTGGCATATAAAAGGATCTTATATGAATGTCATTATCTAAGAAACGGCACCATACAGGATAACCTAAGACACAGGACTGTACAGAGTCCTGGCATCTTAGACATATGAGTAGTATATTCTGATGTCACATCTCTCATGAATGTTATATACATTCTCTGATAAGAGAATTATTTCAGCACATGATCCTAAGACACAGGACTTCACAAGTCCCGTGTCTTAGGATCTTGTAAGAAATAATTATGTTTTGTGTCTTAGTTATTCCTAGGAAGACCCATTTCCAACGTCCTGTGCCTTAAAAAATCTTGTCCAAATAAGGACATTATTCAGACAAGAACCTCAATGAATAGCACTTGCCACCTCACATACCAACCACTAAACTCACTACCGTAAATTCTCCTGACTTATGACAAATTATATATATAAGCCTCAATTTTATTTAGATTCTGGTATCTCCAATGGCTTATTTGAGAGAATTGACGATAGTTGTTGGTCTCTGGCGTTAGAGGGACCTGGCATGAAGTCATAATCTGATTGCCCAGTGGTGGAGATAAGGATTGGGGGCACTGTAGAGAGTTTCATTCTTGCACAAGGATATACAAATTCCCTTAAATCATGCTTTATTACATCCAGAGTGAGCCTACTTTATTTTCCTTGTGTGTTCAAAATAGAATTTAGTAGTTAGGGGTGTCCTCTCTTTGGAACCTGGGCTCCACCCCCTCCATTACCTTTCAAGTCCCCTGCAGGGCCTGGCAACATGAAGTGGAGGACCCAGAAAACGACTTGAGGACACCCCAAATTCCATCTCACTAACTGAGGTATTACTGTAGTACTGTGCTTTTCATTCTAATATCGAGCCTTGCTATTGATCTGTGCTCAAGACAGAGGTGTGGATAATGGGTCTTGTTTGGAGGGATTTCCCCCCACTTTCTATTGCATGAAAAGTCTGACTCTTCTTTTTTTGGTGGTTTGAAAATTTCTGAATAAGATTTAATCTGAAATCGGCAAAAATATCATTTTACTCTTACCTTTAACAAACCAATCACGACCTGTCAGCTCTTCATGTTCACAGTGTGGGAAGAGGTTCCCATGTCCTTCGTGAATGTTGCATACATGATTCAGCAGTGACAGCCACTTTGCTTCTACCAGATCTGGTTCATCGTTGCTCGTTGCTGCTGCCCAATAGATGTGGTTGATGATCGACTGAGCCCAGTAACTCAGTAGCTGAAAGTCTGCCTTTTTGCCTTTGTTTACGAGTTTCTTCTTGATACCTGTAACAACTTAAAATGAACTGAATCAATTCATGCATATAATTGACTTTTGTCTGGAACTGATTCCAAGTGTTCAAATAACATAAAGTTTATGGCTCATAAAGGTTTATCAGAAGCTCTACACAATTACGACCTCCAAGCAAACAGAAACAAAGACATACACATGCATGTAGACATACCCTTTCCTATATGCCATGTATCAAAGCGGTGCTTGATGTCTGGCCGTTCCTCGCGGAGGTACTTGCGAATGCTTGGATGCCTATCAGTTATCATAGTTCTCACTGTTATCCCTTCACTCTCCAAGTGAGCAAGTGTACGCAGCATCCCTTCCTTTTCCATCGCGACAGAGGAGTTCACTTCATTGCACTAAATTAGGAAAACAAAGTTCTATTAAAAATCATTCCCAAATACCATAATCTCCCACGTATAAGGCGCGTCTCATATGCGAGGTTTTAGTTATCACTGTATCACAAGGGGGACATCAAGACATTTCCCTTTAACACATAAGAGCACAAAGGGGGTGCAAGAAGGTCTGTCGGGCCTTAGCTACACATAGCTTTTGGAATTTCCAAAATCCATTCATTAGAACAAAAGTTATGAATTTTTTATTTTTCTGACCAAATCCTGAAACTCCAGGCGGGAGATTACAGTAGGTCTGAAAAGGTGTCCACATAAGCATAAAAATGTTCTTTAAGTTTTACTTGTTGGTTTATGTATAAGATTGGGCCTGAAATGTCTTTTAATGTGGGTCACACACTCAACTGTTGTCATCATGCATTAAATATATGATATAGTTGTGGATAAAATATATATGGAACTGGAACTATTTGTGGAAAGTACCGCAATACCCTGTGTTTAAGATGCACCCTGTGTATAAGAAGCATCCCGCATGTGGGATGCACCCAAATTTTATTGATCTGTTAGAATAATTCAAAATGAGATAACTTTTGTCCAATCCATGGATTTTTTTAAAAATTCAAAAAACTCTGGATAGAAAAGTCGACCCTAATGGCTAAAATCTAATTTATATAAATTTTTCCCATCATATAAGGTGAACCAAGACCCTATCATTCCGTATAAGATGAGCCCTATTCACAGGTGTTATGGTAGTTCCTTTGATCCGATCTGATCCATTATTTACCTGAACAACAACAGTGTCAATGATGGTATTTGTCGCCACATCCATTACCGAATAGGTGCATTCTTTTGCCATATGGCCTGTTGGGAGGAGAAAAAAAAATTATACACCATATTTTCTATAGGCTTTAGCAAAAAAATGATGTTGTGTCTATGTTGATTTGAGAAATTTATATTTAGGTTTCTTCAGCGTTTTGTCAGACTTATTTTTTGTTCAAGTCTACCAGGTTTTTGTGCAATACTATGTTGGACGACATGTGAATGCACATTCAAAAAGTATGATCTTGGCCAACCAGGAGAAAATCAATCTACCATAACCATTTCTATGTAACATAGTTTGGTTGAATATTAAATTACTTTTTCATTTGTCAGAAACTTCACTGAATGAAGCGTCACAGTTACTGTAATTCGTCTGAGTGAGGGTTATAGACTAACATGACTATATTGATATGGCAGCCCATTTTAAACCTATGGAACTTTTATTCAACTTGAGATAAATAAACATATTGCATATAGGATTGAACTATGAATGTACCATATATGCAGTAGGCCTCAGATTCAGATCTATGTTGATTATTTCTTGGTAGCTTACCTTGCACTTCAAACAAAAACATACCTGGTGTATCACATCTTCCATCTGTAGCAGCATCTACTGGATCACCTTTCTCCTTTATCACAGCAATATTTATCTGTTGTTGCTTGGCAAATACATTATTTGTTGCAGGAATCAGGTAATGAGCTTGTATCTTACGATATGTTCGCTCACAAAAAGATGGCACATTGCTGAAGTTTAACAAGTTGAGCACTTTTGATGGGCATGCACCTGAAAGGAATATTGAGGCTGCCAGCCTTAGGTTTCCCTTTGCTAATCCATTGACGAACGGCTGGGTAGACCACTGCCTTGTGTGATGACGTTCACACCGTACTTCCAGTGTCACACATGTTCCCCTTCTAGACTTGAGGTGGACTAAACATTGACCTCCACAGACCTTGCACTCCTTTAGCAGTGCACGCAGGGTTGATGCATGTACCATGAACATGCGGTCATCATCTTCAGTGACCTCTGTTTCCCTGTGATAAAATATGGGTAGAGTTATGGAAAAGTAGTGACATGGGGGTCATCTTTTTACTACCATAGACTATAGATGTGAGGCATTAACTTTTGAATTCTGCTGGCCCAGAAGAATTACAGTTCCTTCTTCTAATTGAAATGCATGGATATTACTCATTGTTTTGTATGCAGACTCAAGTGGCATTTTAGTGTTTATTGTCATCACTATATTGGATTCAATACATGTTTTCTTTATCCTTCCTTCTCAGCCAACAAGAAGACTTTTCTTGAGAAAAATGAGGCCAGCCAGATCTTTGGGTCATTGGCCCCTAAACTAACATTACTCCTAAGAGACAGAGATGCAAACAAACATAGGGAATACCATCAATTCAAAATGGTATAACTTTTTTCTAATAAATGGATCTAGGGGACCTGAGACTCCCTCTGGTGCAGGAACAATTGGGTATGTGGCTCCGACCCTCCCTCTAGCTACCTTGGTCTGGTTTTTGTATACTAGCCATGAGAATTTGTGGAAAGGCTAAATTATTTATCAACTTAATATCATCAGCTGGGCCCATCTGCCCTATATAAGGACCCACATGCCCTTCTGTTGATACTTACAGGATAGTCTCATCCTCAGTCTCATCTTCATTTTCGAGTTCTTCTAGTGTTGGTTTATAATCTGGGTCATTTGCATCATCTTCCACTGAATCACTGTCATCTATATCTGTGTCATCGTCAGTATCGTTCTCATCACTGAATTCCTCATTGCAATTGTCTAGTTGTTTGGTTTGTGTGCTCTGAATTGAACATGTCACTGTTGGTGCAATAGTCAATATTGGGCGAACCTGGACTGATATTGACCTGCGCCAATGAGGCTTGACCATTGACTGAAAAAATACACCATAATATCAAATCAGAAGTGCTAATCTTTCTAAAGACACCTTGAAGCCAATTCATTTTTGTTAGTTTTGATCAAAAGTGGGTTCTCATATTTTCGCTAAGGTCTATCCGAGCATATGACTAGAGTTTCCAAATTGAAATTTTTTAGACCATTTTGTGGCACATTTCTGGCCAATCATGTAGATTAACTGAAATTGCCCCTCCCTGAAAAAACAAACATACCATCCTTAAATGCAGGACACTGTAGAATCCAACACTTTTCATAAATTCCCACATATAAGCTGTGCCTTCAAACTTCAAAAGAACATTTGCTGCTTGTAGTTGGGCGGTTAGCACTACATAACAGTATTAACCATCAATTATCAATCCAAAGGTGCAGCTTATAGTCTTCTCTGGATATAGAGATGGTGAGACATATACACACAGCTCAGACATATTTGTGTGTATCCTTAGTAAAATTGAAGTTTTACTCATGATTGTACACTTTACCTTCTGTGTATTGTAAATTTCACATTGTATCCCAATATCATGAGTTCTGGCAATTTTGCCTTGGGTTTTTGTAGCTCCCTTTGTGATTGCAGCAGCAGTTGGTGTTGGCACTGTTGCTTGGACTATAAGGGGGAATGTTGACTGAGATTTGCCATGCATAGATACTTGTGGAGGCGGTGTGATGATGGTGGTTGTAACTTTGTCTGGTAATCGAGGTTTTGATATCACTTTAGTCACAGGTGTCGTTAATGGGGACTCAACTTGTAATTGGCACCTTCCTGGTTCCTTTGTTTTTTGGATCACTGAAGATGGCTCTTTGAGTTTTAGACTTAATGCCTGCCCTGTACTTGGTAAGGCCCCCTTGACTTGAATGCGCACTGCTTGGCCCATAGTTCCAAAACTACTAGTTGTCGGTACCTTGGCTTGAATGGGTCCAAGAGATGGCACCTTGTCTTCAGTGGGTCCAAGTGATGGCCCCTTGGGTTGATTGCGTGCAAGTGATGGCACCTTAACTTGAATGGGTCCAAGAGATGGCATCTTGGCTTGAGTGGGCCCTAGTAATGGCACCTTGACTTGAGTGGGTCCTAGTAAGGGCACCTTGACTTGAATGGGTCCAAGAGATGGCACCTTGGCTTGATTGGGTGCTAGTGATGGCACCTTAGCTTGAGTGGGTGCTACTGATGGCACCTTGGCTTGAGTGGGTGCTAGTGATGGCACCTTGGCTTGAGTGGGTGCTAGTAATGGCACCTTGGCTTGAGTGGGTGCTAGTGATGGCACCTTGACTTGATTGGGTGCTAGTGATGGCGCCTTGGCTTGAGTTGGTGCTAGTGATGGCACCTTGGCTTGAGTTTGAGCTAGTGATTGCATTGTAACCTCAAATGGAAGGGGGATGTCAACTTCCATAGGGACTGTGGTCAGTGACTCAATTTCCATCGAAACTGCATGCCTCTGAACTGTGCACTGAGCTGTTTCTCCCATGACAGGCTGGCAATTTGAAAGGGAAACTGTGTCTTGCATAGGGAGGGCATCAGGCATGTCAATTTCCATTGGAGTTGAGGCAAGCTGGCAAGGAGAATTTGCCAAAAGTGGAGTTGGAGGTGTTGCTTGAGGTACTGTGTGAGACAATTCATCATATACATGTCTTATAGGGGTCTCGGAGACTGTCTTTCGCCGTTTGGTGAGTTTCACAGTGGTCTGAAAGACATAACAGTGTTAAATGTAAACTGGTGTAGGGGTGTGATATTATTGTAATGAATTGGGTTCGGGCTACACACAGAGAACACAACAGCTGACCAAGTATGGTTTAGGGAACTTGTATTCAATAAATCAATCTCAGTACATTAGTACCAGGCTTCATCAATCACGTCATTCCTAGATGCATGCTCTGCCAGGGAGGTTGGCATGATCCACAGAACTCAGATCTCAGAGACTGACTGGTGAGCAGCTGCCCTGCAGCGCAATATATAGGCACTGCGGACAGCGCGCCCCCTAGCAGTGCGGGGACGTACCAACCTTCCCCCGCCAAATCCCCGCCGATCCCTGCAACAGCATTACGCTGTTACAGTATATACAAAGTGCACTCATTATCATAGCCTGTGGGTCTCAGACTGGCCCTCTGGAGTGTTAGTGAGGTTCTGGACACTTTGGTTCATAAGATGTCACATGACCAGTTTCGGGGGCTTTTCATGTATTCATTACATGTATGAGTCATAGGGTTTAAGCAGGGACAGAGAGGTTTAAGCTGGGATGGTTTAAGCTGAGACAGAGTGCTATCCATACCCATTTCATGATTCTACCGCATAGGGACAGCATCACTAGGGTTAGGACTAACTTTCAAATTTTATTCTATTTTAATTCTTTTCAAGAAATTATGTATTTTCAATTATATGTCAGACACTGATAGGGGGCCTCTCATATAAGTCACGGCTAATACCAGGACCCAATTTTTAAAAAACGGCTTTTAGAAATAACCCAAATTCAGGGTGTGACTTGTACAAGGTTATTTTACACAATAAAAGAGTACTAAATTGCTATGGCTTACAGCTTCTCCTAAAGTCGGGGGTGAGGAAAATATTCCAATCAAAGATATGGTCTTATATATTTAGACTGTATACTGTAGTGATCAGAAATGACTTCTAACTAACGCACAAATAAAGTGTGATGATCAATGACTTGTCCTTATTTCGATCTGAATTCTTGCAGATGACACCTCTAATACTGCAGGTGTGCTAAATTTCAGAGAGACCTCTTACTTTTAAGATCACAGAAGTAATTGTATCAATCAAGATATAATGACTTCATCTGAAAACACACTGGTTAGTCGTTCTTGTGTATGCTTTATTGGATGGTAAATCTTCCTTAAGACACGTCCAAAATGTTTTTGAATCTTTTGCAAGTGAATCTGATAATTCGGCATAGTAAGTTCCTTTAGCTTTCTGAATCTTTATATTTACAGTTTTTTCTTGAAACCCTGGCCCTGTGTCAAGTGATAACACAAGCTAATCCTCTTGCTTCAAGTAACAGTGCATTTTTATCATTTATTTTTTCTAATAACTCATTTGTCATCAAAGGACACGGTTTTTCCTTTATTTTGGATTTTTTAACAGGGCACTGGACGTCTAAAATATTCCAACATATTGTCAGATTGTTTGATTCATCAAACAAGGTCTGATCATGTGTGTCTACATCTTGCATCAATTTGTGAATACTAAATCAAAACAAGTATTGGTGTCTGAAGTTGTCATTAGCTCATTTACAAGTTGGACAAGATTAAATTCATCAAAAGCTTGATGTATACAATTGATTTTTGTCATTTGTGTTATTAGGACAATTGACGTAGAAGTCCCCAAATTCAAAGATATCATACCTTCTAGATTATCTATTTGAATAAATAATGCATGGTATCAAAAAAATCAGATGGTCAGCCATTAGGAGGCCTATATATATCTACAATTATACTTTTGTTTTCACCAACGTCCGTAGGAGAATACAACTACTGCACTCCTATATCATGGTTAACTCTTTTTAGGCACTACATTTTTCTATTGACCATGAAAGGCCACCACCCCTGTAAAGACTAGTCCTATCCTGTCTAAACATGTTATATTTCGGGAGGGAATTTAAAAAAAACTGTTGTTAGTTTGATTAAACTAAGGGAGTGATCATTTTTTAACAACAGGGGGGTGCTGGTGGGTTTGCGCGCGGACGCGCAAAAAAAATTTGGACCCCCCCTCTCGAGGGGGTAAAATTTTTTCGACCCCCCCATAAGGGACGAAAATCGCGCGCGAACGTCCCCTTTTAGCCTATAGTAATGCGCGGGGTTTTACACTGAAAACAGGTGAAATCATTTTGACCCCCCCATCAGAGGTATTGAAAAAATTCTGACCCCCCCAGTCAAGGGGTTGAAAAAATTCTGACCCCCCCTCAAACCCACCGGCCCCCCCCTGTTGTTAAAAAATGATCACTCCCTAAGTTTCTGAAAACAGAATAATATCAATATAACTATCATATATTTCTTTCTTTAAATTCGTCATTTTGTAGTGAACATTTCTGGTATTAAGTTGAGTTACTGACATCTTTTATGCCGGGTATAACAGATCATATAAGTGTAATAGATTCGAATAGATGCTCAATAAACAACTTCAATGTGCAGCCTTGGGGTTTACAGAGTGATCCTTTATTATAGAATGCTCATCCAGAAGTGTTGCATTACATTGATCATGTTTTATATATACCCTCCCGAATCCCCCGAATATACCCCTCAGCTTCATGTGGGATACGCTGGTGCAGCGACCAGGTACTTAGCTTTGCTTATACATGAGGATGGACGCCTGGTGCACCTTATAGAAGCAGCCAAAGTTTAGGGTGTTCCTTACAATTAAGATTACCATATGTTCAATCAGTTCAAAACTGGTCCATAGCAAATCCTGGGTGCACTGTGTATGATTACCTTGACTTGAGGATGCCTGCTGATCTCACAGACGTAGTGCTAATGTCAGAAATAAGTTATAGATGTATTGCTGACCTATACCAAATGTATGTATGTAACTCAAATTGTAAGTTTACGCTCATGGGTGTCCCCACTGTGCATATGGCATGGCGTATGACCAGTAAACAATGGAGGAGGTTGTGTTATTTGCCACTGTAACTTGAGACCTAAAACTGATGTTTTTGTTTACCAATTTGGCATATTTCACATGTTTTATGTGTGTGTTCAAACTTGGACTTCAGCAATTCATACATTGATGCAATGGCATTTTATGGCCCGATTTTGAACTCGAGTGACTTGGTCTCCAGGTTTCTTGATAATGCCATGATCACAGCTGTAGTGGCAGTGCCATGTTTTCGTGGATATCAACAAATTCATCTTCAGCTTTCTGCTTTCCAGATTTAAGCATATTAATGTCTTTGCAGGTTCCTTGCTGTCTGATGGCCTTTCTTCTAAGGTTGTCCACCTTTTCAGCCCCTTCTAAAAGCCCACTGTTCTTAACAGAATCTTCTCCCTAGCCCTGGGCCACAATTTAAAAAATAAAGTATATTTCTGGTAGGGTTGACGGGTCAGTGTGAGAGTTGCTGATGAAATAACATTTTCTCAGACCCTGGCAGGAATTTTTTCTTTTAAGTACAAATCTCCCTTTGAGGCATTTTAAATCAGTCAAAAGAACAACTGAAATGAGCAAGTGCTCAGCTCATGCATCCCCCTCCCCCCCCCCAAAAAAAAAAAAAAAAAGAAATGAAAAAAAGTTGAAAAAATCTCTTCCTAAATAACGGTACTAACTTTTGAAATCCTGATACTCTCAACCAGAAACACACCTTGTTCTTTAGTGTGGCCCGTGTAAACATGTGATTGTTGGCAACAGTACAGATTTGTATAACTTTGGTACCGGATATGTGTGGGGAGCCCTATTATGGTGATCACTCTGCTACCAGTTTGATTGATTGGTAGCTCATAGGCCTGCATTTACACCTACTGACTGACCACACATTTCCCACAATGGCTTTTGTCAGCTTGTCTGTCATGTTTCCATCCATATTTGGGGTAGAATTCTGCAGTTGACTGCTTTGTTGAAGGCTGCAGATAGGGTATGTAAAAAAAGCTGCACGTGTGAAGGAATAGCCTAGATATATTCAGCTGCAGTATGATATCTTGAAAATGCAATAGCATTTTGCATACTTTCTCAACAGTAACCTGTTCCTTTTGTCATTACAGACTGAAACAATGCCTCACTAAATTGCCTCCATATAGTGCAGATAGAGATGTTGTCCACAGACAGCAGATTTATGTTGATATATAGGGGTAGATCAGGAGCTTGATTCCTCACTTCTACCCTGCCGTGATATATATAAGTAGCTGTGCGTTTGTTGAGCACTGTCCTGGTGGTGTAGTGGTTGGCATCTCTGCTCATGAGACATGTGTCTGACCCCCATTGTGATTTGGACTTTTCCAATGTAGACTACTAGTTGTGCATGTTCCAATGATTTTGTAATCCCATTCAGGCAGTCTGTGGGAATTTCTGGAAAGATAAGCAAAATCATAATTGTTACCAATCTTTACAGAATGAGGGATAGGTCACATTAATGCCAAAAATGCCTTCTTAACGAAAAATGAGTTTGGGGCAGTGTTTACTAAGGGGGCAGTTCTGGACTCTAAAAAATAGCTAAATCAGCAATCGAAATATGCCTTGCCTCCATAGCTTACTGAGTATGACTTAATATTTATGTCAAGGTGAATATCGTAGTTCCATAGAGAAAGCACTGAACCCCCGTATTGCACCCCTGCATTAAATAACCAGCGCCAAATCTGCACGATGACGTCATAGGTCCACCGCTCATATGCAGCATTTTTGAAACATAATTAGCCAAGATGGCGGCGGTCAGGATTTCGCGAAGACGATGGTAAATCAGAGTTAATTATGGATTATATTGATGAAATATCGATTGATTTTCCACTCAAACACCTTGACATAAATGTAAAGATGAACTCTGATCAGTTTGAGCTTCCTGTTTCTTCACTCGCGCTTCCTGCCCGCTCCGCACTCGGCCTATCGGGCTCGGGCAGGAAGCGCTCGTGAAGAAACGGTCAGCTCAAACTGCTCATCGTTCACCTTTACCATTATAGCATATATACCGGTACTGCAATTACTGTGCTGCAAATGGTTGACTTTCCATGGAATTTATAAGCTTTTTAAAATTGGCACACAGCATTAAGGCAGCATATCCTCTTTTCATGTTATTTATGTTGGACAATAACAAAATTATTTGTTTTCATACTCAGCAGGGGTAGACGCTAACTTTTTCAGCCATGGCCCACCAGGAAATCTATGGGCCAAAAACTAAATCTGTGGGCCCAGAAAATGATTTCACTTCATATGAAAAGCTAATCCTGACTACGCAAGCTTTATAATTCAGTTGTATCAAGATTTAACTAGAATGCCTGGATTCTCATCATTTCCTCTTTCAGATGATATATAACATGACTAAACTGACTGTATCAATTTATAAACCTGCCTGTAGCCACTTCTGTGGGCCACCTAGGGCCATAGGAAGACAATTCCATTGAAAACTACGGGCCTGCTTTAGTGTCTACCCCTGCTCAGTCACAAGCATCGGTTTGTTTTTGGTTTATCGAAAATAATTTTCCATCCTGGTATACTGGTAGAAGGAATACAATACTTCAATAATTCCTTTTAAGTATAGTAAATACTGTATTCTCCCATGTGTATTTTTTTCACACGAATCTGAGGCTTAGAACCTGCCAAAAGAAGGGGTGAATCTTATAGGCGGGGTACTTTTACCTTAGAACAGTACTAAACCTTCAAGCACCAGGTGAGACTTATACAATTCTCTACAATTCAGGCAGCACCTCATATGCGAGGTGTGCCTTATACACTGGTGATTACGGTAGAATCCTGTCTATATCATTAGTCCAGGGTCATCCTATAAGCTGCATCTCGGGTCTGAAAGAGTACCATAATACCTCGCATATAATTTACACCCAGTGTATAAGACACACCCAGACTTCATGGGCATGCTTGAAAAAATTAAAATGATATTACTTTTGTTCTTATCAATGGATTTTCGAAATTAAAAAAGTTATGGGTACTGTAGCTACGGCCAAGTTTTTATGCTAAATAACGTTTTTTTTGTTGAGTGGGGGCATACAATATTTGAATGTAGGGGAAGGCTTTCTCATCTCATAAGGCCCACAAATGGGTCCATCATCATGTATAAGACGCATCTTATAATTGAGGTATTACAGTATATATAACATGCTTGTTGTTCAAGGGACTAAAGGTACCTTTACCATAATGCCTCATTTTTTGTCCGCTGACCCTTTGTACACCGTATAGGATGGCCAAAGCTGGGGATATACCATAATGGCCTGTATAAGCGCCCGGCGTTCATTGCTTTCATTTCCACTGTACCCCTGGTGCTTATATGAGACAGGCGCTTATTTTAATATTGTTTTCAGTGCTCAAGATCACTTTCAGTACCTCCATATTCCAGGCGCTTACTCGAGACCGGTGCTTATTTGAGACCCGGTGCTTAAACAGGCCACTACAGTACTAAAAACAGGACCAGTTCTACTAAACTGCTTAAATCATGCCCCAGATCCAACTTATTCAAAAAACAAAAATTGTTTGTTTCAGGTAACATGCTGAAAAAAAATTAGGTACGGTAGGTCAGATTTATTTTTCATTTTGTACAATGACTTGTGGCTCGGGGGTGACTCGCGACTTGGGGTGATGACTCATCAAACACTGGATCATTGTGAAAAAAAAAACCCAAAAACAAGTTTCCTTTTCTAAAATTAGAGAGAAAAAGCTAGGGTCGGCCCTATTTAGCTAGGTAGGGTCGGGTTACCTGAAGGAAACAATTTTCTTCTTGCCTTACTGCAACTCCTTCAACTAAAGAATGAGGCATTATTGAATTGGATTTCCTGAAATCTAATTCATTCACATATGTTTGTCCACGCTTAAATTTAGACCACTATAGCTCATCTACTGAAATCATCAGACCATGACCTAGGATGCTTAGGCCTTGTCCAAGTCTCCTAAAATACTTATACTTTGGTCAATATTGATTTCATACCGAATTACTCTCGTGTCAGCTTCCCCATGCAGTGCTTAGCTCACTGGACCCCGGGTAGGGCACGGGACCCATTCCCATGGACCAGCGAGCAAGAAGAGTCTTTTAATAAAATAAAAGATTTATTTAGGAATACACCCGTGTTGAAATATCCCACTCCCGAGGGACATTTCATCTTAGACACCGATGCGAGCAATGATGCGATTGGGGCAGCTCTCTCTCAGGTCCAAGAGGGAGTCGAAGTGCCAATAGCATTTGCTAGCAACACGTTAAGCAAGACACAGCGAAATTATTGTACCACCAAGCGAGAACTCCTCGCTGTGGTGGTGTATACGAAGAAGTTTAAGCATTTCCTTTGGGGAAGTGACTTTACTTTAAGAACAGACCATTCGTCTCTTAGGTGGCTCCTTAACTTTAAGGACGCCGAGGGGATGATTGGACGTTGGTTAGCTCACCTATCCGAATTCGGATTAGAGCATAAACAAATAGAGCACCGACCCGGTGCTAAACACATCAATGCGGATGCCTTGTCAAGACGGCCTATCCGAAGGTGCCAAAATGCCACATGTGAAGACTGCGGGGCCCACAATGCTGTGGTAGCCGGGTTGGTATTTAATTATACCACCCCCCGTATCCCCTGGGAGGAGGCTGTATGCAGCTATCTCGATTGGTCCCCGGAGACCATCAAGAAGTTTCAACAGTCAGACCCCACCACTGCGCGCATAATGGAATACCTACGGTCAGGCATTAAACCGGCAAGGCCTCTAGTTTCCCTGGAGGATAGGGAAGCGAGGCGGTTGCTGGCTCAATGGGCCGAGCTAGAGATCCGAGACGGCATACTATGTAGGTGGAAGACAACTCCCACCAACGGTAGGCTGTTGCAAATAGTGATACCCACCCCGATGAGGAGGGATATCATGTATTATTGCCATGGCCACCAAACGAGTGGCCATTTCGGTAAGAGAAGGTCGATAGAGCGTCTACAAAGGCGTTACTACTGGCCCGGTATGAGAGGCGACCTGCTCCGGTGGATCGCCACTTGCCCGGATTGTTGTAAAAACAAACCGGGACCCGGCCTGGGTAAGCAACCCTTATCACAGGAATTGTTTGGTGTCAGATTTGCTCGAATAGCGATAGACATCATCAGTGGGATTAAGACGACGCCGCGAGACAATACTTGTATGATGGTCGTAACTGACTATTATACTAAGTACACTCGGGTGTTCCCCCTTCCCAACCACAAAGCCGCCACATGCGCGGAGGCATTTGTGAAAGGCTGGGTGCTGCATTTGGGTGTTCCCCTTATGATGCACAGTGACCAGGGAAGGGAGTTCGAGTCAGAACTTTGGCAGGAAATGTGCCATTACCTAGCCATTTGTAAGACCCGAACAAACCCGTACCGACCACAGTCGGATGGGCAGGTAGAACGCTTCAATAGAACCCTCATACAAGTACTAAAGCCCCTGGTTAATACCCACCAGGATGACTGGGATGAACAGTGCGAGTTTGTAGTACATGCCTACAACAACACTGTCCATTCATCAACTAACTGCACCCCAAACATGCTAGTGTTCGGCGAGGACATCATAATGCCCGCCGACTTAGTGTATGGAGTGGTTGGAATAGACCCGGAGGCGCCCTGCACGGTGCTGTTTGTAGAGTCATTAAGGGACCGGTTCAAACAGGCATACGAGGCCGTTCGGAAAGAACTGCTGAAGAGTGCGAAGTGGCAGAAGGTGGGCTATGACACCAATGCTAAACGAATTCGTTTTAATGTTGGGGACAAAGTACTAAGGTACTACGAGCCGCTGGATAAGCTGAAGCTCGTAACGCCTTGGGAAGGTCCATTTAAAATCGTTCGCGTCATCTCCGAATCCACGGTGATGATAGAGGACTGCCTGACGGGTAGGAAATGGAAGACAAATGTCGGAAAACTTCGGCCCTGGAAGGGGCGCGAAGAGGCGGAGAGGGAGTTCGGTTACAAACCACCTGTATCTGTCCCTAGCGGGCCGAGCGTGGTAGTACCGAGGAAGCGCCCTAGAGGCCGGCCGAGAAAGACGCCGGGAGACGAGGTTATAGTAAAAAAGAAGACGAAGGCCAGGAAACGACCTAATCGTAAGAAATGGAAGAAAGTCTCGCTGAGTGAAGGCATTACGTATGGGAAGGGCCCCGCTCTGACTAAGCGAGATCCAGAAAAGGCCGTACGTAAAGCCGGGAAAAATAAAATGCTAACCGAAGGCGTTAGACGCAGCCCCCGGTTGAGGTCTGCTGTAACCTAACTCAGTACACAACGAGCTGCTGCGTGTTGTCCGCCATAGGCAGGCAACATACGTTCCACGGCCAGAGATGTCGAACGCGCCCTCCCCGGGTGGCTGTATCCCGTGAGTGGCGGTCGGATTAACCGGTACATTCGCTTTGAAGCGTTGTATACACCGCTAAGCTCCAGACGATAGCACTCGGGTAGTAGGCCGCGTCTCACATGTCGAGTCGAATGTTGGTTCGGATCTAGTTCCCTAGGTGGCGCTGCTGGTGTGGCGGGAAAGCGCGGAACTAGGTCACCGGATAGCCATGGCGGGATCTCGCGAGACGAGAGGTCTGACGTCATACTGGTCATAACTAGAGCGGACTCGTGGTGGTTAGACGCCACCCGTTTTTGCTCTAGTTATTTGTCGGCGGTTATACAGCCTGTAGCTGTCGTGTTAGCCTAGCTAACCCCCAAAAGCCTTTCTGTTGGACGAATCCTTCGGGAGGAGTCCAACAAAACTTGCCAATTAATTTTGGAAGTCGAACCCGGTGCCATGGCACAGGGAACGATTGACGCTGCGCGTCAAACAGCCAACATTCCGTTGGAACAAGACGAGGACCCGAAGGTCCCGTCTCGGGTCGAGGAATCTATGGATTCTTCGACAGAGGAGGCCGCCCGGACGCTCACGGCTATGGCCGAGGCAACCGACCGGGAGAGGATGCCACCTCCACCCCCGCCACGCCCGGAGCGCCCGTCTACAACAGACGCTTCGGGTAGCAAAGTGGATGTCCTGGACATTCCAATGTATCCTCCGGGATTCAGGACGCAGATCAGACGTCTAGCACACGTTGATCGCCAGGAAGGTATCGTGTATACCTCCTGGGGTACGTACATCCCTATGCACGCCTCCATGTTCGGATGCGGGCCCATGGCGGTGGAGCAGGGCGTGCCCGAGCCCATACCAGATGAACTCAAAACTATGGTAATGGACTCGTGTAGTGACGAGCTGGCTGACAACATGCCAGTTTCTTGGCTCCGCAACTACCTAAAGTTGGCGGAGAATATGGCGACTAACGAGAATTTAGCTCGAGCCGTCTTGATCTCTGCGGGCATCATCCAGAAGGCCACGGAGTTAAGGGAGTCCGAATCCGACATGGATACAGACTCCACAGTAACCTTGTCGTCGGTGGAAACCGACCGGGTCAAGCGATTGACCCGTAAACCTGCACCCAAGGGTCCTCTCACTGAGAGCGATCTGGAGGCTGAAGATGTCCGCATCGCCGTCGAGAGGTCCACGACCGAGACCGACCCAGCTGCCGACATCCCAGAGGCACCTGGCGAGATCTCGGAAGAGGACATCTCGCGCCAGCAGGCTGCTGTAGAGGCAAAGCGAATCGAGCTTGCCAAGCAGCAGAAGGAGCTCACCGCAGCTCGCCGGGCCCATCGCAAGCAGCAGGCCCAACGAAAAACAGAGATCTCTTCCGACTCTGACTCCCCAGTCAGCGGAAGGAGGAGCCCTCGGACAGGGGACAGGAGCCGACGTGAGTCGGATTCCAGTCCCGAAGTTCCGGCCCAACCGACTAAGGTTGTGCGCCGGAAGAAGAAGAATGGAGCGAAAGCGTCTCCGGTAGAGCCCACGCCCCCCACCAAGCCGAGGGGTAAGGGCAAACCGAAGACGCCCGCTCCCACCACTACAACCACCACGGTAGCCACCTCGGTTACTGCATCTTCTGCAGCCAGCACGTCGGGTGCAAAGACGAAGTCCCCTACCAAGGCTCCGACTGGTACTACCACCTCCAGCCGAGCCGGCCGTAGGGGAGCTGACATATACACGGACAGCGAGGAAAGCGAAAGCGATCCAGAGCTGCCCGAGTCTGCCAAATCTGATTTGGAGTCCGTGACAACGTGGGAAGAAATGACCACGGATGTTCCCAAGGACGACAATCAGAAGTGGATGTGGAAGAATGCAGCCGAGGGGTTCAAGGAACGGACTCCCCGCTGCTTCGCGGACTGTGCTTACGACACAGTCCATTATATGTGTCCGAGCGCCGTCAATAAGGACGGTGACAGCGATGACGAGGAGTGGATGAAGTCCGGCCCCTCGGATACGCCAGTAGGCAAGTTCTACCTGATTTGGATTGACCAGCTCAAGTCCAAATTAGGCTCGATCTACAGCTACGAGGCCCGGACGAAAGTCCAGTGGGCAATGACCCAATGGGGACCAACCGGCAACCGCCGAAGGTGCCCGTTTGAGTCTTGCCAGCTGTCTCTCACGGGTGAGAAGATGTTCGAGACGAAGCCCCGCTTCGCTCGACACATCGTTGAATTTCATATGCATCACAAGCCTGTGATGATGTGTGTGCTCGGGGACCGCCCGAGTAAACATTGTGATGGCTCGTTCAGCACTCACCGGCGCCGAGACATGGCTCTGCATTTGCAGAAGGCCCATGGCATCGGCCTGGAGAAGACCAGGAAACGAGCCATCAAGTGCTTCAGCGAGCTCCTTGCAAATTGGTCCGCGCTGAGCATCAAGGAAGTGAAAGAGCAGGCATTCGAGACCGGATTCTGCTCGTGGAAGAGCGGCAACTTGCTGACTTACTTCCAGACGAACTCCTCGTCCACAAAATTCGGGATGCCCAGCGAGGTGCACCTGAAGGTGAAAAAGTGGCGAGGAGACGACAAGCGAGAGAAGGCCAAAGCCCGCTCTAAAGGTCCAAACGGAGGCACAGTCACGACTACTGCTTCCAAGAGGACCCGAGCAGACCGGTCCGTGAGCCCTTCGGGTGGCAAGGACCAGCCCAGACCAGCCAACCCAGCTGATCGTCGCGAGTCGGGACAACAGGTCTCGGCTCTGGAGATGCCTGGCAACCAGGCCCGCAGGTCGGGTAGCCAGGCGACCGCATCGGCGACTCCAGCCACCTCCACACCTGCACCCGCGGAACAACGCCCGGGCGAAGCCTCTGGCGGCCAGGATGATGGGGGCGAACTGTTCGCTCCCCCATCCGGGTATTCTACTTGGTGGGCTGGAGAGGGATCCTCCGGCAAACGCCCCACGTACAGTGAGTACGCGGCGAAGTTCCCTTCAATGGGACCGGCTGGACCCGAGTCGCAGGTCCTTACCCCCTTGGGCCGGGCCAAAGCTCGTGGTAGGGGCCGCGGTGGGCTGGAGTCCACCCGAGGCTCTCCGGGTGGTGGCCGAGGCCGAGGAGGCATCACGGTAGAGGGCCCGTCTGCTCCTCCAACAGGCACCCCGCCTGTCTCAGTGGAGGCCCCAGCGCCACCACCAGTGATAGTTCCACCAACAGGTCCTCGGGTACCCCTAATGGAACTAATCTCCGGTACCCTGTCAGGTCTTCAGGATCCGAACACGTTCGTCGACCACCGCGATGTCCGAACGGTTCAGATCCAGAATGAGCTGATGGAAGAATGGCAGGCATTGCACCGCCAGAAGTCTGTTGACTACTGGCGTGTGATGACTGAAGCCACCGTCAATCTGGTCTACGAGATCCAGAGGCGGGAGGAAGATAAAATCAGGGAGCTGGAAAGGAAGAAGGTCGAGGAGGCCCTCGAGTCCTGCCGGCGAAAACAGAAGGAAGCCGAAAAGCTTAAAGAGTTTCACGAAGCTGAGAACTCCAGATATATCCATCGATTTAAGGAGGCTGACCTCAAGTTTTTCCTGGCATTCGGGAAACATCTGGAGGAGTGGGACGGCTTACCGTCGTCTCTCATCTTCGTACCAGAGATACCCCCGGATGCCCCGCCAGCCCCGGCTACTCCACCGGTCCTGGCCACTCCACCGGTCCCGGCTGCTCCGCCGATTCCGGCAGCTCTCTTGCTCCCGCCCCCCACATGGAACCGGGCTGTCCCAACTGCCACGGTTGCTGCACCTGCATCCGAGGCAATGGACAGTCCGTCCGCAGTGATGAGGGCCTTGAGCTTGGGGAGCGAGACTCCCAGCGAGGCTTCAGCGGCGCTCTCTACGAGCAGCTGTAGCAGCTCGGCTCCATCTGCCTCAGTGGAGCCGGCTGAGAAGATGGACACAGATCCTGAAGATCTTTGAGTGTCCATCTGTTGGTGTCTCCTTGTACCCGAGGGTAAATGCATTTAATATGCCAGAGGCACTGTTCCTTACGCTGGACTCCTGATACCTGGATCGTAACCTGCAGCGAGGATGGATGCTAACCCGAACACCCAATGGACTACAACATCTAACCGGGTCTCCATCTTCCCATCTTCATCAGGGCACATCATAACAGCAACGTGGTTTGCCACCACACATATGTCGCCGGATGGAGCTGCAGAAACCAGTCGTTCCAGGTTCGCCGGAAGTCCGGAATATTGTAAGGGTGATCCTGCTACCCTGGTAGGACACCTATATTTCATATTTTGTATAAATCTATTTTTATATCTTATATTATATTCTTGTAAGTAAAAGTCAAAATTTTTTTTCGGGTTATTTACCCCACCTCGGGTCGGTAAAAACATTGTAAAAATTTTTCAATATCACCTTACTACACATCGAATATTCTTCGTCGCGTCTCATGTTTAATAATAACACACGTGTAACATTATCACCATAGGTCGATGGTCCATAAGGGGCCACTTCCTATTTTTGTTATTATTTATAAACACTTCGGGTTATATACGATGATGCCTTATTATGTACATATAACTTATAATGCCCCTTAAATGTTCTATATTTAATACGAACTGTGTATATATAGACTTACCTATTTATTTATAACACCACTGTATAAAGTCAACAATAGTTACTTGTTAATTACACACAACCCTAGGTAAAGTCTAGTGGGGGTGGTGTAGGGGCCGGCATCATTGTATATATATTAGTGCCGTTCATCCGAGAGACGTGTTCGTGTGGTGCTTGTTCCTTCTATGCTAGCTAGGTGTCGCTTTGCGATACCTCGTTGGTACAAGAGGGGGCAGCACCATGCCTCGCGTCCAGCTCCTACTAAGGAGCCGGACGAGCGGCAGAAGGGGACTGGACATGGTCCAGTCCAGACGCTAATACTTTGTCATCAGAGAGATTGAATAAAGTCCTACCCGAGAGGTAGGGGTTTCTGGGGCTTTGCCCAACCCGAACTACTCGTGTTGTGTTGGTACATCTAGTGGTAAGCGAGCCAAAGAGCCACCCAACATATAAGTCAATACGAACCATTACATATATATATATATATATATATATATATATATATGTGGATCAACATGGTAAAAGGTATGCACACGCACCCCCTCGCGGGCGTTCTTTTTAACGTGTTGATCCACATATATATATATATATATATATATATATATATATATATATATATTGCATGAAGGTTAGGAAAAACACTATGGAGGTGCGACTGGACACAACGATACCTCTGTGCGATAAGGCTTTAATTTAGTCCTACACAATACCAACAACTTTAATACCTTAATTTCTAGCATGTTGAGAAATGCCATCCAGTCTATTTACACAGACTTACCATGCTGTTGACTGTGAGCTGTTGAAAAGACAGATATCCCAGTAGATACACACCACAACCAAGCAAGCACAAAACCACAGTCTTCTTCCATTGTGACACATATTGCACTAAGTACATCATGATTTAATGCAGCAGTCAGGACCCTGAATATAAGTATATAAGATGTAGATACATGAAAGTGAAACAAGGCCATGGGGTATGTTTCAGAAGGGTAAAAAAAATTGCCCCCCCATTTTGTATCTCAAACGACATTCGCATTATGTTACCAGTTGCATGGTATTGAATTGTTACAATGTATCTAAAATGGCATTTGGCCTTGCAGACTTGTAATAGACATAGAGCAATTGTAGAGATCTGCACATGAACCCTGCACAGTACTGTATACAATAGGATATAGATCCTATGATTTATCCAGATTCTGTGAACGTAGTGGTACTTTGGTGATCATAGAGCTATTTGCTGATCGTTATTCGTTCTGAAACTAACCCCTGAGATAACCCTCAGTGAGATCCGGATTAACAATAATCCAACCAATTCTTTCCCCACACTTTTCATATTTTTTGAATTGTCGGATTAGGTGTATTCAGACCAATTGAACACCTTTGGAACCAGCACTTAAGTTTGAGTGATTCGAGAAATGTTGCTGCCCTGCAAAAGTTCACCAAGCCCTCCACCAGCTGGCAATGAATGACTAAGCCCTTTCTTACGTTGTCTACTTCAATCTCACACAACTTCAGGTCTCTCTTTACCCAAAGTAGCTTCATTCTTCAGGATTTGAAATGGAGTACCAGTGCAGTGGCAGATCCAGGTGTAGGAGGGGGGGGGTCGCCATTGGATGATTTCTTTCTCAGGATGTTCTACTTCTATGGCAGATTTATCATAAAAAAGAATGAAACTTTCCCCAAAACTTCTAAGGCTCTAAATCCGCCAGTGGTCACTGACATCCCGCTGAAGGTGGGGGGGGGGGTCATTTTGAAAAAGGCCCCTTCATACTGGGGGGGGGGGGTCAAAGACTAAATATGGGTGATTCAAATAATCATTGCATCACATCATGCACATGCATTTCTTTTTCTTTTTTGGGGGGAGGTCATTTTACAAAATAATTTCTTAGGGGGAGGGGGTCGTGATAATTATATTTATCGTAGTGGTAGGGGGGGTCGGAAAAAAACCTGTCAATCTGCCAAAATCCATCACCCCCCCAAGCTGGCAATAAATGACTTGGCCATTACATGTGATCACCTCCCATTTTCCCCCTCCCCACACAGTACACATACACGTTGTTCATTACTTCTAAACCTATTTCATGTCTGTACTCCAACTTACCCGTGTTACTTATTAGCTTGACCATGCCCCGAATTGGCCATGAACCCTAAACATATTCTAGCACATATACTAGTTACTTATTATCTAGGATGACAGAAATACCCTTTCTCTGGCATGACAGTTTAGTATCTTAAGTTAATTTTCTGGTCTCTTAATTGGTGTTCCAATTAATAAATCGTAAATCCGGTTAAAACATTATTACATATACCATCGCAGTAATGACCATACTCTTTTATAGGGGTTTGAAATAGCATTTTATTGTGAATTTACAAGAAAATACAAGATGGTAAGAAAAGAAAACCATGATTTACCAATGGTATCTTTTTTCCCCAAGGGGATGGGCTGGCTCAAATGGAGTTGTGTATCTTTCGAAGGTACTTACAAAAGTGGACATTTATGAATTTTTTGAAACTGCTTAATTGAGAGCACTGACAACTAACCTTTTTAAAATTGTCACCACATCCAGAGCCAGGGTGCTGTGGTCTGTCAGTGGCATTTTGTGTCATGTAGGAGCATCATACGATACAGTGGATGTGGACATTGACATAGATCTGATGATGATGATGAAGAAGAGGAGTTGTCCAAGCAGCCCAGGAACTCCCTGGCCACCCAGATATTGAATCTGCTTTTAGGGCCGCAGTTACACATCTGGTCCCATCTGTTAGTGCACAATGAACAAAGTATACGGGCAGCTGATGAGGTTAAAATGAATAAAACCTTTGGCCATATGTAATTGGGGTTCCAAAAACATGAATGATGTGGGAATTACTGAAATTATTACAACCATTATATCATGGAACCATGGAGTTTTTCCCTTCACTGTAATTATCATATTGAAAACTTCCCATCCAGAGGGCCACCAAAAAATCACCTTACATGTAAATGTGTAATGGTCTGTGAGCATTAATTAGGGTGGAAATCTGAGATGTGCACCAATTAATACTAAAGATGGTTATATATTTTGTCATGTTTATTCACATTAAAGGAATATTGTTGATTAATTGAATATAAAAAGCAGACAAAATTACCGTGTCTTTTTGTAGAAAATAATGTTAAAATTCAGTAAAGCTATACTAGAGATTTGATTACTTGTAATAATCATATTTCCTGAAAAGTTAAGTTATTAAGCATTGCTAGGCTTGACTATGACCATTGTAATATGTGGCCAAGGTAGTTTTTCTCTTATTTTCAAGAAATCTTTTTATAATCCTTTTAGAGAAAAGATCTGATAAAGAAAATATTCAACTTGGAAGGAAAACCCATTTCTCCTTTTAGATTCTTTTCAGTGTATTTCAATATATTTTAAAGAAAATCAACATGTAAAGAATATAGAAAGAAAAACTATTTCATCCTTTGGATTTTCTTTATAATACTATAATCTTTATTAGATTCTCAGAGAATGAATTCTACGTTGTTTCTATGCTGATACGTACATTCTGATGAACAGACCTGGAAAACACCCTATGACGTCATAATATCAGGAGGGGATCCCTTCAATCACTGGCTCTCAGGGATCATGTGATTTCAAAAAGATTATCCATAGACCAACCATCCATAGGAGAGGGTCATATGACCCTATCTGTATATTCATAAAAAGATTTTGAAAAGATTCTATAAAGAACGAAAATATAAAGAAAATATGAAGAAAATCTTACACATGACTTGAGTCTTTCTAAAACAAGACACTATCAAATTAATTGTTGTGAATTCTTTTATGTTTATAGCCTTTGTAAAGTCATATTCTTTGATAATCTAAAGAAAAATATATTTAAAAATGTATGTGGAAGTTTCCAAATTCCTTATCCCCCACCTCAAGAGGTGGCCCTAACTTGACCCTGAGCAACAGGTTTCGGACAAAAGAAAATACCAAAATATTTTCTTTTCATTAAAAGAAAATAAAAATATTTTGTAAAGATTAAAAAGAGCAATACTTCAAATTTTAATGGTAAGAAAAGAAAACCATGATTTACCAATGGTATCTTTTTTCCCCAAGGGGATGGGCTGGCTCAAATGGAGTTGTGTATCTTTCGAAGGTACTTACAAAAGTGGACATTTATGAATCTTTTGAAACTGCTTAATTGAGAGCACTGACAACTAACCTTTTTAAAATTGTCACCACATCCAGAGCCAGGGTGCTGTGGTCTGTCAGTGGCATTTTGTGTCATGTAGGAGCATCATACGATATAGTGGATGTGGACATTGACATAGATCTGATGATGATGATGAAGAAGAGGAGTTGTCCAAGCAGCCCAGGAACTCCCCGGCCACCCAGATATTGAATCTGCTTTTAGGGCCGCAGTTACACATCTGGTCCCATCTGTTAGTGCACAATGAACAAAGTATACGGGCAGCTGATGAGGTTAAAATAAATAAAACCTTTGGCCATATGTAATTGGGGTTCCAAAAACATGAATGATGTGGGAATTACTGAAATTATTACAACCATTATATCATGGAACCATGGAGTTTTTCCCTTCACTGTAATTATCATATTGAAAACTTCCCATCCAGAGGGCCACCAAAAATCACCTTACATGTAAATGTGTAATGGTCTGTGAGCATTAATTGGGGTGGAAATCTGAGATGTGCACCAATTAATACTAAAGATGGTTATATATTTTGTCATGTTTATTCACATTAAAGGAATATTGTTGATTAATTGAATATAAAAAGTAGACAAAATTACCTTGTCTTTTTGTAGAAAATAATGTTAAAATTCAGTAAAGCTATACTAGAGATTTGATTACTTGTAATAATCATATTTCCTGAAAAGTTAAGTTATTAAGCATTGCTAGGCTTGACTATGACCATTGTAATATGTGGCCAAGGTAGTTTTTCTCTTATTTTCAAGAAATCTTTTTATAATCCTTTTAGAGAAAAGATCTGATAAAGAAAATATTCAACTTGGAAGGAAAACCCATTTCTCCTTTTAGATTCTTTTCAGTGTATTTCAATATATTTTAAAGAAAATCAACATGTAAAGAATATAGAAAGAAAAACTATTTCATCCTTTGGATTTTCTTTATAATACTATAATCTTTATTAGATTCTCAGAGAATGAATTCTACGTTGTTTCTATGCTGATACGTACATTCTGATGAACAGACCTGGAAAACACCCTATGACGTCATAATATCAGGAGGGGATCCCTTCAATCACTGGCTCTCAGGGATCATGTGATTTCAAAAAGATTATCCATAGACCAACCATCCATAGGAGAGGGTCATATGACCCTATCTGTATATTCATAAAAAGATTTTGAAAAGATTCTATAAAGAACGAAAATATAAAGAAAATATGAAGAAAATCTTACACATGACTTGAGTCTTTCTAAAACAAGACACTATCAAATTAATTGTTGTGAATTCTTTTATGTTTATAGCCTTTGTAAAGTCATATTCTTTGATAATCTAAAGAAAAATATATTTAAAAATGTATGTGGAAGTTTCCAAATTCCTTATCCCCCATCTCAAGAGGTGGCCCTAACTTGACCCTGAGCAACAGGTTTCGGACAAAAGAAAATACCAAAATATTTTCTTTTCATTAAAAGAAAATAAAAATATTTTGTAAAGATTAAAAAGAGCAATACTTCAAATTTTTCTTCAAACAATTTCATTTGGACCAATTTGGATGGTTTTGTAAACAATTAAAAATTTGAAAAGAAAATAGAAAGAGAAATGGGTTCGAAAACGATTTTTAAAAGATCAGACTTAGTATATTCTTTTTAAAAAGAGGCCTCTTTGGCACTACGGTTGTGGTAACGTACAGGCAACGTCTTTCTACACTATTCTTTTTAAAAAGAGAAAAAACCACCCTGGTGAGGGAAAATGGCATTTTAAGGTTGAGGTCATGGGCTTTAAAATGAGATATCTTGAGCTAAATTATCCCCAGTAGTTTGCTGTAATTGCTTGTCAAACATAGGTTGGTGTGTACAACAGGAAATAAGCTCTAAATGCATTATATCCTATCATAAACACTAATAATGCAAAAGATACAGTTTCGTGGAAAAATAATCAAAGAAATGTGAGGTTTTTGTCATAAAATTGGTTCTAGAGGGAATTTTTGAGCTGTTTTCGGTTCTGAGTTCCTGATGGAATTTCAATAAAAGTTTGTTGCAAAAATTCACAATTGGGATAGGGGAGTGGTTTCCATGGCAACCAGAAATTGCCTTATCTACCAATTTTCTATGTTTCCATGGCAACCTTTTGGATTCCTTATCAAAAATTGGTCTAAACCTTTTTTAGCATATTTTGTCAGTATTTTACCCATATCCTGCCCCGTGGTGGCCAAAACCAGTACTAAAATCCCCCCGGAGGCACGCTCTCCCCTGTTGGGCCACATATTGATTAACTGATAGAAATAAATTTTGAAAATTAATTTACTTTTTGAGATACGTCCGTTACCATTAGTTTAGAGCACTGGTTTAGGGGTATAACTAGATATGAAAACTTAGTATATTGTATTAAAACGAAGCTGCATTATCCTTCTATTCAGTCTGTAAGTTTCATCGATCCATCTATAATAGTCTTTGTGCAGCATTCACCTATCCAAAGGCAAATACAACTGTTCAAAAACGTGGTAACGGACGTATTGGCGTCCTATCTTTTAACATTGAAACATTTCTTTATCTTCCTGTAATTTATCAAATAATCATGTTGGTACTGTCTCCTTTTGGAAAGGTGTAGACTGTCACATAAATAAATGTTTTCTGGAGTAAAAAGTATGCATTTTTAACTTTCATTTTTTAGCATGTTTCCAACCCGACTGGTGCATATCTCAGATTGTCACCCATTAGCTAGATATCTAATCTAATAGACTGATGTATCAGATAAAAAAAAAAGACCAATGTAATGACAATGTGGGGTAACTCTTCCCTTAAAGGGGTATCTACTACCATCAATGGGATGAATCTTCACTAATCCAAACGATTTTTCCTATACTTTTGCAATATAAAAAAATAATCAGATTAGCGAAATCTGCCCGATTGACAGCAGTGGAATATTTGCTTTAGATTTTTGGCTTAGGAAGGTCATTCAAGAAAAGGTTAACTAAGATGACTCATTAGAATACTTACTTTCCCCACCTTATTAAATCACAACGTCCTTCCATAAATTCATCTTTCATACAGACAGTTCTTACATTTGTGGTCCACCACAATTATTGTATTGCAGTAAAGTGGTGTAGTTTCTACAGTGAAACCCCAGATGAAAGTATGGTGGTACAAGGAATCTTCGTGAAAATAATGATGGATCTCTGACAACTTTAGAATATGAATTTCACCATTATTTTGAAGAGACATTTATTTTACAGTGTAACACATGGGGCTGATAATTCAAGGTTTAGAACTGTTCTGTGGTGTCAGACCACTGTCTATAAGGCATATCCTGTAATGTTGATGACCAACATTCCGTAATAAATGTTGCACAGTAGCAGAAACCTTCTGTACTGGTATAGATGTATAGGTGCATTGATGCATTAGCAATCCTGAAAGTGGCAACTCTTTATGGAAGGTTTCTTCAGTGAAGCCTTTACATGTCTTGACAAATCCCTGTGTCCCAGGACACAAAAATATTTCTCTGGACAAAACTTATTTTCTGAGCTATGTCCAGCGGACACAGACCTGTGCACATCTAGACTTAAACATTGAGTACAGAGGCCATGCATACAAATTCACCTGATGTGCACAACCTGGTTTTGCCTTTGTGTCCAGTAGCCACCCCAATCCCAATATGGTTTGTTGACCCCTACAAGTTTAAAACAATGTTCATTATGATAATGACTTTGCTGCTATAGTGAGAAATGGGATAAAGAGACCAATGTTCATTTTTATGGACAGAGATATAAATATCCATAAATCATGAGAATGAAACCAGATTACTCTGATTTGTTGTCTGAAATTGCAAAACTGTACAGCATCTCATTTAGATCAGATTCCATTATTAGTTTCTTTTTAGAACTGTTATGGTTCGTCTTTTGTCTGCAGTTGAAACATGAGGAAATCAGCAAAACGTAACTTAATATATAAGCAAATGTCCACGACCCGTGAATAATTTCGCATTGTATTCACAGAGGTGAGGCGTCCGTATTCAACGAAGCCGTTGTATCAAACACACATAAATATTGTACTTTCATATGTCATCAACACCTAATGACTGCAGACAAAGATACGAAAGCAGATGAACATAGCCTCTAGCCAATAAAAGCAGAAATCATGTTAAACATGGCTTCTAGGTACATTTTAGTCATAAACATCTTGCCCATGGTTTTCATACAGTGATCCTCTTGTACAATCACATAGCATCTGTGTTGTTTAATGTGGAGAAAATGCTTACCTACAAATCCAACTGGTATGCATCACCTTTACAGTCTTGATGGAACAACTTATAAGTACCCTACCCTTGAACATGTTTTTCTTTTCATCGCAAGTTATTAGTCCTGGGCCTACCAAAAGAAGCTGACTATGTTCTCAAACTAAAGAGGCCTTTAGATGTGAAAAAAATGGAGATACCTTTGTTGTACCACCAGATCACCTCTGGCATTCACAGGAGGGAGATGTTATGTTTAAAGTTGAGCAATACAGATAGGATTGGAAACTAGGGGAGAAACTGGTGCCAACTGGTGATGCTATGTTGATAGAGGGAACTTGTTTGATGAGGTCGGGTGGAGCAGTGCCTTGGAAATCAGTGGCCTATGACAGACTGCATTGTCTTCCTGGAGGTATAAACACGGAAAATAGCATCTTCTCATGCTCCACAGTGGGAGGCATCTGAAGAATTGTGTTTGGAAATATTCTGTTTCCTTCATAACTTTAGGTTTTAGTAGATAGAAGTATAATAAGGGCAATTTGGACAGATGCATGCATTCTGGAAGTATAGATTTATCCTCTGGGTCACTCTCTTTTAAACATGACATTTTAGAGAAAGACTACAGACCTTAGTGATGAAGCAATTTTCAAATAGTACTATTTATATAAGAACAGCACTGGTTAAAATACTATGACACTTGTATATCAATCAATCCATCCATTCTGCATTACCCCTCTGCGTCAGTGTTTGCATTGGAAATCCCAACCACCAACCTACTTATGAAGATTAGGGGCTTTCATTGTTTTGGGTCTAGGAGCTTTGATATATTATATCCTGTGTAATAGCCGGATATGTGCACATGTCCCCTGTGGCAGGTCCTCTCAAATGATTGCAGAATAGAGGTATTCCTGGATACATATAATGATTTTTAACCAGATTTTGTAACTGCCGAGGAGACCAGTTTCCTGAAACATAAATAGGTCTACTCTACTGATTAGAGCAAGGCTCTTATACCCTCAAATAATTATATTAAAACTTAATGATGCCAATTTCATCAATATTCAGGTCAGCTGGCACATTTCAAGACCATTAATCCACATTTAATATTTGATTTGTATTTCTATGTTTGTCAGTAGGTTGCAGGACACCAATTGACAGGAGGTGGCAGCAGGGGTCACTTTATAACTCCGCACTGACGGGTGTTGTCCCGGGTGTTGTACAATGATTATTGGTCTAAAATCTGACAGTGGGTAGACAAACCAGGCACATAATTAATCCTAAGGGTGTAAATTAATCGATTTCAGTTTTATTTAGGTTGATATTTGATGTTAAGTTGAGGGGGCTCTATTTATTTACAGAATTTATTGAAATCATTCACTGCAAAACCCACAAATCTGGGTATGTCCACACTCTAAGGCCTATAGCAAAAAAGCTAATCACATTGTACCACATGCCATGGCCCCAACCACCATATATGTTCAGTGATGTTTGTTGACTTTTTATGCTAAGTCCTATAAATCCCTAATCATAAATTGCTTGATAAGAGCCAGAATTATAGCATTAGAAAAGTATTCAAATATTTCTATGCTGATCTCATCAAAAATTCAAAATGACTGCCACCTAGGTTTTCATAAATGGCTATTTTGAACTCTTGACCTCATAAATGTATATTCTGAACTTCTGTATTCTGAAGATCATGTTTCTCTCATGATCATGGTGAGAGATATGTCATTTTCAAATTTTTCATTTTGGCAGCCATCTTGAATAATCAAAAATGACCAACAGAAATATCCACTTCTGGAAATGTTCGTAGAGACTGCAGATTAATATAACCCCAGCCATGTGAGTTTTTATACTTTAAACTTTGGTGCTATATTGTTTGAACAGGTTCTCATTAGTAAGTATGTTAGCTACTTTGAGATTTGTGACATCTATAATTATAAGCAGTGTATCTTGACCTCTTACTTTGAGAAATATATCTTCCTTAGCTGTGAATTGGTGGTTTATGCTGATTGGAGCTAAAAAACCTGAAATTTGGCAGAAATGCAGACATTTCGGTGCTGACCTCATTAGAAATCCAAGATGGCTGCCACCTAAGTTTTCATAAATGGCTAATTCGGATTCCTTGACCTCAGAAATGTATATTTTGAACTTAAAATCACGTTTCTATCTTAAATATGACCAGAGATATGTCATTTTTTTAACTTTTCGGTGGCCATCTTGAGTATTTAAAAATGCTCAAGGGTAAGATCCACACACCCTACCTTAAATGATTATGGAGTCCTTGTAGATGAATAATTAAGAGAGAAAAAAAAGATATATCAGAGAAGTTTGGGTTAGGCCAAATATCCCTTCATTTCTGCTTGACTATCTGTGTAATATAATTATATAAATAGTCATTATAATAGTTTAGTATTGTCTTTGCATGAAATCAAACACCACGAGTATGGGATGTAATCAATATTTTATCTGACTATTGCTCATGCAATACAGTCAGGTACACATAATATCGTTACCTTAGTGCAAGAGGGATGTAACTGACATTTGGGCAAAATTAATCTTTTTTCTTCTATTTTAACATCGGTGGCCACTTCTTCAACTTTTATGGAAGTACTGAAGATCTGCCTATAATATGTGTGCCTATATACAGGCTCCAATGCAATATGTTATATTAACTTTGTTTTATTCAGCATGTTTTATGGAACAAATCATTTGCCTTTCCTGCAAATCTAGAAAAAGTGCAGATACAACCTTCTTGCACTAAGGTGACGGCACATTGTGATAGTGAACCTTGACGGCAGTATCCACTATTTGTAAATTGACTTGATCAAGAACGAGACACTATTTGATACAGTACATTTTTTTAAAAAAAATATCCCTTTATTTAATATCATGTATGAATTGTCTTTGCACATATACTCCTGTTTTGAAACGGATGCAGATCACTTTCGTATTCCAGAAATGACCCATTTCCCTTTTCGCACACATTTCCCTTTATTTGAAAACCTAGTCCAACTTCTTTCATTCATAAATGTAATAAGGGTTGACAGATCAATCTGAAAGCGTGTTGCATAATAGATTATTCTCACTAGTCGGCCCATAATCAATTCTTTGCTCTTTAACACTATTTTGTAGCTCTGCAGTAGGCTTGATTACAACTGACCTATGCTCATCTGGGATATTTTTTTATTTTAATGTATAATAGTGTAATTCAAATGGAAAGTCATAGTTGAATCTTAACGATTATACTATGAAAGAACTACTTTTTACAATCAGCCTGTAATTCAGGCTTAGGGTAGAGGCACCCTGAGTCGGACAGACACCTACAGTTGGACACCTTTGTGACTGAATGACATAAACAATATCAGAATCCTGGCTTTCATATGAACCTAATATGAAAATTAAAGTGTTATTCTCTCTAATTATTACAGTATAACAAATATAAGTCTCTGCATACATGGCTTTATAACTGTGTAAACCTGGTGTGTTCTTGGTATATTCTGCTCATGCAGAATGTTGAGTGAATTGAAAATCTCGTTTAATTCTTCCATATTTTGCACCTTCACCAGCATGTCTACAGGATTGCTATGTATTGCAATGGCAAAATAGGGGTTTTAGGTAATCATTTGACTTAGCATACCAGGATACATCACTCATATCATATTTTTGGAGACATGCTTATGTCACTATCAAATTACACATAAAGTTGGACACCAATAACACCATCTCTGGGACACAATTACATAATGTTTCAAATATTTTTAGAATGGATCTTTTTTCATAGAATGAATCTCTTACACTATACCTGTACACCCAACCATGAATATTCAACCTTTTCTTGGTTTTACCTACTATCTTACACCTGCTCCATCTGCCCTGTGGAAGTCATATAGATTTCAGCCTGCACAATATACTGTTACAGGTGTTCACAAATACATATCTTAGTTATTCTGAACATCAACCTAGTAGTGTACACATTCCAGACTTATGCTACCTGCTTTTACAGAATATTTCATATGCATTTATCCCTTATAACAATCATTTAACAAAGTGTTTGACTCTAGGGTCATTCCTAATCTGAGCTATCCGACTGTAGGGGCAATTTGGCATTTTAGCATCAGAATATATACAGTTCATTTATTAATGTGTTATGGACAGATTTATTAAAAACCCCTCCATGAATATATATGTGGTCACGTATCATGTTCCCATTAGTGCAATAAAAAATAGGATTTACATTATTTGAAGGTACAAGACTGGATTGTCAAATATGGTCACCTCTGGTTTGGCCAGGAGCGTCCGAGATCGGTGCCTTTACCCTACACAATTAAATAGGTCCATGCAAATGTTAGGATTACAAGAACCTAAGCCACCCATCTTGAATCGATAATCAGGTGATCTCTTTATAGATATCATTGCCCATGTAGGGAGGGAGGGGGGTGTCGATTGCTTTTGCCTAAAAGGAATGCTGAAATACGCCATGTTAAGGTGCTCCCTGTGTATAACTCATCCTTTACCAGAACATTTTAGAATAAACCTGAACTCATGCCAGACCTATCAGTTGCACCTGGAGCCACTTTGTGCACAGTGTAACACTGTTTTAAGGTATTGTTGTGAATAACTGCCCTGGTGCTAATTGGTTTGGAAGGTACATTTACCTGGCCCTTTTACAAGACAGGCACTTATTCAAGATCGAGTATTATATGGTAAGTCATACAAACAAATGGAATGAGGCATGCAAAGGTATAATTATAACCTATTAAGATTAAGATTTAGTTATCAGTCTGGGGGTTGGTAATTCCTACTCCACTGCCATGGTCCAAAATCTAAGATCAAAACCATCAGATTACTGATGTGTGAAGACTATTTTACCTGCTACATATTCAAATTATTGTGATATTCAAATATCGGTTATTGGTCATTTACATTGAATAATGATCCTAGCACTTAAAGAAATGCCCAATCATTGGATGGAGTCAAGTCACACAAAGGTTTATGCATTTGGCAAAAATCAATATTAAATCTATATGCACAGGAACCTGCGCAGGAAGTTCATTTCCAATGGGAGTGACCCACCTTAACTATCAGTACTTTAGGGGATAAAAACAAAATAAACACCTTCATTTAGTTTTTTACTTCTTTTATTATAAAAAGTATTATTGGTGTTCCCATTAGTGCAATAAAAAATGTATTATTGGAATTACAGGAGTCATATTATATCTATTCACTACATCCAGGGTCAGGTGCTGTGGTCTGTCAGCGCCATTCTGTGTTATGTAGGAGCATTGACATCTGATGATGATGAAGAAGACGAGTCGTCCAATCAGCCCTGGAACTCCTTAGCCACACAGATGTCGAAGCTGCCTTTAGGGCCGCAGTTACATGTCTGGTCCCGGCTGTTGGTGCACAATGAAAAAAGTATTAGGACAGCTGATGAGGATTAAATAAGTGTAATTTTGAGAGATATCTCAATGAGATTCCAATCACATGGATGATGTTGGAATTATTACTATCATTATACTATGGGTTTTTTCTCTTCACCATAACTATTATGATGGAAACTTCTTACCTAGATGGCCACCATTGAATTATGTCATGTGTAAATGAGTAATGGTCTGTGATCATTAGTTGGATCATATTTCTCGATAAATGGGTCTTCAATAAGTCAGTTGCTTCATTTTTTGACCAGATAACCCACTGAACAGATACGATAAGGGCCATAAAGTTCCCTTGTAATTCTGCTTATGATACCCACTGATTTAAGAACCAGTCACTTTCTTTTACAAAAAACAAAGGTGGCCAATCTACTGGGACTCAACTGTACTTGAGTTGAGGTGGGAAAGGATTTATCCAAGATGACTCATTAATACTTACTTTCCCAATCCTAATAAATCACAGCGACCTTCGATGAATTCATCTTTCTTGCATACAGGCTGACAGTTCTTACATTCATGGTCACACTGACTGGCTACCATAATTGCAAAGAGTAGCCACAGTGAGGAACAGGATTAAACAAAATGCTGTTAATAAATTTCATGTCTATAATGCACATACATGTATAATACACACCCCTAACTAAGGGAAATGCTATAAGGAAAACCTTGGTATTGGTTAGAACTTTTCTTTGCTGTCAGATCCTTACAAGTACCTGCTGTAATGGTATAGGAACACACACACGGGCTTCCCTAGCCCACTTAAAAGGGTCTATTTCTCCTCTTTTCTATCCCCTCAGGATGCATGTGGTGCACATATGCGTGGGCACTGACACATTCCTCTGTGAAATGGTAATGTAGTTCTCGCCATGAATATGACCTTAGCTGTCGAAATGGCGTTAAATATCCATTACTCACTCACAAACACACACACACACACATATACATATATATATATATATATATATATATATATATATATATATATATATATATGCTGATATTTACGAGCAGAGTGTGACGTCAGGTCATTAAAGTCGCGGCCGCGTAACCAAGGGGAATCGACAATGTTCACCAAGTGTTCATAGGACACGGCCGCGTAACCAAGGGGAATGGAAAATGTTCACCAAGCGTTCATAGCAACGAGATGAAGTGGGAAGAAGTCACTCGCTGGGGTCATCGTCGCAGATCTAAATCGTGTTTTTCTACTCGCCATGGCGACTACAACTCGGCAAGTAGTCGCCATCAGTAGAATCAAGCATCATCCCAGTACCAAAATTGGTGAGTCTGACCATGAACAATACGTTAAAAAATTTGAAAAAGTTGATACTATTGAGAAACATATTTTGGTAAATATGAAATTTATTCTGGATGTATACAAGGAGGACACTAATGTTGAAGGAATGTTAAAACATTTGGAAATGTTAGTGGAAAAGTCGGGCACTAGAATATACACTGTTGCAGCTTTGGTAGCATACGACAAGTCAATTAGGTCTAGAGCTAATGAGGATGGTATTGAGGCCTTTGGTATTCTTAAGCACCTTTCTTATGATGGCACAGTACAAGCCCAAAAGGTATATGCCTCTAAGTCTAAAAATGTGCATACTGATTGGATCTGAGAAAGTAGCCAATGTAGTGCGTTAATGAAGCTTTGTACCGTCATGGAAAGTAAACATCAATAATGAACATCTATGAACCATTACCATTGGTTGCTATGAAGGATCAATGCAGCCCAGCCCAAGTGATTCTCAAGTGCTACAGTGATACATCATGCTGAGCTTAAAGAATTTATAGATACTCCGAAAGGCTTTGACCTAATGTATGATTTAAACACTGGTGGACTACATTCATGCATCATCATGACAATATCCATGCATCATTTATTCATACATTAGTGTTTCAGTAAGAGTTAAACATTTGGCCATACAGTGGTGACACTACCTCAGTCTTACCTAACACATGACAAACTTATGACCTAAAGAAATACATGTAGAACATTACTAGCCAATCTGGTCCTTGGTCTATTTGATGCTCTCTGGTCTTGCGTTTCAAAGTCAGCCCATGGTACCATCTGAAAAATGAGATAAAGTTGCTATTGATCTCAAAGTTTTGATATCAGCTTACCCCTTCATAGTTGATGAACTTGGTATTTGTGTTTATATACAACTTAAGGTGGATGTGTACGACTGTCTCCAACACCCAGGAATGTTTAACGACACTAGATATAGTCAAATACATGTGTATACATACGTGTTCATACATCTACAGATAGGTCCTTTTGAAATGAATCTCAGCTAGCAGGGATAAGTTGGGCCACCGATGGCAATTGTGGGCACATCTGGACAGCAATATTCCAATGTTGGGCCAATGTTGCCAGTCAGGAGGTTAATTCAAAACATCCTGTGATCGCAACCCCAGCGATCTTAGGAATTATTCTACCTTATCCTATTAAGCGATCTTAAGATCAGACTGCGTTCACATTTCCTAGCCAGCACTAAGATCGCATCGATCTTAGCCTCAGCCCTCCTACACTATTCCAAGAAGTATTGACTAGGCACAGGGGTAAGAGTCCCAAAATAAAGGAATAGCTGTGGAGTCACTCTTCTTCACAAGAGTGCTTATACCATCGTTCCCCGTCCCCATATGGGCTAAGAAATATATTAGATTCCATCTGTAAATAAGGTAACTTTAATGCAAATCTTCAACCAGGATAAAATTAAAATATCTTACCTCAATAGAGAGAGACAGATGAAATTCCCCGAAGACAGAGTCTGGCTTGCAGTAAGAGGATACCAAAGAGAGTGGGGTAGGACTTCACTTCAAAACTTGAGAAGGAAGAATTACCTTAGAGTGCCCTTGAGTATGAGTAGGCCTAAGGGCCCTCAAGGACTCTCAGTAAACGTCCTCCCTCCCCTGTTTATGTATGCAGCAGGCTATTCACTCTTTCGATCAGGAGTGTTCCCTGTAAGTGCTCTTGTACTCAGGTGAAACCACTATGCAATTCTTTCACTAAGATCGCAGTGATCTTAGTGCTGGAAAAGGAATAGTGAAGTGATCCCAGGACTTACTATTCCAGACAGGCCTGCAACCACTGCATTAGATAGGGTAGACTGGCCAGGTCTTATGATATGTGCCTACACTAAGATCGCTGGGGTTGCGATCCCGGGATGTTTTGAATTAAGCTCCTAATGTCTTACCAATGTTGGCAAATCTATGTTGTGCCAACGTTTGGCAGGGCACTGGGAGTAGTGCACTACTCCTGGTGCCCTGCCAAACGTTGGTACAATGTCAGATATTTCCCGTTAGCAGTTCATTGCTGTATCAACGTTGGCAAGTCTTCCACTACTGAGGAAATAACCAACGTTGGCCCAACATTGGCGAAACACTGTGTAACCTACCTCCACTAGAGGGCATTGTTGGCTATATAAAGAGATTTTACCTGCTAGATCCTTCAAGTCATGTCATGATAAGCATCAGATTATCATGTATGTTGAGTGTTTTTGATATCTTTAAATCCAGAAAAGTATAATTAAAGTATTATATGATAAATGTTCAACAGTTTTATGTGAAATCCCAAAATACTTGAACATCACCAGAAGGACACCCCTTTACAGGCAATAAGAAGTAGGTAAGGTCTAAACTATGGAATGGCATTGTATCATTCCTTGGCTAATACAGCTAAGATAAGGTGAAGCTGAAGAAATGGCTGTCTCTAAAATGACGATTCTTGACAGCTATATCACATGAGGTGGTAGCCTTTTCTTGTTAGACTAGCATGCATACACTGGTACAATGTCTACATCAGTTTGGTTGGCCCGACTTTGGTACAACATTGGCCCAATGTCACTGACATGGGGACGTTAGCATAATGGTAAATTAGTCAGACAAATGAATGTGGGCCCAATGTTGGTATTCTAACGTTGGCCCAATGTCAGATTTTAGCCCGACCTTGGTTGGCTAACGTGGGCCAATGTCAGTTTCCTGATGTTGGCTTGATGGTAAATTACTCAGATCAGTCACTAAACAAAAGAATGAGGATGGGGATGTCCAAGTATCATCACTGATTTATTGCATGGGTAGACAATCTGAGAACATTTTTAAGTCATTCCGCTTCGACCCCATCGCACAGCCAACCGCTGCTGTACCACATCCGATAGACGCTAAAGACAACTTCGATGTAGTCATAAAAAAGTACGACGAGTACTTTATACCTAAAAAGAATACCATTCATGAGTGTACAAAGTTTTACCACAGAGTCCAAGAGTCAGGGGAGTCGATCGAGTGTTTTCTCCGAAGCTTACATGCGATAGCGGCGCATTGTCAGTTTGAAGATAAGGAGGATGAGCATATTTGTGACAGGTTCATCAGTGGCCTGAGCGACAAGACAATGTCGAAGAAGCTCCAGCTCGAACAGGACACTCGCACCTTGGACAAAGCGGTACAGCAAGCCCGACATAACGAGCTCCTCCAGATGCAGAACGAGCCATCAGCAGCCGTCAACGCCGTTAGGGATGGTGGAAGGAGAAGGAAGCAAGGGTCATCAAAAGATGAAGGTCAAAAGTCAAACGGCCAAGGTCATCGATCGAATGACCACAGTAAGTGGTTATGTCCACCGATCGTCCGAACCAGACGCATGTCCAGCGATTGGTAAGAAAGGTCATTTTCAAGCCGTATGTCGTCAGAAGGTCCAAGAAGTCTATGGAGATGACCAGCAGGATGATTATTTCTGTGGATCCATTGACTGTGATAGCGACCCAGCATGGAAAGTTACTCTATCCATCGGGGGTAGTCAGCCCGTAGACTTTAAGATTGACTCTGGTGCGGATGTCTCTATCATGTCATACTCCAAGTATCTAATGCTGAAGCTGAGACCGCCACTCAGCGAGAGTACGTCAAACCTTTCAAGCCCTGGTGGTCCTTTGAGCTGTAAGGGAGACTTTACAGCCAAGACACAGGTAAAAGGAATATGCTACAACTTCCATGTCTTAGTCGTCGGAAATGAGGTCGAATGCCTGCTTCTTAAAGGAAGATTCACAGCCTTTTGCAGTAGCAGTTGCCAGAAGAGTACCCATTCCGCTTCTGCCTAAGGTAAAGGAGGAGTTAGATCGTCTCCTCACTTCCGGCGTGATCCGTGAGATCACTAAGCCTACAGCATGGTGTGCACCCATGGTAGTTGCCGTGAAGAAGACAGGCAAAGTGCGTTTGTGTGTCGACCTGAAAAAGTTAAACGTCAGTGTGAGACGTGAGAGGTTTGTTCTACCGACTTTAGAAGACCTCACGTCAAAACTCCCAGGAGCCACCATGTTTTCCTGCCTAGATGCCGCTAGTGGATTTTACCAAATCCCGCTGGCTGCGGAAAGCCAAGAATTGACAACGTTCATGACGCCCTTCGGGAGGTACTGTTTTAGACGATTACCTTTCGGGATTACGTCGGCGCCAGAAATCTTTATGCGAAAGATGACGGAGGTCCTAGATGGGCTTGAAGGTGTTATCACCTACATGGACAACGTCCTCATCTATGGTAATACTCCAAAAGAGCATGACGAACGACTATCTACAGTGCCAGCAACCCTAAAGAGGGCAGGATTGAAGCTGAACCAAGAGAAGTGCTCTTACAGAAAGACAGAGTTAAAGTTCTTGGGACATAGGTTCACAAAAGACGGAATTTCAGCCGACTCAGAGAAAGTGGAAGCAATTGTCAAGATGCCGCCACCATCGTCTGTGACTCAATTGCGACAGATTCTTGGTATGGTCCACTATCTGGGGTCATACTTGCCGGATCTACATGTAGTCACTCGTCCTCTGAACGATCTGCTGAAGGGAGATGTGGAGTGGATCTGGGGTTCAGCCCAGAAAGAAGCCTTTGCAAAGATGAAGTCACTCATCTCGTCAACTCCCATATTGGCTTACTATGACGTCAACAAGCCAACCACAGTGAATGCAGACGCCAGTGCATATGGTCTAGGTGGAGTACTGTTACAAGACCATGGAGGTATTCCTAAACCCGTTGCCTTCTGTTCAAGAACACTAAGCCCTGCAGAACAGAAGTATGCACAAATCGAGAAGGAATGTTTAGCGAGTGTGTGGGCGTGTGAAAAGTTTGACCGGTTCCTCTGTGGACTGGAGTCCTTCACGCTGGAGACAGACCACAAGCCGCTCATTCCTCTTATCAACACAACAGACTTGGATAGTGTGCCGATAAGATGTCAGAGACTCCTCATGAGACTAATGAGGTATAAGGCACAAGCAAAGTATGTCCCGGGAAAGCAAATGTATGTGTCATGCACTTTCCAGGAGTCCAATGTCAACGAAGGCCGTCAGCAGCACGGCTGAGGAAGTTGACATGTATGTTCAGTCTATTGTAGCTGGGTTTCCTGCAACCCCTCAAAAGAGAGACGATCTGAGAGTGGCGACGCAGAACGACTCAGTGTTACAAGCAGCGATAGTGTTCACCTTGACGGGTTGGCATAAGTATGAGAAGGATGTACTGGATGGCTTGCGAGAGCTCTATGCTCATCGAGCAATGTTATCAGTTGTAGATGGACTACTGGTTTTTGGTAGCAGCGGCCAACAGAGCAGAGATTCTTCAAAGGATCCATGATGGACATCAGGGAGTGACCAAATCGTTAGAGAGAGCCAGTTTAGGTTGCCTGGTTTGACTGCAGACATCAAAAGGGTCGTTGGCTCTTGTGAACATTGCCAGACGCTGAGACCAACTCAGCAAAAAGAGCCGTTACTGCCGACACCTTTGCCACAAGGTCCCTGGCAGAGGATAGGAGTAGATCTCTGTCAGTTCAAAGGGAAAGACTACCTTATGATGGCCGATTACTACTCAAGATGGATAGAGGTCTTACGCCTATACAAGACCACAGCCAAGTCAGTGAAATACTGCATGGAAGATGTATTTGCCAGGTGGGGTTCTCCGAGAGAAGTTGTGTCCGACAATGGTCCCCAATTCTTCTCGGCGGAATTCAAGTCCCTGATGGTAAAGCATCGGTTTAATCATGTTACGTCAAGTCCATATTTGCCCAATTCTAATGGAGAGGTGGAACGTGCAGTCCAGACTGCCAAGCGAATTCTGAGTCAAAGTGATCCTTGGTTAGGTCTGATGGTCTATAGAGACACCATAATTGCCGCCACTGGATGTAGCCCGTCTCAGCTCATGATGGGTCGTCACATCCGCACAACATTGCCAGTCATTCCTTCTATGTTGGAGCCAAAGTGGCCTGACAGAGAGGCCATTCTGTCAAGAGACCAAGCTTATAAGGATTCATATACCGACTACTATAACAGTCAACATGGTGTTCGCCCTCTACAACCACTACAGGCGGGGGAAAAATTGTTATGAAGAGAGATGACCAGAAAGGTTGGAATCAGCCAGGAGTCATCAGTGGTGCCGCCAATGCTCCGAGATCCTACATCGTGCAGACAGAGTCAGGAGTCGTCCGGAGGAATAGACGCCATTTGGCACCGAAAGTATCATCAAGCACAGCGCCAAGTACGCCAAAGAAACCAGGCAGCCCGCAGGTTCAACCACCTCCTGCGAGTCCCATACAAATGTCAGATACCACTGCGAGTGAAGCGGATGTTGAACCAGCAACAGCAGTAGCCGCTCCAGAGCCACGCCGGTCCTCGAGAGCCGTGAAGAAACCTGAGCGGTTTATTGAGAACTGTTAGATTAGCTGTATGAGTCATCCTCACATTGGTCAGAATAACACCAGAGATTGACTTATGGGTATTGAGCAGTCTACTCTAATACCCAAGGGATCTTTCCTTGTGTCATATTTCTCATTAAATATGTTCAGTCATATGGTCATATCAAAAGACTCAATAACAGTCATATTCAAAGACTTAGTCATGAGACATTTTGAACTTTCCTTAAAAGGGGGAGATGTTATAATATGTCAAAATATTATCTATATAATATTTCTAAAGACTTTGGTTACCTAGAATGATTATTTCTAGTCCTGTTAATATTGACCAATCAGAAGCCAGCACCACCTGTATGCTGCAGAGAGTTGTTTGTCCTTGACCTCACACTGAATACACTGTCATGGCCGACCCGTCTAGATCCCAGACTTGTGTTGTAGTTTCTATCTAAATACCTGACTCCCATGTATCACAAGAATGAAACCAGATTACTCTGATTATTTGTCTCAAATTGCAAGACTATACAGCATCTCATTTAGATCGGAATCCCTTATCAGATTCATTTTAAGATTGTGATGATTTAGCCTTTGAGTTGAAACACGAGGGAGTCAGCAGAATGTAACTTAGTATTATAGCTAGATTATTTTTGAAAGAGTGCACAAAATTTCTGTAATACAGCCATACTATATTGTGTAGAATACACCAATCCCTTTGCAACAGCACTTTGCCATAGCATAGAACTGGATTGCAACAGCACTTTGCCATAGCATAGAACTGGATTGCAACAGCACTTTGCTATAGCATAGAACTGGATTGCAACAGCACATTGCCATAGCATAGAACTGGATTGCCTCATATTTAATACCAACACTATTTTTTCCTAAACATCCGTCAATACTTTTCCTTTGTATATATTCAACCATCCTATCATATTTCAAATATTAGTAATACACTACCTGTATACATGAGTAATATACAATAGGCAGTGAACACTTTGAGGTTACAGTGCTTTGAGTGCCAAGATCTAAAAGCAAAGTTGTGTTGCCTTAACTATAAATGGACAGCTGGTGGGTGCATGGTTCACATACTTGTAGAGGTTTACAGCTATTGATTCTAGTCCTGCAAGTTATATTAGGCACAGTAGGGTGCCGGGGGTATCTAAACTACTCAGGAGGACATTTCTTAACAGGCTACGGGTGCTAACTTTAAAATTGTAGGGAGAATCCTTAATCTAGAAACAATAGAACCTAATGGTATTGGTCATGTAGTACCTGCAGCACTACAATTGCCCTACCAAATCCTTAGTGATTGCTATGTAGGTGCTGATTGTACAGAGAAGTCTTAGGACATCGCCTATAATCACTGGCACTAACGTTTAGGTTGTCCAATCATAGTGGCTGTATGCAGTCATAAACCAGGATTCCACTGAAGCCGATGATTTTCCTGGTTTTTGTCGGGCCGACAGAGGCCCGATTGGCTCTTTTTAGTTTGTCGCCCTGTTGTCGGTCCGACAAAAAAGTCGGCCCAATAACTGGCCGACAGTCCAAAGTTCCACAATCGGTTACCCAACCCCTACCCGATTTCTGCTCTTCCACCAAACTGGCATACTGTCGGATACAGTCTCCGACAGGTGTCCGACAGTCGTCGCCGATATCTAGGCCAGCTCTTTCACTGATCACGTGATCGGCGATGACCTACTTTCAAGAACAAGATGGAGGTCGAGGAGATCGTGCTGCTCGCGAACGCCACTATCGGTATTTTAGCTCTAGAGGAGGGAGACATCGATGTTATCCAAGGGGTGAAAAGGAAGCACAGATTCCATGCTGCACCCTACCTGAAGGACAGGACAGATGAGAGGCAAAGGAACACCTTCACCAAGCTCCATCGTGATCTGATAGCTGTAAGTATCTTGTATAATAAGGGCCCATCCATATACAAGGTAATCGGTAGGGGGGGGGTAAATAAATTCTGTATATATATATATCTATCTTCAGCATGTATGTATGTATGTAATTTGTGACTTACAACATGACAGAGCAGTTCAGGTCATCTTACTCAATTTATGGACAGGCCCTACATAAATGGCAGGGGTGGGATCCAGGACCTGGCATGTTGGAGGCAGACAGTGGGAAGGAGGGGGGGGGTCCGGATGGTTATTTATCTTGAGCACAAATCGGTGATAAACTGTCCAGTAGACGGGTTATTATCCTTTTCTTTATGGACAGGGGGGGACAATGGCTCTTGTTCTGTTAATTTACCTTTTCGCTTTTTTTCAGATGGGAGAGGACGCTGAATTCAAGCATACTTTGCGGATGGGGCCCGACTTGTACCACAAGCTGCTCGCCAAGGTCACCCCACTGATTTATCGGAGTGACACCAACTTCAGGCCCTCGGTGAAGCCAGACGAGAGGTTGGACATAACCCTCCGATACCTTGCCTTAGGTAACTTGATATATGTGTATTATCTGAGACAGAGCATGTTTTATTCAAGGTTGGTAAGGTTAAAATGAACCTCTCCCTTTTTAATTTTATTAAAGCCGGAAAAAAAAATAAAAGTCATGTTTATATAATTTAATATGTGCTTCAAAAACACTAATTTCTTTTTTTTTTTTTGCAGGCGACAGCAGCCAGACACTCCACCATGGCCATCTGGTGGGCGGGTCTACGGTGTACCCTATTATCCGCGACACGTGCATAGCTTTGACGGCTGTGTTGAGAGAAGAGTACATGAAGGTAAATAAAAAAATTAATTATTTCTTTGTAATAATATAAAGAGCTGGAGGAAACTTTTTGGTTATGCTCCTGCTTGTCTCTATCATGTTCTTATCATTTTACAATAAAAAAAAAAAATATTGTCTTGCCCATCCAAGATGAAAATATCTAAGATTTTTTTTAAATATTTTTCATGCAGGTACCTAGCACGACGGAGGAATGGCTTGAGATAGCCGACGGCTACGCCAGTTCCTGGCAGGTGCCCCACTGCATAGGATCTGTAGATGGTAAGCACATACGGATCAAGAAGCCAAAGAAGAGCGGGGCCACTTACTTCAACTATAAGAAGTTTTACAGCATCGTGCTGATGGCCGTCGTGGACGCTCAGTACAGGTTCCTTTACGTGGACGTGGGCTCTGAGGGGAAGGCTGGAGATTCCAGGATCTGGAAGGAAGGTCCCATGCACAGAGATATGAGTGACCCCACTAACCCCCTTCAGATTCCTCCAGCCTCTGGGATCAAAGGAATGAGGGACCTTTTGCCGTATTTCATGATCGGCGACGATGCTTTCGGGCTTTCTACCCATCTGATGAAGCCTTACGCCGTCAAGGACCAAGGGATGAAACAGGTGGCATACAACTACAGGATGTCCAGGGGTCGTAGGTGTGTTGAGAATTCCTTCGGCATCTGGGTGACCAGATTTCGCCTCTTCCTGAGGCAACAGGACATGGAACCCAAAGGAGTGAAGATGCTAGTCATGGCCTCCCTTGCCCTTCACAATTTCCTACGCACCCGATCCCCCTCTGAGTATATACCTCATGGGGCTGTAGATTATGAAGACAGGGAACACGACCTTCACCCAGGAGAGTGGAGAGGGGAAGGGGGCCTGGAAGGTCTAGACAGGGCGGCGGCACCTAGGAACATGCCTCAGGATGCCAAGACCATGCGCCATAGCCTGTGTGAATGGTTTTTGTCCAGAGCCGGCTGGGTCCCATGGCAGGACCGATACCTGCGGAAAAGGTATGGGTATCTGTTTGAGAGAGAAGCTGCCAGGGAGGCTGGTCCAGATGATGTCCCGGACGAGGACAGTGAGTGAAGCCTGTACAGCATGTCTCTTCTGAAAGGAAATGTCAGACGTACTATGACCAAGAGAACATATTTATTGAATATTTTTATGTACCAGAACCACAAGATGTTATAACAAATTATTTTCTTTTTATTGACAAATCTGAACTTGAACTGTTAGCTTCACATGCCTTTTGTCTGATACAATATGTATATAGCACTGTCTGAGGTGTCATGCTGTTACATGCATGAAGTCGGCTTGTACATAGAAATTGAATAATATAACCTGTGTGAATCGGGCGCAACATTATCGTACATGAACTATCATGTGAAGTGAATCCTGAGCGACAGTTTTGGTCTGACATGTGTCATGTCGGCTGGTGAGATCTTAATATATATACTTATTATGCACAGGAACAAAGATACAGTCAGTCACATGTGACCTCTGTAAATGTCAGTGGAAATGCTTGTATGTTGACCCGTATTTGAGGACTACATCTTATATGATCAGAGTCAATGGAACAAATACATGTAGTTATGATATGTTCATCCTCACAAGTGTGTATCGTGACCGACAGCACCTCACATGTATCATGTCAGCATGTCTACAAGAAATGAAAATCCTGAGCGATTGTTTGTATCTCATCCATGTAAATACCACAAAATTTCCTGCATGCACAGAGCAAGTTAGTGAACCTTATCTGACAAGTTATATCTTGTATAGTGCTGGATAATGAGTTTTTATTCCTGAGAGACAGTTCTTGATCCTAACATGCTAGCATGTCAGTAAGGCAGGGGTAGATCGTTGTCCAACAGGAGAACAAATGTCTCAACTTTGAAATATAACATGTAAATAAAAATAATTCTTTTATCAGTAGCATCCAAACACACTGTCTCTTTTCTGTCACCTGGAATTAAAATTACGGCTTTTAATAACAAACAGACAGTAAAACATCCTTGACGACCTTGTCAACAATCTAAACAGATTCTAGGATAAATAATGAACACATCAGCCAACGTGGGCAACAGTTCTTGTCTCTGACCAAGGGGCACCAAGAAATTGTGCTTTCTTAAGGCTAAAGCTAGAGCAAGTATACATGATGGGGGCTTATCTGCAGAGCTACATGCCGTCCCATTCGCCATTCACCGCCATCATGGCGGTTTGATAAACGTGCACCTTGAACTTGTCTTTGATCTTTTGGGTCATCCGACCCATCTCCAATTCTAGCATTTTACACCACTGAGTATCGGCCGACACCTCCTTCACCGGGGGGGGGGAGGGGGAGGAGGCTGATCGGTTGCCTTAGATCTGCTTTGTACTATCTGCACCAGGTTATTTAGGGATTCACCATAAGATTCATAATATTTCTCTCTAGACTGTAAGATTTCTCCCACACTCTTTTCCTTCTTACTGCCAGGTTTGAGGTGCTGGGGCTCCCATTTGGCTAGCTACTCTGCCTTTGCCAGATCTGCTGCCTCGTTCTTCTTACCAGAGTCTTTTATTTTAGGAATGTTATAGTTGATGGTTTTGTTCTCTCCACTGGTAGAAGGCTGGGGCTTTTTAGTACCCGATGAAGACTTCCCTGCCCCACTCCCCTTGGGTTCTCTGGCAGGAGTCTGATCAGATTTCCACTTCCTTTTGCCGGGGGTTCCATCTGATCGTGCTGAACCTGCAGAGTCAGAAGTGCCTTTCCTGAGAGGAGAGAAACGGGTCCTAGTGGCGATAGCACTGTCTTCGTCGTCAGAAGACTCCCCATCTGGATTGTAGTTAGGGTCGTCTTGAACATCGTCCTGATCATTGTCCTCGTCCTTGTCTCCCTGTTCATCGTCCTGCTTGTCGTCCTGATCTTCCTCCATTTCCTGGGCCAGTTCCTCTTGGGGTTCAGGTGACTTCTCCTTCTGCAAGTGAAGAAGTAAAACAAACCTATATATATCAATGTGTAAGACACCTAAGTAAGAAATCATGTTCCTGTTACCATGGAGACTCTTTATAAAAAATCGTAGATGAAAATGTAGGTGACATGTGTATCTAGGCGGCTTCTTAATATATAGAGAGGATTTAGGGCAATATTTCTCTGCTTTTATAATTAATATACTGACATATTACAAGAGAAGAATTAATTTTTTACCTTTATCTTATTTGGATAGTTGGTGTCGCTCTCCATCTTCTTGCACCAAGGATGGAAGAAGCCACACAATCTCTTTATCAGAGCCTTCATATACAGCAGTTTACCCTCCTCTCCAAACGCCCCAGATTTAACTTTCCCCGACACGATTTTCTGATAATCTGAACGTAAGGAAGTCATCCGCATGTTGATGAAGAAAGCTGGAAAAAAAAGAAGGCAGATATATTATTTGACAAAAGAAACCATGACCTCTCTTAGAATTAACAAAATTATTAGAAATAATTAATAAATTGACAGAAATAATTTATTTTTTAAACTAAGAAAAGTTATTAAGACATGAAAAATGATTTTTACCTGGGATGTCCAGTTCATCGCCGATGACACCTAAAGTAGTCCACTTTGCTGTAGGGTCTTTATATAAGGAATGACTCTTGTCATATAGGTGGGTGTTTTGTTCCCACAGCTCACACAATCGTTCAAGCACTTTTACATCTTTGAAGTACTGCCTCCCACTTCCTGGATTTGTTCCTGCAGGTTTTTTTTAAGCTGACCGATAGTTTTTTTGGGAGTTTTTTTTGGGGGGGTGACCATCTTGGACGGGATAGATTCCTGATTTTTCTCTTCCTGTTGCCCTTCTCCCTCTTCTTCATCATCGTCGTCCTCTACCTGCTGCCCACTCCTCTCAGAAAGGGTGTATGGAGCGGTCTTCCATGCCTTGGGCCCAACAGAACATGAACTAGTAGACGATTCCCTATCGTTTCGAGATTTCTTAGGAAGAGGGGGGGTGGGAGATCTAGGTGATCGGGCAGGACTGTCTTGACCCTCCCACTTATCCAAATCAGGCATGAGGTTCCGCTTCGTACCCATTTTTTTCAGCAGTCGGGGAATTGGGCCAGATGACCCTCTTTTGTCCCCCCCCCCAGATTATTGTTTGACTTAGGAGTAGATAGTTCATCTTGTGTCTGGTCCTGTCCGCTATCAGAGCCGACAATGTCAATGTCTATGTCCTCCTGTACTACAACTACCTCAGTAGTGGCACCCTTCTTTTTACCTTTAGTACCGGTACTACCTTTCTTGGCCATTGCCAGGCGTGCAGCGTCGATCTCTTCGTCGGTGACAGCGGGTAATTGGGGTTTTCCTCTCACTGTTTTGCGTCTCACAGGTTCCTTGGTGACTTCCTCTTGCTCTATCACCTCTTCTTCGGCCTGTTTCTTTGTTCTCGGGGGGTTAAAGGCCTTAGATCCCCTCCCGCGGCGTCTGTTTCCTCCTCGGCCCGACATTTTGTTTGATTACGACCAAAGCGAAGGTCACATGACTTGCCCTCACACGCTGCGCTATGCTCAAATGTGACAAATGTGTTGATACATTCTAGTCTGTGTAATGCCCATGATGCCCTACCTGACAGCTTACTCTGTATTTTACCTTTACAGATGAGGCCCCGTGTAGGATGATTCTTGCAGGTTGCATTGTGCTGTGATTTGATCTATCCCTCCATGCCAGACAACAAGTTGTACTGGTCACTGGTAATTGGATGTCCTCTGTTTCCGCTTTTCATCCATATGTATTTGAAAACAACAATGTCAAAAACAAATTTGATGAATGTAGGTCTTTCTGTACCTTTCTATGATAAAGTCCCTTTTTATTTTCCCCTGTTTGTTTTTCGGGAATTGTTAATTATTCTGCAACCGGTGCACTTAGTACAGTGAACTAGATAGTGGCTGAATTCATGATAAAGGGCTATCTAATTGATTAGTTGTCCTATGCATATTTTGAAAATCATATGACTGGTTTACAGCCATTCTAGAGAAACATACAAAGGCAAGTGGATAGAAGTTGTAAAACGAAATTCTGCTTCTTCCGAGCCTGATTTAATAGGTCTAGCACCTCTACTTTGGAAAGTATGATCCTACAAACAGGCAGGCAAGTTTGGATAAATTTGCACTTTCTTACAGGGAACTTGAGATGTGTTTTGAAATGTTTGCAGGGAAAGTTGTTGGGCTGGGAGCATGCAGGATGGATGCTTGAATCATTGATTTTGCAGATGTGTCTAGGTGGAAGGTGAGTGGGAAAGGAGGACTACAATGCACCATAGGGTGGGCCCCGAGTGTGCTTGGAATGTTGGAGACAATCCATTCAATGTGCTTGCACAGTAGTGATTCAGTTCCTTAGCAGGGGCAGTGTAGGAAGATGGGGCGAATTTTTCAATTTATGTAAGCCATTCAGGGATGTACCATTAGGCCTAGCTGATAATGGATTTTACCTGCATGTAAATTTGCCACAATGTAGGCTTTCTCTCAGAATTTCGGAATCTCTTCTGATTCATTGAATGGATGAGGTGCTACTAGCATTGAAATATAAAAGAATGTGGAAAAACTTATTTCTAAGATTTCTTTCAGTTGAACAGCTTTTTGACATTTCTGTTTTTTTATGAAACCCCCTTCAGACAACCCCTACCCAGCCCTGTGCTATGTCTACAAATCTTTGGTTCAACATACGGATGTCATTAAAGGAACGCTTTTCTGGAAAAGGCAGAGCTCTTAAGCCAGCAAATTGTTTTGGAAGAAAAGTGAATAATAGGATGTGACAGTGGCTATGTACCACTTCAGCTGAGGTCCCGACCTCTGTCTAACAGCATTATCAACGATATACATTTTCCTGTGTGAAATGGCACTCAAGGTTATTTTCCATACCTGGCAAGCTAGTCAGACAAAAGTCATTGCCAAAAGAATCCTGCTAAAGCAGTGAATGTAAAAGTTCAAAATGACAAAAACTTACTCTTTAAAGTTGATACATCCAGAACAAGTTGAATTGTCTAATCACATGTACTTTTCACCACTACTATCTATTACATGATAATAATCATAGTTTATTGATGTGCAAAAGAACCCATATGGAGAGTACATATTGTGCCCAGCCTAATACATGTTTCAGTACATTTCCAATAGGTGCAACTTAATTCCTCCCCTCCTACTTTGGGCCTAATTTTACCAATTACATCTATCTACAAGAAAAGTCAGAGAGAATGTGAGCGAAAAAAGGTGTACAGCAACTAGAATAAATTCCCCTGGGAACATTCTGGCACAGTGTAAAAGGCATCAATTTCAATCAGATATAGCTACTAACTTTAATTATGATATACATGTGTTATTTTGCAAACTCCCCTATGTAAATCAGTCTCATCCATTCATTTAAGTAGACAAATCACTACTGATGGCATTATGGCCCCCATCCAGTAATCTATTGGGTGCAACACTGTTTGCTTCATGGGAGAGGGTGAGCAATCAGTACTGTCTATGCTGTCTATTACCATTGTCCGAAATTATATTATGAACTATGTATAGGCTTCTCTACAGTGAGGGGTAGCACAAATGGTCATAACACGCAGGAGTGAAAGCCATTAAATAGATTTATGAAATAATCTTGTCTTTTCCAAAGAAAAACAGTACATTACCATAGCAATGTGATTTTGCTACATCATTGGATGACTTGCCTGGTGCATCTCATAGAAGCAGCAAAATATAGGGGCGTGCTTCATAGGTGAGGATATCACATACGGAATTAGAATAAACAGATTAAGAAAATTAGGCAGGTTCACAGTTCCCTCAAGTTGGGGGTGTGCTACTCTGGTGCCCTTCGTACTAGACCTGCATAGGTTTACACTGCTCTATTGATTGGTAAGTCCTGTACGCTAGACACACCAGAGAGCTAGGGGCATCGTTACTGAACTACTTAGATGATGAATACTTTATGAATGATATTTGTGATCACTATTTGTTTTTAAACTAGGGTAGAGAACCATTTATTAAATACTTTATCTAGATACCTCCTGGTTCAGAAAACCTCCAGTTGTGCTGATCATTCATATCAACTGATAAATTAGGCAAGAAGGGTGCACATAGGGATTTATGGAGGTGTAGACTCATTCATAAAAGTAGATGGCAATGTAGTTGTACATGAACCTTTTTGTTCAAAATGAAAAACTCACATTATAGCATTTTATGAGTCTTATTTAAAGTAAATGAAGTCTAGTTTAAAATGATTTTTCCATTCACTTTTCCCAATTCAAGAAAGATAATCACTTTACTTATGCTGTGTCACCAATTGTGCCATGTCAATTAAAAGATCATGAAACTATTGATGATACAGTTATAGCTCCAATGATTATTCCATCTCATGTGCCATTCATATCCTTACCCATCCAATCCATGTTTAATAACACAGTGAAAAAATGTCATAAAATAACAATGAAATCCTTTCAAAGATGCCAGAGATCCATTGCTATTTTCATAGAGATCCCTCATACTATGCTTCATAGTAGAAACTAGGCTTCTTCACTGCAATGCAGTTATGGTGGTTCATTCTTCAGTTTTATGAGAATCCCTAGTAGATTCATTAAATATGTTTTAGAGATCATGCAAGGAGCTGTTAGTTTATCTTCGATAAGCATTAGGTATGAGGTCGAATGTGGATGTGATTTGATAGCTGAGGAGCAGCTAACATCCTGTAAGATCCATACTAATGGCGCTGACCTAATTACCTTAGCACAGCAGGTAGGATTTATGGGACAGTTCACGAGGCCTTTTGTCAGATCTGTTGACAGCTTCAGACTCAAGGACCAGCCACAGTAATTAATCGCTCATTCAACTCCAATGACACAGACTAAGAAATAGCCATTTAGTGCCAGTTAATTCTAACATTGCATTTTGCAGCTTAATGCCATCTCCTGTCAACCTGTATATTTAGGTCCTCAATCAAGATGAGGATCTGACCACAGACTATGTCGATTTTCATGTTATCTATTTCTTTTTTCAATGTCTTTCTGAATGCTGATGGGATCATGACCAGCAGTCAGGTTCCAACCGCCATTATCAAATTCATAGGTTATCCGACTGGTGTTTCCTATATGTTTGGTACTAAAAGGGAAAGGTATTATACTAACATTGCTAATACTTCATGTATTCTCAATCTTTTCTTAATAATTAGCTCAAATTGACACAGCAAGCTTGCTACGTTTGAGTGAAAAGTCAGGACTGAAATGGAAATTTATATCGAAAGGGTATCAATTAGAATATCAGGTTTTAGAATGGAGACAGAAATCTATCTTTCATGTAATTTTATGTTTGTATCTCCACGCAATCAGCTTTAAATGATGCTATGTACTCCTAACTGCATTTTTTTTTCTATCAAACTGGAGTCCAATGCTCAACATCTTCTATGGCACAGTTTTGTCAGTGATTAGAATTGAGATAATAATGTCTTCAGCATGTGGCCTTCATGTAATTTCACGTATACATGCATTTCCACTACATCAAATCACCATTGTCATTTGAAAATGGATCCTTTACTTGATCCAGCTTTAAATGATAAATTAAACCACATTCTTTTCTTTGAGGGGTAGTATTCAGCAAACACAGGCTTTACAGGTGAATAAACCTAAACCCTGTAATTAATCTTATTGGTCCCTAAGTGAATTGAGTAAAAATACTCCCGATAAGCTTCTATGGGCTAGTCCTGTGTTATTTCATTCAGGATTATAACAGGTTTTCCTGAATGCTTCTTTAATATCGAGCTGCTCTTAATGCTTTTAAAGCTTTTTCCTAAAAGCAGTTTGGTTTATTTAAGCATGTTTAGACATCAAACACAACTTTGGAAATGAATTCTGAGGTTTTGATTATCAATCAATGTTGGGAATTGACTGATGAACATTCATGTAGATCAGGAAAATAAAGACACTATTC